>CM060660.1:19193626-20393626 GCA_030686955.1 Odontamblyopus rebecca | reverse complement strand
GGTTACCCTATAATTATAGGTGGTTTTGGTCATAGGTGTATGCTGTCCTCTACTGGTCTTCTGTGGGTACTGAAGCTGGAAGTAAAATAAAATACAACAAGCAACATCCGTTATGTCCTTTTGGCTGTTTTATTTCTGCTTCTTCCTGTTGACATAGCTCTGGTAATAGAAGTTACTGAAGAGGATAATGAGAGTGACACAGTATCCAAACACCAAAATGTTCATACTGTCTGGAAAGTCGCACTCGATGAAGAGGTTATAACCCGTGTGCAAAAGGAACATAACAAACTGAGTCTGAAATCAAGAAAAAAGACTGAATGAAAATGTGTTCCACTGATTCAGGCTTAAACTAAGGCTTTTGTCACTGACCAGCTGCAGAGAAGTCAAGTATCTCTTCCACCAAAGATACTTCTGCATGTGAGGACCAATGGCAGCTAGGCCATAGTATGAATACATAATGATATGCACAAAGGAGTTGACTAGACCAATAAAGAAAGCTGCGGGAAAAGATTTAGTTAAAGCAAAGGCGCTCTAACATTGTAGTTGAGGGTCCGCCACCCACTTAACTCCATGGAAATTACATTGCTTTGTCTAGAAGTATATATTAAACCTATCTGTCATGAGGAGGACAAGCAGGTTACAGCACTACGCTACATTACAATTCAGATCTGTGGAGAGTCACCCCTATTCACAGAAGGATGTATTGTGATTTGGAGCAATAGAAACACCCGTAATGAATAAATGCTAAATGGACATGTTAAATGTCATATCATGGAACATTCGAGGGAAAGCAATACCATCTCCATGGAGACAAGCATGTAGCAGACCCTCCACCAGAAATGTTTCACAGTGTACTTTAAATTTATTTATTTTTGACTAAAATGCTGGCAAACTTACACTGTCCTCCTGCTACATACTTAACTCCCGCCCACCAATTGAAGATCATGGTGCCATGGTGATAGACATGAAGAAACGTCAGCTGGTTATTCTTTTTCCTCAGAATGAAAAATATCTATGGATAACAACACTTGCTTTAAATTGTAATATTAAGGTGTACTGTCATTAATCTGCTTGATTTTATTTATATAAACACATGTACCGTGTCACTAAGCTCTATGACTTTAGAGAAGAAAAACCACCAGCACACTCTGGCCATCTAGAAATGAAGGAGATGAATTCAAATAAAGCCTAAAACCCTTGTTAATAGTATAAGCTTTAAGGGCATCTGACATAAATTGTACAAATCATTCGATCAGATGAATGTAATGAGTTACTGAGACTTAAGATAACAAAGTCACTTACCCTCATTGCAAGTGGGCTTGTGCTATAATCAACAGGCTGACAAAGCAGGCTATAGTTAGATAACCAGGACGTAACCAGGAACTGTAACACAATTGTGAAGATGTTTTCAAACTATGTACAGTTTCAATGTTTTATCATTTTGACTGAATCATTTTGCTGCAACTATTATTTTAGTTATTGATTTGGTGCGTTTTAATTTGACTCAAATGACTGAGTCTTTTAACATAAATTAGTAACCTTTATTTGATTGATAATTTCTACTGGACTATAGGCTTCTAAATTGGGAATATTTACAAATTTCATACATTCACTTTGTATTACTGATTAATATCAGAAATTCTTTTTTCTTTTTGCAGGTGCTCAAACTACTACGACAATTTCATACTCAACTAGCCACTATTAGTAAATGAATCACTGCAGCTCTCTTGGATAACCATCTTACCTCATGAAACATATATGCAGAGAGGCCAACCATGGCAAAGTTGTAAACAATAAGGACAACTTTGAGGTCAATGGGTTCCTTGTGTCTCATGAGTCTTGGCCCGATCCAAACCACACACAGGTACTGCAGGAAGATGAGTGCCACTGGGACAGGGGAGTAGACCAGCAGCCAGGGGTCTGTCCTTTTGTCTGAAACACACACGTTTGTGGAGTGAAAATGATTAGGCTACACTTTAGGACGACTTACTTGACACAAAACAACTGGATATAGCCTGTGTGGAAATACAAGTACAATGAAAATCTAACTTGACCAGAGGAAGATCCACTGAATACATAGGCCTGCAACAGTGAACATGACTAGTGAAACGATAGTCATGATCATTGTAGCGTACTCATGGTTTGTAAGCTACTTTCATTATCATAACTAAGCCATTTAATTAAATCAGATTCATTGATCATTTGTAGTTTACGTGAATTGAATCATCGGCAACGAGCCACAGGTCGCGTGACTTTGCTAGATGTACAAATAAAATAGATTAGACAGATCTTAGATCTTTGACAGATCTTAGACTGCACAAGCTCCGCCACACGCTGCACAGTCCTGCACACTCCTGTACCTCCATTCTCCAGGATGCCTTGATACCACGACAGGAAGCTTTGCCACGCGGAAGTCATGTCTGAAGTCTGAACGAAACCAACGACAAAGACAAAAGTTTGTCACGGCGTCCAGTCCAGTGTCAGAGCTGAAAACAAGGCGATCAACTTCAGTCCAAGGGTCAGGTTTTGCTTTAAGGGGGAAGGACGGGTTAGACAATCATCAAAATACAACCGCACAGGCGACAGCGGATATTAGACCGACAGAGGCGTTGGCTACTCCTAAAAGCGCCTTTTGTTTTTCAAAAGAAAATGTTGTGAAACTGTTATGAATAAAACAATAAACAATTTAAAACAACGGAATGAAAGTAGACACATGTAAAAGATGTTCAAAGACCTTTGGAGGATATCAGAATTACTTTGCAGTTTTATTTTTTGCCACTAGGGGGGGTTGGGTGCACTTTGATTATATTATTTGCTAAAGATGGAAGTTTATGGTTTATACTTCAGTCATAGACCTATAATAAGGTCCATGACTACAATAAATTAACTTTGGACCGTGGCATGTAGCAGACATTTAAAAAAATAAAAAGTTGGTTTCAATCATGTTTGTCCTTTGTACACACTCCTACTTTTAGATCTTTGTTTATTATGTAAAACATTATAATACTGATACAGAGTAAATTTTTTAAAATATATCTACCAAAAACATATATCCATGCATAATCTTTCAAAACAATAGTTTAGGTTATCCATAAAATATTGTGAAGGCCACACTTCACAAGTTTTCCTTTTTGGTGTTTTTGAAGAAAGACATCAGAGAGAGTTGTTTACTGTCACTTTTAGCTGCACAATTTTTGCCTTTAGATTTCACATTGTTCTTCAAATTGTTTGTTTTCTTCTTCTTTGTTTCCTGGTAACAAAGAAATGCAAAAATGAAAACCTATTACAGTACATCTAAAGACTTATACATAAGCTACTAGAAGTTACATTCGTATTTTGATGTTTGTTATGGTTCACTGAATCATAAAGCTTCAAAATCTGCAACAAAAGCGACAGTGGTGGAATTATTTAATGTTTCATTCACGCAACTTTCCAAGATCAAAAATGACATGGCTGAGATGGGCTGACCTTTTTCACCCCTGTTGACACTGCTGCCTCCATTAAAGCTGATCTACTGAGCCACTGGGCGTTTTCACTGAGGTCCTCACAGCTCTGGTCATTTAAACGCACACTGTACACAACATATGTCTGATGGATGTGTGAGAAGATGTGAACCACCTGTAAAGATAAATGCTCATGATCAACCTGTGTGTGTGTGTGTGTGTGTGTGTGTGTGTGTGTGTGTGTGTGTGTGTGTGTGTGTGTGTGTGTGTGTGTGTGTGTGTGTGTGTGTGTGTGTGTGTGTGTGTGTGTGTGTGTGTGTGTGTGTGTGTGTGTGTGTGTGTGTGTGTGTGTGTGTGTGTGTGTGTGTGTGTGTGTGTGTGTGTGTGTGTGTGTGTAATGTTGCATGTGTTTGATTATTATAATTACATGTTTAATGGCTGACAGATGAACAATGTTTCAGAGGTATTTTTTGTATGGACCTTCATTTGGCCTAGTGGGTTTCTTATTCTTGTATATATATTATATTATATTATATTATATATTATATGTATGTGAGCTGCATTGGGTTGAACATATCTACCAAACATAATGAAAAATGAAGTGTATTGTGTTTCAGTGAGCCATTTATATAATGCAAATCACATGTTATTTTAGAGCAATAGTGACAAATAGAACATGTGACCTCTCCCACAAAATCAATGTGGTTTTCAGGAAAGCCTGTTCCCAGAATTCTGCGGATCTCAGTGCACAGCAGCACTCTCTTCTGTTCAACATCAGAGTCTTCCACCTCTAAGAGACTGGGAAATTGCCACAAACCAGCAAGCAAACCTGGTGTAACAGCCAAAATAAAGAAAGATGAATGAGACCTATTAAATAAGAAATATGTAAACAAATAATTTGATAACTGTGCTCAAGTAATTAAGTACAATTTTAAATATATTTTATGAGTACTTCCCATAGACCGTCTATGGTACTTCCTAACACACCATATGCTCAATTAATCTTTTACAATATTGATCATTAACAATTTTCTCAAATGTTTCTCAATTCTCTCAATTAAAATGCACTCACTCTCAACATAACATAAGTCCAGTTTCTGCTGTCTGACCTTTGTTGGGTCTTTGTGTGAGCAGATACTGGTCCTGCTCATCTCCTCCACGTCTGATGACCAAACAGGTGAGTGTCCTCTCTACTCGAGGGGGCTTCTTCGCTGGTTTTCTGGGAAAGTTCATGACCCCAAGCTCATTTTCCCAGGGCTCAGAGGGACACAGTAAGCATGCACCACTGTCCACTAAATTAAATTAAAAAGTTATGGTCTTTCTAAATGAAGGGAATTTCAGTGACAATAAAAACACTTTGTTTACCACATTCCTCTATGTCAGGAACAGATGGAGATCTCTTTCTTGTCTTGCCCACAAGTTTCTTAGTGTTTTGTTCTTGTGTGTAATTAACCTATTCAAATATAACTAAGATTAAATAAAGGAAACAAAAACTACAAAAAGACATAATCCATTATTAGTGTAATTAATCACAGACGCACACGTTTGCACCTTTTGATAGGAGCGGCAGTGACACTGTACGGGACACTGGCTGCAGAGAGGAGCTTTAGGAGTACAAACTCGGGCACCCAGCTCCATCATGGCCTGGTTAAAGTCTCCTGGTCTGCTTGGGTCAACAAGTAAATTAACTATATTCCTACAGACAAGAAAATATATTTTACCAATGTTTACCACAGTTTAGTTTAGGTCTGTTTTAAAATCACTTTCAACAAGAAGGAATCTTTAGGCAGCATAGAGTAGCTTTATGTGGTTGAAAACTAATTGTCTTGCATAATTCACTATATGATCACTTGCATAATTCAAGATTCAAGTTTATTTGCCATTTGTGCACACACAAAAGTCCATACACATTGGAAATCTTCTGCAGGGCTCTCGGATGTTCAAGTAAGAACAAGTAAAAAGTGCATTTGAGGGGTAAAAAAGGGACATTTGAGGGAAAACCCATACTTTTTTTTTAATCTACATTAAATACATAATTTGAATAGGACCAATATTTAAAAGGAGGAGTGAGGCAAACTCCTGTAAATAATAAATACTGTATATTGTACATAATACTGTATATAGTACTGTATAAGTAATAAAAACATTAAGATAAGCAAAATAAGTGCTGCCAAGATCAACTAGTGTTTTGATATTTACCATAGAGCCTCTGTTACAGCAGAACTTGTGCTATCTGCTCCAATAGCTCGTAGGCGGCATAACACACGAATAACATTTCCATCTACTGCTCCTATGACCTGAAAACAGACAGATCTAGATACACAGGCAGGACCTAACCATATTACCGTATTTTGGATAAGACTTTTTGCTAATGAACCAACCTGTCCAAGTGCAATAGAGCCAATAGCAGCAGCAGTGTAACGTCCAACCCCTGGCAGTTGTTTCAGAAGATTTTCCATTGTCTGAGGCATTTGTCCGTTTAACTCACAAACCACCTAGAAGCAAAGTGATGAGTCTATACAATTATTTTAATGTTTAATGTACAAAATATTTCAGTCAAATTAAACCTTTTGAGCTCCTTCATGAAGTCTTTTGCCTCGTGAATAGTAGCCAAGCCCTGCCCACATCTGGTTCACTTCCTTAAAAAAAATAAAAAAAATAAAAAATCAGATTTAAACCATTGATGAGAATAAACATTTTATGTGTGTCAACAAGTTATCACCTCTAGTGTGGCAGCTGCTAGATCCTGTACTGTTGGCCACCGCTAAAAGACAGAAAAACAAACCATGTTAATGTACAAGCTGAATTACGCAAGCTAAAAGGCTCACCAACTTACTTTTATCCATTTGTTATAATAGTCAATAACGGTTGCAACTTGAGTCTGCTGCAGCATTATTTCTGATACCCACACTGTAAAACAAAAACATCTGATTGTTATTAAAAAGCAGCAGAAAGTATACGCCATGCAAGTGATCCTAAAAGCCAAACCTGCGTATGTTCTGATGTTCAGATCTTCTTCTGTCATTGCCTGGAAAAGCGCATTCACCTTTATCTTACTGTGATTAGGTTATATGTAATACGAATAAGGAAAATAAGGAAAATTGGATAAGTCACATTCGCAGGACAGAAATGAACCTTTCCTAAATGAATAGCTTTATAATGATCTTGAGCTGTGTCAGAACATGTATAAAACCACATGGATTCGTATATGCTCATAGACCACTCTGGAAACTACCTGGGCGACTGAAGGATTACACAGATATGAGGCAGTACTACAATTGAATGTAAAAAAAAGTGTTTTTATCATCATCATGGTATCAGAATCAATATTGAGTATAGAGTCTATTCCTTAGTATCAAAATTGAGTTTGACTTCTTTGTTTTACACTAGTCTGTATAAAATATATAACAGAAATGTGACAGAACTTTTTTTTTTTTAAAGGCAGTGATTTTAATTAACCTACCAATGTCCTCCATGGCAGCTCCCTTTTCTCTTTGTCATACCAGTTTAAAAGGTGAAAACGTAACAGGACTACCTCAGCAGCATCTGGGAAACTGTGGTATGATGCTGGGGAAATATCCTCTAGAAAAGTAAACAATTAAATAATACATTTTGAAGAATCTACAATATGTTTTGGACAGAAAGCATTGCATTATTATTTCAATTAAACTTACATAACGAATAAATGGATAACCTACTACATATGACACTGATGTTCTGAGACAGGATTACAAAAAATTATAATTGAATACAAGTAATGTGTGTTATGCAAATTGCATTCAATGTCACTGAAGCATTAACTTTAAAATATTTTTTCCTAATTGCTTAAGCAAATTTGTACGTGCACCTGGTTTTAAAAGGGAAAAAATATGAAGGTTACAATTAAGAGAAAAGAGATTGAGTAAAGTGACTAGCAAATGTAATCGACACTACCATCTTTGACAGTTGTCTTGCGCCGTTTCCTCTTTGAATTTTCGTTTCTTGTCATCTTAACTCTTGCACTTGAAATAACTTCACTCATGTGCCTTTTTAATAACGCCCACTAAATTTTTTGCAACACGATTTTACCAAATGAATCATAGACACTGTTATTTATGCCCCTGAGGTTTCGGCTCCCGCCACATTGGAGGAAGCGGCTGATTTTCATCCAATCAGCGACGAGTAAACACGGAAGTAAAACTACGTGAAAACAGAAGGCGCTTTCAAAATAAAAGTATTTTATACACAAAACGCTACAAATTATTTCAACAAATTTTATTAACCTCTAAGTTGCATTCTTAATTCAGTCACCAGCGATTTATAAAGTCTGTGTAAAACTGTAAATGTCAGCCTTCGAGGCTTATTGAATGGGTGCCCTTTTCCCCATCCACACCTGTAAACAAAACAGAAAACATACTAGTACATCCTTGTGCCAAATGAAACCTCATTTCCAACCATCACCTGTGTTTGTTATAATGTTGTTGCACAGCAGACATTCTGCCTGTGTTTCACTCAAAGTCTTGTACAGCATTTCAGGATTGATCTGGAAAAAAGACATTGCTCTTGCTGCTTCAATATGATGCTGCACTATTTTAAAGTGTATGCATAATTATTGATGTATTATTAGTCCAGCCATACTTACCAAAAAGGCTGAGAACAGAGTATCTCCCATGAGTCTTTTAACAGGTTGTTGGATAACAGGGTAGCATCTGACAAAGAACTAACCAAACAAATATTAGTATTTAATATATTTATTTTGTGATGAGTTTATTGATGTGAGTTATAAAGAATAATTATTGACCTCTAATGCAAGACTGGCTTGTATTTGGGTTTCGATGTGTTCTTTGTTGCCCATAGCTGATAAGAGACCCTGGACCACTTCAAGAGTAAGCAGATCACTACTAATTTCTTCATTATCTTCAGCCAGTAACCTTTAAAATGAACAAACAAATGACTGAATAGTCATTAAAGGTATTTCGCATTTAGATTGTAGCACTTTTTTTTCTCACCGGATGACTTTTGCAGTGGCAGATTGTTGCACAAATTCAGTTAAAGATCGAGTTTTCCTCATCATTTCTGAAATAAAAAAAGTCATGAAGGAAATTGTCTGTGCATAATAAAGTGGAAAAAATAAATACATATTTTGTGAAGTTTGATAGTTACTCGGCTCCTCAGCTGCTGGTCTGAGAAGAGACACCAGTTCATTCAGGAGATGTGGCCTCACATCAAAATTCTTCAGTTCTAAAATCAAGTTAATTGCTGTAGGATTGGAGGAAATAATAGGACTGAAAAGAAATTATCAAACCAAAGCATCGCATTAAACTATAAATGGAGTGGAATGATGATGACTATTCAAAATTTTCTGATGGAAGGGCTCTCCTTGAATGTTGTTGATTTGCCTGAAATCTTCTATTTAAGTATATGTTTTAAGTGCTCAATTTTTTTAAAATGCATTTTTACTGTGAGTAGGGTCACCTCTTCTGAGATCTGACCTATTTTGCCATCTTGCTTGTTTCCATGCAGATAAATGCTTACGGGAAACTATGGGACCTAGCACTTTTAAATTACCTTCATCTTGAACTTCCAGCTGTAAGGTCTTGAGCATTTCAAGTAGAGGACCCACAATGCTGTGATGAGCTGTCTTCATTTTGGACTATGGGCAGTGCTTTATAGTTATTTATAGTGTGCTAATTTTACATTTCTGGGATTGTTTAAATATATACCTGCAAAGACCGTAAAGTGCGTAGGAGCATCTTCTGACTTTTGGGAGATATGTTCAACAACAGTGCGATGAGTTCTTGGTAGACATAGTTTAGATATTTGGGATTTCCCTGGGACAGTGAATCTAGGACTGCACATGCTTTCTCCTGGATCTCATAAGAATATGGAATGGTTAAACACTCTGCTAAAGCACTGACACCTGTTTGAAAAGAAAACATTAATGCTTATTAGTGCTATCAATCATAAATCAATCAATCACATAGTCAGTATTTAGTGTATCTTACCCTTGCTTTCACAGATGAACTCTTTGTACTTGCGACCTGCATTTGAAACAGTCAACAAAACATTAAGCACCTCAGCTCTGTCCTCCCATTTAGTGTTACCTTGATTTAAAATGTCAATAAATGTGAGAACCCCTCCATCCTCTAGGAACTCCATTAGGTACTGGTCCCTATGGCAAAAGAAGAAAACGTAATACTTAAATTAAATGAGCAATTCAAGGCCGTAGGGTATGTTTGGTTGTACTCACTGGTTGGATGCAGAGAGAAAAATCTGTATTGCTTTAAGCTGTAGACACAGGGATGAGTTAAACTTGTACCTACAGGTCAGGTGAAGGACTGATCATGTCTGACGCAGTAGAAGCAAGTATTGCACAGGTATGTCGCAATAAACACGCAGAGAGACAGTAATGAAAAGGGAAATTATAAGACACACTCTAATAAATTGCATGCACTATACACAGATAAGCCTATAAATTAGGCTGTAGGTGGATTAAAGATACGTGAGTCTCATCCACGTCGTGATTCGTGCCAAAAAGAGACTGGCCACCTGAGAAAACTCCCGCTCCAGTTCATAAAAGGTCTTCCCGGAGGTCTCGGAGAGAAAAGTTGTCAGAATACGAGCGCGCATTGTTTTATCCGCGCGGTCCCACTCGCGCAGAAAACTCAGTACTTTGCCAAGGTTTGTCTGCTCGGCGGGTGCAGATGCAGACATTTTGTAAATCAGCACATTTCAGGTTTCTTTCCTTTCCAATGTACCGTTTACGCATTTAAACTTTAGCCCAACTGGTGACGGCAACTTTTACGCAGTTTTGTTTAGCTCTGCAGTTGCTTGGTAGCGCATCACACCATGGTACTCAAACAAGTGGGCAAATAAAAGACAAGTGGACAGTTAAATCACATACAGTTTTTACTCACAGAGTTCTGTGTTTGACAGTACGAAATAACAGGTAAATTCATTATTCTTGTTTTTAATTAGGCATCACCCTAACCCTAACCCACAACAACAGAAAGAAAAAAAACAAGAAAAAAAAAAGATTTATTTAAAAAAAGAATTAAAATTCATACAACAATATACAATACAACTCTACAACCCATTAAGCTAAATGAATGTGTCTGGAGCTAATGCACAGGGGCTAAGAGTAGGGTGTTCCACATCTTGGTACCATCATAGTCTTAAGGAGTTTCAAACTCATGAGAACCATATGCTTCTTGCAAAATGTAAATAATCTATCGTTGAAGGACATGTCCTTTTGGTGCTTTACAAAAGTAGCTTTACAAAGATCAAAGGGCAATGATATCTAAACATGGCCTGATGCACATACAAAGTAAACTCTGAAATATTACCCAACAGTAACCGAATCTTCAGTTCCCTGATTTTTCCAGTTAAGTAAAGTCTCAGTTCTTTATGCTTGTATGAAGGTTTACACCACATGTTTGAATGTTTTCTTTCTCAGGTAGCTCTGGTAATAGAAGTTACTAAAGAGGATAACAAGTGAGATGACGTACACCATCCCTGTAATGTTAACAGTGTTTGGGTAGTCACATTCTGTGCTCAGGTTGCACATTGTATGCACAAGGTACATTATAAACTGGGCCTGTTGAGGGCACAATATTAAATTGGTTTTAAAATCTGGCACATATAAAACAAGAGGGCAAAATAGGCACTTACCAGTTGTAATCTGGTCAAATATCTCTTCCACCATAGATACTTCTCCATATGTGGGCCAACCGCTGCCAGGCCATAGTACGAGTACATCACCGTGTGCACCACTGTGTTGAGCAGGGCATGGAAGAACGCTGGAACACATTCAAACAATTAACAGTTTAGTCTCTTGGAATTACAGTACTTTATATAGAAGGAGTTTTATTTCATTCATGTATCTATCTGAACTCTCACTGTTGTTGCAATGCTGTGAAACATGCCATTTGTTTCACTTACTTTGTCCTCCTGGCAGATACTTAATCAGTGCCCACCACCAGATCATGGAGGCGTGATGGTAGACATGAAGGAAAGTGAGGTGACTGTTTTTCTTCCTGAGTATGAAGAAGACCTGCTCATAGAAAAGGATTTGAATGATCTCGTCTTGCTTTGAGACAGAACCACAACAACAGTCACCTGCCTTACCGTGTCACTAAGCTCAATGATTTTGGAGACAAAAAACCACCAACACACACTGGCCATCTACAGAAATGAGTTAATGTTAACTTAATCAAACATAATGGATTGCATTCACGTAATGTCATAACGTTCTTAATTGTCTTGTTTTGGACTATGGGCAGTGCTTTATTTAAATCCTGTTTTTTGACTGATATCTCTGTATCTTGTGGAGTTCATGCTCATGAAACAAAACCAGTTTTTCTCACCTGAAGTGAAATTATTATTATTAATTACACAAAGACATTGTTATCAGCAGTAAGCATTATAGCTTTAAGATTAATATGGCAAAGTAATGGAGCCATTGCCTGATAAAAAAATGTAAAAGATCAACATTCAAAGATTTTCTTACCCTCAGTGCGAGTGGATTTCTGCTATAATCAACAGGCTGACAGATCAGGCTGTAATTTGACAGCCACGATGTGACCAAAAACTGAAAACATAAAACATGACTCATAATCTGCATGATTTCTGAACTTTATACCATACTTCTGAACTGTCACTATTGAGTTGTAAATACCGATAGAACAATTAAGTATACTGTATATTTCAGATTTTGGAGAAAGAAGTTTGGGTATTTTTGGTTTAATTACTAAGATAAAATAAACCTTAATATGAGAACAATCGAAATTTGTAGAATACACACCTCGTAGCACATGTAAGCACACAGGCTTACCATGCTGAAGTTATATACAATGAGAAGAGGTCTGAGGTTAAAGGGGGTGCAGTGTCTCATGAGGCTTGGACCAAGCTGCACCACGCAGAGGTACAAGACGTGGATGAAAGCCACTGGGACTGGGGAGTAGACCAAGGGCCATGTGTCTGTCCTTTTATCTGCCACAGTAAACAACGTAAAATCTCAGTTTATAATATAAAATAACTGTAGCATAGAAATAGCCTGCTCCACATGATGTGCTACAGGATAATGGAAATATGTACCTCCATTCTCCAGCATTTCAGTGTAAAACAAATTTAAACGTAGATACACAGAAGCCATGTCCTGTCAGGAGAGCAAGAATGTTGAAAAAGATCACCACCTGAGCGTCTTCTTAACCAAGAACGTTAGGCAATATTTAGGCTAATGGAGAAAAAAAAACATGCAGAGAGTGTGTCCAAATAATTTCCCTTGTGGATACATCTAAGTATTGCTCTCTTTATGCTCAGGCTTCAGTTATCTCTATATACGTATTTGATGATTAGAACAGTAGGCATTACAGTAGACTACTGCTTGGACTAATGAAAAGGCCTTTTTGTATGTTGAAATCATGACATATATATAGAAACCAGTCGTATACTCTTACAAGCACAATGTATAAAATAAAAGAAATAGCGTCTATATTAGTATCACGCACAATACCTTGAATGGCCACAACCCCCTGACACACTGATCGTAGATGCTCAACCATAGAAAACAAAAACAAAAATGAAATGTATAAAACAAAAAACATGTAGTGAGGAAATATGCCACTAGACTTGGCTGAGGACTCCAGAATGTAGAGCTGTAGCAGAATGTAGAGAGACTTGTAGCGGGAATGTAGAGAGACTTGAATGTGTCAATGTCATGACTTGGCTTAATGGGTGGTGCTCTCAACAGGCAACATAATGATCTTAGATCAGAACAGCTTGTTTACTATTTGATATTTTACTATTATTTGTTTTGAATAATGTGAGTGTCCTCCAGATGTTTATATTAACTTTTGTCAAATCTTCATCGGCAGGAGCTTATTATTTCATACATTCACATCCGCACACATAACAAACCAAGACTTATTCATTTATGTAGGACTGCACCCTTGGATGCTTCATCTCTTTATAAAGGGGGTTCTTAATAATAAATTTTATTTATAATGCATTTTACATTTGACTCCAAATCTCAAAGTGCTACAAAGTAAAAACAACAACAACAACACATTACAATTTACAATTTTAAAAGAAAATAGACATTTAAACAGACTAGCTGTAGGCTTTTATAAAAAGGAAGGTTTTAAGTCCTTTCTTAAAAGCATTCAACATCTGTGGAGCCCTGAGATGGTCTGGTAGGGCCTTCCACAGACGGGGAGCAGCTGCCTCAAAGGCCCTGTCTCCCATGGTCTTAAGCCGTGTCCTGGGTGGGACCAGACGGTGCTGCTGGCCTGACAGGGTCCTGGCTGAGGTGTGTGGTGTGCAGTTCTGTGAGGTAAGTAGGGGCCTCACCGTGCAGGCAGTGATGGGTGTGTAGGAGGATCTTGTACTCAATACGGAGGTGAACAGGAAGCCAGTGCAGGGTCTGGAGGATGGAGGTGATGTACTCGTGTTTCCGCACTCCCATCAGGACCCTGCCAGCGCTGTTCTGTACATACTGGAGCTTTTGAATGCTCCTGCCAGGGATCCCGATGACAAGTGTGTTACAGTAATCCAACCTGGAGGAGACAAAGGCATGGACAAGCTTCTCTGCAGCCAGAAGGGAAAGAGAGGGACGGAGTTTGGAAATATTACGGAGGTGAAAGAAGGAAGTTTTGCAGATGAGGGAGACATGATTGGTAAAGGTGGGGGTCAAACTTGACCCCAAGGTTAGTGACAGAGGGAGAGAGGGTGATGTTATGAAAGTGAAATGGAAGTGATGGGGGAAGAGAGAAGTTGTGGAGAGGTACCAGTTTGAATGACTTCAGTTTTTGAGTCATTCAGCTGCAGGAAGTTTTGACTCATCCATGACTTTATCTCCTCCAGGCAGGTGCTGAGGTGGTTGACAGTGACAGAGGGGAACCCAGAAGGAGTGATTTTGAGGTAGAGTTGTGTGTCATCAGCATAGCAATGGAAGTTAATTCCATGCCTGCTGACGACACACCCGGGGGGAAGCATATATATGGTGAAGAGGGTTGGACCGAGCACGGAGCCCTGGGGAACCCAACAGGTGCCAGTGTGGGGTCTGGATTTAGCATCCCCCAGGACCACGTACTCAGTCCATTCAGTGAGGTAGAAATGGAACCAGTTCCCTGTAAGAAAATAACATCCAGTCCTACTGAAACTCATCTGAAACATGCTGTGCTCAATGTCAGATCTTTATGTAACAAATCATTTTTAATTAATGATTTTATTTCTTCTTTTAATCTTGACTTTATGTTTTTAACTGAAACATGGCTTGACAAAAACACAGGTAATGCAGTGCTAGTAGAATCAACTCCTCCCAACATCAATTTTGAATCTGAAACACGGTCAACAAAAAGGGTGGAGGTGTGTGTGCATTTTTAGAGATCATTTGGTTACACACAGGTTGTCATTTGGGGTGTTTTCATCATTTGAGTATGTTTCCTTCAAAATGGAGCTAAAACAATCGCCCTCCATACTCTACATAGTCATATACAAACCTCTATTCAGAGAATAGACTTTAAAGCAGCTCTGCTTGTCTACAAGTCTCTCCATGGCCTAGCTCCAAAGTACATCTGTGACATGTTAGGGACCGGCCTCCTGCTGGAGCCCAGAGTCAGGACTAAACTCGGGGAGTCAGCATTTCAGACTCATGCAGCTAAAACCTGGAACAGTCTCCCTGAACATGTGAGACTCTGACTCTGTTTAAATCCAGGCTAAAAACAGTTCTGTTTAGCTGTGCATATGACTGAAAGGTTTTAAGGTTTGAATTTTCCATTCCGCACTCTACTCTTCTCTCTAATTCTCTCTAACTTAATGTCGCATCTCTATTTTAAAATTGTATGATGATTATTTATGTTTTAATTTGTTTGTATTGTGACTTTAATGCATTTCTTATTCTGTAAAGCACTTTGAATTACTTTGTGTACGAATTGTGCTATACAAATAAACTTGCCTTGCCTTGAAGGGCAGTGTCAGAGAGGCCAATATAGTGCTGAAGACGGTGGAGGAGATATTAATATTTCTCAACAGACTACAGATAAGTAAATAAAAACAAATACAACAGTGGTGTAGCATAGTTGACCCCGGTGCATGTCTGGTGTCTATTCTACATTTCTACATTTCCCTGTAAAATAACCTCAGGAGAGGTTACATTTCTACATGTGATAGTTTACATGACGACGTGTGACAGGCATGACACTGGCCCTACTTTCACATTTTAGTTCTGCTCGGAAGAATGTTATGTAAAATATTCAAAACATTTAGGCTCATGCACCGTGATTATCATTTTCAATCAACCTGTTGTATTTATGCAGACATGATAGAGCACAGTTTCTTTATTTTAATCAGATTTTTTTTTTTTTGTTTACTCCTCAGCCCTGAGTGTGGCAAAGCAAATGGAGACAATGGTCACACCTTAGGTCAACTGTTTGTTGTAAAAGTAGGCTAATAAAATCAAGCAATGGGCCTGGCTAGGCTTATAAAAACAATGGCTTATAACAAACTGTGCAACGTTTCAAAATGAAACAATAAAAGTAGCCTCCAACAATCTACCACCCAAACCCTCAGATTCTTAGTGCACTTGGGGAGGGTAAGTCCTTATGTTTCTACTGTATGTCGCCTCCAAGTGTCTTGCAAACGTAATTACAGTCTATGGGACAGCCCTCTGCTGGAGGCTCCCTGCAATTGTCTTCTTTTTTCTGGAGATAAAGAAGGAACATCACGGGGTGGAGAAGAAAAGCTGTACCCGTGTTATTTTTACGGGCTTGTGCTGTTTCAAACGTGTTTCTCTTCACTTTTCCTGAAGCCAAAGCTCGGTTATCCCTGTGCTTTTTCACCTGGAGTAAAACCATGGTAGAACCCAGACACAGCGAAACACTTGAGGTTTGTGGGGGAGATGATGGTGATTGTTACATCTAAAATACGTTTTGATGTCCTCACATAATGTTTTGTTGTCGAAGACCTTGGTCCACTGAGACGCGTGTGCGTTTTCGGTAACGTGTGCCATAGTGGAAGATACCGCGTATGGCGCATCAAAAGAACACAAGCAGAGTGACAAGGACGAGGAGAGAGAGAGAAAGGGGAGGGGAACTGACATTAAAGCAACACAACAAGGAAACTACACTGCGGAGCCAGACGCCTTCATTTCTGTTTTTGAATAATAGCCCGAGCACTGGCAAAGTGTGGCCGACGTGTGAAGCTGCCCGATTCTCGCACAGCCTCAAGTGGCCCGGAAAGAAGCCTTTTTTGACCGGGTTGGATTTAAAGGCGCTCGCCGATGTCCGCAGATATGGGTGAGAATAATGAAAGAGACTCATAATAGTGATAGTAGTGACTTAAACACAAGGAGTAGGCCTGTTCTGGCCGAGCCCCATTGAAGCACCAAACAAAAGAGCAGCCAGAGCATCGCGCTAATTAAAGAAATGACATTTTTGGTTAGTATTAAGAGTAGCCCTTTGACAACAGTTTTAGTAAAGGGGGTGAACATCTTCGTTGTGAAGGTATTACCCAGCTGCTATTAAAGCGCACCATGACGGCATGATGCTGATGTCCCATAGACATTTACTATAGAGTTGAGTAAGCTATGCATGAAACCAAAATGCTGTGTCAAAAGTTTCATACAAAGTTCACTGAAGAACTCTAATTGTACTTAACTCAATGGCAAATGGTGTATTTCAGGTTCGGAGCGCCCCTGCTCTCCACAGGTGGTGGAGGATGGAGCAGAGGAGGATGAGGAGGAGCTGAGTGGAGGAGAGGAGGCAGACCTACGCTCCAGTATGGGCCGAGGGTCCCTGCTCACACGAAGAGGCATCACCCTCAGGGTTCTGCTGAAAGATGGCTTGGTGGAGCCTGGAGAGGGTGTCCTGACTATTCATTACCTGGTAAGACTGAACACAAAGGCCTGTGTAGACTCTCCCATAGTAGTCTGAGTAAAACTATGTTCTCATTTTGTTTTAAAGGGAAAAAACTTTTCAGGGGACCTCCTGACTGATGGGAAGATACGCTGGGTGGAAACAGGACAGACCTT
Organism: Odontamblyopus rebecca; assembly: GCA_030686955.1. NCBI lineage: Eukaryota > Metazoa > Chordata > Actinopteri > Gobiiformes > Gobiidae > Odontamblyopus > Odontamblyopus rebecca. The sequence goes on along the minus strand of CM060660.1, from coordinate 20,376,175 downwards.
TAACTCTCCAAGTGCGTGGGCCACACATTGTAAGCGACTTGTGAATCCAGCCAAGAAGTCAGGCTGTGGCTGGGCTTCAGTGCGCTACAGAGGACAGAAGCTGGTCCAGTACAAAACCACATGGCTGCACAAATACCAACCCAGTGCTGACATGGTGAGAGGCTGTAGTTGATGAAGTATCAAAGTCAATATGACAGTGATAATACTAACACTGTGTATATGGTAGAGTCTGGTAAGTGAGGAAGAGGATGATGAAGATGAAGAGGAGGGAAAGACAGCTGTACAGACTGATGACAAGAACAAAAACAACAAACCTGGACTACATGGTAAGGACACAAGGGGAATTTCATGTGTTAATGTGAACATTTAGTTTGACCAAAGTCCTTTGACTGCCTTGAAGGTGTAAAGGTGCTGTATAAGAAAGTGACCATTCCTTATTTACCATTTCAGATGTGACAGCCTCCAGGAAGACTGACAGAGAGAGGATTCCTGTCAGATATTGCACCTTAGGCACTAGAGACGCAACCAGGTATTGTCTGTATTCTGTTGAATATCTTCTATGAAGTGGAGTAAATTTAGACAATGAAAATCCCAAACCTGGGCACACAGAGATCCACACACTCTGGTGGAGCTGTCTGCATTCTCAGCCATCAACCGGTTCCAGCCTTTCAATGTAGCTGTGTCCAGTAATGTCCTGCTGCTAATGGTAACACCAAAGAACGCCAATCATCAGTGAACATTCACTGCTTTTCTAATTCCTATATGTAACTAATGTGTATTGTGTGAGTTAGGACTTCCATTGTCACTTGACTACCAGTGAGGTGGTGGGATACCTTGGGGGAAGATGGGACACTAACACGCAATGTATGTAAACATTAGACTTAGATAGTTTTTCTTAACTTAATATCAGTTCAATGAGAATTTTTCAGCTCTAATGCTCTTGTTTTGGTTTTAGTGTTGACAGTTTTAAGGGCTTTTCCATGTCGAACCAGACTGGCAGATAAAGAAAGTGCTTCTGCTGTGGAGGAGGAGGTAACACACAAACAAGTCTGCAATGGATACTGTAGACTTTGGGTGCATTCACACTTACACATCACCACCTCTAAGATGGCTCTAAACAAGGACTAAATCTGGAATTAAACTTGGACAAGAACAGGGCCACGTCAGCATTAGGACTCAAATTGGGCTCAAACAGGGCCAAATGAGATGAAGTCTGAACCTTAGAGTGTATAGATAAATGGATACAGCTAACGTTCCTATTAACATGCTCTATATGATCCTGGCATTTTTATTTTCCTCTATTTGGTCCAAATTTATGGTGACGTCATCCTTGCTTAGTCCACTTCTTTATGCAGTCTATGGTGTGAATGCACCCAATAAAACATAATGACACTGGTGTTAGAGATTATTTTGTCACAGTTGAACTTCAAATAAAATGTTTTTTACATCTTTCCCTCTGTATATTATAGTAAATTTGTTTAAGAATCACTGAAATATAGGCTCTTGTTTTATGCGTATAGATTACGTTATTACAGTTACAGTTAATATAGGCATTATTATGTTTCATAAAGTGTACATATGAAATGTATGATGTTGCAGATTTGTCAAAACCTGTTTATGCGTGGGTTGTCCTTGGTGGGGTGGTACCACAGTCACCCTCGAGGTCCGGCCTTGCCCTCGCTCCAGGACATTGACTCTCAGATGGACCACCAGCTCAGACTACAGGGCTCCAATAATGGCTTCCAGCCCTGCCTGGGCATCATCTGTGGTGAGCACCTTCTTAGTAAATGTATAGTACACAGTTACAGAATGTATCATTAACATTGTTTTATTGCAATAATTCATGAATGGAATATTTGTTGATTTAGGCCCATATTACCATGGTAACCAAGGTGTAGCATCCACAATAACTCCCTTCTGGGTTGTACCCCCACCTGAGGTAATACCTATATTCTTACACTTACACATTTTTTTTATAATAGGACATTTTATTCACTTTTACCTCTCTCATTTTCATTTTAGCAACGTCCCAATGATTATGGAATCCCAGTAGCTGTTGAAGTCACATATGTACAGGACAACTTCCTCACCAGTGACGTCCTGAACGAAATGGTGCTTCTATAGACCATGATCTAATACCTTTATCTAAAAACTACCCTAAAACACTAACAGGACTGCATGTCTGTTTTTATTGCACAGATGCTGCTTGTTGACTACTATAGGGCAGCGCCTGACCTGGTTCAGTTTAACCAGTTCTGGTGTCCTGATACAACAATGATGGACAAGATTAAGGTGAGACACTCAGTAAAAACGCATCAACATACTGTAATGTATTTTAGTCCTGATTATAAACATTTGCTTACTGTGTTTTTCAGGGCTCCTTAAGCTGCCATGCCCCCAAAGACCAGGCCTACTCTCAGATACTAGAACATGTGTACAGTCAGCTTAATCACATCCAGTAAGTGAGGTGTGTAAATGAAACACCGCACCGCTGACTGCTATGAGACTGAGATGCCCAAAAGTATGAAAGTGCATAAGCTAAAGTGGACTTTACTTGGACCTATGTGCTGGCTGCGCTTGTATCCTGCCATTGAAGCACATATTACATGTTTTTGAACAGTATCACATTTGAGTGAAGTGACTGCCTTTACTGTGGGTTATTGTAGCACTACAGGTATGGTAGGCACAGATGTATTGTGAGGTAATGTTATTCATGTGGAAAGATGTAATGTGTTAACTGTAGTAGATTGTGCTGCTGCCTGTCATATGATGGTCCTGTTGTTTTGGACTATGGCTTCCTCTTGACCTTTACTGTTATTTACTGTGGATGCTGTAATGAAATGCCTTAAGACTGCTGTTTGATGAACCAATAAGCATTAAATATTTACACTGGAATTTAATACAAAAGATAATTGTAATTTACATATATCATTCACTTTATTTATATGTAAAAAACAAACACAAAACTAGTTACAGGTATTTTTCTTTATTTAAAGTAGGGCACGGGCATGAAAAGACAAGACAAACTACAAATATCTAGGTACTAAAAGTATTGTGGTTAAAGTTTGTACTTATAACAAAAGTAAAAAGACACATTTAAAATGTATTATATTGGACAACATGCAAAGATTAATTTGAGAGGTTTAAGGTATTTATATAAAAAATAATACTATATATAGAGCCAACGTGCCTATGCCAAAAGAGCACTTAAGACTGGAGAAACGCCTATATTCAGCCCTTAAAGAAAGGGACATTTTATACATGTATTAAAATTTGATTAGAATCTACTGCTCAATCTCACACAGAAATACCTTAGGTTATGGCTGTAGTGTAGTAAATGTACAGAGAAAACAAACATGCATTCTGTCTAGTCCATGTGTAAGTCAGGAAATGTCTGACCATTAATTATCTAGTTTTGGTTTATGGTGAAAATACAATTTTCTCCTTTTCCACAGAAGGCACAGAAACAAGCATGCTTCACACACACTGTTCTACAACATTTCCCTGAACTTTGTAAAAGTATTGACATGTTGAGCAGATGTAAACATCAGACAATGAGCCAACTACACAGGTGGTGGTGTGGAGTGTTGGGAACAGTTAAAACAGCGGCCACAAATTGAGTTTAACTGTTCCTAATCACAGTAAAGGATTAGACCAACTATGACACACTGACAACAATGTCTTCAAAGTACACAAGTCATGTTTGGTCAGAGTGATTGGTAGAGTTGCCTCTGGATAGCTCCCTTTTACTCCAGACATTCCCCTCTTGAACACACAGGCAGTGACTGGGGGTTGCATCCTAAACTAGGCCAAAGAGATGTTGTTCTACTAAAATACACCAGAAACTGCACTACTCAGTTTGACTTTTTCTAAATCAATGAGTCAGACAAAAGGCTGACAATCAGACAGAGCTGCTGCCTGCAGCGCTCGTCTTTTCAAGCAACAAGTCAGCTGACCAATAGGTTAGGTCAAATGATCAGGACAGAGTTTGAAACAGGCACACTTCATTGCAATTACATTTCATACAAACTTTTTGGCTCACTCAGCTCTATTAAAAAGATAAGCATAGACTACAGTCTAATGTGAAAGTCTAGACAACAAACAGACATATGCCAAGCCACTTCAAGGTGCAAGGTTTGTGTTACTTTGGTGCCGATGTGGAGTCAGTCGTTCACACACTCATCAATCTCATCTAGACAAAGGTGCAAATTACATTTCCCCAAGAAGAAAGGTTCCATAACAAAGCAGAGATCACAGATCCAATACTGAACACTAAAACATCTCATGCATCATCATCCTAACTGCACACCTCAGACACAGACAACAAAGAGAGGAGAAGCATTTTGACAGGAAATGTGATTTCATTTTAAAAAAGCTGTTCTAAAATAAGCCAGCAGATGTCACTAAGAGTTGAACCTGAACCGCTCAAAACACATTATCTTCAGCGATATTAAAAATGATTCTGACTAATGCTGACTGGTTAACTCCTAACTACTGTGAACAGTGGAGCATATTTGCAGAAGTGTGTTACAAAATGTTCAATCTCAATTGATCACTTCCGTTTTAATAGTCTTTGTTCATTTAATTTGCCATCAGTCTTTATACTTGTAGTAAAGCAGATGAAAACTGTGCTGGTGGATGATGATGTTGGAAATCATGTGTAAACTCGAATCTACGTAGCCCTAATGGGGTAGTGGAACCAGCACCTCCACATAGTTGAGTGGAAAGAATCCTGACTGGCCGTTGAGCATGCCCTCATACCAGTTCTCGTCAATCTGATTGGTTAGAATAATAATGTCTCCTTCACGAAAGCCCAGCTCACCATCATTCTCTGGGTCAAAGTCGTACAGGGCTTTACAGCTCGGCTGTTCAGGGGCTGGAGGCAAAGAAAAACAAGAAGAGGTTTTAAAGGCACTTGAAAAACAATTATGGTCTACACATGTTAGATATTTTCTATGGTAATCATGACACATTCAAAGAGAAGTAAGTGATTAGACTAAAAGCTTTGACTCAATGAGCTACAGTCACTCAGTAACATGACTGTTCAAGACTCCCTCCTACATAAAGAATATGTAGAATATGAGTTATTGCTGATAGTGATGAACAAAAGGAAAGCTTTATACACATTTCTTACTTTTTGTTGGTCCTATATGTGTTACTAAAGCACTGTGCTACCAGCAGTAACAGTTAACTGCTACACTTTCACTACTTGTGTGTGTTTCCTTTATGTGGCAGTTGGTGACCTCAGATACATGTGCTGAGGGGAGTGAGGCTGTCACACAAACTGGGCTTTTTGTTTCCTAACAATTTTGTCTTTGTTTTCCAGTGTCCGCAAAGCCTCCATAGAAACACTATAGAATCACTGAGCACATCTAATCTTCAATCAGTGTATCATTTCAACACAAACAAAAACATTTGAAAAGATATATTTTTAGTGATTCAATATAGAAATTCAGTAAACAAAAAAATACATTATGTACATTTGCAGAAATGCATTTTGAACTTAAACTGATATTTTACACACAGCATGCATAGTTAACAGTAATAATTTAAGAGCCAAGCCTGTAATGCAAAGCCAGATTGTGTATTATGCCAGAAGCAGTGACCACAGACAACAAGTGTTACAAAAGACCTCACAGCGTGTGACTCACACAATCTGGGTTTCTGAAAAGAAAATCGGTCCAAATGCAATGGTGTATCTGAAGTGTCATAGGGGAGAGGAGAAGGTCAGAGATTACCTAAAAGATTACCTAAAAGAGACATTACCTAAAAGCATTACCTAAAAGGATTACCTAAAAGCTTATCCTAACACTATCCTTATTATTGCTTAGTCTAAATAAACTAATATTTTAACTTAAATCATGTTGATCTAACCTGATTCCTCAGAGAGGAGGCGCAAGTGAGAGTCTAACAATAAATCTTGATGTATTTCATGTGCATGCTGTCATTGATTATATGCACTTTTTTAACAATGGGCATGTTTGACCTAAGCCTTTAAATATGTTCATAAAATGCTGTTTGAAAGTGAACAGTCGGGGACTTTGTTCTCCAAATACATCATATTGGTAATTTTGGTGCAGTGGCATGACATAACATGTCAGGTATGAAAAGCATGTTATCTACACTCAGTCACTGTTTATAGTGCTATATGGCAGCCACTCAGTCGTTCCATGTATTGTATTATAGTTTTTACAGTATAGAGACTTTAGGTCTATCTCAATACATAATACATAAACAATACAATACCTGAGTTTCGTGAAGGAGGTGCAGCCATAGAAGAGGTGTATCCTCCGTTTGAATGACTGTTTTCCCCAAAGTCATACACAGGTTTAGGTTTAGGAGTGTATTCACGTCTGGGCCTCGACTGAGCCTCAGTCACCCTGTTCCAATGACACAAGAGCAAGAATAAACTGAGCACCTTCTGATTGGTCCAAATTAGATTTGTCAGCATGTCTGAGTACCCCTTTGAGAAACAGGAAGCAATAAAACATATTCATACGGACAATGCTGGTTTAGCCACTGACAACCCTGATTTAAATTTGACTGTAGTTCATTTTTAAACCAGAAAGAGAACAGCCTACAAACCATCCCTTTAAATGTTTTAACATGTGCTTTTGCTAGTTTTGTAGAAAATTATATTTGTGAACAATTGAGAAGTTACCAGGGAAGGCAACTTGGCAAGATGTTACTTGTATCTATCTGAAACTTTCTGAGCATGGACAGGTAACTTGACCAAACAAGGGGGTGAATGGGGTTGGTGTTGGGCTGCACCTGTCCTGGAGCTTGCTGTAAAGATCCTCCAGCACCTGCACGGCTTCCCTGTGGTACTGCAGCTGGGACTCCACCAGAGAGGACAACTGGCTCACCTGCTCGATCTGCATACACACAATGTTTCCATGCTTTGTAAAGACATTACATCCACTTACACTAATTTCCTGAACATTGATCCCAACTTAAACCATAATTACTATGAATTTTAATTAAAACACACACAATTTTTGATCTCCCTGAAGCCATACCACCTTGAGAAGGCTGAACCTCGTGTGCTTTCAGAAGCTAAATACGGTTGGGCCTGTTCAGTACTGGAATGGGAGACCACTGAGAATACCACAGACCTGTACTACAATGCTAGATTAGAGGGTTACCAAGGTAAATTTGGGGTTAACCCTAGTTTACAGGTACAACAGAGCTGCATAATTTCAGGGTAGATTTCTAAGAACTCACCCCAGGCCAGGGTAAGTTCCTGAATAAGATAAGAAAACAAATCTTCGAAAAAATCTGATGAGAATCCTGCAGTGGGCTGAATGAACGGCTTGTGTGCACAGAAAGGGAGTGCAGGAGAGACATAAATGAGTGAAAAATACTTGATTACTGTGCATATTCTTTCCCATGAATGTACACAAGTTTTCTAAAGGGGATCATAGAAAGCATGTTTAATTTATGCACCATGTTTATTATTGTTTAATTATACTGTATGTGTTACATTAAGTATATAATAATATACACTACAATGTAATTGTGCAAATGTACATGAGACTGTGTGTCTTAATTAAGAACATGATCTGATATGTTAGCTACTTAAAACAGGCGCTGTGGTGGGACAGCTCTACAAACTGTTGTTGTGCCCTTGGGCAAGACATCTCATGTGAGTGTGCATTGGTGAGAGTGAAGGCATGGCATTGGATAGAAATAAGACCATTATAATTATATCCACAAACAGGTGCAAAAGGCAACAACACACAAGGTCAGTCTCAACTACTCCTTAGGTAAACTACCGCTTGATAGGAAAGGCTCCAAGTGCACTGCCCCCTTGGCTTACTGAAAGAAACTCAACAGACATGACCTTTTTCATTTGTCAAAATCAAGCTCTATATAACTCAATATAGAATATTATTATTTTTCCTGCTTATAACAAGGTCTTCATAGTTTCATGTTTATACTATACTGCATATGGATGTAAGTTAGGTACATTATACCTTGTTTTTAAAATGCATTGTTCCTTAAATAAATAAATAAAAATACATTGGCTGTTTAACTTGTGTGACACCAAGGGGTAGTGGGCTTGCACTCACATCTGTCTCCAGGAGGTTGTACATGCTCGTCTGGGCCACTTCCTTTGACTCGTGAAACTTCTCCAAAGCCTGCTGGATCTCCTCGTCAGGGATCTTCCCCAAACGCTTCTTTTTGTAGTCGTAGTCGAGCCGCCTGCCCTCCAGCTTCTTAAGGTGGTGCTGAAAACACAAGGTCTCATTTGTTTAGATTAGACCTAAACTCAAAAGACAATTCATTACTTAAGTTCAAGTAAACCGCGGAGGACCTACACAAAACCAGACAAAAGTCAGTTACAATTCTTTATTTCCTACGATTAAAGCTGAAAAAAAAAGTATCCCATAGTATAGGGCTACGTATTTCAATTGCGTTAAGATTTTGAATTAGATTTGGTTTATTTTAAAAAATATTAGATTATCAGTATAAGTGCACACACACACAAAATCGGGAGCATCAACATCTGAAATATTATGATCTGATAAATATGAACAAATCACATACATTTCAGAATGTTGTTTGCAAATGTCTAATGTACAGGTTAAGCAGATTTCCATATAGAAAAAATTTGTAGTCTAAATACTCTCTTTGCACTATGCTAATTTCCAAACTATTTTTGCAGTCTTAGTGCTCCAATGTTAAGTGTATATCGAGCATAAGGTTGTACCTGTATCTCGCGGAGATCCTTATCACACAGGCCCTGTAAAGGATCAATAAAGTTCTGTTTGACATCGATGTCAAGAGAGTCTTTGACTTCTGCCAGCCTCTTCATGGCCTCTCCCACATCCACCAGTGCTCCACCTGTCACACATACAGCTCATCAAATATACATTTATCACTCTATCCTTCTATAAACGCTGTGCATGAGGCTACTTAAACTGTTGCTTTAGTGTGGTCTGGAGCAATAAATTATTAAGATCACTCGGCCATCTTTAATTATAAACACTATATCATAACAAGCTGCTGGATGGTGGAGATCTATCATCAACAAACCAAAGTTAGTGTCCTCTCCCAGCTCCCGTCCGTATTTGGTCATACACTCTCCAAGCAGGCCCTCAGCCTGGGGATACCCCGGGTTCTTCACCTGACCACGGATCTTAGACACGGTGTTCAACATGGACAGCTTGGCCCTGGAGGCTGCAAAATATTATAGACAATGTTTGATACATGTTTGTATGAGGAGCAAAAGAGTGATTGCGTTTATAATTAAAGTTGCTGTCTCACCTGGATTGGGCTGAAGGTACTCTGATGTTTTTGAGATGACATCTACTACTGCTTTGCTTGTCACATCTACTTTCTGTGTATCACAAAGATAGAGGTCACATTGCATTCATCAGTGCTTGAATCATGTTTTTTAAATAAAGGATAGATATATATTTTTAACAAATGTGTTTAAGCACTGGTGTCTCTTACCCGTTCCAAGTCTCTGAATTCCTCATCTAGTTTTGTTCCTTCTGCACCGCCCACTTTCTCACTCACCATCTGAAGATAAAGACAATTGAAATGGAACATTATAAAGTGTCCCTCAGTTTTTCCACTTCTATTTGAAACTGGACTGAAACACTCCATTTCCCAATAAAAAGATGTTTCACATGCAGACACCTCAACAGGAAGTGAGTGAGGTCGCCATCATTTCCCTGCTTTATTGATAGCTGCTAGAGACTCACAACATGGCTGATATTATGCAATCACTTAACTTTGTGCTAGCACCATAAACTATTTCTTCTGCTCCCTGTTTATGCCAAACAGACACAACATACTATAAACAGACGCATGCATTTCCACTCCAGGGGCAATGTTTCATTCATAATTGTTTTGTAAAAGTTTAAACTTAATGTTAAATGCCACATGAGTATTATGTCTTTTGTAATGTCCAAAGCTACACATTGGTTGTTCTCTGAATAGTGTGGGGCCTTCAAAGGCAGTTGGTGAATGTTTGCTGAATTCAGAAAACACATGACAGAGGCCTTGAGGGATTCATAACAAGCCAAGTACAGAATAGAAGCTACAGTGAAGTCTGCCCTTCACTTTGACTCTAGAAATATACAACTCTGAGCCTATCTACTAAAATAAAAGGATATCACTTTGTATTCATTTGTATTATCTTTACATAATACATACTTGGCATAAAAGCTGAGATACTAAATATCCAACAATTTATTTAGGTATAAACAGGGTATAAAAGTACACAACAAGATGAGTCAAGAGCAGCTGTTTTTTTTTTCAACATAATTACTAGGTTAGAGCCATTGAGCTTTAATTAGAGAATACAGAAGGGAGAAAAAAATCATTTCAGACTCATATTTACTCAATTCACAGTTGAATTTAAAGTTAATTTTGACTATAATGGAAAAAAAATGGTAATGTTTCCTGATCGGTTAGTGACCTCCCCTCACAGTGTAGGAAACACAGAGTGCCTTTAATGGGATTATCTGGACATGTAACCAATCGAACTTCTGTGATATTTTAGAAGTAAAGGTTTTATTATAGATTCTCAGTGTAAGACAACGAGTACACATCCTCTCTAGCAGTTTATCAGTCAACTTGTTGTCTGGCCAAAGTGCAGAAAATCAGAGCTATGGCCAGCGTTATTGACTCAGAGTTTTGGCAAGAAACAGCAACTGCATTGCAGAGGGGAGAGCAGGGCCACCACTCCTGCAGCTGAAGTCATATTCTGATTCAGTTCTAGACCATTCATCTGCCTGTACGCACCACATGAGCCTGCTCCACTGCATCTGTCAGCACCTCTCCTCATGACATTGCTCCTTTTTCACATGTTCACAACCAGGAATCACAGTGTTCCTAACAGGAAGCTTGGGCAAAAACCAAATGTCTTTCCTGCTTAGATCAGCAGGAGAAGGGGGAAAGAAAGAATCTACCCTTCCCCGCCCATGAGCAGACCTGCTGAAATTAAAAACATTCACTGGCACACGTAGCCTCAAGGATGTTTACGAATTATATCTTTGTTATACTTTTACTACTGTTGCACTTGGAAGACATAATACTATAATCATCACAAACAATATATTTACCTATCAAGCTTAAACCTCAAAAATTCTAATAGTTTCCACAAGATACATTTCCCATAGAAAAACATAAGAAAACATAAGTAACTAGCTAGCGTTACACTCTTTGCGAAATAAACTACCTAATAAATAAAAAACAAATAAGAGAAAGCTTGTATTCGATGATAAACTACAAAAAACAAAAAAACAAAAAAAAAGTTACTCCGCGTTTTTTTTTACACTGTAGCTTCACGTTAACATTAGCTAAATACAACATACAAAAGACAATCTGTAAACTTTAGTCTAATGTTGTGAAAATTGATCCAGCGATAAAATCACAACAAAACTCTTAAGTGGGGCAACGATAAATCAACAGCACAGAGCTCACTAAATATAACGGAGTACATTGTACCCCGAACAAACCAGTGAGTACTGCAAGTCCCCTGTGTCCACATGTTTGCAGGATTATTGTATTATTATTACCGAAGCCACTGTTTACTGCAAACCGTTAGCTGACTAGGCTAGCCCATGCTAACCGCTAACCATAGTAGTGACAGTGGCTAACGAAAAGAAAAAAGTTTTGCAAACCTGACTGGCTTTATAAAACTGTTTCCTCAACCCCGCTACAGACATCTTGACGTCCAACAGTGATCAGCCTCCAATCAAGCAGACTGCAGTACACGATGAATAAAGAAATGAGAGTTAAAGTTTAGGAAAAGGCCCAGAAGAGGAGCAGAGGAGTGGACGGGTTATCGCAGGACTGAGGAGCAGAGCAGAGAGTCTGGTCCCGGGACACGCCACTGACCACGGCCACGTATCTGCCCCGTCTGCCTATCTGCCTCTACACTACTTCCACTGCAACACCGCTGATAATGTCCTGCCCCAAACACAAATATCTCACACAAGAGACGTTTCTAGTTTATAAGAGTAGTAAATTTAAACACATCACTCAAATTAAACCACTTTTTGTGACTTGAGAGATAAAAAAATTAAAGATATGTTGGTGCACACTGCTCCCTGCTGGACACAACATATACAGCATGTGTATATTTTCCACTGCACAGTGAACAGTCATAAACATAATAATAATAAAAAAAACAAAAACAAATTAATGAATAAATAAATAAATACATTTTACTACAGTTTGAGAATTTCATGGTAAATATTGTTTATTGTTGTGTATCATGTTTTTATTTATTTATTTTTATTTAACCTTTATTTAACCAGGAAAGTCTCACTGAGTTTACTAATCTCTTTTTCAAGGGAATCCTGCCATGCACACATCACTTTCATCCTAGGCAATGTGCGTAAAGTATCACAACGACAGTTTTTGCCACTGGCGCCCCCCTGTGGCACCTGGAAATCCCAGTGGTCTCCGATCCAAGTACTAACCAGGCCCGGCCTTCCTTCTGAGATCTTACGGGATCAGGCTTTGACAAGCTGGTATGGCCGCAATGTTGAAGTAGTGTTTCCCACAGATTTGTAGTTGACTGAGGCTATATGGCACATAATCCATATTTGAATAATTTTATTTAATACAATTTATAGAAAATTTATATCACTTAATTCCTTTGCTCTGATTACAAATTACAATATGTTAATGGAAATGCTACAAGCATAAAGTAGTCTCTATAATCTGTTTTATTTTTATAGGCAAATGGGAAACTCTAGCACTAGGTATGCAATTTTATTTTATTTTATTCCTCTGGTGTGGGTTCTGTTACCTGCATTTCTCCTTGATTCTATCTAGTTATTGCTTTGTCTAGAATTAATTCTGAACATTAATTATTTTTAGCATTAAAAAAAAAACAAAAAAAAAACATGCATTCTTAATTTGAACAGGAATGTCTAGTTTCTGACTTGTAACTATGCATCAACTGCTCGTCTCCATACAGAAGAGTAAGCGGTGCTTAAGTTTAAAATGCCAACGGCAGGTTTTCACACTTTTCTAATTATTACTTGGTTTGGTGAGATATTACCTGTGGTAAATATTTATCATAGACAAGCAGGTATGCTACCTTCCACCAGTAAAAGTTACATAATGCACCTTTAAATTAATCTATCAGTAGAATATTTGGGTACATAGTTAAAAATATAGCCCAAGTAAATATTTATACTGTATACTTTGCTTTATTGTAAAAAGGTCTTTATTATTACATTCTTCAATCCACATTATAACACCGTTGTGCAATAACACTTGACTGTGTAAAGACCTTTTTAGGCTTTATATCCATGACATATAAATTATTTCTTATTAAAAATCTATTTTAATTCAATAATATTAATAAACTTAGAACATACTGAACATATCATAGAGAAGGATCATCACAAAAAGAGAAACACTCTTTAAAAAAAATAGAATTACATCTCTCCAAGACAAAAAAGGACACTAAACCGATGAGAAAATGACAGTACATAATAAGGACAAAATGAGAAGCAAAAGATCACAACAAAACCAACACACATTCAGAGATTATAATCTTTATAGTTATTTTGTTACATTTATTTGTCTCCTAATTCATCTATGACTCAAAAAAAAGAGAAAAACATTTGCAATAAAGATATTAGACAAAGGTAAAATCTTTGATACTTCTGTAATTAAACATTCACAAGAACATACTGTACACAGTGATCAAGGTTTAAGGTCTTCTATGTTGGTGCAAGGTGTCTAGTAAAAGCAGACACTAGGACGAGAGCCCAGCTATCTCCCTGAGTGACGTTAACTGTGTGCGGAACAGCTCCCTGACTGCTCTGGGACTGCTTCAGCTATAGGCTACTTCTGTTTTAAACTGACATTCTCGGATCCAATGCACATATATTGCACATTTTTACAATCCTGTGCCACAATGAAATGGGCATTTATCAACACTATTTATTTATACACAGCTATTTATTTGGTACAAAAAATAAAGTTGTCTCTTTTGTGAGCTGAACTGTGTATGTTTACTGGAGTGTATGACTTTAATTATGCGACATTGAAACAATGGCAAAGACCCAAAATGTATGGCAAACAGCACTGTCCCAGCAGTGCAAAGCAACCCTGTCTGAAACCCCCCCCCCAAAAAACACTGAAGCAGATATCTATTACCATGATTGTCAGCATTTAGAGGTATACACTAAACATATGTTGCTATTTTACTGCCCATGTCAGGACACAATTTCTTTGTGCACTCTGTTGCCCCAGAGATGGTGCCTCACATAGATCTATATCTAAATAGGACTTCTTGGACCCAAAGGCATCAACCGTTCTCAAATGACAGATGAGCAGAGAAAATTTATTCTTTGGATCAAAAGCATTTTGAAAAAAAATGTCTTGAGCCGTATATTTATATACTGCTTAAATGCATTTCAGTTTACCTGTCACTGACCTGAAAACTAAATGTTTTTTTCAAGAACCAGATATATTAACTCAGGGGGGTAGCTGTTGGCTCTGTCAACCCTTTGCTGAGCTATGTAGTGTTGAAAAGGTGAGGTAGTAAGGGAGTGGGGAAAAAGGAGAAGAGCTCCAGTCTTCCAGTCGGTCAGATGACCCTTTCACTGTGTCACAGAGCACTCAGAACATGTACAATCTTTCTCTTCCATGTCAGTAAAATGTCCTTTTAATTTTCACACCAAACTCCCAGTTCAGTCCTTTGAAGGTGCTGCTCAAGGCTCAGGGCTGATGTTTTACAGTTTCTCCCTGAGAGCACATCCACCCCACAGTGGTCACCTCCCAGCATCTCGTTCAAAATCGTCCATCTCCTGAGTGACACCAGCTTTTCACAGATGGTACTTTAAGTAGAAACCCGTACATCTGTGAGGGTCAACAGTTTTGGATTTGATAAAGGACTTTTAAGTGCTAATTATCTCTGTCAAATTCTATCAATTATATCAGTTCCTGGAAATCCAGATAATGGACTGATAGCACAGGCACTATTTACTTTTGTACTTTCCCCTTACTCACTAAATATCTTGGTTTTGGAAACAATTTTTTCCTTACAAAAAGTGAATATGTCCATGTTTAAAATGCATGGTTCATTCTATGATTCTTTGTGGTGACATTTTAAAGGGTTAAGGTCATTTGGACTGAGGTCACTGATTGCATAAAAGAATTAAGAGCTAATTTTCAGTAAATTAGTATCTGAGGATGTGCTAGCAAAAATATCTACAAATCTCAGCATAAGTGCTAGGTTTGTGCTGTGTGTGCAAGAGCTTGTCAACAGGGCCGAGGACACTGCCCATCACAGTTTTAAAAACTATTTCTGCTGATGAGTTTGATCATGGTCCCTTTCAACAGTTTGTTCATAAAACTGCAAAATCTGGGCTACTCTGTATTACAGATCTCTAATGATCTGGTTTACTCCACTGAGACTAGCAGCGTAGCAGCACATCTAAGAAAAAGAAGGTGAGGTTTCTAAGGATGTACATTCTACTTCAAGCTTAGGAACGGCAAAGGGAAAGGGGGTACATTCAACAATAGCTTACAAGAACTTTGAGTAATACAGGTTACACTTTCTATAAAAGGAATTCAATTAATTAGAAGTTCAAATTCTTCTCATAGAAAAATTGTTTTGCCAGTTACAAATAATGTGTGCTACACATGACTTAGCTCATGGAGCCACGGCTGCAGTTGCTGTAGTGTTGTGTGACGCGGGCCGGCTGCAGGGCAGTGGTGCGGACTCCAGGCAGAGTTCACAGGTGAGAGGAGGAGTGTGTCTAAAGTGTAGCATGCATGATTGTCATTGAGCTGCTAGTTGATGTTTGCCTCAGCTGGTTGCCTTGTTCAGACAGTATCACCTCCTTCACCTCAGTGAGTGAGTTCATATCAACCATGACTAGCTAGGCCTGGTGCTAACCCTCTGTGGAGTCTGGGAAAGGGATTTCACTGCCAAAGACCTCTCTGTACAAAGGAGGAAATGTGTAGGCAGTCTCAGGGTGGACCAGACGGAAAAACTCCAACTTGTCGATGTGGAGGTTACAAATGGACTTCATTATAGGGAGTTTAGAAACCATCTAGAAGACAGAGACATTAGTTTATGGATATAATCATTAAATATATCTCAACCTTCAAGATAAACTGTACCTTAGCAAGTTTGCCTTCTGACGCGCCCTCTTCCTGTAGACAGCGCTGCAAAGCCAGGTACACCTTTTCTTGCATCTTCTGTATCTTGTGTACATCTGTGAGCCACAGCCGATCTGAGAAAGTCAAATATTTGTCTTTGAATTAAAAAAGTTATCTCTCTCAAAATATCTCTGTTCTATTAAAGACAACATAATAGAAATACTGTATTCAGTAGAATATATTTGAAGCAATACCTGGAGAAAGCAGCACAGCAGCACTGAACAGAGCCATTTCCTCCTCTGACATTTGTAAGCGACTCAGGCTCCTGGCCAAGTCAAATACTGAGGTGACCAGATCGTCACAGCCTTCAAGGAATGAAAAGCACAAGCTATTCAAACACTTTTTTATCACAGCTGTGGTGTTGGCATGTACTGATTTGATTTATGAATGTCAACAGACACATATGCTCAGGTTTTCACTCACCAAGAGCTTTAAAAAGATGAGCTGTGGCAAACTTCCCATCAAAAAGCATTGTATTATTAATAGGGTTATAAGCCCGGCACATACGAATCAGAAGTACATCCATGCAGCCTGAAAACAGACAATCATATTCACATTCAAAACTACAAACTCCTCAACTTATCAAATATATTCAAATATATAAGATTCATGCAACCACAAGAAACACCAGAAAATGTGACTCTAGTCATGGAATGACCTGTTTAGTTTTGCTTTTTCTGACCTTCAGATATATTAAAGGCAAAGTTTCACACCCAGCTTAGATTTTATTTAATTAAGAAAAAATATCACTATGACTGATATATGGAAATAAAGAAAGCTGTTTAAGATGACAAACAAGCTACAACTAAGAAATAGGGGTGTAACGATATCCAATTTCACAATACAATATCATCACCTCACGGTGAACCTCAGCAAGCTCACAATATAGTGGGGATGCTCACGATATTACGATATTATACATAATAACATTATAATGACATACATAATTACATTATAATGACATTATAAAATGCTTTGACCAGACATTTGGTACAACATTTATTGTCATTAGAGATGTAACGGTATCTCCCTGTATGATATTTTCACGATATACATCTCACAGTACAATATTTATTGCAGTATTTTGTGGAGGCTCACAAAACTGTGCATATGCTACTTTTTCTTCTAAAAATTCCTTGACGAGACTTAATCTAATGAATTAAGATTTAAAAGTGCTTAGAACAGTTATTTCTTCATGTCGTCTGCACTGAAACGGAGAAAAGGATCATGGTCTATGTAGTTCCATCTGTTTTTTTTACTTATTTCTGCATCATAACTATTCATTTAAGCAAAGAGACTTGTGATTCGATATATTGTGAAGGCCCACGATATTTTTGTGAGACCTTTGACGATACGATATCACAATATTTCGGTTATTGTTAAGAAAGTCTTTTGACCTGCTCCCCTCAGGCAGGAGGCTACGGTCCATTCAGACCAGAACCTCTCACCATAAAAACAGTTTTTTCCCCTCTACTGTTGGACTCATGAACAATAACACTAAGGCTGCCCCCCCCGTTCTGTCACATGACCCTGTGCTGTCTGTTTTGCACTGATCATTACCTGCACTGTTATATTCTTGTAAATTTGTAATTTTTAGTGTTGTACATTATAGTTTATAGTTTTCTACTTTATTTTATTCTATTTTACTTATTGCATGTTTTGTGTTTACGTTTCGCTCCAAGTACCACAGCAATTTCCTAATGTCATGAACCTCATATGGCAATAAAACCTTTCTGATTCTGATTCTTTTTTGGTTGTGAGATGTTTCTTTTAATTTGGGATTCTTTTCTGATAGGAGTGAATAAGCACACTGATTTAAAATGTAGTCTGAGTGTACTACAAGTGTGGGAGATGCTGATGCACTGACCTGCTTTTAAAAGAATAATCTGATCATTTTGACAGAGGTCCATGAAGCCCGAGATGCGCTTAGCAAACTCCACCACATACTGGATTGCATTGGTAATGTGAACAGCACATTGTTGCCACATCGCCTCAGCTGACTGAAGGAAAAGGATAAGAGATCTTGTTATCAGTGATTTACTATTGTTATAACACCCATTAAATTACACAGAATACTATTGTTTCATTTTTAAAATAGTAAGAGTGCTTTCTTAGATACCTTGCTTTGAATGGACCGTGTCTCTTCTGGACTGTACAGGGTCCAGGCCATGCGCTTGAGCTCCTCCGTGCTGTACTGTCGCGTCTCAATATGCGACTTCACCACATTCTGAGTTATGCGCTCTAAACAGGAAAAAAGAAATGTTATATTTCATATGCATTTATGTCACCCTTTAAGACAGTGTATTCTTTTGATATTCATACCTATTTCAATGAGAGGGCAGCCTTCAGGCAGTGGGTTGAGAATGGCATGTGAGAATAGCCCAGAGTTGTGGAGCAGTTGGTATTCATGCTTGATGCTGTGGTTGGCCTCATTAAAGTCCAGGTTGGTCTGCTCTGGAGAGCTCTGGGAGGAGGAGCTGCTGCCCCCACTGCCCCCCAGCATGTCCAGGTTACAGTAGTCGCCCCCGCCGTCCTCTGGAGTGAGCGGCAGGTCGAACAGCAGCCCCTCAGGCAGAGCACTGATGTCATCCAGGTCACTGAGGGCTGCACTGGAGCCCCGGCTGTAGGTGCGCCCATGCACCGGCAGGTCCCCGCTCTCCTCACGAGCACCCATCCCTGCACATTCCTGAGACTGCTGGTGCTTCTGGACCTCTGCATACAGGCTGTCCCGCTGCTTCTTAGACATACGGCCAAATTTGACAGCTGTAGGAAAACAAGCATAATAGAGATTAGTTTACTTGTCTTCATGTGGAATTGAGAAGAAAACTTGCATGCATGAGGTTTAGATATTGAACTGACCATCACGACTCATGCCCAGGGCCAGGCACTTCTGCAGCCTGCAGTGCTGACAGCGGTTGCGGTTGGTCCGATCAATGAGACAGTTCCTCTGTCGAGAGCAGGAGTACATAGCATTGTTCTGCTGACTGCGGCGAAAGAAACCCTAACAAAAAGGAAAACATTGACGTTAGAAACTAAGTAATAGATTATTTTATCATCTAAAAGCTACAAAATGGACACTTACTTTGCAGCCTTCACAGGTGATGACGCCATAATGGATGCCTGATGATTTATCCCCACAAATCTTACAGGGGATTACTTCTATTTGAGCTGAGAACAGAAAGACCAAAAATAAACATAGATTAACATTATGAGCACAAAAACACTTAAATCAGTTTGCAGTAGCAAAATGTGAGTGAACATGTCCTGTTTTTGCTCCATGCCTTGTATGTAATAAGTGTAAAAATCTTTCATTTGGATTTTTACCAGATCAAATCAGATGAAAATGATGTAGCATTTACTTTGAGAGAATTGCATAATTTCAATCTAATAAATCTAAAGTGGCACAAGGCTGCCACAACAATACAAGCTCAGAGCAGTGACTCAGTGATCCATCTGAGCAAGACTAAAATGTAGCTAACAGTGTTAAGTGCAGCACAATGTAGGCCTCAGAAGTGCACAGATATGAAGTCTAGTTGCCCACATTTGCACTGTTCATTGTGAAAGGCTGAACCGTCTTACACAGGAACAACCTGTTCTTTTCAGTATGTTGTTTATCTAAGTAGCTGGGCCTCCTCAAGCCCAGAATAGCAGCTCAATTGCATTAGCCAAGGCACAGGGTTATAAAGTTTCACGCTCTCTCTGACTTTAGCTCTGCCCCAGGAAGAGCTGTTCATTAGCAGGTTAACTAAGACACACTGGCACACTGAACCCTGAAGGCCCACAGATATGGCCCCCATAGATGTGCTTACTGTTCAAGATGGGCACAGAATCAGATTTGAGCTTTGAGCCGAGAAACACTTGTGTTGCATCATGGATATTAAGTAACCAGTAAATGGGAGCAATAGCTCTAAGTGGCCTTCTCAGCGCCTCTCAGAAAATTGCTGTTTTGTGAAGGCTCTTTCATAAAGTGCTCGTCTAAGCAATCACATGAGTCACTGAGCGTGGGGGGTGGGGGTGCGTCACTACAGTTACTGACAGACATTATCCCATGGATCCTGACTTTAGGATTCAATTTCCTCACACATTTGTCTTTTTGTGTCTTTGTGGTGTGCTTCTGAAAGCTAGAATTCCACTTGGCAATTGAAACACAGAGGATATAAATAAATTAAGGGCCACTGGAAAAAGCCTTTCTACGTGCTGCCTGGACCGCTCCCCCTCCCGCACCTCTCCCTGTGTTATATAACCGCTGTCTGGCCACATTCCATGAACACGCTCATTCAAAGGTGGTTGTCTTGGCAACTCCCAGAGCTCCTGCCCCACTGTTTTGCCTCTCCATTGGCCGTTGCACAAAGTTACTTCGCCTGTGACTCGCCACCTCACCTGCCCGTCAGCTGAGTGGTGCAGCCAGGCCCCACAGAGCAGGAGCTGTTCCACTGACACACTTTTCTCACTCAGCAGCAGAGGGAGGTGCTTCATGGCAGACGCACAAGAAACACAATCTGCTTTTTAAGGAGGAACCAAATCTGACTAAGGCCTGTAAGTAAAGGCCGAGCCATAGCCTTTGTTGTGGATTGGAGCCGTAACAATGTGAGGTGTGCTAACTCAAATGGTAGATTAAAGGTTATTACCTCACATGAGCACTTGTGTAACACCTGAATGTTTTTGTGAGTAGGCTCTATACAGTAACGCAGAGTAGAAACAGAAGAGTCTAATACTGGCCCCTAGCATGTTGCTGCATGTCAACTATTTGAGTGAAATTTCATCTGCGCTTAAGTGTCACCATAAATCTATTTTTACTCAGAGCAGTTGGCTGGACACATATGCTCCCACTGTCCTGGCTTGGTGGCAAATAAATATTGCACAACAAGCATGGCAGTGTTTCATGTAAATAAGTTATTACGTTCAATTCAGGACTTTCATGGTCATTCTGTGGCAGAATAAACAAGAACAATGACAATGGTCAATTATACCACACAATTTCATTACATTTCATTACAAGAATCCATTTAACTCATACTGAAATAATGCTTAACATTATGATCCACCCGTCAGTGCTGACTCTGACTTTATCGAGGCACAAACTTGAATAGTTGAAGACATATTTAGTGTGCAGTTTAACCAACTTGAATTTGTGATGTAAACTATTTGAAGAAGCTCTGTCATGATCAGCACTTTACATGTCTGTAAACTGCACGGTGGGACTTTGGCCTCTCTTCCCAGCTAATCAAACACAGTCCAAGGTCCTATTTGCCTTGTGCTTTACATTTACCTGAAATACTGTGTACTTAACCTACATCTGACAGGGGCTCCTGGCTTGTGCCTGTGTGCATACATTGTATATTGTGCAACATTGAGCAATAAAGGGCTTAGGCCATCAGATTGTTTCTTATGTTATAAATGCAATAGTTTGTGTTAATTAAAGAGGGAAATTTTCAACAGCCCTTTTAATTTGTCTTTGTTTTATTTATATTAATGATTAAAAATGATGATCATTGGTAAATCATAATGCATTTTGAGAAAGTAGAAATGTTATTGGTCAATCACTTATTGCAAAATACTGACTGAGATTTCTTCACACTTTCTATTCCTTTGACAAGATAAAGTATATTGACTTGAACATGTGAAGCTGCTGCAGGGCGGGCTGAACCCATGTGGGCCTCTGAAACACAAGCAAAAGCAGAGAGAGGAATCTGGTTCTCAGCACGCACCTCTGCAGCGGCGCCCAGGGCTCTTCCAACCACAGCCCTCTCAGTCACCTTGAGTTTAAATCTCAAGATATCTGTAGTGACGTTAACAGCTCATTTATCTCTTTATATTCTGATATGACTAATCTGTCCAACATAAATATTTTTAAAACAAAAAAATAAAATTATGTAGACAGGAGTTTGCAGATATATTTGCAGTACCAATTAGTATTTTACTTTCTTTTTTACATAGTGATGTGCAGAGGACTAAACACTCACTCGCAGAGAAAGAGAGTGGAATGTTGAGTTGAGTTGTCAGAGGGAAAGGGCACCTTGACACATACTGTATCTGACTGTGAACTTGCCCAAGGCTGCACAGTCACAGAGCAGAGCACAGCTGTCCTGCAGAGCACAGCGGCCTCCTCTTTACAGCCGGACCTTTTGATCCTAGACCCCATCTTATCAGAAGGCCCGCACATCTTGGGACCAAGTCCAACCACTCAAGTGCACCACAACATTTAACCTGTTTGAGCCAAAATGTCCCATTTCACAAGAGCAATATGGACAACTCTGACAGACACTTATCAGGAAACTGATCCATAAAATGTTATGACAATGCTTATGTGGTTTCCCTTACATATAATATTTATACAGGTGATTACAGGGTGGAAACCATATTCTGAATAATGCAGTATTATTATACAACAGTGGAGCTGGAGGGGCTCTGTGGTTGATGTAAGTAACCTTAGCTGACAGAGGAAACTGAGCTTAACTCAGGCCGGCTGTGGCTCATGGTTAAATGTAGGCTTGCTGTGCCCATATCCTGCTTGTCACAGCAGTGCATGAGTTTGACATCCTGACAGCACCAAACCAAGCAGATCAAATCAAGCTTCCAGAGAGCCACTGCTGCTACCTTGCGCAAAATAAAATGCGATTGGCCAATATATATTATTTATAGGCTACATCATTCTTATACAAATAGTAGAATTAAAGAACAATATCTTATGTGATGAACTTTGACTTAGGATCCCCATGAAGAGTACACCTCATCAGTAGGCCTAATGACGACAGTACAGGCACATACACACATAGGCAGTAATCCTCACTGACAGAACTAGGTCAATGGAGCACCCCCTCCCCTCACGCTGACCGCCACACTGATGATGCTAAAAAACAAAAACACGTTGGCGCATCAGCTCCTCTAAAACCAACTGAAAAATAAAGCAAACAAGTCAATGCTTCAGTAGGCTATTGCTGAGGACTAGAGTCTAAAACGGAGCCTAGTCAGACGCGAACAGGAAGCTGCAGTCTATAGGCCTAGACAAAGTCAAAAGTCTTGATCACAATGTATAATGACTTAAAACTGTGTTACTACAGAGGAATAGGCCTAGTAAACACACCTTGGTATGAGAGGTAAACGGTGCCGGGCCGCCGGGCGGACTGAGTGCTTTGACAGTCTGTGATTCATGCTCCCTCCTCCTCCCTCTGCTGTTTCTTACATAACTGAAGCCGCTCACCGGCGGAATAAAGCAACCGCAGCTACAACGCGTTCTTCTGTCGCTCACTAAATCACAAGTAAAGAGCAATAAAAATGGCAAATAATACAATTACAAACACTAAAACTCGACAACATTAAAAGTTCCCAAAACCTGAGATAGAAGAAATGATAGGCCAAATAGATCAATAACATAGATTGAATCATAATCTAAACATCACTTTTGCATTTATCAGATATGTGTCGAAAAAACTGATGGGCACAGCTAGAGTAAAGTATGTGTCTGCGCGTAAAAGGTTGTTTGTTGTGTGCGCACTTCGGACTTCGGTTTCAAACAGAAGCCGCCACACCATAAAGTTTCCGCGACTGAAAATAAATGGCAAAAGCAGATAATTCCCACAAACACTCACCTCTCATGTTGGCGCTAAAGTCTGACAAGTCTTCAAGTCATAAAAGTCCACGTGGAAATTGAGCCAAAAAACACTGAAAGCAACGCAAACTTGCTCCGCTCGGGAGCAGCTGAGAACTGTCACAACAGCTAATCCTCATATGGCTCTAGAGCAGTCCGTCGGAGATGAAAATGCAGCTGAATGTTGCTTAAGTGTAGTTAGGTGTGATCGCGGTGCTGGTGCAGTCCCAAACACGCAGTAGAGACAAGTGGGTGAAGTCAGAAAGCTGCGGCCCGTCGGCTCTTCGCTGCGCTCTGCTCCGTGGCTCGCTCTAACCTAGTTTCGGCGCGTGGACTACACATGATCCTGAGCCGCGTCCGCCCGCCTCGTGCCCCGTGAGGTGCGCGCGCGCCCCCTCTGCGCTTTAAGGAGGAGCCCGCTCGCGTGCGTGGGAAAGTGTGGCAGTGTGTCAGTTCAGAGTGCCGGTCACACGCCGTGGGAAATGTATGCTTCAATCTAATGCACTCTTACATGGATGCACAACGCGTCTTCCGAGTAATTAACAGTCAACCCCATAGCCCGTTTTTTAAAATGTATGTAATAAAAGTGGCGTGATTGTTACTGGACAGAGGTAAACTGCCAAGAACCAACTCTGGTATCATGTTTTAAGCATGCAACGTTTTTATTCTTTTTACCACTTTAAAATCAATATTCATTTCATTTTGTCTCTATAGTAGGTTCATCTTCTGCACTGCATGGGGGCAACAGTAGGCCTAAACAGCACAATATGCCAGTGACGTCTGCTATTATAAAACAGTGCAAGCTAACTTTGATTGGGCTTTGTGAAATACAACATATGTGTAGACCCTATAAAAATGTTGTCATACAATGGACCCACAATGAATTACTAATTTATAAAGCTCACACAAATGGCTGCTTACCATTTTCTTAACTCAACTTTTTAAATTTAACTGAAATAAGTTACAGTAGTATTGTTGTCTTTATATGCCTCCACATAATCAGAATCAGAAAGGTTTTATTGCCATATGAGTGAACAGGTTAGGAAATTGCTGCGGAGTGGAATGTAGACAAACACTAAACATGCAACAAATAAAATAGAATAAAATAAAGTAGAAAACAGTAAACTACAGTATAACAATGAAGAAATAACAACATAAAACAGTGATTATGTTTCATATAACCTTTGGACCAGGAAGAGGGCATTACAAGTCTGCCTTTGAACATATTTGTCTTTTTGTTGCAGAAAATAAACCACCCTTAGATCTTCTGACTGACCACTGTTTGTTTGGAGCTGAATTCAACATTGTACAGTGCGTTATATCACTGGATTAACCAACACTAATCTCAGTGGGGGAATTAAGACAGAGCAGGCTACATCCTGTCACAATGTGTTTTTGTTGGGCTTCTCTTTCATCCTACAAGTACTTGAGCATAACTGTTCTTCCATGTGTATTTTATAAGACCTTTATCATTTCACTACAGAGTACAGACAGCATTCCTTGAACAGTTGAGTTCATTGCACAGAGTACACACCCTTTTACTGTGCCAGAGAGCTTGTGCCAACCACGACTAAAACCAAAACAAAAAATCCTGCAGATGAAAATAACTGATTTGCAAGCGTGGGTAGGATGACGAATGTATCATGTAACTTAGGCGCAGTTATGAAATGAGGAGAAGCAAGAGATTATGGTAAGTAGGTTAGTGGAGCAACACAGAGCGTTCACACCCCTCCCTTCCTAAGTGAGCATGCGCGTTGTCCCTCTCTATTCGCTTGCTTTTGTCAATTCGTCTTTTGTGCCGAATGATACGAACAGGCCTGTGAGCACTTACAGAGACATGTACGTGTGCACTCTCTCAGGCACCACCCTTGCTTTGGTCCTATATTGTTTATGTGGGTACTCATGGTTTTGTCTGCATGTTCTATACTGGGATCTGTCTCGCCCTTTTGAGCAGCAAGAAAAAGAGAAACAAACTCCTAGCCATAAATGGAACACTATAATGCTTACGATCGAGCACAATGCTGGGAAATTTACAGTAAAAATGTTTGTTTGGCCATATTCTCTGCTATCAGCTTCCTCTTCCTCATATTTAGACAGCTTTACCAGCCAATAGTTTCCTTCCTTCACTATCCCTATTCTCAGTATTGCTGCCCGAGATGTCCTTTAGCGTGCTTCTACACCGCCATGCTTCATCCTCACATCCTGCAGCGTCACTGACCTCCTGACCCTCAATCTTATGTAACCATGGCAATACCCAAATTAGAACATGGATGATGGAAAAAGGGCGGGGCGTCTGATCTGTAGCACGGCCCAAGACCAGCTTTCCATATTAAGATATTAGCGCTTAAAACTAAAGATAGATTAGATTGTCAGGCATGTTCATAGTGAGGTCCACACGTTCAGATAATAGTTTGTACTAGCAGGAGAGTGTACTACAAAATGCAAAGACAATCTATTAGCTGGAGCTGCCCAGTACATAAAGCTCTGTATACTGAGAGGATTATTTTAGGTTCCCGCTCCTCGCTCCATAATCCCGGCTGGTCTCCTCACCCTCATCCCGTTAAACCCTCTCGCTTCTCCTCTAATCTCCCCCACTCGTTCTCTCTGTGTGGCTCTAATCTGGTCTGTACCTATCTTTCACCTGCGCCAGCTCCACATCAACAGGCTGCAACCACAAACCTGGAAGCACGACAACAATATCCAAAATGTCTACAAGTAAACAGTAATTAAATACGCCCTTAAAAACACTGGTGTGGCAAGCAGTGAATGTCATTTTGACATTTCTTGCCTGCATTTGTGTACTTTCAATTTGACTTGAATCTGATTTAAATACGCAGTGTGCAGTTTTCTCTGCATGAAGCTCATAATGTGAGGTTGCAAAACTAGAAATACTGAAAGGGGAAAAGACATACAGTGAAATACACATCATTTTGTGATTAGTAGTGGCCAAGGTAAGGCAGGATGATAATAATAAAAGAGCAGCCTTAATGACAAAAGGGAATATAAAACAGTATTAGCTTGTATAACTTGTCTGATTAAGTAACTTCAGCTATTAAACTGAGAGCCAAGAACACGTCCATAACTACCTTGGTTTACAGTTTCATTGTTGGTTTGCCTGAATCAGTTCACTGATGTATTGAGGCATGTCTAAAATAATTGCTTAATTGCACATACAGATGGCACTGTGTTACCAAAACTTTCCGGACAGTTGTCTCCCTTTAATAGCCGGGTAAAGTCCATGCTATGACTGTTTCCTGTACTGCTGTAATATTTGTTTGCAATATGCTAAAATAACATTTCTAATTACAAGTCTTGTAAAGTGAGCATCTGGGTTCACTGATAGTGGCGGTCAGCAGAGTATCAGATTTACTCTTCGTCTCCCTAATTACAGCAAAGGTACAAAATCGGCCTGAGAAGACAACCTCATGACAAACAGTTGGAAAGTAAAGAGATACTTAAACTGAAGCACATACTTCTACTAATTCTGTTCTTGTCTTGATAATATGGATGTTTTTGTCACCTGTACTACCTGTAGTCTGAAGAGTTATGTTTTTAAAGAAAAGAGTTATGTCTTTAAAGAAAACATATTATGTTTTTCTACAGGTATTTAGTGTTGATTTATAACACAAGTAGATTATTATTTCACATTTTGTTAATGATAAACAGCAATATTCATATAAAACTGCTTCGTAAAATAAATTTACTTCACATTTATTTACTTCACATGATTCCCTATTGCTAGCCCTGCATTTCACAGTAGCAAATAGCAAATTTTCAACTAGGTTACATTTTAGGACATATCACTCTTAATTTTTCTTTTAATTGTGACTTAAGTACACATTTAGCATGGAGTATTTAAGCCTTAAATGCAGGACAATATAAGAGTATTCAAACAGGTTCAAGCACTCTTTTATTCCCCTGTCTATTTCCTTGCTGAAGTTGAAGAAATAATGCTCTACTGTATTACTGTATGGCCATCAGGGACTGTGCAATATTATTTGCACATAGGCTTTGGGGAATATGCAATACTGCTCATAGGTAGGCTCCAGGGAAGGTGCAATATTTTTGAGCACTTACAGTGAATAGGCTTCAGGGAGTGTGCAATGTCCTTTGGCACCTTAGGCTGAAAGGCCCCAGGGAATGTGCAAAATATGCTAATTATGGGAATGGTGCAATATTATCAAATATCAAATGTTGAACTGCATGAACTGATGTGTCCACTGTGTGTGCACTGTATGTTATATGTTTATGCGCCATGAGTGCCCCTGTCCCAAGACAAATTTCTCCCAAGGGAGACAATAAAGGCTAATCTAATCTAAACATGCATGAATCAAACACCATTACAACATGGTTAATTAAATAGTAAGTTAATTTTGCATAATATGTCCCATTTTAACAGTAGTAATCTATATAGCAGTAATAGTGGTTGCTGTTATAGTAGTTGTAGCATAGTAGCAGCAGTTGTAGCATGTACAGTCTTGTTCTCCCTTACTAGACACCTATAGGTTTTATACTATGTACTTGAAACAGCTCTCCACATATAGGCCTATCTGAGCTTTGTCCTCCTGACTCAAAAACTACAATGGCATGTGACTCCTGTTAAGTAGCTACTTTGGTAGTGACTGGGAGGTACAGTGTTTAGCACAGCTTCACAATGACAAGTTCCCGAGTGGGTTCAGTTCACAGACTGGAAGGGTCTGTCAGAAATCTTTATTCATGAAGATGTCATTGCTTTGTCTGGAATGTTTCACAGTATGGCATTAAGCCTTTTGAGACCAAACCAGACCAAGTTATAGGTCAGTTCTGTGGAGAGGCGACCCCGCTCAGTGTCAGAATGCCTGTTTTTCTAGATATTTTTGAGCTATAAAACCACCTGTAATTGAATACATCAATATCAATAGAAACAAGAAGGTGACGATCCCCAACTGAAAAGTTACAAAGTGTCCCTTTAAGTTTGTATATACCACTTCCCTACCACTAAAAACGGGACTTCATTAAAAATTTAATTCTGAATGTCAGTGGTTAAATAATGGTTAAACATTAAATACCTCATACAAATAAAAAACAAACTATTATTTAATGTATTACTAACTGTGGTAGAGGTAAGGAGGAAGGACCAACAATATAAATACATACAGCGTCCTTCAGTTCACATTAGTTAACACTGATATTTATCCTCCATGAGCAGCTGTCAGTGCAAAGATAGCAGCATTTAGCACCCTTATCCACATATTAGCATATTAGCATAGCCTTACATTCTGTCATCCAACTGCTGCTGATGTCTCTGGTCCCACAGGATGAGGACATCCACAGGACAAGCATTCAATTAAAGATGACATTTAACAAGATGTCTCAGTCCACATTGCACCATTGTTCTGTTGTCTGTCTGTACTGCTTGGCTTTACTTTCGATAATATCACAACTGACAGTGGTGACAGCAGACTTTTGACGACATTTGATGAAAGGATAATGGTGCCAAGATTCTGTCCATCTCTATATTTTAGTGTATTTTTATTTTAATTTATAGCTGCCACTAAATTAGGGTGACCAGATGTCCCTATTTATCTGGGACAGTGCCCATTTTGAGCCCTGTGTCCTTTGTCCCCGTGGATTTATCCAAAGCCACTGATTTGTCAGTTTTACACAAGAAATTTCCCAGGAGTCCCTATTTTTGACCAATCCGACCTTGTTTAACTAAAATACAGAAAACCCTGATTGAAAATAGCCATATGGCAATAGCACATGGCACAGACAGAAGTCCCAGAAGTGAGTCGAGAATGGACAATGTTACTTGCTCTTTTCACAATTTTATTTAAATCATTCCAACCAGGTATGTCCCAGTGTTGAATTTCTGGTCACCCTACACAATTTTCACCACATTTGCCTAAATAATATTCTACTGATTACTTGGAACTTATAAATGTACTCACAATTTCTTTAATAAAAATAAATAAGCCTGTGTAATCCAAGTTTGTGACACCATACACTTACACAAGAAATATGTTTTGAAGTGCAACAGTACTTTTATTTGAGTACAGTGTTTTGATTACTCTGCTGATAATGCATTTTTGTCATTTTGCTGACTATTTAATTATATTATATAATATTTAATTATCAGATGTTCTGTCCAGACACATGGTAACTTGTCGTATTTGTCAGCTGAGTAGTAAGTTTCTCCAAATATTCTTAATCTTACTTGAGTCATTTCTTGGGCCACTACTGTATATTTCTTATTGAAAACTATTACTTTGTCGTACCAATACTCCTACTCTACCAACCTCTGGTAGGTGGAAGTACATGAATCTCAATGATGACCATTAAACGGTCGATTCTAATAAATGTGACAGTGATGAAATTTAAGTGTAGGGGAGGATTTATGAACACAAATGGCAGCCTGCTGGGATTTAAATTCTGGATACCGTTACAGATCTAGGCTCAGCTCTGGACAGCCTCAACGTCCATTACCTCATATCTTATTCCTCCCATCTGTTGTGTGTGTCACCCTCCATGATAATTACATGTTAATCTTATCCACATTTCTATGGTAACAACACTGCTGTTAAAACAATGTCATCATCACTCATCCTTGTACTTGTGACAGTGGGCTATTGCCTACAATTACTCCCATAACAAAAGGCCTATGTCAACATCATTGCTTTACTTAGCCACATCCCTGTGTCGTGACAAGTCTATGCATACCTCCCACTGACACCTGAATAGGTCTTTCTCTAACATTTGCTTTCAAGCCACTGTTACATTTATTTTAGCGCAAACCGGTTAACCAACAAATATACCGGTAAGCAAAGCCATCAAATAACATAAAGTAAGATATGTGGTCAGTCTTACATGGGTCAGAAGGCCTTAGTGGTTAATGTGTGACAGGGTGTGCGCTACATAAGGGGAAGAAAAAGGGGAAGATGTATCCATAAGTGCATGTGAGAATGAGCATGACCTGGGCCCACTGCTGAGAGGAGTCATGCTGTTTTTCATGCTGGAAAAGTGAAATTTTCTGCATTGCACACATCCTGCATGGCAACAGTGCGTTTATATCATAGCACCATAGACTAATGTGACTAAATAACTTTCTCCAAATTCCATAAAAATTCTTGGTGGTGGTCCCACTTGATATCACTGGTGCTGTGACTTCTTTCTACCCATTTTCTACCCAACTTCTTTCTACCCATTTTACGTATTCATATTAATACCCACTCAGAACACTCATCATGAGACTCATCTTCTCCAATCACAGCTCAGAAAGAGGACAAGAAAACACCATCAAATGTGTACTTAGCATTACTGAACATAAGCTATGTATATTTACCCACAACTTACAAATAGTGCCTTTAACATATATGCAGTCTACATGTGTTTGTATCCATACCATTAGGACAAATAAGTTAATGACCTTCACTTGTGCAAATCACATGAGACATCAAAACAACCTCTAGCAGTGTTGGCAACACATTGAAAACAACACTGAAGAAAGCCAAGCAAAGTGTGTCCCAACAATCTACAGATGATACTGAAAGGAGATCTGCTGTTTCCAACGCCTGCTTCCATGACAAC
Source organism: Odontamblyopus rebecca (assembly GCA_030686955.1). Lineage (NCBI taxonomy): Eukaryota > Metazoa > Chordata > Actinopteri > Gobiiformes > Gobiidae > Odontamblyopus > Odontamblyopus rebecca. The sequence goes on along the minus strand of CM060660.1, from coordinate 20,344,869 downwards.
TGTTGGCGGGCCCCCGACCCTCTGGCTTGTCTGTAATGAATCATCTGCCCTGAAGGTGAGGTAACACCCACAAATGCTGTTCACATATGTGCATGCAAGGCCACGGAGACAGGCGCGTGGCCAAATACACACACATGCACATACGCACATACACACTAGGCACGCTATATGTTCTCATCTTCTCACACCAGATCACTGTGAGGGTCGACATGTTTACCATCCAGAGAAATGTGGGGAAAAACACTGAGGTTAGACAGATTGTAGGTTTAAACCATAGGGCTGTATACATACCACTGTCAGGATAATGACCAGCTCTAAGTATGGCTACTGTGTAACTAAAATGTATGACTGTGTAAAGTATGTCAGACTTTGAACATGTGATGTAAAGTAGAAATTCATCTGTACCTGACGTCTTCTGCAGAGATTGAATGTGTCAGCCATCACAAAGAGAAGAGAGTGCCCACAAATCCTGCTGGGCTGGTGATGCCCTTTCAGTCGTCTGGCCTTTTCAGTTGACCACAGCTGACATGTTTGGGGGCGAGCTATCAGAAGGAGGAAAGTTTCCGATTTCACACATGCTTGAAGGATCTTAAATTATACGTATGTCTGCGAAGGCAATCAGAGACTTTGACAAACCGTCCATTACTCCAGTACCAACCTGGGGCTCTATTTTTTTCCTTGGTCATCCATCTCCTGCTGTACATATAGGCTGACAAATAAAGCCTGAAAAGTATATTTTGTTTCTGTCAGAAATGTCCACCCAAAAGTATTTTAAATTACATGGTGAATTACAAAGAACAAACAACAAATTGTATTATCATTGTTGTGACATCAACAAACCAAGTTTTGATTAAAATCTTCATATGTTTTCTTGACTAAAGTTAAATTGAAAAATGTTATCATTGTGACATTATTAAATGTACTAACTGTACTATGTGTACAATGGACATTTTATCAGTAAATGAAATAATTGTGCTAGGTTGATTTCTGAAATGCTATTGTTAGTGAATGAAAAAAAAGATTACAAATATATTTTAGAATGCATTCCTATAATTACACTATATCTGACCATTCTCTTTCTCTTAATGAGTAATGAAACTTAGTGCATGACTGAACTGTGAGTTGGTGCTTTGGTTTGGCTAAAAGCTTTGGTGACCACATGCATGTGAGCACCGGAGCTTTGCCCCAAATTTTGTTATTTCTTTAAAAGGTGAATTAACTTGAGTGCCACTGCGAGCGTGTGGCCCCAGCACCATGCTGTAGAGGATTTACTTATCCATGATGAATCAGCACGATATGCCATGTGTTTCTGACCTACTTACCAAAGCCTGACTCATGTTTACATGGTCCACGCAGGTAGCAGTGCAGGTGGACGAGCTCAGCGCCTCTTGTGTGACACACCCTCATCTTCAGTGCATGGTTCAAACAGGCCTTTTACTGCATATACAACAGGTACACAACATTAGCATCTTTCAACAGCTCATGTGGACAAGATGGTTTAGACACTTCACAGATCCTGATGCGCTATTGACAAATTAAGTTAAGTAAAATATTTATTTCTGAGTGCCATTTGCATTTACTGACATTTTCTTACACTCATTGTTTTTTATCTTTTAGTATCTTTTACAAATAAGACAATGGCTAAAGTAAATCTATCACATATCCATTTGAATGGAGCATTATATATATATATATATATATATATATATATATATATATATATATATATATATATATATATATATATATATATATATATATATATATATATATATATATATATATATATATATATATATATATATAAATAATGATAGTTTTTTTCAATTTACAACATGCAAAGTGAGCGAACAAATGAAAAAGCCAAACTCATTAAAGAACTATCTTCAGCATAAAGAAGAAGAAGTTCTGGAAGTGATGGTCTCGCCCCCACAGAGTCTTGACTTCAGCATCATGGAGTGTGTCTGAGATTAAGAGACAAAAAGATGTGAGGAAGCTCCATCCACACAAGATCTGTGCTTAGTTCTTCAACATGTTTGGAACAACCGACCAGCCCAGTTCCTGTCTACAAGTAAACCTAAAAGAACTGATGCTCTTTTGAAGGCAAAGGTCACACCAAATATTGATTTAGATTTCTCTTTTGTTCATTCACTGCATTTTGTTGATTGATGAAAATAAACGATTAATACTTCAATTTTTTAAGGCATTCCTAGTTTACAGCATTTTTCCACACCTGCCTACAACTTTTGCACAGTATTGTGTGTGTGTGTATATGTCAGTGCACTCCAGTTCCAAGCCAGGATAAATGGAGAAGGTTAGATCAAGAAGGGCATCTGCTGCTGTATATGCCATTTCCGTATGCAAATCACAGCATGCTAAAAGGCAGGTGACTTCCTCTGCCAAAAGGAGAGAAAAGCAGAATTGTTCACCTGAATGGCCTGGTTACTTGAGACCTGAGAAACAAATGTAGGTATTTTCAGGAAAGAGATTCTCCACATACATGTTACCTGCTGATTAATAGTAGGATATAACATATTCATCATGACAGAACATATTCATCATGAAGAATTTCTACTTCACAATTTGTTTAAAGTATATGGACAAGTTTTAACAATGAAATCATCTCCATCTTGGGCATGGTTTGGAGCTGATGGCCTAGTTTTGCAGTATCCATCCATCAGGCCCTTGGAGGCCCTCGGCCCTGCTTTCTGGGGCCAGGCCTTTAAGCCTGGGTCACCCACTTATCTTTACGACTGCAACTGTACCATACTTTTGTGCACAATAAATACTTTTGCACTCTTTACTTTTCTTCTAAAGTCTCCCAGCCTTTAAGTTATCCCTATAACCTCTTTTTAAGTGTTAAATGTATATTTCATTTGATTCTCATGCCTGAAATGGTCTCATACTCAGCAGACACTGGGTTTCTTAGATTTTCAGATAACTGTTAAATTAACTCATGCTTCAGCTATAAATTAAGCAGTACCACAAAATACAACAAAACATGTCCAAGTTACATCCCCTGAACATATTTTAACCTTTACACAAGTGGTTATTTTACTTTCACATGTATGTATTTCTTTGAAATATTGCTACTATTACTTCTCATGTTACCTGCCTGACTTCTTGTACTCCCTTCACTAAAACCAGTTGTGCATTTGCTGTCAGCCTTGGGTAAAGTACATGATTAGATTATTTTGTTTGGATTCTAATCTCTTTCCTCTCAGCAGGAGGCACCTATCTGTTTATATGGCCTCCTCCCTCTTCCCCCTCTTACTTTTATTGGAGTCATGTGGTTCAGCTCTTTCAATAACACCCATCTAGCAAAACGACGACCCCTGGTGGCCAAAAGTTTGCAGGCATCTCTAGGCCTTATATAACAGGAAGGCCACAGCTTTGGTCACAGCTGCTGCCTGCGTCAGACAGACATGAGAGAATTACAACATTAGAATTCAGTACATGTGTATTTGGGAACTTGTGCACATGAATAATGCTCAATGCACAATTAAAGTGGCTCATATTATGCAAGGTGGTGCTGCAGGAGGAGGGAAAGGGAGACATGTGTTCCTGTGATTTGAATATGACAGATTTTTTAGATCAGGCATGTTTGAGTGAAGATATATGACAAGGAACAGGTGTAAAATCCTGCAAAACCTGCTGAAACCAATGAATGTGAATAACACATGGCAGGTTTTCTGTATAAAGACGTACATGATAACACACAAGTTACACCACTGTTTGGCCATCTCATGAAGATAGATTTAATTCATAATAGACAGACACATTTCAGTATCCCATTGCATTTGATCAGATTCAGTTTCACTGACTGTAAGCAATTTTGAAACTTTATTAATCTGCTTTATTAATCCCCTCCTCGAACCGCCACCTTAACGTGGTGGTGGGGTTTGAGCACCCGAATGATCCCAGGAGCTATGTTGTTGGGGGCTTTATGCCCCTGGTAGGGTCACCCAAGGCAAACAGGTCCGGAGGGGGTCAGACGGAGAGCGGTTCAGAAGCCCCTATGTCGAGTCCAAGAACGAGGTCAGTGACGTCGCCCAGAAAGGCGGTACCGAGGCCCCACCCTGGAGCCTGGCCTGGGGTGGGTGCACGTGGGCGAGCGCCTGGTGGCTGGGCCTTTCCCCACGGGGCCCGGCCGGGCCCAGCCCAAAGGAGCGATGTGGGACCGCCCTCCCCTGGACCCACCATCTGCGGGAGGAGCCATAAGGGCCGGGTGCAGAGAGATCTGGGCAGCAGTCGAAGGCGGGGGCCTCGGCGACCGGATCTCCGGACATGGAGACTAGCTCTGGGGACATGGAATGTCACTTCGCTGGGGGGTAAGGAGCCTGAGCTTGTGCGGGAGGTCGAGCGTTACCGGCTAGATATAGTCGGCCTCACCTCCACGCACAGCTTGGGCTCTGGAACCCAACTCCTTGAGAGGGGCTGGACTCTCCATTTCTCTGGCGTTGGCCGCGGGGAGCGGCGGTGAGCTGGTTTGGGCCTGCTCATCGCCCCTCAGCTCAGCCGCTGCGTGTTGGAGTTTACCCCGGTGAACGAGAGGGTCATGTCCCTGCGCCTTTGGGTCGGGGACAGGTCTCTCACTGTGGTCTCACCTACGGGGCGAACAGCAGTGCAGAGTACCCGGCCTTCTTGGAGTCTCTGGGAAGGGTACTGGACAGTGCACCGACCAGGGACTCCGTTGTTCTACTGGGGGACTTCAACGCCCACGTGGGCAATGACAGTGACACTTGGAGAGGGGTGATTGGGAGGAACGGCCTCCCTGATCTGAACCTGAGTGGTGTTCTGTTATTGGAGTTCTGTTCTAGTCACAGTTTGTCCATAACGAACACCATGTTCGAGCACAAGGGGGTCCATCGGTGCACGTGGCACCAGGACTCCCTAGGCCGGAGGTCGATGATCGACTTTGTTGTCGTGTCATCTGACCTCCGGCTGTGTGTATTGGACACTCGGGTGAAGAGAGGGGCAGAGCTGTCAACTGATCACCACCTGGTGGTGAGTTGGGTCCGCTGGTGGAGGAGGAAGCCGGAAAGACCTGGCAGGCCCAAGCGTATCGTGAGGGTCTGCTGGGAACGTCTGGCGGAACCTTCTGTCAGTGCGGCCTTCAACTCACACCTCTGGGAGCTTCTCCCAGGTCCCGGGGGAGGCTGGGGACATGGAGCCCGAGTGGGCTTCGTTCTCGGCCTCCATTGTCGATGCAGCCGTTCGTAGCTGTGGCCATAAGGTCTGCGGTGCCTGTCGCGGCGGCAATCCCCGAACTCGGTGGTGGACACCGGAAGTAAGGGATGCCGGATGGGATGTCAAGCTGAAGAAGGAGTCCTACCGGGCCTTGCTGGCTCGGGGGATTCCTGAGGCAGCTGACGGGTACCATCGGGCCAAGCGTGCTGCAGCTCGGGCGGTGGCAGAGGCAAAAACTCGGGTCTGGGAGGAGTTCGGAGAAGCCATGGAGGAGGACTATCGGACGGCCCCAAGGAAATTCTGGCAAACCGTCCGGCGCCTCAGGAGGGGCAAGCGGTGCTCCACCAACACAGTTTACAGTGGGGGAGAGCTGCTGACCTCGACTGGGGATGTTGTCGGGCGGTGGAAGGAATACTTTGGGGATCTCCTCAATCCCACCGTCACGTCCTCCGAAGAGGAGGCCGAGGCTGGGGACCCAGAGGCAGACTCACCCATCACCCTGGCCGAAGTCACTGAGGTGGTCGGAAAGCTCCTTGGTGGCAAGGCTCCAGGGGTGGATGAGATCCGTCCTGAGTACCTTAAGTCTCTGGGTGTTGTGGGGTTGTCTTGGCTGACACGTCTCTACAACATCGCGTGGCAGTCGGGAACAGTACCTTTGGACTGGCAGACCGGGGTGGTGGTCCCTCTGTATAAAAAGGGGGACCAGAGGGTGTGTTCCAACTATAGGGGAATCACACTCCTCAGCCTCCCCGGTAAAGTCTATGCCAGGGTACTGGAGAGGAGAGTTCGGCCGATAGTCGAACCTCGGATTCAAGAGGAGCAGTGTGGTTTTCGGCCTGGTCGTGGAACACTGGACCAGCTCTACACCCTCCATCGGGTGCTCGAGGGTTCATGGGAGTTTGCCCAACCAGTCCATATGTGTTTTGTGGACTTGGAGAAGGCATTCGACCGTGTCCCTTGTGGTGCCCTGTGGGGGGTGCTTCGGGAGTATGGGGTCTGGGGCCCTTTGCTAAGGGCTGTCCGGTCCCTGTCCCTGAGCAGGAGCTGTGTTCGCATTGCCAGCAGTAAGTCAGACCTGTTCCTGGTGCATGTTAGACTCCGCCAGGGCTGCCCTTTGTCACCGGTTCTGTTAATTGTATTTATGGACAGAATTTATAGGCGCAGCCAGGGGCCGGAGGGGGTCCGGTTTGGGAACCACAGGATTTCATCACTGCTTTTTGTGGATGATGTTGTCCTGTTGGCTTCATCGAACCAGGACCTGCAGCGTGCACTGGGGCGGTTTGCAGCCGAGTGTGAAGCGGCTGGGATGAGAATCAGCTATTCAAATCCGAGGCCATGGTTCTCAACCGGAAAAAGGTGGACTCTCTCCGGGTGGGTGGGGAGTCTTTGCCTCAAGTGGAGGAGTTCAAGTATCTCGGGGTCTTGTTCACAAGTGAGGGGAGGATGGAGCGTGAGATTGACAGGTGGATCGGTGCGGCGTCGGCAGTGATCCGGTCACTGCATCAGACCGTTGTGGTGAAGAGGGAGCTGAGGAAAAAGGCGAAGCTCTCGATTTATCGGTCAATCTACATTCCTATCCTCACCTATGGTCATGAGCTCTGGGTAATGACCGAAAGGACGAGATCGCGGATACAAGCGGCCGAAATGAGTTTCCTCCGTAGAGTGGCCGGGCACTCCCTTAGAGATAGGGTGAGGAGGTCGGTCACACGGGAGGAGCTCGGAGTAGAGTCGCTGCTCCTCCATGTCGAGAGGAGCCAGCTGAGGTGGCTCGGGCATCTGGTCCGGATGCCTCCTGGACGCCTCCCTCGGGAGGTGTTCCGGGCATGTCCCACCGGTAGGAGGCCCCGGGGAAGACCCAGGACATGCTGGAGGGACTATGTCTCTCGGCTGGCCTGGGAACGCCTCGGGGTCCGTCCGGAGGAGCTGGAGGAAGTGGCTGGGGAGCAGGAAGCTTGGGAGCCCCTGCTTAGACTGCTGTCCCCGCGACCCGGCCCCGGATAAGTGGAAGAAGATGGATGGATGGATGGATGGATATTAATCTGCTTCACAGGCTTCGGTAGATGAGATAGATAGACCATAAATTAATAGGCATGTCATTAAAACTGCTCCTCTACATTGTTGTGCTTGTACATTCATTACAATAAGGGTAATTAATTGAGATTTTATATATATATATTTGCTAAACAAAAGTATTTTGGATGCTTGAAAGCTATTTTGCCTTGGGTTTTGTGTCTAAAAGGTATGCATTCTTATTACTCAAAGAACCTCCTTTGTCCTGTCTAAACAATGTTATAAATAATTTATGCATGGAGAAAGAATATGAAATAGCTATTAGCGATCTGAGTACTATTTATTATAAAGCCTAGGACAAGAAAAAACAAGCAAACATAACAGACATTAGCATTGTTGTGCTGTAGTAGAATGGCTAGGCCTCAAAAGTGCATAACTATCAAGATGTCATTTTTAGCATTAGGTCAGTAACTTCCCTGGTTGATACGCCTTATGCTTCTCTCCTTCACCTTGACTACCGGCATATATCTCATTTCTTTTCATGCATTAGGGTTATACTGAAAAAGAGTTTGAAAACTTGATAAGAGAATCAATCAAATACTGAATAATATCTAGTGAATTACAGTGACTTGCTTTTTGATGTTGGCTGCTCTTAAAGTGTATGATTAATAATTAAACAAGTATTTTTTTCTGTGTGGCTAACTCTAGGTTCAATAGCTATAATTACATGTGCAGAATTTCACATTGCATAACATGGTGTCAGTAAACACACTTTAATTAGCTTGACCTGGTCCATATTGTGCTCCAAACTTTTGAATAATAGATAAAAAGTCTCACGTCTGTCCGTGTGACCCACTTCTGTTCATTCAATACTCGGTCAATCAGCCAGACTTTATTTTTCGCATCCCTTCAGAGACTGATGGTAAAGTATAAACCTGCAAAATGTCTTTTGATGGAAGCCAAGTGTGAAGGTAAATTGAATTTGCCCAATTGTAGCAGGTCAAATTATGCATCCGAAAAACCAGGCCATAAGACCACAACTATATTTGTGTGAGGATGCGGTCTTTCACAAACATTCGATTGTTCCACATCTTGTGATTGCAACTTGTGATCGGTTGTGCAATCTACAGGAGGAAGCAGTAAAGGGATTATTGACCATCACGGTGAGAGAAGAGAGAGAGCACTTCAGTCAAGTATCTAGTGTCTATTCACATCACTTTGTAGTCTGTGTTCACATTTACTTAGGACAATGGAGTGAAATTAATAAATAGCACTCACTTACACTGGGGTTTCATTACTTGTTGTACAGCCATATCTGTCTATCTAATACATTTTATTTTAAATTAATGGTTTAAATACGTAGAAATAGACACTTTTATGCACGCAATGTGTATGAGTATTATCTCAGCTGTAGGTTGTCACTGATGTTTTAGTAATTAAGCTTCACAGTGTAGAAGTATCGACATAATACTAGTTGTAGCCTAAGTTAGTAATGGTCCTAACTTTTAAGTACTTTCATCTAACAGAAACAACAGCAGCATAAGTGATGCTGGTGTAAAAAGCCTAGCTAAACTATGGTAGTAGTGTTTGGCGCTTATATTTCTTATTTCTTTCACCTTTCACTGCTCCTTTTATGATATGTTCAACATGGAACACAGAGTTCAGAGAAATGGACATCATGCTTTGCTCAACACATAGCTGTTAATCTATTGTCATGGAAACCACAGAGCGATGGCGGGTGTTGTACAGGACAAGACATGCAAGCAAAACCAAAAAACTTAAACAATAAAAATGCAAGTAATGGACTATAAACAACTATTCAAGTGTATAACCAGATAAATATTTAGGTATGTTTTATGTAATGTTTACAATACTGCAACTCCTATATAATACACTTTAAAAACATGAAGTGCTCCAATATTAAAACACACAATAGTACTAAATAGTGCTTTTAAATTAGACCTGCACATCTGTAATAAATCCAGGTGTCTTGTTTTATGACATGCAATACCACACAATTATCTGGTTTATTTTATATTGTGTCTGCCTGTACAATGGCCTTGGTTTAGCATTACAGAGTCACACATGAGAATGGAGAGGTGTCGGTAATAAGAGTTCCGTGAGTAAAAACAACACACCCTTTCTGTATGACTGTTGTATGGTAAGAATATATTTTCTTTTGACCCTGGCTGTATACAGGGTGAGATCCTGGCTCTTTATCACTGTTGTGTACAACAGGACAATAAGAGGAAAGCTGTGAATGGGAGCAGTATGATAGTGATAATGGAGATGAGTCTTTTTAAAGCCATTGTATATAGTTAGTTACACGTATATGGGGCAAGGCACAAAGGTATTAGGACAGCTGTGAAGTAATTATGAAGGAAACAACAGAACATCAAGAATCTTTACAAGTGGAAAGTGGTTGAGCTGGCAGCTATGGTACAAAGGAAATATTCTGGACACTAACCAGAGATTTACCAGTAACATTCACTTACAAATGAATTTCTCAGGGGTTTGGACTGTGAGGTAAGACCTACAACTTCCTGTGTATTTTATGGCCACTGCCTTCATCATATTCAATACATTAGAGATAGATATTTACACTTTTTAGCATATTGGCTATCGGCCTTAAATCTCCAGCACTGGCCGATATTTTTTTAGGCCCAACTAGCTGCATAAAACAACTGCCAAATATGCACAAATAATATATAGAAAGCTTAATTTGAACACTAATCCAAAAATGGTGCTGGAAGATAGCTCTTTTATCCAGTTTGTAATAAAACAAGACCGTGAATGAGTTCGTACTAAATTCAAATTAGATAATTTGGGGAAAATGATCAAAATATCGAAATAATAATCATTATCACTACCTGTTCATTATTAGATAGTTACATAAGTACAGATCAGTTCGTTTACATGCTGTAATATTGACAAGACAGAACTGCTGTTTATAAAGGCAAGACATCTTTTAGAGCTACTGGTTATAGCAGGGCTGTGACTATTTCAAGACTGTGGTCTGAGTTTTCTTCAGCATGAGACTCAATGTGCAAAATCAAAAAACAAAAATCAAAAAGCTGTTCCTTCATAATATTTTCACAACAAAAACAAAAATAAAAAGTTTGGTTCCTCATTGTTTCATCCATGCCTGCTGTTGTCTGAAAGCAGAATGCAGAAGAAGACTGTGGCGGTGCCTTTAGGAGTGAAAAGTCATGCAAAGTGAAAAGTTTCTTATTTGGCTTGGCATGTTTATGTTAATGGGAAAATCAGAGCCCCCGCTGAGACTCACCCCACACTCTTCTGCTGTGAGGCAAGATCACCCCAGGTAAATCTGATTAAGAAATACTACTACTAAATATTTGGTCCTATTAAATACCTCTACAATTGTGCTCCACCAATTTCAGTCTCACAGACATGCCCTCCAACAAATAAAGTTCTGATATGAATAGCCTACTTAGAAACTATGAATACATGTAAGACAAAGTGTTCACTAACAGACAGACCTTGGATAGTCTTTGAAAGCCCTGTGTATTTGAGTGAAACATGAGTGTGGTGCCCTGTGGTCCAAAGCTCCCTCTCTCCCTGTCCTATCCTCTCCTGATCTCCGAGCACCTGCCGACCGTTCAGGTGACTGATACAGCTGCTGTGACCAGGTCAGCTCCGGAGTCACCCTGTCTCACTTTCCATCCCACTGTGGATGCCAAACCGACCCGAGACCAAGGCCCCAGATAAGAATGTATCGCCCCAAAAGATCTGCCATGTCCCGGGACCAGACTCAGCTTTCAATTAATCTAACCCATATTGTGTTACAGCAGCAGCTAATCACTGCAACAAGGGGTGACACACTGACACAAATTTACACTTCACAATGCATACAATTACCCATGAGTCTTTGCAACAATGGGAGGTTGTTTTTCTTGTCTTGCTGGTGAATTTTAGGTTCAATTTAAAGCAATCATTCTAAAGCAATCATTTTAAAGCATATACAAGAAAAATGCCATAAAGGTAAAATATAAAACCCATTTCATTGTAATTAACAGACTGAAAACAACAAATTGTTCCCCATCCCAGTCAGTTTATAGTTAGCCTACTCATACATCCCACCATTGTACATAAGTGGTACAGTGCCCTCTGACCTGGTTGCCCTGGTGACGCACAGTAAGCTGCTCAGCTGGATAATGGCAGATGTGATCTCGCACAAAGCAGGTAAACACCTTTGTGTGAACAGGCGACATTGAAAAAAAAAAAAAAAAAGATGTTTACCAGAAAATGTCAGGCGATTCAAGTCACAAAGTCTGTACAGGGAGAAAAAAGCTAAAATTGGGGCACATATTTCAATTGACCAATTTATGGCTTGCTCTACTGCCCTGGTAAACTTTGACCTTTTTGGACATTACTTTCAGACATAATTTTAAAAATGTGTTTGCAGGTAAAGTAAAGGTTATTCAAATAATGATAATTTACTTAAATAGTTTATGATTATCTAATGCTGTGAATACGCAATTTTTAAGATGATGTAAAATTGCTTTAATAATCTGATATGGACCTAATAACAGAGTTATGTAATTTTCTGTTTGGTCTGTCTAATTTGTGTGGTTTGAGTCCATGATACTTAAATACCATTAGAAAGATCACATTCAAATAATGTTCAGAAGTTCGGTCAATTCAATGGTGATCTAATCGGGAAATATTTGGGTTTGCATGAAAGGCTGAACTGAATAAACTGCATTATCACAGTTCTATCTTGCAAAGCTTCAGCATATTTTTATGCAAATACACTCTCCAAATAAAGAACAGGCTCTATGGGGTTTTTAACATTTCAAGATTAAATTGTGTTGTTATAATTAAAATTGGAATGCTTAAATACACTTATACACATTTAATTGGGGATGACAACAAATCTACTTTAACAATGTATTGTGTGTATTGGTGAGGATAGCCTTTAAGAAGTTAGTGTCGCTTCCTGTAACTGTAAATGTTTTTCTTCACTATTGTTCAAAAACAGTCGCTTGACTCATATGTATATATAAATGATTGTATCCAACCAAAACAGAGAAAAACATGAAAAACTGTTGAATTAATTTACTGGTTTCATTCACTGAGTTCTTGCCACTGAGTAAAAGCAGCTATTTTGTATAGACGAAAATGCTTCTACATTACCCATGTATTTGTTGCTGAGACTGTAGAATGCATGGTACAAATAGCATGAAAAACACTATGTTCAGCTAGGTAATTTCTATCCAGACTATGACTGTGGAATCATCATGTCTTTCCATTATCAGACTGCATTCTGGGAAAATGTCACTACTTTATTTTGTGCTGTAGGAGCCGAGATGGATGTATAGGCTCTTGTAGGTCAGAGACAGAGCAGAGGGAATGAAGGATGAATAAAACATGTCATGGTGTTTGACTTTCTCCTGGTAAATAAATATCACACAGATGGATGTGAGAATGTTGACTTGTTATATATTTTGTACTGATTTGGTCACAGCATGATTAGAGGAGCAATATTGTCTGGGTTTTCAGGTTCAAGCCCTAATTTGTAGTTTTACCTGAGATGTATAAGTAATGAAGTTTGGATCTGCCTCTGTGGGGTTACCTTTTAGCCGTCTAAATGGTTGTAGATTCAGTCTGTGTTGTCTTCTTCCTCTTCCCTCTATCCAAGAACACAGAGAAAAGTCAAACTATGATTAGTGCAAAATGATGCTTATGAGTCATTGTCAGTTATATGGCAAAATAACTCACCTATGACCCAGTGTGAGAGCTACAGCTACGATGAAGTATAAAAGTAATACAAACAACAACAAAAAAACGTTTAATTGTAACATATTAATTTGATCCCTAATCTAAAACACATTGTTATTGCACCCTATATGCAAATGCAAATATAGGCTGTATCCCCCTCTCTGAAGACTCATATACGTGGATTCACAATAGGAAAATACATCATAAGAAAAGTGATCATTTAGGCCAACTCACCTGAGAGCTTGAGGGCCAAAAGACCAAACCAAGGGACAAGGCTACAACAAACAGTTTTAGTAGTCGACTAAATTATTATTGGTTTTTGGATTAGTCGACTAGTCAAATGATTTTTTTCTATTGTATGTTGAGAATTTTAAAATACTTCATCAGTCAAATCAAGGATGATATATGTTGGCTCAAAATCAGAAATAGTGTATCTTTTTGATAATTTTGATTTATAAGGCCACTGACTTTGCCTGTCTTTTGTATGTGTTTTAGAGTCTATTTTTTTGTAGTCAACTAGTCATGATAAGCCGATTAATCACTGATGCCTTACTGAGGGCCAAAGTTTGGACATCTCTGCTGTAGACTAAGAAGGGGCTCAGCCAGGTTTTATCTAGAACAAAGGCCTATTGGGATTATTACTAAATCAATTTATTGTTCTATTGAGAGAGGAACAATAGATTTTGGACTCTGGGTTTTTTTTCTGCAGCAATATATCGCACATCAAAACCTTCTTATTGTGATCTTTGAGTTAACTAACAATTTAAAACAAAAAAGTATATATTTTGAATGGGAAAAAGTCATGGTGAACCCCATGAATAGAATTAAAATAGAAAAGAATTGACTGATCATTCACTATACCCGTCATAGCACATAAATAAAACACAGCCGTTTAAGCAGTTTCTATTGTAGTTCCTGTTAAATGCATTCAGGGAAACTCCAGATCCATTCAACCTCATCAGGCATCACCAAACTAGCAATCATCTCATCATACAAGCTAACCCAAGACCAAAGTCAAAAATGGATCTGGTATATTTAGTCTGAGTGAATCGGAAGTCAAATCAGACCCGCAAATATTTTATTCATGCCCAATAAAGCACTTTTAGCCTAATTTGTGCATGTATTTTGATGGTGTTTGGGGTGGCGAAGTAGCCAAAGAAAACAGTCTGGTTTGTTACACCATCCTCATAATTATGGTTTTGCTCAAAATGAAAACCATATTGCCATATAGTCCTAACACTGGATTCTGTCTGGCTTTTTCTTGTGTTCACTTTATTTTGGATCCATCACATTATGATTCAACCTGAGCAGTACTGTATACACTGGTGATGGTGCACATTTGTGGGTACTACATGGGGCTAATTGCAGCCTGCGTTGTGGTGGTAGGTGTAATTGGAAAATCAATAGGGGCTGTGATGAATACGCAGAGCTAATTGACATGTCAGCAGGGTGCGCAGCTGTATAGGCAACACATAAACAATGTCAACAGCAAGACAGCACCACAAGCATTCTCTTATCAAATATGAATAAAATGCCTTGAATGTTAAATCACTTCTAAAATACAAAAGTTAAAAAAGCATGTAGCTGAATCCTGGAGGACAATAAAGGTTGCCGTAAAAAACTTAACCATGTGGATAAACAACAATAGTCCCAAGACCTGGTGTCACTCTGGAGACAATCATTGGCAATATAGGCCTGAGCAAGTCCAGCTGTGGGGCCTGACATTTTTAGATACCGCAGTGAAAAATATAAAATAAGAGACAGAGCTAGGCTACGCATCAGGAACATTTGTAATAATAATAATTTTAATATGTTTACTTTTTGGAATTATGTTTTGAAACCCTTGTTCTACTGGGTCACCTCAGCACCTCAACACCCTTCTCTGACAACTGCTTTGGTATAGCCAACATGTAAACTACCTTTTTTGCACTTTGTAAAGCACTTTGTGATTTTTGTGATCTTTGTGAAAAGTGCTCTATAAATACTTCCTTACTTACTTACCTTTTAGACTACTTCCATCTTTCATTTCTTAGAAGCGCTACTACCACTAAAAAAGTTGTGTTGGCTCAGTGAAACCTGTGCTAAATCCACCCATGTATCTGGAGGATTCACTACACTGACCAACATTGTCTCTGGGTTTCAGCTTGGCCTTCGATAAAATAAAGGTTAGAGCAGTGCCTGCAGTGCAGTTAACAATCGCATATTTCTGATAAACTTCTCAGTCTCACTGTTAAATCATTAAGACGCATACATTTTAATTAAGCTACTTTTTGTAGGCTACATACGTTTAACCAAGCTGATCATTAAGAGCGTAAACTGCAGCTTTAGTTTTTCATATGGATTTTCTCCGTTTACATCTTTTCGATTTAACCTCATGAACTTCTCTTGTGTCACTGTTACAATGGGCCATCGTCTCCGTCATAAAGTCGCATTGGATTGTAGTTACTGACAGAACTGCTTGTTTTAAAGAGCAATTCGTGTCTCTGGCAACAGATAAACATCCATTATTATAATGTGATACACAGGCTTTGAACTTCTGCAGACTGGGTTTATTTTCTAAAGCGTACAGCGCCCTCTAGTGGTTCTGTTTTACGTTGCAGTGGAGAAAGTGGAGAAAATCTAATTTCATATACTTAATGATTTCTTGTTAGTTTAAATAGAAATAGGAGCAATCGTGCATAAGATAGTTAGATTAAATGTGGCACGGACATAAGTCAAGGGTCAAGAATTAGTTCCACGTGTTGAAAGAATCGTGTAGCCAGACTCCAGTGATATGGTCGTTTCAGTGTTTAGGATGGGTGGAGGCTGACAAACCTCCTGCACTTCGTGTGTTTTGTTGCGGATCCTCCACTGGAACAGGAGACGTGAGTCCGGTGTTTTTCCGCTACAGCTGTTACTGCTGCAGGACTGCGGAGCCACTGCCTCATAAAACTTGCCTGAGACCCTTATAGTCTGTGGTGAGCCCCCGGCCCTGACAGATCCTCCTGCACACGGCAGCACGTCTGACATTCACCCCAGAGACACATGACGAGGACACGGGACTCACTGCTCTGTATAAGTGAGACTGATCATTTACATTTAAGTGTAACATTGTGTAATGGCTGTGGCAGTACTGTTGAATGCAAGTCACATATTTTAATCAGAAAATGTTGTGGTCAGGGCCATGAATTCTGTATGTCCTCCGCCGTGTTGCTCAGTTGTGCTCTTACATTCTGGTCTATGTTTGTACTAGCTATACTTCCATAGTTGCTCTTTGGTTAACCTTTGGCGCCCTCTGATGGTAACAGATGGTATGTTCGTCTTCTGCATTTGCAGAAGACTATCCTACTAACGCAGTTTCATAGTACAAATGAAAAAAACTCGCGTAGGTTACATAAAATACACTCCCTACTAATTTGTAATTGCTATTTTAATCAAACCGTAATTTGAAATGGTATTTGTTATTTGTTAATGTCATCTCGTATCTCTACAATGTCAGATTCACAGCACCCATAATACAAACATGTATATCTTTGTTTCAGATAGACTAGTAGGCTATTACCCGAAACTTCCAAAAAATGTAGGAATCTCTTGCAGCATTTTTACACTATGATGAATTTAATTTAAGAATGTAAGAATGCAATTGAAATACTTTTTAAAGCAGATATTCAGTAGTCTGCAACAAAATACAGTTTCACACTATTCTTCCATATCCATCCATTATTGCAAGTAATAATCTATAACAAGTACACATTTACAGTTGTAAAGTGAGTCGATTAAACAGGCGACCTTTCGAATTTTACAAGGCTATTAAAAAGTAATTTGCTTTTTCTATAATTGTTTACAAATAAGCTATAAACCAATGAGTCAGGAGTGCATTGAAATATTAATGCAATCAAAAAATCAATAATAAAGAATTAAATTGAGAGCAGATGTGAATGTGACGTGGTTTATTACAATAAGAAAGTTGACACAGTGTCTCCTTGAGGAGTGACAGGCAGCGCTCAGTGGAGGGGTGTGGTCGCAGCCCCTGGACTGTAGTGTGTGTGTGTGTGGGGGGGGGTTTCTGTGCACTTGGAGCAGGGACATGCACGTGTGGCTGTGTGTATGGAGACACATGGACTGGCACACACTTGCATGTAATGTACAAAATCACACAGGTCTGTACAATTAGCTGTGTCTTCATGCAGCTACCGCACTTCAAATTACAGGTAAGCATCAGGGGTATGTACAGATGGGAGGGCATCTGATCATATAGCCACAGCACGGCAATAAGGGTCCTTCACAGTAGAAGAAGACGCGACTCTCCCTAAAAACAGGATGCAGCATCTCAATCGATATCCATAGAGTGATAGTCTTCAGTCTTCATTGTCAGTCCGGCACCAGAAATCATGTACAATAATATACCTCAAATCAAATATCTACCACAGAAACAAACCATAGAAAACATGACAAAATGATCACTAAGTACAACTTTACAAAAAAAAAAAAAAGCTAATTCATGTTTATATCTCATACTGTGCTTTTTGTTGGGTCAGATTGACCTGGGAATCCTCTCCTTTTCTCTGTTCTTGAGAGGGAGACCTGGAGGCCAAATGGCAGTTACCGGCTGGGGTCTTTTATCACACAAACAAATGTACAAATTAGAAAATAAAAGCACATTACTCAGGGTCACAGGGCTGGTCTGTGCCTAGTGTGTGCATGTGTGTGTGTGTGTGTGTGTGTGGAGATATGTGCATACTACTGATCAAAGCAAAAGTGTGCATGGCCATTGGGGCTTGTGGCAAAGTACTGTACATTAAAAAGAGTCCAAACAAAATCATTTCTCAGCACAATACTAACACAAGAAAAGTAATTTACTGCATGAGAGCTTTTGAAAATGTCTGGAAAAATTGCCACCCTTGAAGGATTTGATGTGAAATAAAGAAGCCTGCTTCTGGGAACCACTTTGATTTCTGACTTATTATTGAATAAACCAGGAGAACAATAAGGTGCGGGTAAGCTAATGTGTATATCATGTAAAAAAGTTGATTGTCGTGGTTCATACAGAGACATATTAGTTTACTGGCAAATCTGACAAATGTATTCACTTTTTTAAAGTATTTTTTTTATATTTAAATAAAGAGATGGTCGTAGAGGGCATAGTTGGATTGGCAGCCACACCTTTATCAGTCTATCCTAGAGCAACTGTGTCTACTGAAGTAGCTTACCACCAGTAACTGGGTATGAGGAAAATTAATAATGCATGAAATTGCAAAGGTATATATAAACTATAATACTACCTAATCTAAGTACATCATTAGTGTTAACTGTGGATATCAGTTGGATGCTCTGTGATGTTTAGTTCATGAAACAACGCATTCATTACTTATATTTTTATCAGTCACTGCTGGCCTATTTTAAGCATGAGCTGATCGTTCATTCAAACACGTTAGACTTTGGCTGAAGGGCTTATTTGGCTGTGCAGTGGTTAGCAGAGGAGCTAAAGAGCTTGTGCCATGTACGCTGATGTGTCTGTAGTGATCTTCATTAGAGGGAGCTCAAAGTAGTTTTTATCTAATCAAGCATGTTTAGTACAACACCAGAGGAGACATGGGGCGAGCACACGGCTGACTGCACACGGGGGCTGAGGCTGGTGCAGTGATGGAGATAAAAGGAGGCAGAGAGGAACGGCCTGGTGGTGAAGGGCTTCATGGGCGCAATACTAATGACCCACTCATGAATATAATGTTCTACACTGGGTTAATGTAAGCAATAATCCAGAGGTATATGGACCAAACTATTGGGATCAAGTCACAAATGCTGTAAATGCAAAGAGAAAACTTACTTTAAAACTTAAACATACACTTTAATTTGGTTCTTATTTCGAATTAAAAATGTTTATTGCATTGAAGGTGGATTTAAAGGTGGTAGAACTGGGTATATTTAGATGTATGTTCTACATTATTAAAACAGTCTGTCTCTCTGGCCAGGATAAAGAAAACCACTCTTTTCCTTAGAGGGACAATAACTTTACTCTTAATCAATGAGTATAATGTTGTTCTCAGTTTATTAGAATGACTAACAGCATTTATTGTGTGAATCACAAAAAGCAATTCTGACAACTGTCATGGTCCTGTACACTTTTTGTAACAAACACAATAGCATTCTGTGCATGGCCTCACTGTACACATGCTGAATGGTTTAGTGTCTTCAATAACATTAACTGCTTCTTAACAACTCTAATGGAGCTCTGAACAAAGAGGAGTAAAGTGAGAATGGAGGTGCAGTTGATTAAAGATGTTTTTAAGTAAATCCTATGACTGGCACACACACACAACAAAAAGCCCAGCGCTGTGACCCAGATCAACTTAAACTATCTCTGGATCTACATTTCAATACAGGACTGAATAGGTAACTCCACACCTGACGTCTGCCCATCTGCCTTCATTGTCAAAGAGCCATAAGGTGTTGGTCATTGTGGCAGCTCGGAGTGGGCCCTCTCCTGCCCCACCTCAGCACAGTCACAGGAGATGCCCGTCTGTATCTCACATGATGGATACACTTGGCTGTCCCTCTCATTGATATTCTATGGGGCAGAAGCACTGGACTCAGCCCCTGACTCTTAACGGCTATTTGTTGCTGCACTCTCCTCTTTGCTTTTAGGGCACAAAGGCGCTCAGTGTGGAGGCAGAGGAGAGTGAAAGGGGCTCCCAGGGGCCTCACAGTCCGGTCAGCCTCAGCTCACATTCCCTCACTACGATGAGATGTGGTAATCACAGGAGGCCAAAGCATCCCTGCCTCACCACAGTAATGGGGCAAATACATATTGCTCATTCAAACATCCAAACCAGAAACAGGTAACGCAAGGAATATGACCTCTTCCCTTTTATAGCTCATTATTGCTTTCTTTCACTTCATGGCTATGTGCACTTTAAATATAAAGATTATAAACTTTACAACAAGAGTATTCCTTCACGAGCCACTGGTCATTCCATCACTGATTGTTAAAACATAGTATTTTAAGAGACAAATCGAAATGTCTCTAAATGATTGTACATAGAAAAGGGAAAATAACACCAGTTTCAACACAGAGAAGTCACACCATTCACAGTTAAGCAGGACATGGCTCATTCACACATACACACACTGCTGACTTCAGTCAGAGTCACTGCCCCCTGGCACAGTTTCAGGCATTTTAAAACCCAAAACAAAGCACACCATTGTCCAATGGATGCCACTGGCACAAAAATAAAAAAGCAGAAATTAGATTTCACACTCAAAAAACGTCCATGGTGAGAAAAAACGATGGAGCGGGACGGTTCACATTTGATTCTGTGAGACTGTCCAGTTTTCTCAGTACTGTCCCATGAGAAGAATCTCTTGGTTTGCACCTCCCTGTACAGGCCTGTCCTGTAGCTCTGTGTTCTGTCCACTGCTGAGAGTCCCTCAGACACAGGTGGACCACAGGAGGCTGTCTCCTGGACACTGAATGACGGTGAGAGAGGACAGACAGGGTAAGGTTGGGACAGGAGTCTGGGAGCGAACTGGAATCCAAATTTGTGTTGGACAATGGTTTGGGAGAGAGCTTATACAGAGCAGCTTGTGGTGTACTTCACCTCACTGACCGCTAGGTGTGCGCTCTCCCATGTTCTTGACCAGAAGATGGCTGAAGTCTGCCAGTTCCCCCAGACCCCGTGCCCCCTGCATGTCAGGCCGGATGAGCCTGTGTGGGTGGTAGGGCGCTGCATTGTTGGTGTTGTAGTTGAGCGCCTCGTGGGTCCAGCGTGGGTCTCCATAGTCCATGTGAGGTGCAGGTGCAGACACCACCCTGCGCCTGTCGGGAGAGTCCTGGGGAGTGGCAGGGTAGATGTAGTCCCCCGCTGAGTTCCGCAGGGTGCCTGTGGGACGGCCCCCTCCATGGTCCCCTCTCTGTGCTGCCAAGATCAGATAACGCTGGCGTTCAGTGTGGGGGGGCAGGACCACCTCCCCTGGGTCATCTATCCTCACCATCCCACCTCCTCCTCCATGTAAGAACTTTGAGCTCAGGTAGATGACAGAGTTGTTGGGACAGGCAGTCAGGAAGGTCTGGCTCTGGTCCCAGTCGGTGTCAGGGAGGCGCATGCTCCTCTTCTGCTGGAGAGGTGTCTGCTCCGGAGTGGGCAGCAGACCGGGGTCCATGTCTTTGGGCCAGCCGTTGTGCATGACAAACAAAGTGTCAGGCTGAGAGCGCCTCCTCTCTCCTCCACTGGTCCTGGTCACGCTCATGACGGAGCCGCTGCGTCCCTGGGCTAACATGCTCTGCTCCTTATCGCTCTTCCTGCGCGCAGCGTTGGCTCCACATTTGGAGTGTCGATGTCTGTGGCTCATGATCCAACACACGGCCAGCCCCGAGATCACCGCTCCTGTGGCGAAGGCAGACACTGCAGAAACCACCAGCAGGTTCACAGATACCAGACCGTCTGGTTCATCCATGAAGCTCTCCTGAAGAAGTGCACCTGCAAACACATAAACACATAGAAATATAATTACCATAAAGGTAACCATCAATCTCCACATCACTTTACTCCAGTACTTTATTGTGTGTTCACATGTGGGAGTTAACAAACTGCAGCACTTGTGTAGGTGGTATGTCTGGGTGTGCTCCAGCAGAGGTAGCTCTGCTTAATTGCTTTCATTACATAAAGTGGACAGTGAATTTAATTGCAGTAATAATAGCAGTCATCTTGATCGAGAGGTTTCTGCTCTAACATGTTTCACAACATTAGCTTTATGGAGAAAGATGCATAGTCCGGCTTTTATGGTAGCTATAATGATACAGCTTAAGTGTGTCCAGTGCATTAGTATCACTAACTACTGCATTGGCAATGAACAGTGTCAGTGAGACCTAAAATTAGTTATTAAATATGAACATCAATTAAACGAGCTCTGCCTTAGCATATGGATGCCAAATGAACACAGACAGATGAGGCCATATTAAAAGACAAGACTGTGTTTTGAAAAAAAAAAAAAAATCATTTTCATGAAAACATGAGACAAACATCCCCAGAGACAAGTGGTTATGAATTATTGAAGATTCTGTGTACAAGTCCATGGATCTGGCTGCCGTGGGTCTATTAGTAAAAAGACAGAAGTTTTTGCTTTGCTGTGTGAGCTGTGGGACTAACACCAACAAACACAATCAACCAGTGCCAAGAGAAACAGACTGAAGTCAGAAGAAGGCCATTAGTGAGACAAAGAATAATAACAAAAGGAAAAGTGAAAGAAAATGCCCAAATCAAAGCCGAACATTTGGGACTTTGGACAAACACAGTAATAGTGGTTAAATTACAGTGGAAATAACGCAGAGGACTGTCTGGGTAAGGACGGCCAAATAAATCCTCGCTCGCACAAAATAAATGAATGTCGTTAATAGACATCGGGACTCACTTAGTCACTACACACATCAGGAGTGGAGCAGGGACCAACATGCAGCAAACAGCATGCTCGCCTAAGCAAACATACATTTATTGTCTGACAAATTCATTTTTAATGGGGACAAATGGCACTGGTTGTTGAGAGAATGCCCCAGTGTGAGATATCCTGGCAATTAATTAATGAACCCTGTGGTGTAATGTAATAAGTTTAGTCCAGGGGCTGATGCAGAGTGGAGGCAGGGCATCTGAGGCACAGTCAGAGTCATTGGACTGCTGTGCATGTTACATAACACCAGTGACTTTGAGAAGGTGAAGTCAATTAAGAGTCTACTGAGCTCAGCATTTCATTTAAAGTGGCTATTTAAAGGTGACATGATGCAATGTCATCAGAGCCAGCAGTGTGAGTGTAGAGACATTTGCTTAATAAACAGTGTCTTTGTTATACACTGGAGTCACAATCAACTAATAACTGAAATGCTACATGTCAGTTAAGGTTTGTTCAAGCCATTCACTTATGGTTTGTGGTCAGGTGTTTTACCCAAGGACACAACAATAATAGTGGGGGTATCTTTTGGCTAAATATTCATACTAACTGCTTTTGGTCAGATCTAAAATGTTTTTCATTTAATCATTTACCAACCTCTAAACTGTAAGCCCAAATCAAACATTTTAATTAAAGGCTCGATATTACACAAAATGGACTCTTGTGCGCTTTAAGATATGTTATGTTGTTACCTCATCAAAAACATACCTGGAGTTGTGTTTTATTTCATTCACACATGTTTGAGTAATCCTTTATTATTAGTCTGTCTACAGCTCCAAAGCTCAAAGTGATCTGCTCCACCTTGTGATGTCATGTAGGGGTAGTTTTCAAGTTAAAAGATACCGTTTATCTTTTGAGATGGGCAATTCCAGAGCTGAAATTATCCCAGTGATTCTACGGTGAAGGTGTATGGAGTTTAAAAACACAGTGAAGCACTTCCTTTATTACCACATGACATCACAAGGTGGAAGTGTTTTCTGTTAGAGAGAAGAACTCAGCCTAAATATGCAGGATTGGTGTGTTAAACATGTGTGAATGAAACAAAATAAAACTCCAGATATGTTTCTGCTGAGGAAACAACATTATAACAGATCATAAAATAATATGGGCCCTTTAAGAAATCAAGATAAAGAAGTAAGCTCACAATACATGAGCACTGCAAGACTTTAGACTGGATTAAATGAGACTGGAGTTTAGAGCCTTCCACATGCCACGTATTCCAAAGAGGAAACTGGTTAATTTAGAATGTCTGTTTATAGTCCTACATCCCTCTACTATAAAAAAAAATGCAGGCAGTGAGAACCGACAGACAGTAATTGTACTTTGTCCAGGTTACAACAGATGAATTCTCCTCTATAATTTCTCTCCTGTCACGTCTGATTTCCTTTGACAGGCCGAGCTGGTGAGTCTGTGGCGTTATAAACATAAGTCCCCACACTCACAAGTATGTCACTCTCACTGGGGCTAATCAATTGGCTTTGTTGGTCAGTCAATGTCCTCTTCAGCACTAATTAGTCTTTTATCACCAATCCAATATGGCAGTAATACACATGTCTCTGGGCCTGCAATTTCTCCCTGTCATTATGGGGCATGGCCAGGTCACTTTATTTTAGTTTAAAGTCTATCCAAAATATTATATATTGTTCATAATTGTAATGAGACGGAGCACTATAACCTAGAGTGTTAAAGGTCCCTTATTATGTAAGATTTAGAGTTAGAATGTTGTTTCTTCATCAAAAAACATACCCAGAGTTGTATTTTGTTTTGTTCACACATTTTCGAGTAAACCTTTATTAGTAGTCTACATCTCCAAAGCTCAAAATGCTGTATATACCTTCCTGTATTATCACATGACATCACAAAGTGGAACAGAGAGTTTTCTGTTTGAGTGAAGAACTCAGCCTAAATATGCAGGATTTATGTGTTAAACATGTGTGAATGAAACAAAACACAACTCCAGGTATGTTTTTAATGAGGAAACAACATTATAACAAATCAGTAAATTAAAATATCATCTTAGACAAGATGAATAAAGCTTCACTAAACTAAAATGGGTGTGTTTAATCCATCTAGCCTTGTATTTACTGTAGATACCAATTGCTCTCACTTCTGCTTTTACTTATTTTATTATTCGTATTTTTATTTCTTCCTTTAGGTAATTTCTCCTTATTTACCCAACATGTCATCACATATTAATAACTTAAGAACTGAATCTGATTAAAAGTGCGTTTGTGTACACTAACTTACATTTTACAAACTTCAAAAATCAACTCTCACATGTGTGATACGTTAAATATTGATTCAAAAAGTACTACAATTATTTATTTTAACCCAGAGGCCCTGTAAGACCTTCAACATTATAATGCACGCATATTTTCAACATCTTTCTCTACCTCATTCACCAAACCCTCTTTCATAAAGCAAAAAGTTAAATACATTAGCCCACATACTTGAAATGCCTCCAGCG
This sequence comes from Odontamblyopus rebecca, assembly GCA_030686955.1. Lineage (NCBI taxonomy): Eukaryota > Metazoa > Chordata > Actinopteri > Gobiiformes > Gobiidae > Odontamblyopus > Odontamblyopus rebecca. The sequence goes on along the minus strand of CM060660.1, from coordinate 20,320,043 downwards.
TGTCTGTAGTCACATTTTCTATCTATGTTTATATTGACTTTGGCATTTGCTCATAGTCTTTCTCCTCGAGTTGATTGGAATCCATTTGTTAAACCAGCAATGATTATTTATGTGTTTTGCCCTGGTATTCATTTTGGAAAGCATTGCCAATCTCAATTACACAATCGTTTGTGGCTTGGAGGCAGCAGATGCTCTATAGACAGATAATGCTACCAACATGTTTGAAAGGTGAGATAAAATGCTGATTGCTTGAGATGGTTTTCTAAACACAAATGGCAGGTTGGGACCACAGAAGTCTGAAGTAATGCTGTAATCGCACATCACATCTGGAATGGTTCTGGATGTGGCGTTATTGATATTCCTCTAACCTTAACCTCAGATGTGGTCTGGGCACTGCTGTGTGGCATTTCTGATTAAATCCTGCATGGACCAATGGCAGTCTGTCGTCTTCAGGCGGCTAACGATTTGACAAGTGGATGTACAAAAACACATGTGCAGAAGTGGTAAGCTGGCAATTAGAATTGCTAAATACTATATATATAGTCTTGATTAAAACTGCGATCTGATTATTATTACATATTGCAGTGCAAGTGAATACATTTACAATTACAGATGATGCTGCCTGGTTTAGGTAATATAGTTCAATCCATACAAAAAGTGTACTGAGCAACCCAGCACAATCCAAATATTCCAACGTTATGATCTAGTTCTGCAGCACATCTTCTGTACTGCACAAATTTGCTGGTATAGGACAACAAAATGGCTACTGTATGGATCTTTTCTTTTTGTTATAATCCTTTCTTATCCTAATATGTCTATTCCTGTGTTGTGTTTTTCTAGTAAAAATCCTGATATCTCCATCTGCTTTGAGGACTCTGTAGCAGTGTGTTCAGAGCCAGTGACATTTTTGTCCATGTGCTTTTAAATCAGCTCATTCCTGCCAAATCTAGTCCTGAGTCTCATTGTTTTCCTGGAACTGTGATGAAGACAATCCAAGTTAATGACACTCACATATATTTAATCTTTGCACTCCAGAAGATAAAAGAAATGGCAGGGAAACCCTGGCAGGCCTTTGTCACCCTGACTGATGCTGATTAAATAATTATAGATTATATGTCATTTAGTCATTCTTCCATCCTTAAAATTATTACAGTGGAGGGGGACGTCTTCATGAGAAGTTTGGCATTGTTAAAGCTATAAAGGCAAAACAGAGCATTTACACATAAATCTACATTACAAGGTAGTAAAGTTTTTTTTATTTTTATAAAGTCGAGCAGTCGTAAAAAGATAATGATGCCATTAGAAAAGGTACATAAAACTTCCAAAGTGAAAGTTGTAAAGATCTTGTTTATTATGTTCACACAAAGGTGTATTTTTATTCCATTGTGTAGAACTATTCTGTGGGTTAAACTATAGTCTGCCATGTCATTGTTTCAACCGTGCACTTTTATGTGAATTAACACAGAAATAAATGGGCTGTAATGCTCATTAATACATTAATAACATTTTACCCTTTCACCATTTAGCACTGACTTTTCAGACTTCCCACTTTCATATTTCTGCATTTATGATTTTATTCATAATTTTTTACATTCAGTCGGTCAAACATTTGCCTGCTAATGTAACGGCACTGAGCATTTAGTCTGCACAGTCTAATGTATGATATTAAGGGGGATTAAATACTATTATGTATTTTAGATAGTGGTACTAGCTGCTCTGACTGTGAGTGATCGGAAGGAACAGTTAAGATGAAGTTAAACAGTTAAGATACTGAGACCAAGAGGTGATGGTGACCTGCATACTATTACCCATCTTATACACAACCATTGTACACAGTTTATTCTCTAGTCTATGGAATAAATCACATAACAGTATGACAAGGTCTTTTGCAATTTCATACCATTCAGATTTGTGTGTTCACACCTCACCTCTTCTGTGATGTACAGTCAGATAGGACTAATGTTTGAATAACCACAGTTTACCCCTCTTATTTTAAAGAGGCTTTTTCTGTTGACTGTCGACACTTTATCTACAATCACATAGAGATTAGACCTGATTTTACTGACTTCTGAAAGACATTGACAGAAAACAAAACTTTTTGCAGAGCGATAAGATTGGGCTCCATACATTAAACAGGGGAGATGTGGGCAGAACAAAGAGAGTCCCAGTGGACCTGCCAGAGCCACAGCCTGAGCGTGAGCCTGATCGGTTAGGACTGTGTCAGCCCCTGATCTGAGGCCCTTTCATCTACAGAGTTCCATCTCGCTGCATGTTAATGTGTTTATGCACACAGCAGTGCATGTGAACTCAGTGTACGCCTGTCCACGTTATGCCCATGTAAAGTGACCAAAACCCCTCTCTCAGTATAGACCTTTTTCACAACAGGCGGAAGCTGTAGGGTTGCAGAACATCCGGTTAATGGAAAAATGTTTGTGAAAATGTCTTCTCCACCAACTTAATAAATCAATAAATCTGCCTGCCCCATCACCAAATCTTCAACCAACAAGGTCACCAAAGACATAAATTCTTCCATAAAGAATTTATCCACAAACATCAAGGTAAGAAAAATCAACGCCTAAACACTTACGACATTTGCAAACTACTTCTGAAAAAAGCCTGTATTTATTTTTTCATGTGTTATTTTCCTAACAGTGTCTATGTCCCCTGTCCCTGCTCTGATAGAGCCCTGCCCCTGTCACTTCTCACAGACAGGAGGCTTCAGTCTGTGATTCAGAGCAGCATGAACACTACTGACTTTAGCCTTTATCAGGATGTGTGAACAGGACGGACTATTCCTATGTAGTGTGTGCGTGTCGCCGTTACATGCCTCTGAGGTCTGAGGTCAATTTTCATCAAATAAAAAGTGGTGTAGAGTTTGAGACATGAAGAACTACGTCATGATTATCCAACCTGTCCAAAGTAGCTAACGTGCTTTCGTAATAATACTCTTAAAAGATCTGCAACCATACTGGACGGGACTTCCAGCTGTTGTGAAAAAGGTCTATTGTTCATGCCACAGCCTCAGACCCTGTTATTGGACCTAAAAGGAAATTAATATATAGTAGCCTATATTAATGCACCATTCATTAAATCATATTTGGAACAATATTTTTTGGAGTCAATATTGAGTACTTTGTCTTTGTACAACTGTATAACTTTTTTGTTTATTTATATATTTATTTATTTGACAGCGACTATGTTGTCATACATAGTCATGGGCAGAGCTAGAGCTAGTGCTAATTCTCAACTCCTGTCCCTGGTTGGGCTTTTCCCTATCACTATCCCTAGTTTAAAAGGACCATCTTTAAAAATATTCTTACAACAGTTATTTTTCTGTACTATGATAAGATTTGAGCTGTAGAAGCTTGAAAAAAACAACTTCTATGATTCAATATATACCGTACACTACTACTATAACTACTCAGTGTTTCATGCTGCTGTTTATTTATTGCAGCTCATATTTTTTGAAAATATTGCACATTTAGAACAGTTTTTGTGGATAATCCTGCTTTAGGGTTATTGTGTCACTGGAATAAAGTAGTGTCAGTATTATCATGTATCACCCATATTATCTTCAGCAAAATATCACTTCAAAATGGGTTATCATGACAGGCCAAAGCACAAGCAGGTTAAAACTGGAGAACAGTGTCAGTTATGTGTCATAAATACAGACAAGAAACAGCATTTCCACTGTGCCATGAGTTTATAAAAGAGTATGTACTAAATCTGAGTAGCTCTTGGAACAAAGCTCATAAAGGGCATGTTTATTCTCAGATCAACAGTAAAGTGTTTAGAGCTCCTCCATGACCAATGTTTCACTGCTCTGTGGAGGACGGCTGCAGACACACAAGATAAAGACTAAATCTCCCAAAGTTTTGCCTGAGTTACACAAACTGATCAGTGTTCAAGCATTTATAAGTGCACCATGTGTTTGCAATTAAAATCTCATAAAATTGAATGCAACTTGTGCTGTTGCTGAAGTCCATTAAGTTCTATTAAGCAATGTTCAGTGAACAACCCAAATGACTTTCTTTTGCAACAGTTTGACTCATATCTAATGGAAATCTCTACTCGTGGGACAAGTTATATGTTCTTTTTAAAAAAAAAAAAAAGTCTGGACTTCTTCTGAACCTTACTAATGTGTACTATCCACTGTTTATAATCAACTCCGGGTGGTTTCTCCCTTGCACACTATATTCAATTAAAGCTGACACAAATCATTAGAACAAAGTCAGTATGAAAATAAAAATAACATTCAAATCAAAATGGTCCGTTGTTACATTTTTATATAGTGCTTTTCCACCTTCAAAGCGCTTTACATCGAGGAACCACTCGCCCATTCACACACACACACTCATACACCACTGAACACAGACACTAGGGGCAAGGTAGGTTAAGTGTCTTGCCCAAGGACACAACTATTCATCAGAGAGCTTAAATTGCACCTCCAACCTGTGGGTCAGTGGATCTGACCGCTCAACCAATGATAATTATGTTGGGATCAGTGGCCAATCACTACCAACTGACCTACTGTCACCCTATGAAAATCCCAATTTGAGCTAGTGCGATTATTTTAGCACTTCATATTTCACTCCTCTGTCAAATTTCAATTCTACGTGAGTGTATATACTACTTTGTAATCATATAACACAAATCTAATCGCAGTACTTGTCAAAAAACACAACAATTTCATTTTTTCCCATAATCGTGCAGCCCTATTTCATATAGCCCATTATAATCACTGTCACTTCACTTGGCTGTAAAAACACTGATGATTAGATTTCTAACAAAACTGAAAAATAAAATAAAATAAACATTTCTACCAAGACAGAAATGAATCACCAAATATTGTGAGAAAAAATGGTTTCCATACAGGCCTATCCATATGTAAAAGTCTGCTTAGTGTATATAAACATAGTCATTGGCAATGGCAATAGCTGCACATAATGACTGGATAGGGGCACACACTCTACCTCATATATCCACAGGTAATCAAATATGACTTGGCTCATATAAATGCTTTGTTGTTTTCATTTGCACCAATATTGCTTTCTGGAATGTTCCTCGTCAGATTTGTGGCTTCAATTACATCCACAGACCTTGTTATTTTTCCAATGTGGGCAACCTTTAGTGAGAAACAGCTTAGCGAGGGCCAGTGTGCTTCAGTCAGTCCAAACCAAACAAATGGGCGACAGTGTGGTGAGATAAATTGTTTTCCAAATTGTGTGGATCCAATTTTGATTTGATAACTTGCACTGTTACATATGTGATATGTTTTTATGATTTGTTATTTTATATGCAGAGAAGGCAAATTGTAGGATACAATGTTATGCAAAAGATTAGTGTGTTTCTCAAAGTCAAATGTATAAAAGAGGATAAAGAGACAGAGAGAAAAGAAGATACACAGAGAGACAGAGAAAGATAGAGACAAAGAGAGGCAGAAAGAGACAGAGAGAGATACAGATACAGAGAGACCAAGATAGACAAGACAGAGAGAGAGAGACAGAAAAAAAGAAAGAAAATGAGAAAAAGAGAGCCTCATCCTGTATCTCCAAATGGTACAGAATCCCATAAAACACTTTATAATTACATTTACAATTGTGGTCTAGAGCCGCACCAAAACTAATCAGGTGGTCATTGGCCCATAACTATTACACATTTTCACTGCACTCCACTCTGATGTAAATTACACATATTCCAATATTTTTCTCCGCAAATTGCAACAGGCTATAAATTACAATGCTGCATTAATAGCCCATAAAAATGTGACCTTGGGGTTCATAGTTTTACAAAACCTACAATTTAAACGTAATCTTTCGCACATGCTCAGTCCATATACCACCTGGAGCTATAGAGGCAAAACACCAGCTGAAAACACAGGCCTGTTTGTTTTGTATGTGTTAACACTGCTGGCGATGGAGACTTGGATTAGATTCAATTTTGCGCAAGTGAATGATTAAAACATCTGGCACAAGGAGCTGTCTGTAATAAACTGATTCTGTCTGGTCTGGCTATTCTATGATCAATGGTTTTTAAGTTGTTGTAAAATTGCCTTTTCTGTGGATGGATAATGGTTCATTATGCATTTGTGGCTTTATATTTATAACAGAAGCACAGGATTCTTTAAGCTTAGGATCAAAGTGAACTGAACCCTGCGTGTGTTGAAGGTGCACTATGTAACTTTTCTGTACACCTGTTGTCTCCATGGAGATGTTAGTGCTTTGCTGGTAATATTATGTATGCAGTTAACATATCTATCTTGTTATACAGGTGTTCCTACTCAAAAATACCTTGAAAAACATGTAGGGCCATATCCTACCCCCAATCTTAGCAGTAGCACAAACACAAAGGAGGGGGTGTGTCCAGGTCAGGCTGTACTTCAATGCTGGAGGCTGGAGTGGGATGGTACAAGTATAACAGATAACCTGTATGCATGTAACATATGCCAGTGTGGGTATTGTCTGTAATGTCTTTGCCTCATTACAGGCAGCACAGAAGAATGTGGGGAAAAATTATATGTGGTTATAAAGCTCCGGAGTCCCACAATGCAAGTACACACCGGTAGAGCCACAGGAATACAGAACTTTAGGTGGGCCTGCGCCCCTCTCACGCACACACACCCCGTCGCCTTTTTAGTTTTCTTTGTGTTAGCAAGCACATTGGTATTTTTTATGTTATTTTTTTTTATGTTATTGATATTCTAACAGAAAGTTTAACCAGATGTGTGAACAAGTTTCCCAAAGAAGAAAGACAACATTGATTGCAGGGTGATGCAATCAAGTGTAAAGTTAGGCAGATATCACAATTGATGATAAAAAATGACTTAGGCAATTATGCTATTAGGCTAACGCTATGCGCCATGCGTGCACAAAGCAGGATGCACAGGGGTCTGCACAGTGCTCATGTGCACTATACATCTACTATACGCCGCTGAACAAAGCTCTACTGACTGCTGCTGCCAAGAGAGCAGCACATACAAGACGTGAGTCTGCTCCAGTGGCACAGCCCCGAGCTGTCAATGAATGTGCATAATGATCTCTGAGTCCAGTGTCTGTGCAGGATTATCTACGGTTCTGATGGTAGCCTATACCTACTGGTGACTAACTTTATAAACTAACCAAATGGAAATTAGTTGGTTGCAAAATTAAATGGAGCTGATGACAGAAAGGGATGTGAGGAAATCTGACATCACAGCATTAGGCTGCAGACAGGATGAGAAAACATACTTTAGGACAGAGCTGAGCTTTTGTACCGTTCCAGATCAAACCAAAATATAGAGCAGTGCTAAGTCGATACAGGAAGTGGGCGAGGGGCTGTGCTCTGCTGCGGGAGGGCATCCGGACGGTGCATGAACATCCCACACGGCACACAAAAATGTTATGAATGTTAAGAATTTACCATCCTAATATATTTCCAAATAAAAGAAGTCTTGAGCATGTTTGATATTTATTTTTATGATTCTGGGAATTCACACACCACACCCTCAGTCTGCTCCACTCCACCTGATATTGGGGCACGGCACACTTCTTGTTAAGTGCTCCACCCCCCACACTTAAGCTACTGCTAATATTGTGGGCAAGATACGACCTGTATTCTTATACAGTGAGCAGGGTGACCTCCCCACAGGTCTGACCAATAGCTTGACATGGTTGTCTCACCCGCTTGTTTTCATGGAGATAGATATTACTATACTGTGGGATATTCCAGGTAAACAAGTGGATGGTGAACCCTCCACCAGAAAAGTTACATAGTGCTCCTTTAAGTTGCAAATAAAAGACTATCATAAAGTCAGTGTATTTTCTATTATTTAGATTTTTTGATGCAACTCTGATGTTATGTGACTGTCTACAGATGAAAGTGAAAGGCAGAAATGTCTTGTGCTGTATTGTAAAATTGCAGCTCTAATTCCTAGTAATCTCTGAAATCAACAAACCTTTTTCTCTACAACAAATAACAGGTCCACAGTGAAAATACAAAATTTACAAATGTGAAATTTTGTACCTCAGATAAACTCATGTTTGTACAAGACCACTGTACTTTTCTTTTTCAGGTTGTCCTTGTTAAGATTTCAATGTTGGTTTTTCATTGAAAAGCAAATCAAATAAGCATATTTTGAAACAGTTATGCCATCACTAAAAGACTCAATTTAATAAGACCCATTTGAGCAGGTGGCTCTATCCACCTCTCCTGCTGCACTTTCTCAGAATCCTAGAAGTATTTTGAACTGATAAAACCAACATTCAGTTTGATTTTGTGCGTTCAACAGGTGCCATTTGTCAAGGTTGTGGCTCTGGACTTTTGATTTAAAAACACTACAGCAGATTTCTATTATATAAAAGCATCCATCAGGTTAATATGAAGCACAGGTCAGCGGAGGGTCATCTGCAGAGGTTTGATGAATGGTCGACTGTGTAGGAGGTCTTTTGATGTGGAAGTAGAGAGGCCCCTATAGATACATTCAAGAAACACCATAAATCACCAAACAGCACACTACACTACTATGCTACTGTTACATTTAATGGAGATCAAGTTCAATATTTTCTTAGACTTGTGTGAGTTCAACACAAAACAAAATGCACTACACAAGAATGTCCTCCTGATACAAAACATCCATCCATCAAATGTATCCAAATAAATTTATATGACCTTCCACAATCTTTTCTTATAAAAATACTTTAACCCTGAATATGTCATTGTAATCCCTCATTCATGCATTTTCCATTCCAAGAGTTCAAAAAGTAGTCAACCTAATCTGAAAAACCTTGTCAAGTTGAAAACTTTGAAAAACACTCTAATTATAACATAAGACAGTAGCTCAGCTGGTAGTGTTAATGATCCGAAGGTTGGCAGTTCAAATCCCGCTCTCGACACAAACATCATTGGGAGAGAGGTCAGATCCACTGACCCAAAGGTTTGCTGTGTGAAAAACATTGAACCTACCTCACCCCTAATGTGTGTGTACACTAGTATAGGAATGGGTGAACGACTGGGTGCAGTGGTTCCATGATGTAAAGTGTATACATAAAAAATGTGTGTGATAAGTATAGGTAATGCTTCCTGCAATTCATTCAATAATTGGGTTTGAAACTAAACGTATAATTTCATCCAGTTTATCATATGACTGTAAAAACAATAAAAAGTGTAAAAGGATGGTGGCCATACTGTTTTATCCATTCTTTCTTAAATAAAATCCAGTTCCCTTCCACTTCATTCAGATGTCTTCCATCAACTGACCTCAAGTAGCTTTATTATGGAAATGTATTGTTTATTTATTATCTACTTGTATTTATACTTTTCCATAGAACAAACCTTGAATGTACCTTGGACTCCCCACATCAGCTGGTTCTCCTCCACAAGTGCAGGTGCTTATTATTTTCCATTGGCATTGTTTGTATGTATCCGTGGTGTATTTAATTTGCTTATCTCAAAACATAATCCTTATTTTAATTACTCAGAGGGGCCAGTAATGAGCTCCTCATTTGCATATACACTATGTCTTAGCATATTTCTCCTCACTTATTACCCTTAGCGTTCTTCGCATCCCAAGAGGTAGGGCTGCAAGCTACGTTTAGCAATCATTATTTTTTCAAGAGAATTTGAATCAGAAAAAACTCTGCAACTCCAACTGCACTGGCTAAATTAGGAATATATAAAATATTGGCAAAAATAATACTTGGTCTCTAGTGAATTAACCAGCAATATTTAGTTTCCTGTTTATAGGCACAATTTTGAGGACTTTTAAGGACAATACATATGATATTTTGTTTTAAATTGTTATTACCATGGAAACTCTCCTGATTTTTCATCACTCTGAAATCTATGGATATTGGCTTTTCTTTACAGCTTCTTGTTATATGCAACATTCTGAGGACATTTCCATTCAAAAGATAGAATATTTTATTTAAAATTATTAATCACCATGGAAACCGTCCTAATTTCTCATCATTCTGAAACACATGGATAGAGTCAGCAGAGAGTGGGAGCATTTGAAGGATGTCCTGCTGTGACAATAAGAGATGAGAGAACATGAGGCCAGAGGACACGGAGGAGGAGGCAACATGAAAGAGATGAAGCCCTTGAAGAGTCCTTGCCACTTGCTGAGGTGGAGGTTTAACTTGGCTTTTGGCAAAAGTAAAAAGAAACACTTTTACTTTGTTGATTTTCTCGACCAAACCAGGCTGTCTAAACAGTGGATAATAAAATGGAGAAACCCTAGACTAGCTTAGCATTAGCGCAGTGCATTTAAGCACATTTTAATTGAGACGGAGTCATTTCTAATTGTCAATGATCAGATTGGGTCGGTTTTGACCGACCCAATCTGATGAGAAAAAATAAAACAAATCAAACACTGTGATCGATCGATGTGAGAATTGTCAGATTGCTCAGTCCTACTTTCATTAAATTTTCTCTATCTTTTTTTGTCCTCACCACATTCCTGGCCATATCAATCCTGTATCATTATCAATATTCTTCATACAAATCTTATTATGCAACTAGATCCCATGACACAAGGAAAGGTCAATGACAATTACTTAAGATTACGCAATGAAAAACACATCTCTTCTCATTTCTTTTTTAAGGGCACAGCTTTTTCGAGTCTTTGAATTGTGAAGTGGTGTACAGAACACATGGAGCCACAATGTGAACTTTTTATGCAGCGTATGAGACAGCCACTAACCTCAAGGACTGACCATGAGGCACCAATCACGTCTCAGCATGGCTACCACATGACTCATTTCATTTGAGCAGACCATTATATCTATTCTGGATCTCTGCAAGGTGACAGTGTAGTTAGTCATTTCTAAACACAAAAAACTATATTTCTAACACAATTCCAGGGCTGCACTTAAAATTAGTTAGAGTTACATTAGCATAACTTCCCATGCCTTTTCAAAATACGTTCTCTAAAACCACTACAGTCATGTAAACACCGTGAGTCGCATCAGGAGCTCGGGGAATGACTCGTGATGGAGTACGGAAAGTTTACAGCCATAGAGGATAAATATAAAACACTTTATGGCATCTGACAACAACTTTATAAGAACAACTTCTGAAGGAAAAGGTGTGTGGTGCAAACAACTAAAGTTAAATGGTGAGTTGCTTAATTAATGCAGCCAGCCGATACAGCCTCTTATCTTTGCAAAGCACTAGCTCGGCCCCAGTTCGAGGGCTGCAGCCTTCAAATTGGGCTATTGTCTCTCTTGTTGTCAGCTTTTATATTGTGGTTTAAAATATAATTCATTCAATCAACAATGAATACATAAACAACGTGAAAAGATTTGTGTTTAAACATGAGAATACACAGAGAGCGGCGTCTCTGCTGCTTCTGGTGTAAATTGAAGTTTTAAAAAGTATGCATCTATTTAAAAGTATGCATGTATGCAGCCCTGCCGACGTTACATGCTGCTGATATTCCTGGTGTAAATTCCGGGTAAGTCTTGTAAGTGGGACAAAACACAACTACATTTCAAACAGAGCTGCTAAACTGGACAGTACCTGAAGGACTGAAAAGACTGAGGTGGGAGAATGGGTGTGGTCTGGACATAAGAACAGTGCGATTGGTCTAAAACAGATCTACACTTAAAACTCTGCAACTGCAGCCAGGTATTTGTAACTAGAACAGGCAATAATCAGAACAGTTCTACGCGATTTCATGTATTACAGCTTAGTAGCAAAAAAGGCAGATTTAATTTTTTAAAATTTAATTTTGAATTTCACTTTAATTTGACAACACAGCTAACCAGCTAGCCAGTGTGGATGCGTTTTTGAGATTGAAATAATTTATTTGATTGGCATTTCAAAGTGACAACATGACAACAAAAACAAATATTTAAAAGAGCTAAAGTTCAAGTATTCTGGTATGTTAATTCTCAGTGTTGGCTGTATTAACCATTTTCAGATGGGAGAGATTATGTATATAGGAAGCCTGGCTTGCATCATATAGGCTTATATAGTGCATTGCATCATGGGAAAGCATACGGTGTCCTTTATCTCTGTCGAAGATGAGACCGCACCATATTAAGTCTGTCTGCTGTGGTGAAGGACTCCCTGCTGCTTCTGTCTGTGTCTGTTCCTCTATTGGGGTTCAACTTCTGTGGCACTACATTCCTTACACTCACACTTCCACTGAAAACAAAATGCTGTCAGCGTTATAAGCTCGCCTTTCCACAAAACCACAGCAATTAGGCTTTACCATGACTGTAAATTTGCCAAACAAATTTCCCCTTTTCTACCACACGACAGAGGAGATGCTGCCCCAGCGCAACACCATGACAACAACTGTCTTATAACTGCCCATTGATGTTTTTCGGCAAGACCTCAATTAGCCAGTGATTGCATCCCGCTGTTGCAACAGTCAAAACACGAGCTATTCTTCGGGAAATATTTTCACAGCACCGTAATTGCTTCCATCTGTAGCTACACTGTGTCATTACGGCTGAGAGAGTTCACCACTAAAAATGTGTGATTTGCCAATGAAGGTTTTGTGTACGCTTTTCGGGGCGTGTCAGAAGAGCCTTTTGTCGGCGGGAGGCTGCATGAACAATACAGGGGGTGTGACGGAGCAGGACGCCTGCTATGGCTGTCTCGACTTCAGTGTTGACAATTGAAAATATTGGCAATGGCACGAGAAACAACAGGAGTGATACATGTGACTAGTGATGTTACACGGTCTATGTCCTGGCATTATTTACAATAAAACACAAAGCTGAATTCAAATAAAAGAGAAATAGGATTTTGGGCAAAAAACAACATCGTTAGCATTTCTTCCTCCTCAGACATTAACTAGTCCCGATAATTACTATATCAAGTTCAATATATGAAAGCTGGAACAATATATTTTGGGGCTTAATATTTAGGGTGTGTACAATTTCTTTGCAAAAGTGGGTCAATTTGGGATATTTTTGTTGTATTACAGTAACATTTGAGTTGTGAAAGGTTAAATATGTATCTTCAACGACAAATAATTGGTACATTCCGTTATTTATTTGTTACAGCACAGGCCTTTTGAATACTATAGTCTATTTCAAAATTGTTTACTGGGATTATCTTGCACTATTGTTATTGTGTCAGTTGCATAAAGTAGTTTAATATTAATCATTTATCGCAGTATGTCTATGTGGTGATATATCATACTTCAAAATGTATTATTATGACAGGCCTACTGGTCAGTGTGATTAATTTTAATAATATGTTATTGGCATTGTAGTCAAAATTGTTCTAAATAGGGCTTCAAGTTATATTTCAATTGAAATGAAATTACAGTCTGAAAGGTTGCTCATAGCAAATCACAATGGCTGCCAACTCTGTAATTTAGCAGTTCATTATTCAGTCTTCCTTGTTCAAATATTAATGCTCCTAGATTGGTTTACACTTTGAGCATAATTCTGTAATTCTGTAACAACATAAATCACAAATCTAATCACAATTTAAATGCTTACAAAACTGCTATTAATTTTTTTCACCAAAATTGTACAGCCCTATTGTGCAAAATGTTGATTGTTTAACTATAGTACAGTATTGTCTTGCTAGAGAGGGGGAAGTGGAATGAGTAGATAAGTTAAGATGTGTTGGTCAGAGAGAGCAGACTCACTCCACACATGTAAAGAGGAGGTACTGAATATTCATTTGCAAGGAAAGTCTAGAGGAGAACTAGAGGAATTAGCTGTTGACATTTTCTTATTTTTCAGTGCAGTGAACGGTAAAAGAAAAACTCGGTTCGTTGACAAGAATGATAAGCCTTTTCCCTTGGAATGCGACAGGAAAAGGTTGGAAGTTTGACGCTCCATTTAGTCCAGGTTTACTCTGTAACCGATAGGCCTGTCAACACAGGGCACAACCTGGAGAAACTGAAGCCAGCCAATCAACACCAAGCACCACCCCAGTGTAAGTGGATCTGACAAGTCACACTCAAAGCCTATCATGATGTTTATGGAAGCAGGCTGGATTACTGCAGAGGCATTCACACACCTCACTAACGCAATCAGAGTTAGTTAGAGCACACTTTTACTCTTGCTCAAACAGTATTAAACACAAGTAGATAGAAATCCAGCTGCAGGTTTCCATGTCAGCTGTGAAGAGCGGGCTAATTTACAAGGACACACAAATGCATCACAAGTTTAATGGCTTTATTTCCCTCCCAGACAAATTTAAAAGTCTAAATGAGAAATGAAAGTACACCGATCAAATAGGAAATGAGTAGTTTAATGATGGGAGGTTACAATATGAGCAGGTGGAGCCAGGACAGGCGCAGTAATGGCAAAACCTATCAGGCCTGACAGCTCCATAATGGACTCAAAGTTTTGCAAGAGGAAGAAAAAGTAAAAGGACTCAACTGTTTACTTGTGCAGAACCAAAATTAGTTTTAGTCACAGGCTTGAATAAAGGTGAAATCTCTATCTACAAGAATGATGTGTTTCCACAATTCAGAAATGTGATTACATCTAAGTCCAAGGAATCTGTAAAGATTTTCAAATAAATGGTTTTAAAAGTTTTTCCAAGGAGTGGCCAATATTTTTATGGAGGAGAATCTCGATATTGAGAAGTTATTTAGGCAACCCAACAGAAACATGCTATGTGTGTATAAATGCATTGGTGTTCACTCAATATGATCAATAAGTCAATATACTGTCCACCTTAAAGTTGTAGTATGTAACCTTCTGGAGGTGGAAAGTCAACTGCATTTGAATTCCATGTGAACAGAAAGTTAAAAGAAAGTTATAACCATACTTTTGAACATTTTCCATGGAGATAGATATGTTTTATGCCAAACCGTCTAAGACAATAGCCAAAGGAATGATATTTCCACTGAAACAAGGACAAGAGACCTCTTTCCATGCTAAATAAGAGTCAGGTTAGTGGACTCTCACTATAATTACTATATCACCTTATCATGGGTACTTTTTATTTCTCCTACTTGGAAATTTCTGGTTATTTTTTGGCCATAAGATTTGTGCCATAAAAGGTTGAATTAATAACTTAATACTTATAAGTTATTAATTCAGCCATTTTCCGCCATATTGTTATTAATTAGTTAAGTATTTAATTCTGCGGATTTATTAACAATATTGTACATTTAGAGTAGTTTTTGTGGTTTAAATCTGTTCTTGGGTATTAGGTGTTAGTGACATAATATTATTGTGATTTACTTTAGCCAGCACTCTACAGCCTAAACAAAACTATGCTTGTCCACGTCTGTATTTCCACTCCTTTCACCCAAAGCCTTTTTGTCATCCATAAACTTTGACAGCTGCTCTTTGAACTTTTATCTGTGGTAAACTGTGCTATGAGCAGGTGGAAACAAGCACAACAGCTGGGCCATTTTACAGCACCTCGGCCAAAAACCCTCTTGGTTTGGGCCCATAATCTCTGCACGCGCTCATAATGGGAGCCAGATATTGTTCCTGACCTCATCTCTTTCATCACAACATCCCACTCGCCACACATTGTCTCAATTAGACGCCTTGCACTCCCCAAACTAGGCTTTGATCAGTGGGGGATTAGTTATAAGGCATGGGCCTACATACTAATATTTGATTTCTCAGCTCTTGTTTGTGTTCCTTGTTTAATAAACGCATCGGAGGCAGTGACTTACTCTGAGTTGTACATAATTAAGCACATGAGTGAGAACAGAACATTGTGGTAGCAGAGGAAAGATTAAGCAAATAAACAAACTTCACCAATACAAAGAAACTAACAATGTCAGTCTAAGGCAGATAAATATAATGGCCTATTAAAGCAAAGTAAGATGAAAAAAAGATAACGAGAATTTAAATTGGGAGTGAAAGGGTACATGGAAGGAACAGCTCATTTCATGTTTTGAAGATAAAGTCAGAAAGGTGAGGCTGAGATGTTATGTGAGTGTGTCTGGCGGTAATTGTATTGTTTGGAGACATATGCTCATGTTTTATGGCCTTCTATAGGGTTAATCCTGATTTAGAACTACCTTATTAATCTCATTTGAAACCTGTCTGACATTTTAGATCATATTAATCATGATATAGTCCAGGTTTAGATCCAGCAGTACTCCAAAATCCAAATATTATCTTAGGTGGTACTGAAAAGCTTGAGAACCACTGGTCTATGTATAGAGGAGAGATGTCAGTAGCATTATAAGAATGGTATGCCACGAAATGCCAGGAAGAAGGCCTAGATGAGAAGTAGATAGCAAAAGTGATGTTTATGAATATATTGTAGGGGGTTTCAGGAGTAAAGTCAGAGGCTATGAAATATTTTGAGCATACAGAGTTGCAGAGAAAAGAAGTATGCTGGACTTCTTACAGGAAGAGCTGAAAGAGGAATGGATGTTATAAAATAACACGTAGCAAAGACATCTTGTTGCAATAATAATATATCCAGGTACATTGTGCGTTCTGGCTATGTTTTAACTGAGTTTAATTCAAGGCGCCCTGTGGACAGCTGTTGTAAATACACTCTTTGTTAGAGCTGTCTATGTTTGTGCCAATGTATCTATTATGCCTACATCATGTAAATAAAAAACTAATTTAATTTGAGTGAAATCCAATGCATCGTAATTGATGCCAGGGCGTATCGTGTGAGCTCCATGATGTCACTGGTGTTTGGTCACAGTATTGTATATGGGTTGGCCTTTGCTTTTGGTGCAGTCTGTAATACATGAGAGGGGAAAGTTAGAGAGCGTCTGAAGCTCCTTCGCTGGTATATGTATTAAAAAGTTCATTTTTACTTTTAATATGTCTGAATTGGCTCTGTGAAGCAAGACAAATGCTAAAATGATGGCTACTAATATTTTCTCCTCTGTGCCCATGACAGTACTGAAATGTACCCTCTACATTCTATGTAACTTGGGACAATAAAACATAATATTGAAACAGTTACAATTTAGCACAGAAAAGCTAGCAGACTTATCAGGAAAACTGACATAAATGTATAAGATGCACAAGATGTATTTTTAAATCTCTTAGTCTCACTTCATATTAAAGGTGCATTGTGTAACTTTTCTGGTGGAGGGTCTGTCAAATGCTTTTTCTCCATGAAGTT
The DNA here is from genome assembly GCA_030686955.1 of Odontamblyopus rebecca. NCBI lineage: Eukaryota > Metazoa > Chordata > Actinopteri > Gobiiformes > Gobiidae > Odontamblyopus > Odontamblyopus rebecca. Next base: position 20,303,027 of record CM060660.1, on the reverse strand, counting down.
ATTGCTTTGTCTGGAATGTTTAACAGTATGGCATTAAACCTTTCTATCTTCATTGAGACCAAACCAGAACAGCAGTTTTCTAGAACTGTTTAATGTCATACTGTGGAACATTCCAGGTAGAGACATGACATATCCATAGAAACAACAAGTGATGGACCCCTAGTCAAAAAGTTACATAGTTCACCTTTAAGTTGTGCCTTATTCATTTTTCATAGTCAGAATCAGAATGACTTTTACCATATAGTTAAGAACATCTAGACTTTATACTTGCTACTTTAGAGAGACATGAGCATTTTCAGTTTTGTGCATATTTTTAAGTTTATAGCATGAGTGATTTGAGCACTCAGACCTGTCGTTTACCATCCAACCTTTGTCAGCTTCGTGAGACAGGAGAAGCCATTGGCACTTCACCTCGTCATAGCAACCATGAAAACTGCAGCTCCCTCCTGACCACTACTGTCCAGCTTCAAACCGTACTGGATCCATTTCTATAACGTTTCACCTCATTGCACCGCACCATATGTCCCCAAGCATTTCAAAGTTCTCCCTGCGATCTCAATCTTTTACTGATCTAATCTACAATCCCATTTCTTTCCCGTTTTCCAGAATCACCCTTGATTTCTCTTCACTGGAAAAGAGATGAAAATCAATGTTCTCTTCTTCGCCTGCACGGGTCCCTGTGTGGAGGAGGATGAGAGGGAGGCAGTTAGTGCGCCCCATCTATCTCCTTTTGAGCTCAATAGGACAGAGCTGGTCCCAGAGTTGGTGTAGTCTCCAGACCAGAGACATGACGCACCAGTGGGACCCAAGCCAGCCCTGGACTTCAGCCTAGAGTCCTTTAAAGATGAGTCTTGTGAAGTTTTAACAAGCACTTCATCAGTCAGGAAGACAAATTGATTCAAGATTGACTGGCCACCTCAAAGTAATGATGATAAGAAATAACGAATTACAATCAACGTCAGTTATGTAAGTTGTTTGTTACTTTAGGATATTAAAATTTCACCTTCACCTTCTTTGTGCTAGTTGTGGAGAATAAAATGTATTTTTTGCTTTACTGGTAAGGTACTATAATCATTTCATAATTTGTGGAACTTGATAAAAAGTTAAAGCCAGATTAATTTAAACTGTTTTGATTTCACTGCCGCTTGCCAATTGAACAAAACATTTACAGTTGTTCAAATACGAGGACATGACTCACAAAATTATAGTTAAATGATTGAGTGATTTGAAAGATTGCACACAATTTCCAAACCACACTGTTTTGTCAATCCAATATGCCATGGGGTAACAAAAATGACTCAAAATGCAGATTAAATATTAACCTTTTTTGTATATTTGCAAACATACCTTAACTTGGATCATGTAGAGTGGGTTAAAACAAACATTTTAAGATCAAAATAAGGAGCTTGACAGGAGCAATTACAGAGAGAGGCCAAAGTTTTTTCCAATACAAAGTCAACTGGAGTGGAGTCGATGAAGCTGGAAGCATATCCTATTGGACCGCGGCGGCTAGTGGGTTAGCTACATCCATTTATATATGCAGTCTACAAATGCAATAAAAAAGTGGGATCTGAGGCAGGACTGCAGCTCATAGTTAAACCTATCTCCATTCGTCAAGATTTACAAAATGTCAGATGAGTATTGTTGTATACGGTACCTCAAAATGTGAATCCCTTTATAAGAGTCATCTGAAGCTTATGTCTTACACAATATCTCAAATAAACAAGATGTACCTGCTACAGCAACAGCCACAACTCAAGTGGAGTACAAGATGTTAGCACAAAGCATCTCTCTGTAAGCTTTCCACTCTCCTTATTTTCCCAGAGTACAACATTGTTCCTGTCTTTTCAGCCTCCCTATAGGAGCCGTATTGTGCTGCTTCACAACAGAAAACATGGGTCTGATTCCATTATCTCTGTGGCGTAGGAGCTGTGAGGATCCTGATTATGAACTGGTCCAGTGAGGGGAAAATGAAGCTCAACATGCAGCTGTACTGAGACACACCTTGTTTCAGACGTAAAAACACAGAAATGAAATGATCCTGTTTCCCAAAGAGACCTAGTCAAACAATAAGTGGCCTCCAATCTACTGGACAGCACAGGCCAGTGTAATGTAATGTACCACACACCATACTGCAAAATCAGGTTGAAATCTACCAAGGGTGTCCCAGTGGAGTTTTAGATTTTTGGGTCTGTTGTAAAAAGTAAATATCAAGCACTGTGGAAGCTGTGGGTGGTTTTTGGGAAAATGTCTGTTTTTTATACTTGCAAAGTTTAGCTTTGTATGTGAACTTGCATAAAAAGATTGACTTTTGGTGGCCAAACTGTAGTTCTTTTAGTAAAGGTCTATCACATTTTGGACAATTTTACCACAAGACCAAATAGAAAAAGAAAAAAAAATCCAAGTACGGTCCCAGGATGAAAATAAGTGACAAGACTCTGGACATCTTTGGAGTCTGCTCATTAGTGCACCAGAACAGAACATGCTATTTGGTAGTCAAAAGGCTATATATTATATTTGTCCTGATGTGCTATAAACAGAAAGCACTGCTTATTCTGACAAACTTCTATCAGCACTACAAGGCTCTCAATTTAGACTGGAAACAATATGAACAGCTGAGACCCAATGAGCAACTTTGAAAACAAACTTAATGTATTAGCTTCACATATCATTGGCCACATTACTTTCTCACCATACGTCTAAAAGCTCTGATGTCTATAGATCAATTTGGCTTCTTTTAAATGACGGTGGACTGCAGTGATCAGTCATCATTTAAAAGAGGAAGAACAGAGCAGACAATTCCTTATATGGTAAAGACATGGAGGCTTTTTAAAGTATTTGCAGTATAGGTGACAGACTGTCATAACAAGCAGAGTGAAAATGTTCCTTTTTGTCTCAGCTTTTACACTCTGCTGAGAAAAGCTCTTTGTCTTTTAAGCAGACGATGAGCGATGGAGGCTGTGTTAAGTGGAAACAATGAGAAAGCATCACTGACAATGAAAGTGTCAGACCCGAAAAGTGATATTCTGAAACGTATCCAGCAGGCACATGGTCTATCATCATCCAGCAGATACAGAGCAGATACAGGGGAACTGCTGTGAGGGGTAATGCTTGTCAATAGTGACTGTTAGCTCATTGACAACAGCACACCTGAGGGAGCTTAGCATCTGTCACAGGCACTAACACTCTCTCAAGAGTAACATGAGAACAATATGCAGGACAATATGGTGGGAAAAGTGAAAAGGAATCCTTTATGAACTCAATCAATCATTTAAGTAGTACTTGAAGTAGCAGTGATTCCAATCTTTATTTTACCTTGAACTACTTGCTACTGGCTCTGGCATCCCTCTTAGAGGGTCCTGTTCCCCGGGTTGGGACCCACTGCACTAGAGCAAAGAGGGTGGGAGCTTTAAAATTGTAATTAGACAGGTTGTCTGTAGTCTTTTGTTGCTGTGCCCCAGCTTTTGAGATGTTCTTCAGTAACTTCAGTTATCTCAGCTGTAACATCTGGCATGCTGTTTATAGTTATTATTGTCGTATTATGCTTGTATGAATAAAGTTATGAAATGTTTGACATATTGACTGCAGTCATTCTGAGGCGTTACAATGTGATCTGATCCTTGTGATCACTGTGTCTTTGAACTGCTCCTTTCAGCAGAGTGTCTCAGTTGAAAGCCTGAAATATTCTCTTTTATGTGATTGTTCTAACAACCCAACACTGAGCTGAGGGGTCTCTGCATCTTAGCTAATAATAAGCCTTACTTTTGTTGATTTAAAATTTATAGGCTACAAAACAATTTCCAAAACTTGTGAGGACTTGTTTGTCTTTGAATGTATGTTTGTATAAATGTATGAATGTGCGGCTGAACTATGACCATTGCCAGCCCACAGCTAAGGATTTATAAAGTGTTTGTGTAGGTCTGTTAGATTAATGTAGTCATACAAAGTAAATATTTGCTTGTTGCCCCGCAGACACTCAATTAAACCCTAGAATAACACAAACATTATTTTCTTTCCTGCGAATTGTCAAAATTGAATTCAATTGTGGCCATGAAATAATTGTCCAAGTGGCCTGTTTAATTACACACTTCCACCTTAAGTACAGTCTGGTAAAGGCACAAACTGGTTTCTTTCACATTTTGCCATTTTCCTAAATCAACAAACAGAACAGCGATTACTCATCATGCTCTGCTAATGAAAGAGCGTTGGATATGATACTTTAGTCTGTCCATATGCTTTTGACATATGGTCCTAATGAAGACAAATAATCTCTCCTCTATCAGCAAGCACAAAGCGAGCATCCCCTGTGGCAGACCAATAAGGCGGCCCGATGCGGAGAGCAGCATCAAACAGTGCACCAGTACAACGATATGCAATATTTATTGGCTCTGCTTTCAGGGAAAACACAGCGCAGGAACTTGGTAGAAGTTTTCTCGCATCAGATTTAGAGCAGAGATCAAAGAGAGGAGGTATCTGGGGAGAATAACCCAAAACTGCGTATGTAAAGAGTGCACTGATGGAGTTTTGTTCATGATGAGGAGAGGAGAGTTAAAATGGGAAATGTCAAGAGGGGTGCAGGCATGGGTTGGGATAATTAGGCACTTCACTATATATGCTACAAAAAACATTAAAAAATCCTGGGTTAGCTTCAGCAGAAAGTATATATAATGTTTTTTTTTCTAGCATTCAATCCTTAGTTAGGTTTTAAAATGAATGTCCTCAGTAGATTAATGTTATGTGTTACGTTGGCACCATAGACTGTATAAAAAAGTGGACTAAGGGAATGTGACGTCTCGCACGATGCTAGCGCTTACAGGGGTGAATTTGAAGCCTGATCCATATTAGGCTTAAGAATTGATTTATGCACAAAATATCAAAATAAAAACCAGGATCCGGCAGAAAGGGTTGATCTAATGTCGTGTCATAATGTATATATGTGTTCCTTTTTTTTGTTCTTCCTCTATTTTCTTCTTTCTCTGTAGTAGTTAGTTATAGTTATTCTAGTTAGTATAGAGAGTTATGAAAGATAGTATAGAGATAGAAAGAGTTATGAAAGATAGTGTATCACGGTCGTAATCTCATAGTTTCTGTTTCAGTTCGTAGTAAATAAAGATAGTTATGTTACAGTTAGACTCACTTATTTAGTTCAGCTTTATGTGGGGTTGTAATCTCTAGACTCATATGTATAGTTTAGCTTTGTGGGGGGTGGAGGGTGGAAGGGAAATGTGAGACAGTTCTTTTTTTAATCACTGTAAAGTGCTTTGTGTTGCATTTTTGTATGAAAAGCGCTCTATAAATAAAGTTTGATTGACTGATTGATTAATTGATATATGAACATTTTAAGACCAAACTGATGAGGCTCAGTGCTGCAGTTAAAGACAGAGGGGTGACCATTTTTCATTGTAAAGTTAACTGGAGCCAGAATCCCGCCAATGATCACTTCTTATCTGGAATGTGGCGGCTAGCAGGCTACCTATGTCCATTTATATATACAGTCTATGGTTGACAAATACAAAATAAGGCGTGTCTTGAAAAAATGCTTGTTCAAAATACACATTGGCAAGTGTTCCAAAAAATATTTAAGCAAATTAATTATTGCTCACATGATTCAAACAAACACGTACACACAAAAAATATTTCTCAGTTATACAAGCGTGTCTAACCCAAAAGTTGGAAAACCACTTGTCAAAACTTTGTGGCATTTAAAACATGAACCACAAAACTTTATACTTCCTAAAACAGAATTTTTTACAATACTTTAATCCAATAATTATGACCATATTTTAATTTGAGCATCCTTGTGGTAGCCCTGAATTTGTAGTTTTGTGTTGTGGCAAACTGGTTCAAAACAGAAACCGTAGTAGTTCTTCGCTGGGGCTGGATGTTGAGTTATGACAATGGAAAATCTGGGGTAGTACTGTACACACTATCTTTACACAGGGATTTGTGGGCAGCTTTAAAACAAAATGAAAGTAGTAGAGTGTCTTTCCGTGCTGTATCTTTGCGGTGGCTCCCAGGAGAAGTCAGATACCAGAGAGTGCAAAGACAGAGCCGGATTTGTCCCACTGTTTATTTGTAGATTTGCCCAGTCTAAACTCACACTGCACAGGCATTTGTGCTTCGTTCACTCTGCATATTTGGTTGTTTACACTGAAAAGACTGAGTTTCTGTGTGGGGCCTCAAGCAGGAGGGGAGCTAACATCTTTACTTCCCCTCAGACAGAAGCAGGAGGAGGAGGAGGGGGGTACTCACCATCACAGTCCCCCAGGTGGGCCACGTTCCCCTGCTCCACATCCTGCTCAAATGGTAGTCTGTAGAGAGAGCAGACAGCAGCATTAATCAGAGCACAGATACATGAAGATAAAGGATATATCAGTGTTTTACAGCAGAGTGCAAGTGGAGATGACAAAAGTGTATTCAGAGCAAGATTAGAATGGCAAGAGAGAATTGAAAGTTCAACAAAAGGTTTTAATAGTAGTAGAGCCTGCATGGCAGCTTAGTGTAATAGTTATTTGTGGTTGAACATGAGCACATAGAGCTAATTCCAGTAACTGTTATCTAACAACAAGGAAGTAAACAAGGGCAAAAATTATGTAAACAATAATTACTATTTGATGAAAAAAATATATAAAAACAGCTTTATTTTGGTAAATTAATTTTTAAAATGACACTCTGATCCCTGCTTTTTGGTAGGAAATTTGCATGATGGCATAGCACGAGGGGTTCCTTATGAGAACCCAGCTCAATTTCAGCCTATTTTCTACACTGATGTAATGTGATAAATATTTACCACAGATACCATCCCACCAAACTAAGTAATATTAAGCAGAAAAACATGAAATCCTATGGTATGCATTTTTGTTTTTTGCAACTAATACTGTGGTAGTTACAACTATATTTTATAATTTCTACAATCTACTAGTTCTTTTACTACTATGACATAACACACCACTTATATTGACATTACTAATACAACTGCCACTACCGCTACTTTGACTTCTGTTACAACTGATCACTACCATTACACAAACTCTAAAACCTCTGAAAGGCTGTTGCCACCATGGTTTGTATATACACAATGTCAGAAAGTTTTCTCGCATATAAATTTGTGTCAAAGCACTGAACTTAATTAAATTAGTAAATGCTAATGTTTTTCCAGCTCTCCCTCGGGTAGAATAAAACTTCTCCATCATAACTTAAAGGAGAATTTTACGCCCGCAAGGCCACTGGATAAGATAATTAATGCTGTAAATTTCATCTAGGTCAGCACACTTATAGATAACATTTGTATAGTAAATAAACATCTTAGGAAGAAAATGGTTGTAGGGCATGCAGCAGTTGTAATATCTCCAAGTTCATTATTCTACTGTGAAAAAGCATTGTCTCCCATAGAAACAAATAAACTCCAGCATATAGGCCCGCAGCTCTAAATATTTTGAGCTTATTTATGGTTCTACTTTAAAACTCATTTCCGATGCGGGGTCCAGGGGAGTGAGGAAAACTCTGCACAATAAGGCATGATGAAGTGAGAAGGTGCCGCGGCCAGAGCGGAGCGCGAGCCAGGTGTGTGTTGCTAAAATAACACAGCCCCGTAATGGTTTGGATCTGGAGAACAAGAAGTTCGTTTAAATGAACAGACAGAGAGACAGAGTGTGAGAAAGTGGACAGGGAAAATCCAATGAGAGGAAATGGGACACTTAAGTCAAAGTGCAGCCAAATGTGTGGCCCTATGACTGTTTGGGGACACTGCGAGTCTGCCTTATGCTTTGGTACAGATGTTAGCGTTACAGGGAGTACGGCTATGTAATTGAACATATGGGAACACAATATTAACAATAGTCATAGACAAAGACTCGGTAGGCAGTGCTTGGTTTTCAATTGCAGTCATGTCCTATATCACCAGGCTGGCCACCGACAATGTTTCTGGTGCTTTTTCTCAAGATTTAATAACCCTGTAGTTAACTGACAGGTGTCCACAGTGTACCATTAAATATGACTTAAATAATGTCACATGCAATCGATTGACAAGTAAACAATAGAAATTATTATTCAATGCTTTTTTCCTAGTGTTTTTATTTTGTAGATTTTTTTCCCCGTTACAGCTACTTTAATGTTCACATTAAAACTGGTCTTGCAGAACTTAATACTTAGTGGCAAAAAAGTATGAATTACTAAATTAACTTAAACATTACACACACTGTGGCTAGTGTAATTATACCTAATTTACATATATTCATTAACATATTTTGCTTATCCCCAGTAGGACAGGGTTAACTATGGTTCCTGGGGTATACCTTGGACAGTGGCCAGTTTTCCCATGGACGACACAGAGGAAAAACAGGATAATTAGTTACAGGGTGATGTACGAATGCTTAATTAAGACATATAGTTCAGGCATAAACAAATGGTGTGTAATAGTCTCTTAACATGCATATTTATGATGATGCCTGGATAATTTATCACTGTAATGGGCTAAATCAATTAATCAAATCTTAATTGGAGTAACTAATGATTAACTAGTATAATGCAATGATACCATTGATCTACATTGCATTATACACACTACATTACAGGGATGCACCAATCTGATACTGGTGTCTGATATCGGCATCGATACTGACAAATTTGAATATCGGATATTGGTTCACCCGATATCCTGGTTGAGCCTATACATTTATGCAATAAGACTGGTCATACATACCCCATATCATCTCAAACTATTTGCACTTTCATTTATACAAAGTTGTTTTGCAGTTACTTCAGAGATACATAACAGCTACATAACACATATGGATCACATTTGTCTAATTTTATTTTTGTTATAGGAAATAAATGCTATCAGTTGATATCGAGTATTGGTAGATACTTAAAGCCACAGTATCAAAATCGCTATCGTAACTGAAAAAGCTGCATCGGTGCATCCCTAATTATAATTATACAAGTTTCATACAAGTTTTCATTTGGACTGACCTGAAGGTCTGTTTGGAGCCCAACATTAAACATGTGTCTGGAGATAAATGAATGTGACTGCTGTGAACCTGCTGCTCTTGTCACGTTAATAAAGAATAATGTTACATATTAGGTCCAGAGCTTTTCATGCACTGTGGACTGCATGCAATCACTGAGTTGCGTGTTTGTGTGTATTTTAGTTTTACGGTGCTTTCTCCTCCAGGTACTCCACATTAAAAGACTTCACAATAAAAGACTGACAGATATACACCATATGTTTTCGGAAAACACATATGGTTTGAGTAAAGTTGTTGTTCTTAAGGCTGTGTTGGAACTTGGCTGCATATTCTGATGAAGGTAATTAAGCAATGCATGAATGCAATCTATCATCTACTTTTTAAGCAGTTCAGAAACTTATAAATATGAAAAAGACAGAAATACAGCATTGATGCAAATAGTATTAAACAGTATTAGTAATTCAGAGAGGACAAAAACTACATTTAGGATTTGTTTGTGATTCTGGGACATTTTGCTCTGGGCTGATATCATAGTTGAAGTCTGCTACCAGCTGGTGTCTGTGGAGATGTTACTGTTTTCCCTCAAATGTTCCAACCTGTGACTTTAAACTTACCTAACTCCCTTGAGAGAAAATAACGCCACTGGGCCATGTTGTAGATTTTTAGCAATACAAACTATGCTAATAAAATACATTCCATAATACCGGCAATGAAATAACATTGCCATGGAGACAAACAGGAGTGAACCCTTCACAAGAAAATTTACTTTGTCCACAGATCCTGCCTCAGGCCCTTTTGTCTTAGTCTCCTCTGCATCCTGGGGTCCTCTTTGTACACTTCAGTTCTGCACCACACTGCATATGCAATTAAAACACTGGATTATTTCCTCGTGACTTTGATCAGAAATTCTCTTCTCAGATCCAGAATTAGAAAGTAATTTCATAATCCTCCAACAGCAGCGGTCTCCTCTGGCAAAGAGAAGCTGCATTATTGCACAAAGAGGAAATCCACGGTAACTCAATGCACAATCGATTGGCGAGTTGACCGCCCTTGGTAAATCGAATGAGCAGTCACACAGAGGCCTTTAACAGTATAAGCGCGCAGCCTGGGGTGGTCTTTAAGGCTCGGCTGTCTGTTCTGTTGCCCCTACACCTGTGTTTGTCAAGCACTAATTCAATAAGCAGATCTGAGGAAAGAGGGATTTGATTTGGCGCGCACGGGTGGTCAGTGCATCACAGACAGACACTACCAGAGCTTTCAGGGTTAAAATGTCCAGGAGGGATGGAACAATGTTGTGAAGTTATAGTTTGATATGGAAAATGCACTGCCATTTATCATCCCTTTTATAGCTGATGAATGAAATGTGTCATTATAAATCCATTAATTAATCTCACCAGCAATGTACTAATTGGTTTCATAATACCTGATTTTTCCATGTAATAATTAGGATTGCAGGTTACAATTATTATGACAGGAAACATCAGAGTTAAACAATTATTAGCAATGTATATTGAACTGAAATGTATAAATGATGCTTATTATTATTATTATTATTATTAATAATAATATTCATAATCATAATAAATATAGCTGCAAGCGACAACGATCAGCCCTTGCGTGTGCCTACGCCACGCCTTGCAAACGCAGCGCCCCGCAAACACCGTGCGCCTCAAACACCGTGCGCCTCAAACGCGGTGCCCCACACTAACCCTAATTACCGTAAGCCCCAACCACACTTTTCATATGTTTTACAGTGTATTATATTCAGGCTAATATCATGCATTAGTGATTCAAATTTCCCAGGCCAACACATCCTCCATCAGAAAAATTACATAGTGCACCTTTAAATGATTTTTGAGTCTTTGTGCCCCTGGTGGCCAACAGTGAAAAATTCCCCATGTCTGTAATATATTTTTTTGCTTGTAGTCATGCGTAGAATTAAATTCCCAAATTTGGTACAAATCCGATAATGTTGGCATTTCATGTCTAGGGGGCGCTATAGTGTAATTTTTCATATGCTTTATAGTGTATTATATTCAGGCCGAGATCAGCATTAGTGACTCAAATTTCAGCACGATCGGACTAAGCCTGTGCCAAAGGGAGCAAATCTTCACATTGAATATTGTCTAAATTTTGATTGAACTTTGCAGCTTCGCCGCACATAAACTGTAACAATTTTCATAAAAATGCAGCAAACTTTTGAAGCCGCGCTTCTCTAGATGATGTACGGTGATTTTCAGCCCTGTGGGTGAAGCGCCTTCAGAGGAGTGCGTTCAAACATGAGTCAAAATGCGAACTCTGCATTTTGAAGATTTCGATCCAAGATGGCCGCCTTCTGCTTTGTCAGGGGGCGTGGCCATAATAACATTTTTTGTTTGTCTTTACGTGACGAATGCGTGTACCGAATCTTGTGGTTCTACGATGATCGACATCTGTGTTAAATTTCATGATTTTATGTGCAAATTTTTTTGGTGTCATTTCTATTCCCTAATGTATTTTTGTGATGTTTGGCGGCGCTGATGAGCCATTTTATATATTTACTGAAAATGGAAATAGCTAAAAGTTAGAGGCAGACTTTCTAACAGTTTTCATCATTGTTCACTGGGTGAAAAATGGGTGAGTGCGTTAGGAGAAAAATAATAATAATAATATTCTGATATGAGAACAATGTTCCGCTTTTTTTTGGCTGACAAACTATACATTTTCGGAAACCTCTGTTGCATTGCTATGTCATGTTGAGGGTCCCTGGTCACTACGGGCGAGTCATGTCGTGTAATTTTAGTTCCCGCCCCCTATGAGCATCGCTATGTGATACTAATGGGCCCTTTGCCAGCCTCTGGTGCTCGGGCCTAATAATATCTTTTCTGAACTTTCTCCACTTCCCATGCATTGTAACATTTGTGCTAACCAAATCAAGTCTTAGCAACCATTTTTGCAGAGTGCCACCCACAGCCACAAACCCTGCGTCATGTGGCAGTACTTGATGGGAGCTTAAATGAAAGAACACAGGCCTATTTTAACTGCAGCAGAGGTGGCAGACATCTTGAATCAATAAGTGTGCCCTGGGCGGACTGTGTGACAGGCTACTTAGAGGGCACAGATGTTAGACAGTGGTGCTAACACTCCCAGACACATACAAGGGCTTCCAGAACACATGAATAATATATGGGCCATCTCCTCCACAGGTGTAGGTAACCTTGAGAGGAACAAAAAACAAGTACAACACATAGAAGAAGATGTGATCAAAGATGCCTGGTCAATACACATAAAAAGACAAAACAGAAGCCGGAACGGGCAAACAGCAGCAGATGGAGCGTGACACAGACGGGACATGTGCGAGGCCATCACAGTGATGGCCTGTATGGATGGAGGGAGGTAGGAGGGGGGTGGGGGGTGGGGGTAGGAGGGGGTCATACCTGGTCCCAGGACGAAGGAAGGAACAGGTGCTCCCTTTGGTCCAGCCGCAGTATGGATCTCTGGAGGCTATGCAACTTCTGCACACAAATAAATACAATCAATCAACGATTTATCTTTTACATAAGATACCAGAAAAGGATTCCAGTGCTAACTGGGGCTACATGAATATAAATTCAAATGTAGATGCTATTGTTTGATTAAGTTCAGGTCTTTTTAATTAAGAGGTCTACAGCCAATTCTCAGTCAGTAAACGCATGTGGTTTGAAGCATAGTTAAAATTTTGGAGAAAGAAAGAGACTATTTTTTGGAGGTAAATGGTAATGATTAGAAGTCTGTATTGCTTATGTTCAGGAAATGGATACTGAAAGCTGTTTTAATTGTTTTTAATAAGACAAAATAAAACTGAAATTGAAATGAATTGAAAATTGAGAATTTAATATGAGGGGGGAAATCTTGACTAATCTTTTTGGGATATCGCCTAGTCCTAGTGCCAATGTTAAAAAAAAGAAAGAAAGGATATTTGGTGCATGTATTTTATTAATTTTATTGATAGGTTGATTGATAGACTAAAAGAAAAACATATCTGATTGCCAATGGACAGGCCAGGATTAAACCCAGGTTATAAAGTGTACCATGTACAATGACAATTATGCAGTGATTGCATAATGTGTCTGTGCATTCCCATTGTAATTACACTTTTGTACATTCATTTAAGTGGCTGTAAAGTGGTTGAACATTCGCCCACAACTGTGTTCGCAGTTTGATCCCAGCTCCACCAGTGCATATGCTAAGGCTATTCTTATTGTAGCACTGTGCTGTGAATGAGGAGTGAGAGAAAAATGCAATTTAAAACAATATAAGATTTTATTGGTTTATGCTAATTTATTAAGAGAATAAGAAGATAAGAAGAAAATAAGCACTGTGTTAATTAAGATGTTGAGCCTTTGCACAAAGACACTACACCATTTGAGCTTTTATTTATATCTTGAGGACATTTTAATGAATCATAAAACTCACAAGTGTGTGGAAAACAATAACTTACACTAGTTCTTCCTCAAATGGCCGATGTGCAGTTCTTTTAACAGCCCCAGAGCTCCCTGATAATGATGTAATGTGGATATATAAGGCAATAACTTGACTTTGAAGGAGCCCAGGCAAAGTAAATGATCCTGTGCTATAAGTAGTGTTTGATCAATATTTCACACAGAAAACAACTCTATGAGGCTTTTAATAAAGTGCTGTGGGATTATAAGAGAGTTTGAATGATGTGCATGGACATGGGAGTGGACAGGGTCAGTCTGTGACCACTTACACCCACAGGCCAAGGGCTTCCAAAGGTGAATTATTTAACATGACAAAAACACAGTCTTCATGTAAACAGACTATCAAATGGAAAAGAAAAGTGTACAAAGAGCGTTATATAGGAAATGTTCAAAGGTGGACCTGTTCTTTGGCTGCAGTAATCATTTTTACTATTGGTGGTTTTCAGATTCAGAATGATGATGATGTTATACTCCCAGATGAGGGGCAAGAGAAAATTTTACCTTTACATTGCATTTTGCCATAAAATATCTAAAAGGCAAATTAATATATGCTGGACCTGGTCATTTCTATTATTCACAAGACCCAAGAACTCACTGTATTGCAAAGAACATCTGCATTTTCTCTTATAAACCCATAGAATGTTGTGATATCATCTGAAACACAGTAATATTTACTGGTACTATATCAACTACCACATATCTGACACTACCTGACTATCTGATAGACCTGCTGTAACTAAAATTCCTACATTCACCATTACCAACTCTAGCTACTAACACTGATCTCAAAAATGCATTCAGTGAAGATCCTTTCTAACATGTTGATTCCTTTTAAACCGATACTGACTGCCACTGGGTAACGTGAATAAAAATATCCTAAATGAAGCTGACATCAAACATTTGACCTGGGGCTGTTGATTTGAAAATTACTGTGAAATATGAGGCTCTAAATAATGTACTTATCTAGTGACAGAAATGCGCTAATCGTACTTGTTAATGCATTGTACACTTGTATGGGCCAGCAGGTTCAGTGCACACGTCTTGTACAGTTATGTGTGAATGTGCGGAGATGCTAATAGGAGTAGGACTCAGTGGTGCAGAGTGTGTCTGAATGTGGGTCTGGGAGTTTAATTACAGATACTATATAAGACATGTAAGGGTCCATCTTAGCAATGTGACTGTGCTAATAGTGTGGGCTAAAGTAGAACAAAACTTTATTTGCCTGTTTCAAGATAAAACAGAACTTTGTCTTCAAAACCCCCTCTCTCCAGACCCTCACACACAGTAAAATAAAAATATAAAATCAGATGTTCAGGATAAAACAGAACTACTTGGTGCTATTCAGGACAGTTATTGGAGTGGGGATGAATGGTTTCCTGTAAATGTTCCTGGGACAGTGAGGCTCTATATATTCTGAATATGATTATACTCCCTGATTGTTTGAGTAGCATGATAGTCCATTGCAAATGTAATCTAAACAATGAAGAAATTGAAGCATTGTCACAGAGCCACTACAGCCCAATTATTATCTCTGCATTCATGTTTAAAAAATAATACATTTAACTCCAAAAGATACTATGTCTGATGTGAAACTGACTCTCTGATTCTCAGTGTTTTAAGCATGAGACAATAAATTGCTCATTCTTGTTTGCAGGTAATGTCTATGGGCTGCCTCTTGCCCCCGTCTAAATGAAGCAGTAGTGCCAACGAGGAGGCGTGGCCGGGTCGGACTCCCGCTATCTACACATTGTTAACGCTGGTGTAAAGAGGCTGTACTTAGGCGCTGGGGGCTGGAGTGGGATGGTACAAGTACATATATGATGCTGACATCTGAACCAATCTGTAACCACTGTGGCATTTCTTATTTCAGTATTCAGTAGAGTATTGTCTGCAATATTAGGCTTATTACCAGGCAGAGAGGTGTGAGTGCTACACAGAGGAGATGATGGTCCTATTATGCATTTATCATCCTAACACATTTACAAACACAAAAGAAGGCTTTTTATGCCTAGAGTATATATGTTAGATGTTATATTTTACAGTGGACTATTTTCCTCAGTTTGCTCCAAGCTGATATTTAGGCAGCTCCACACCTCACGTTCTCAGCAGTAGAGCTGACAGGAGATTATCTCACTAATACTACTGCTGCTTTAAGACCGGCGGCAAGATACAGAACTGTATGGTTTTGTTCCAGATGTATTACATTTGTGGCTTTTACAGGTTTCCATAATGATCTCTGCAACACCTTGCTCAAGGGCAGAGTTATTGTTGTTGTTCTGTGGTGCTGTTTTGTGTTGTTTTATTATGGTACAAATGAGTCAGGTCAGCAGCAGCAGATGTTTGCTGTGTCTTCCTAAAGGAGACTGAAGCACCAGATGGCTGTGGATGGTCATCTCACTTCTGCTTATGGCCATAATGTAGTTGTAAGTGCGCACTCACCTCATGCAGCGAGAATAGAGCTGGCAGCGTGCCACTGGGACTCGGACCACACAGGAGGGGAAGGCCAACAGCAGAGTGTGACTGGCTTTGTCCAGGGTGAGAGAGAGGAGCTGCCGGGCTGCAGGAGAGTCCTCTGCACACCTACACAAACCCACAAGTGTCTTTTACTACACAGAGCTGCTATGACATGATGATCTTTATGGCATCTAGAGCTGGGCGGTATGACCAAAAATTGATATCACGGTATTTTTTTAAATTATCACGGTATCACGGTATTTAACGGTATTTTTGTCTTTGGCTAAGTGGAGTGTGATAGAGTTGGTAATATCATTCCAACGTTTGCTTTTCTTGTCATAGACGGTCCCTTTAGACGGAGAATACGAAGATTGCATGAAAGTAAAATCTGCATCTTCTCCCCAATCTCTGCGTAACGTTGGCAGTGCAGCACAAACACTACACAGACGTCCCTGGTAGGCGCGTTTGCTGGGGGGGCCGTCTGTGTGGTGTTTTGTGGCGCGGCCCATTTTTCGGGGGGCGGGGGGGCGCGGGGCTCTCGCTCGGGCGCGGCTCCGTGCACTCCCGCTCTGCGCTCTCTCGCCCGGGCACGGCTCCGCGCGCTCCCGCTCTCCGGGGGGAGGGCCGTGTCGCGGGGCACTGCGCGGACGGTCCCTTTGGCGGGCGCGCACCACTCAACTCGCTATCCTTACCTGGCTTGTTGGCTTGTTTGGTGTAACACTGAAAAACAGCCCCCGCTCAATCTACCGCTGTGCGACGTTCCGCCGCTCTGTGTTGCCGACATATGCGCGCACACACGGTATGGCGGTAAATAAAAAATTCATATCATAAAAATAAAAATGACCGGTATACCGGTTCAAACGGTATACCGCCCAGCCCTAATGGCATCAATAATTATAGTGTACCACAGTCTGTCGTCTGGCACCTCTACTGTACAAAACCCACAACTCGACCTTTTCAAAGGCCTACAAACTTTACCGCTGACTTTTTTAATCAGCTACTTTTGTTAAATACTGACTGGTATGCACAGTGTTTTGGTGAAGCTATTGAGGATCTAGCAAATGTCTTTCTTAATGGTCATGCCTAATTTTTGGTTTTACAACAAAATGTGGAGGTGCTGTTTATGAAATTCCAACCAAACACTAAAATGTTGATTATACCTGTTTTTCCCCATTACCTGGTACATTGTTGTTTCAGATTTGAACCAGTGAAAGCAGAGTTGCCCCATGCTGGTACAACATACACTGGTGTGCTGATTGGAGAGGTTGGAGAGCTTGGCCGGCCATCAAACAGGGTGGCTGGGAACTGAATCACTTCTAATTGGCACTTAGAGCCACAATAGTGACGAGCGACCAGTCAGAGCTGATTTATGCTTTTTATGCACATGGACTTGAGCTGCATCTGTGTTTCTGATGTTAATGACATTGCAGCAGGACCCTCATTGTTAAGAAGGGCCTGTCATTCGGATACACTTCTCATGGACAGAATCACATGAGAGAGATGGGGAGAGATAAACAAGCGGTGAATTACAAGGAAATGTGGAAATTCTCCTTACTTTGTATATTAGTTTACTGCAAACTTTAAAATAAAAAATAACAATATTGATTTGACAATGACAAAAAGGAAGTTATTTTCTGGATTGAATTTTGTCATGTTGTTGACTTTAATCTTTTAAAGGGTCTAAGGAGAGTTTGTGGATTTATCACTTAGTTGAAAGCTATAATGTTTTTGTCTTTAAAACTTTAAAAATGTCAAATTCGTTTCTGGACATTAGGCAGATTTTTTGACTCATCACACAGCAGGGTCTGTAGGTCTGAGGAGTCTGTGGGATCTGAAGGGTCTGGTCTGTGCTGTGGAGTCTGAGGGGCCTGTGGGGTCTGAGGGGTCTGAGGGGTGAGATGAGACAGCACAAAGCATGTAGAGCCTCATATGGCGGTGCTCTGATTAGCTGGGCCCCTGCTGAGAACTGGATTGTCCCTGCCCGTGTGGAGAGCTGCGGCACACAGCACATTAGCCCTGTGACGCTGGCGCTGCTCCACACACATCATTCATCACATATCCCCTCATTTCACCCAACATCTCTATCACTCATTTTGTCCAGAGGAGGGTGAAAGCACAAAATGGTGAGCTTGTTTTGTAGCTGCACTTTCATTTTGACAAATACCTGAGAGGGCAAGCATTTGGTCTGATTCACTTAATCAAAATGGTGCAATAGTCTGTAGTAGTAATTTTGCTTATATAATTATGAAGGACTATGTTATAATGTTTATCCTACATCCAGTTGCAGTATTCGTCTTATTCTGCCCTGCCAATGTTTCTTTCTACACTTACAGCATTTTTTTTATGTAAGCAGAACTTACATTCATTTCAGTGGGGAAAATATCATATAAATAGGTTGATCAGTGCAAGGTTTTCAGTGTTTATGTGCACCAACAAGTCAACAATGCACCCTTTCTGGAAGGCTTGAAAATGGCCTTGTAGTCTGAATATAAATTAGTTGCTGTAGGTCGGCAGTCCAATGCAAAATTACACATCAGAAAATGGGCCATAGATAATAGTGCTGATGGCAACTTCTTGACTAAGGTGGATGTTTTTGTGCTACAGGCTACTAAACTGAATAAAACTACTGAATTTTAAAGTGTAATCGTAATCTATTCAGAAACTTTCTTTTTCTAAATATAGTAAGTCTTAAGACAAACTGCAGCAGTAATAAAAAAATACACTAAAAGAGGGGATTTATTGTCCAACTTGCAAGTAATAGAATCTGGTGTCTTCCTTGTGTTTATTAGCAGTTCATGAGAGCCCCAACCAGTCAAAGAGTGGTCATTCGAAGTGCTAATTTGTGAGGGACAAGTAGTGCAGTCTGAGCTGATCTGGTGCAGAGATCCAGAGGAGGGAGTCCGTCTCCATTAAAGGCCAATCTTTCAGCCAGCACTGCCATTCTGGACAGATTATAGATAATGTGATTGTATCTTCATTTCATTTTGCCTTTTTTCCCACAATGCTTTTCTACATCATGTGTCGTCCTCATTAGCGGCTGTACAGATTTTGCTGATAGCGAATATTAGGCTGGAGTCCCATTCTTCAGTGTCAGTGTCCTATTTGTATTCACTGCATGGGGCTCACATACTTGCAGTCCCAGTACAATTATTATAAGCCTGCACAAGAATAGGTTACACTTTTTGCATTATTCAAGGCACGTCAGGTATCCAGGACATGGCATGTTTGTTCTGTTAGTGTCTATTTTTCTAGGGCTATCGCACCACCATAAGCTTCTCTGTGAGTGCACCTTAACCCTTCTCTGTCACTTTGGGTCATTACTCAAACTCTCATAATATTATTCTTCCAAGAGCGTGCAGAATGTTTGCTTTTCTTACTTCTCCGGGTTGAATCCCTCCAGCTCCTCCAAGAAGACACTGCTGCTGGTGACAGTGTTGTCCTGGTTGGGCATGATGAGGAATTTAAGAATGGTTCCACGGCTGGATCCCAGGAACAAGACAGTTCTGTTTCGGTGTGGGCCTGCCTCTGTGTCCACCACAATCTTATTCAGCTGGTATCTAGAAATTACATAACATAGGTAACACTAAAAAACACTAGTAGGGGTGGCCAATATTGACACAAATGAATATTGAATCAAATCAAATATCATATCCTGGATAATCAGAAAATAGTTTTGGCAATCCAACAAAACATTTTTAAAATATGTCTTTAAATGGAGGTTTGAGGATTCTGAAAAATCTGAAAGGACACTAAAATTATCCACAAAGATGAAACTATGATTTCACAACAGGTTTGTGTGAAAAATGTGCTCAGTTTTTATTTGATTCAGTCTTTTGTAGCATTTGAGATTATTCTTAACAAAATACTTCATTGTATTACTTACCTATTCATGATTTAACCACACTGATATGAAACTATTCAACTTATCAAATATAGACAGTATCTCTTGCATTTAAAACATCAATAGGCCATTCATTCTTGAGTCACTTTGAAACTAAATAAAATCCACACACATGAAATTTCTGTTCATCACATTTGCATAATAAACTAATTATGCCAGCGGTTGGGTCATTAATAATATCAGTCAAACAAATGGTCTTGACTTGGCACTAAAGTGGAGAGGCAGAGAGTGGTGCTGATCCATGCACACCCATACAGCACTCACACTATGTTTAATATTCCACATACGTCCGACGCTGTAATCCCTGGTGGTTACTGGGTCCCGGGGCTCCATATGGAACAGAAGAGGCGCAGAGGAAGGTGAGAATGAGAAGGGGGAAGAGGACGAAGAAGAGGAGAAGGAAGAAGAGGAGGAAAAAGAGGAGAAGGAAGAAGAGGAGGAAGAGAAGGAAGAGGAGGAAGAGGAGGAGGAGTGGATATGTGGACGTGCTACAGCAGCAGCCTCATGTCTCACTACAGACTTTTCTAGGCGACTGGGTGAACTCAACAAGGAGCACTCGGTATTGCACCACACCTTCACACAATCATATTCAGGGCAAGATTTATGGGATCCAAATAAGGCCAATGTAGGTGTATAAAACTCAAGAGTTTTTGTTCATGTGACATCATAAGACTTAGCAGGCCATTTAGATTTTTTTCTGCAGAAGAATTTGCCTTGACTGTTACAATTGGAGATTTTTTGACCTAGTTGATGGGTAGTATGTCTGAAATTACCGGGCCTATCCATATGAAAGTTGGCAAAAGTTGCACAGGGAGTTTGTCAGCAGAAATTAGGTGAACTTATTTCATAATGGCTTCAAAAAAAGTGACAACTCTGACCAATAGCATGTTGGCAAAAGGAGCATAAGAATATAAAAATTGGCCCCATAAGGCTTGTAATGGTTGGGTAAAATAACTGTACCAGAATAAATGATAAATTATGTGACGTATGCTGTTCAAACACTACATCCGGGCCTACTTCTATACTGCCTAAATTCTCTAAATTCTCTTTGCTTCATGAAGAAAAAATATAATTTAATCCAATAATCTAAGTACATTCTGAATAAAATAGTAGACACCTATTTTTAGTAAACTTTAACTCCAAACTCCACCAAGCCCAGTTGTGTTCTCTTGTATAGTTTTGTGCGTGTGTGTACAGCCCCACCTGACCATGGTGCGCACTATCCAAGGCCTCTGTCCCAGTGAAGGCACGGCCTCATCCATCAAAGGGTGTGTCTTGACAAAGTTAAGCATCTCATCAGGAAATGAATTGGACGAATTGAACCTTGATCCCTGGACTGCACATCCTCCAGGCCTGAGAGACAAGAGTAGATTCTTTATCAGGGCTCATATCCATAGACAGACAGATCTGCACGTATTTAAAGGCACTGGGCAGTCATTAAGCAGTCTAGACAGGCCTTATGGCACATTTCTACATAGTGCTTTGGTTCAATGGAAGAATCATTCAGCAAACATTTGATATAAAGGACTGTGAGTTGGAGTTGTACAAGGTTGGCCCTAGAGTACAAATAATTCGGCTTGTCTTATGTTCAAATACTATACATTTTGATATTTGATTTAGATAACTAAATTTAAATAAGTTCAAAATATACATCAATTCAATTAATTTAAATACATTACATATAATTTTGGTTTGAACATATTTTTGAATCGGGTGAAGTTGGTGGATCAAATTAATAGGTTAAATGCCACATAGTAGAAGTTTCAGTGCATTTTACAAACTCATTGGTACTGTATTGGGTTGATTTAGCAAATTTTCAATATATATTTTTTAGAACTTGTAGTAAGGCTTTACATTCTTTATTAGAGAATATTATCAAATAGCAACAGTTTCATTCCACAGCCATCAACACTGCATAGACCATGTCCATGTTCTTTGAATTATCTGTACAAATACTTAAATGATATGAAGGATGTGTACAATGTGTGTCTGCTCTGAGAAATTCAGGCATTTTTAAATTTACAAACTGTGTGATTTTTTTTTCTTTGGGACTAACTAAATTGTCTTATTATTAAAACAAAACAGTTTGCTGCAGCAAAAGTTAAATTTCCCTAGGGATCCATAAAGTATCTCCTCCTCTCTTATAAATTACTAATCGTAATTTCATTTGCTACTTTCAAGATTCAAATGCCAAGTGCCTAATAACATACGAGTGCTCATGTTCTGATTTAATTGATCATAATACTTAATTTCACTATTTCACATTTCACTTCACTATGTCATTTATGGCTTTAAAAAATACATTTGTGACAACAGACTGCTGCTAATGCCCTTGTCTACAGTCCCATCCCTGCTCACCTGGGTTTGGGGATCAGCTCATCTGGAACAGGTGTCCAAATGGACTCGGGCGACTTTTGTTCTTTGAAGCGGCCCTCAAACACTTGGGCCAGCTGCTCCATGTCAAACGCACACACTGCCGATCCCGGTATACTGCCAGGACAGGGACAAAAGAGGGTAAGTACAGCGCCCCACAATGGATTTAACACTAACTGCCCGGACACACTGTCAGAGATGTGTCAAGTAGGCCTCAATCTCTGGAGACACCAAACGCAGCAGAAGAAGCAGAGATAAGGTAGAGCTTAAGAATAGTCTGTACAAAGGAGGATTGAACAGGCTCTGAAAGGAGGATTGTAGACCATACAAAAGAGACAGGCGCCAAATACTGATGACGAATTGGATTTTTTGCTTTTCAGATTTTGACATTGAATGGCTGAACACAAGAGAAATAGAAAAAGAGAGAGAGAGGGGGATAAGATAAAGGCAGTGAGAAGCATGCACAGTTTAGATGCAGAAGATAGATTAGAGCTATGAAAGAAACTTGGCTGGAATTCTGTGGAAAATACAATGTAGGAAATGACTCATAGGATTTAGTTTTTCCCTCAAAAGGAGAGAGAGGAGTTTTTACAAGAAAAATAAAGGAAATGTTTCCAGTTAGAAACTCAATGGGCAAATGGCTCTGCCCAGTGGCTGAACTCGCAGCACTATTAAAGGTGCACTATGCAGCTTTTCTCCAGGAGGGTCCACCACCTGCTCTTTCCACGGAGATATGATTGCTTTGCCTTGAATGTTCTGGCATATAACTTGGACTGGTGATGTCCCCTGTTTGTCAACATGGAGATGAATGTAATGGAAATTTAATGTACTTTGAAATACTCCAGGTAGGGTAGATGGTGGACCCTCCACCAAAAAAGTTACACAGAGCACATCTACATAATGAAGACAAAATATTTGTCATTCATTTGTGCTTTAAAAAGAACACAACGCTTAATCAAAATGAAACAAAACGTTAAGCAGATGTCAACAGTTATTCCGCTCTTGCCAATTACTGCATAAGGTCTCAAGGCAATCAACAGAAAAATTGGACTCTCAAGTGAAGTGTTTGTTGTTTTCAGTGACTGGCAGTAATTAGACTTTGAATAAAGTGTATAATATTAACAATGAATTTTGATTTAAACTTTTTCTCATAAATGAGATGGACTGTGCAGTAAAAATAAAATAAACACGTACAGTTCAGGTCAGGCTCAATAGGCCCAAACTGAACTGTTGAACTCTCAAAAGGAGACATCTGTCCTGAGTGTCTAGTGTCCAGATTCCCTGTGCACTGGAGCCAATGCAAACAAACACACTCACTGCTTTACACTGTTAAGCTGTTTCTTCACTAAACATGCATTACATTTTGTGTATCATCTGGAGAAATTACACAAAGTCAGGCCAGGATGAGGAGTGAGCTGTTCCCCAGCCTCCCTCCTCTCTCTGCGCTGGAAGTCTTCTTATTGTGACTAATGCAGTGCGTGGTGAGAGCCTGTGACTAAGAGCTAATACCTCAGTAATACAGAAAAACATGAGAGTCACATGCAACCTGCTGCTCATGAACACACAACCCAAGCTGTTTTCTTCATTTATCCAATTTTATATTTGAACGGAAACTCATTTATTTCAAAACAACAATATTTAGGGGTGAGAGTAGCTCAGTTGCTAGAGCGATAGTTGGTCCACTGATCTGAAGAATGGAGGTTCGAATCCTGCTCTTGACCCAAAGGTTGACAGTGCAATGCCAGCTCCCAATTATGAATACTGTTGTTGTTGTGTCCTTGGGCAAGACACATAACCAACCTCACCTCTAGTGTCTGTGTAACTGCTGTATGAATGTGTGAGTGGCTGAGTGGTCCCTTGATCTAAAGTGCTTTTAGTGCCTTAAAGGTGGAAAAGTGCTATATAAAAATGGGACTATTTACCACTGACCAATATCTGGCAAACCACATATTCCTAGTGCTTTTTCATCAGAGTGTACTTTTGTGTAATTCTGCCTCATATAGAGTATTGCATGGCCAAGGGGTTTGGTCGGAGTTCACGTGCTAGGCTCTGTGAAATACACCGCTTTGTAAGATCAGTCCCAGGCTCTGACAATATTTGGGCTAAAAATGCAATAAATAAATAAAAATTATTACTTTTGGATAGTTTTACACCAAGTTCTTGCCAAATGAGTGTTTCATAAGAGTCTTTTTCTCTTGTGTATGGGTGATGTGGTCTTCTGGCAGTGGGAGCGTGTGTTGTACACATAGCAGCTGTGCGTTGTGTGTACTTGTCATTCATGGGCAGGGAGGTGTGAGCGGGGCAGACTGCCCCGGGCCACCCCATGGACCAGACACTGCCTCTCGGGACAGAGCACACAGATGTTAGCTGTGACATCTGTGCCAGCTCAGCTCTCACACCAGCCAGCGCCTGTGTCTTTTCACCTCTTCCAAGTCAACTGCTGCCCTAGGCCTTTTACTATGGGTCACTGGGTTTCTTATTGGAAACTAGAATTACAGTCCATTGTTATAAGATATTGTTGGATTTATATTGTACTTTTAGACATCCAAAGACACTTTAAATTGTATTTTTCATTCAAACCACACACTCAACAACAGGACAAGTGGATGCCAGCCTGTGAAATGTATGGTAAAAGTATTAAAGCATAAACCTTCAGGGTGCTGTAGGAAGACCACTGAGGGCTTCAGTGTATTTTAAAGGTTTATATAAAATCTCTTTGCCACTTTGTCTGAAACATGATGCACAAAGAAAATTTCTCAACAGCTAAAAGACAAAGTAGGCATTACTGTATAAGGAAAATAAAATTCCCATGACTACAATAAAACCACCACCCTGTCACAGATGGACTACACTGCGCTAGCCAGACACAATCGCTGGCTTTGTTCTGTCCACCTGAAGTTGTGTTTACTTTTAGCAGCGCCCTTCGCCTGAACTCTTGGCCTGCCTTCCTCTTTAGTTCTGGCTGAGAATGTGTGAGTGACAGACCCACCGCACATGGAGCAGAGCTTAATATAGAGCTGTGCAGAGACTAGAGCTGCAGTGTGACAGGCCTGAGAGAGACACAGGACCACTCGGAGGAGACAAGTGATGAGTCTGTGGCAGAGGAACTATGGCAGATGATGCTGCTCTGAAATGATATAACCTTCTGCTTGGGCTGCATAATATATATGCTTGAAAATCTCTGAGTACAACTGACCATATTCAGAATTCAGAATCACTTTACATGTGACATTTTAGTTTTTAGCCTGCATTTAAATTGACCTAAGTCCCATAAACAAAATGTTTCAAATAAAATTAAACACTTATGACCACCTTCTCAACCAGAATACTGACTTTTAAATGTGTGTGTGTGTTTTTATTTATTTATTGTATTTTTAAGATTGTTCTAGCTTGCGGTACTAATCAGAGAAGCCAACTTTTAACTCTAAGTAAGTGTAGTCAAAGCAACCATTATAGTGCAATAAACAAATGAACACTTTTTGGCTATGTTTTAGCACTGTTTCCCCTTAATAGCTATGTTGTAATTGTAATTAGCTTACCATTGCAATATTTTTTGTTCTCATAATGTTCCACTTTGGAGCTAAAAGTAAAGCTTTATATACACTTTGTTGACCTTTTCTTTAGTCTCCCAGTAGAATAAATCTTGTCCCTTTTGCAGCTTGTGTAATACTAAAGACTATAAAAACTCCGTGTATCTTCATGATGTATAGCTGTGGTGTCAGCGACTGCAGCTCCAGCCCTCTGCTCTGGTACCTCTCTGTGTCTTGTCCCATGTAAGCCCGGGGGACTAAGTCACATCTGTGCATCCCTCTACTGTCCCACTTCTGCCTCTATGAGCCTGTTCCCCTCCTGCTCCTCGTGCTCCTTCTTTTCCTGTGACCCCTGTCTTCAGCCCTATTGCCCCACTGAGATGTCCCGCTGTCTGACCCCGTCACATGGGACTCTTAGGGGTCCAAAGCAAACAGGGCCTCCCAGTCTGTGGATGCACAAGGTTTACTCGGCTTTAGCTGGGATGTTGTGCTTTCATTGCAGAGTGGTTACATTAAGTGTAATGATCTATGCCCAAGTTCTCCAGCAGTGATAGACACATTCAGCTGACTAAACAATAACAGGGACTGTTTACTCTGTTAGCATGGGGCATAAGTCTTCCTGTCAAAGTCCTGATGCTATCAAAGCTAAATAAGCCTTTTAATTGCCTCTTTCACCACATCAGGCTGGGTTCATGTAGATCTTTGCATGAGAATGTTGCATTAACAATAACTATCCCCAAAAGTAGTGTACCAAAGTTTTTATTTACTTACTTTTTAGCATTATTTTATTGTTTATTTTATGAAGCTTTTAAATATTCAATCTGCCCCAGGGCAGGTATTGTATGAAAAGAGCTGTATGATAAAAATCCAGGTGTTTATTCATTACCAGTTTATGCTTAAGATTTACTGTGCCTAAGGCATTAGATAGAAAATATTTTCCTGATTTACTTTTATCAAACAGACCAGATTGTTATTTATAAAGGAAAAGGAGACCAAATGATTCTCTTTGGAAACTTCTGTGTCATGATGTCAGTATCAGTATGACATTATTATGTTGACAGAGCACCTTGTAAAACAGACTGCATTGTTAATTACATATTTTTAAAATTCTGTATAACTGCTAAATATAAAGTGATAGAAAAAAATCCACTGAATTTACCCTGAACAAAACAATCACAAATAATATGATTAGAATTGGATGTACAGTATTACAAATGCAATGCATTACAAAGACTCAACTTCAAATGCCCTTGAACTGTTTGAGGCCCTGGCACCTCTTTTAAGTTCCTCCCCATCCTCCTTAAACCAGTGATCATCAGAGGTCTGGATACACACAGTGATCCAAAACACATTTCTTTTCCTTTTCCTCTGTTTTCTCTTTTATTTAAGAAAGAATGGCCCTGGGCTTCTGAGGTAAAAGCACAAAAGGAATAGCGGAGATTTCATACTATGAGGCTGGGTCAGAAGAATCCACAATAAGTGTTCTGTAATAATACATATAGAACTGCTGCTAGCCCCCTGGTGTGTGGAGGCACGAGTCAGTCAAGGAGAGAGTGGCCATAATGAAACATGGACTTGTACACACACATACAGGACTCTCTTATGTGCTATGGGGCCAAATGGCACAAATGAGCTGCTATCTGCGCACTGCTAGCTTTCACTTCACGCTGCTTTCACTGAGCAATACCAGCTAGCGCAATTTGTCTGGCAAGCATTTAGCACCATGACAGCACGGCCGCAGGGGACCCATGGGTGCCCGAGTGGCTCACCTCTTACAACATTCATTCTCCTGCTCATTTTGTACCACGACACATTTCTAAATCCATCCATCTAAGGCAGCCTCTATCTCAGTCATTTTAAAAGCAGCCAGTGGCGTTTGACCCGGGCAGGAATGGCAGGAAGATAGGCCCTGTATGTGGATTCAGCTGGTTTTCTTCCAAATAAATGCTCTTATCTGGGAGCTATTGTAAGTGTGTTTGTGCATGAGTGTTGGTGCATGAGGGGGACTGTGGGAAGTGTCCATCTGTCTCCTCAGGCCGTGTCCCCTCCGGCAGTACAGAAAACACACAGATAAGACACAGGTTTTAGATCTCTGCAAGGGACGCACGTGTTGTCCATTACTGACACAACAGGCCCCCAGTTATCCAGCCGCCTCTCACCCTCTTGTCTTTGTCCGATCCTTCTGAGCTTGTACTAAATCACTGTCATTTCTCACTCCCACTAACTTTTATCTGCAAAAAACTCCTCTTCCTTTCTTTCTTTCTTTCTTTCTTTCTGTGAAGGTATGACTCACTGGTTATTTAGCAAATATAGGCTGTGTTTATTGTGTGGGTCCTCAAATGTGTGTCAGAAACTTGCTCTTTTATTTGGTAAAACTCAGTCCTAGAAATGCCTGTGTGTTATTGCTATATTGCCCCATATTTAGCTCTTAGCCCATTTTCAGGTATGTGTGTATGCATGGGCGGCACGGTGGCTGAGTGGCAATACTCAGGCCTCACAGCAAGAAGGTTGCGGGTTCTATCCCCGGGCCCGTTCCTTTCTGTGTGGAGTTTGCATGTTCCTCCCCGTGTCTGGATGGGTTTCGTCCGGGTACTCCGGTTTCCCCCATCAACCTAAAACATGCCCGCACCCCTATGAACTAACATGAAGGACCATGTTGTCCACCCTCCTGTGGGCTCACCACCTGCAGAGGGGTTCATAAGGGGGGTCAGGTGCTATGAGTATTGGGCAGCACGCTGCCCCCGCGACCCAGCCGGATTAAGCGGGAGAAGATGGATAGACGGATGTGTATGCATGTGGGCGGATATTCACAATGTGGAAACTATAATCTGTATACACTCACAACATGGGGACCTGTCTCCGTTTGGGGACAAAATCAGGCCCATGTGACATAATTCCTTTATTACTGAATGAAAAACATAAGATACAAGTTACATGTAGATAGAAGATAGTGTTTAGGTAAAGGTTAGACAAGCACTAACTCAGGTTAGGATCAGTCTCCAGGAACTGTACTGTCTCTAAAAATGATGAAAACTCAACAGGATTTCTTCAAAATTCTTCTACTGTGTGGGTCTTTCAAATGCTTTTCTCCATGGAGATGTTATTTCTATGTGTAGAATGTTTCACAGTATGGCATTAAACCTTTCTATCCTAATGAAGACCAAGCCCAACCAAGTTACAGGTCAGATCTGTGGAAAGACAACCCCTCTTACTGTCAGAATGCCTGTTTTTCCAGGTTATTTTGAGCTATAATTTAATAAATGTAAGGTATCTGTTTAATGTTATACTGTGGAACATTGATGGCAGAGCAATGACATAGCCATTAGAAACAAGCAGGTGATGGACCTCAACCAAAAAGTTACATAGTGCACCTTTATAATTATCCATCCATCCATCCATCTTCTCCCGCTTAATCCGGCTGGGTCGCGGGGGCAGCGTTCATAGTTCATAGGGGTGCGGGCATGTTTTGGGTTGATGGGGGAAACCGGAGTACCCGGAGGAAACCCATCCAGACACGGGGAGGAACATGCAAACTCCACACAGAAAGGCCCGGGCGACCCGGGGATCGAACCCACAACCTTCTTGCTGTGAGGCCTGAGTGTTGCCACTCAGCCACCGTGCCGCCACCTTTATAATTAGTTTAAATGAAAAGTTAAATTTGTTTTATGAAAAATTAGTGACCAAATGCTAACATATGATTATGATTTCAAATACAGAAATCCGTATTTAAGAAACAAAGAACAACAAAAAATAAAACTACCGTACTCATCCTCAGTCACAGAAGCACCAGACACAATAGCACCATAAATACAGTGAGCATACAAAGCATTGCAGGTGCACACTTCACTTGCATCAAACAACAGTGTAATCAAACAATCAGCTGGCCCAGAAATAGTCACAAGAGGCCTGAACGACACACACTGGTTCAGGTAGCTGCCATTTAAACAAAGCCTGGTGTTTTGGTGACTGTTACCCCCTTTCTCTGTCCTTTCTCTGCATTAAACATGTACGGCAAACATTCATTCGCCATCTTATTTTATCTGTGAAAGACTATTGATTTCTAAATACGTCTCTGGATTATGAAAGGCTACAGTATAAAGTCTGATCGATTTTTGCACTTGACTTCAGTGGGTGGAAACAAGCTATCACCATGTGTCTGTATGCACCACTCTGCTGGAGGTTCTGTCTCCATCTGAAGCTATATTACGCTGTAAATAATCCTTTCTACACAGGGCATCAATAGGATATAGGAGGATGGTTAGGGCTTTGCTTTACCTGATGAATGTCGGAGGTACAGGTCCATTTCATGCTGGTTTTGTTCTTGGGTTCCTGGGTTTTTGGTTCGACTTATCGTTCAGTACATGTTAGATGAAACAATTTTTAGGGGTCAATATTTATCATGAGGGCTTTTTCATTGTACTAGTGGGGGGAAAAAAATTGTATTTTTTCTGTACAGTGATGAAATTTGAGCTGTAGAGGGTTGAATTATGAACATCTATGACTCATTATAGATGCAAACTGACATAATTCTGCTTTATGGTCTAGTTTCAATTTTATCGTTTATGATTTACTTCCACAATATATATCATACTTCAAAAATTTTTATTCTGGCAGGCCAAGCCACTACTTCATATTAAGAGGGGATGTTGCCTGACTGATTCAACTACTGTTAGCCACAGTAACTGAGCAACAACACTATGGCTGCACAATTATGAAAGAAAAAAAAAAGCAATTATATTAGAGTTGGAAATGTAGGATTCTGTTCTCTAGGAGCCTATACATTTGAGAGAAGACTGATATAATATATGAACTGATAAACTAATACAAGAATCCCATGCATTTCAGAACAATTTCAATTTCAATAACTGTACCAAATCGAAATTGTGATTTTGAATGGATTGCAATATATTGTGCAGCCCTACAGAACATACTGAGGTTTTAAAGCTACAACCTCCTCTTTTAAAGTGAGAAACACTAACCACAACAGCACATCCCAATATTGGATCCGTGTGTACTTAGGCTGTTTTTGTTTGTCTCTGAACCGTTCTGCTATCAGTGAAAGAACCAATTAGAAATCACAGGAGGCTTTCTATTGATTTTAACTGAAAGTCTCACAAAAGGCATTTGGCACCAAACAGACTTACAACACTCTGTTTGTGTCTGCCTTCCATTCAGCACGAGTGACAAGACAAAATGATCTTGGAGAGTAAAAATACATCTGTATAAGCAGATGAGTCTAACTGTATCAGCAAATGAAAAGGGGAATTAGAAAATTTTATTTAGCAGTTTATTTGCATCGGAAAGTATAAACCTGTATCTTCCAGTTTTCTTGCTGTATTCGGAAAGTTTAATGCCATTTGTCTAATCGATGCTGTTTGAGCTCTGATGTGCCTGACTCCACTGTGTTGCCTGTCACTTATTGTCTCTTGATGTGATGTGCCATAATAATCTTGCATTTATCCAGCCCACTCTGATCTCATCTCCTCTCCTCTCTTCTCTTTTCCTTTCCTTTCACCTTTTTTCAATTTAATCTTGTCTTTCAACAAATAACATTTGGTCCTGAATGAAAGCCACCCACATGTCTTCAATTACTCCCTAACCCCACAGTTGTGACCCTCTTCACATCCTGCACCCTCTTTCACTTTTGCCAGAGTTTTGCTATAGGAATCCCCTATTCTCTCTGCACACTTTATAGTGCTAGACAAACTTGGTGGTCCACTGAATTTTCAAGGTGTCAAGCATGTCTGGAGTACCTGACAGGTCCACTTCAGGCTATAAATCGAATGCATTTCAAATGTCTAACAAATGTTGGTGTGATTAAATCCCCCACTGCTCTGAGGAAGAAGACAACACTCCACTTAAGCTTCACATAAGATGCCCACACACGAAGAAACAGGCAGTGCTTTATATCAAACTACAACCAAGAAAATATTGATCTGTGGGACATATGCAATAAGTGCAATGTCTACTCAATAAGAAGTGCAATGTATAGTCATGGGTTCATTGTGTGTAAAATGTAGGATATAAGTATCTTGTCTCACCTTACATAATTTCTACACTATGTAGTCAATATAATGTTCCATTAAGATAAATAATATGATTTGGAAAAAGTTATGTGAACACTTAAAGCACTTAACCAAAGTTGGTTGCATATTATTTGGGTCATTATAATTATTTGATCCCAGTAAAAATACAATTTGCACAGAAAATGTATTGGAGAGATTCAAGTACATCCATCCATCCATCTTCTCTCGCTTAATCCGGCTGGGTCGTGGGGGCAGCTTGCTGCCCAATTGTCATAGCACCTGACCCCCCCTATGAACCCCTCTGCGGGTGGTGAGCCCACAGGAGGGTGGACATCATGGTCCTTGATGTTAGATCATAGGGGTGCTGGCATGTTTTGGGTTGATGGGGGAAACCAGAGTACCTGGAGGAAACCCAGGGAAAGAAAGGCCCGGGAGACCTGGGGATCGAACCCGCAGCCTTCTTGCTGTGAGGCCTGAGTGTTGCCACTCAGCCACCGTGCCACCTGAGTTTCAAGTACAAATCAATAAAATCTGAAACTTTGTAAACGAAGAGTTCACACAGTTGGTCAACATATCAGGGTTTATGTGAAACTATTTAAGGCACAATATTCCTCATATGCAACACATGAAGAGTGAACACTGAGTTTTTCGACCATTCCTTGAGGATAAGTACTTCTTTAACTGTGAGACTAAACCCAGCTGCTGTGTCTGTGCACCTGTGTATGTGTACCCGTGTGTGTACTTGTGTGTGTACTTGTGTGTGTGTACTTGTGCGTGTGCACCTGTGTGTGTGTACCTGTGTGTGTGTACCTGTGTGTGTGTGCACCTGTGTGTGTGTGCACCTGTGTGTGTGTACCTGTTAGGTGGAGTGGAGAAGACCCCCAGGATGATGTCACGGCCGTGCATCCTGATGACAGGGCTGGTGGAGTGCAGCAGGTTGAAGTAGAAATGCGAGTCACCGGGGACGGAGCAGTTGAGCCGTGCTTTTAGGAACGATGTCCACTGCTTTTCCAGGACACGCTGAGAGCCCCCCAGGTCTCGCTTACACACTCTGGCCACACGAGACACCACCACCTGCAGAGAACAGTCAGTCTGAGCTGAAGCAGGCGTGGGGACTTTACAACTTTTCCATTCATTTTCTTACCAATTTGTGAGGTAGAAAACATTAAACGAGACAAAATGGACTAACAATCTGCAAAAAGGTACGCACATGGATTCTAGTCAAAAATATGCAAATCTGCTAACTTAGTATGCTAATTGCTACATTGATAATTTTGTAATTGGTGACTAATGCAGATCGATCGAATAATGCTGCGCATTTATACACAA
The DNA here is from genome assembly GCA_030686955.1 of Odontamblyopus rebecca. Classification (NCBI taxonomy): domain Eukaryota; kingdom Metazoa; phylum Chordata; class Actinopteri; order Gobiiformes; family Gobiidae; genus Odontamblyopus; species Odontamblyopus rebecca. The sequence continues at coordinate 20,269,988 of CM060660.1, read as the reverse complement.
ATTGCAGATAATAAAATGTCTGCAACACTGTTGGCTCCACTTGCTCATGTTTGTATCTTGATTATTGATTATTAGCTGAAATTGCTAGCTAATGCTAATTCTTCAACAGAAATACAGTACTTAAATTATGCCATATCATTTGTAAACAGTGAAAGGGGTTTACAGATTCCTACCCTACAGTGACAAGCCTTTAAGCTGGGAAACATGTCATGGTACATTTTCCATCTTAAAACTGATCTTGTCTTCTGAGTCATCTGCATGCAATTTGTGATGCTTATTTTGACAGATATTATTTTAAAATGGTAAATTCAATATGAATTATTCATAAAAATGTCAAACCTGTTCAAATTAGCTTCTTTGAATGCCCTCACTCTATGCAAGTATTGTTTTACTCCTTTTTGTGTATACATGTTACATCACAGTCACCTTATATAGGCTTTTCTCTGCAAATTGCTAATTTATTAGTGTGATGATTTTTTCATAGTTGCATCCATGGATGTGGTGAAAGGGGAGACTGTAGTGAATAGCCTAGCCTTTCTCAGGGTTAATACAGTAAGCAGTTGTTTACTCAACCATGATTTGTTGGATCAGATATTCAGACAAACAAATACGAGAATGAAAGGTCAGAGCGGCTGAGGGAAAAGGCTTTATAGACAAGCAAGAAATGAGCCCTGTACTAATGCAAAACAACATGGTGAGAATCTCAAACGAAAGAAAAACTCCATCCATCAAATGTTCTAATATTATGATCAGTCAATGCACATACATAAAACAGAATACGGAACCCCATCACCGCTTTATCGAAACATGAATAGTTTGCATGTACATTATTCATTATGGCATATATTTGCAAGTGAAACTGCGTAAGACTTTTTATCTACCTTCTCCAGGTAATTGAACTCCATGGCAATCTCTCTGAAGAAGAAATAAATGTGAGGGCCCCACTCCACAGTGCTGACGAAATACGGCTCTGTATTTGGAGGAGAGATGGAGAGAGAGAGAGAGAGGAGATACTCAGGTGAACACAGGGAAAGGTCTAATGAAATATAAATGGAGCATGAAAAGAGTGGAGCATCATTTGGAGATGCAGCGTTCGCTCTCAGGACAGAGGCCAGTCGGAGAGGCACAGGCCATGCTTAATTGTATTACACTGTGAAAAGAGGATTTCACACAGAAATAAACACATTATGGCACAATCTATGAGATGAAGAGGACACCATCAGGACACCAAAGGGACAGAACTGAGGTGCTGAAATACATGACAATATGTTGGAAAAGCAACTATGGTATGGGTTTGCTTGTTTCATTATAACACACATAACTTTTTACAACTGGAAAAAAGTAAATAAGTTGGAGATTGGAAATATTGTACTTGAAATACATCTTTTAATACAGTATGTTCCAAAACAAAATGTACAGCACCTCTGTAACACCCATAATCTGCTGCAGGCATTCCCAGTTAGAGAGAGTCATGTTTCCTTGACCTTTAATGTAATACAGTTGTCTCTCATGTCTGTGCCTGTTGATGTTCTGGGGTAAATATTCATCCCATGTACTTAAAGTAAATTAAAGGAGTTGGACACACTAGACACCAGTGTAAAAACAAAGCCAACTGGAGGTAGATCATGTTAATAATGTGTGGATCAGGTGAGTACCTCTGAACCACTTGGAGTCGTGTTTTACAGTGCGCAGAGCTGGACTGTCCCCGAGGCTGCGGTAGATGACTGCGTCGATGGCCAGGAAGTCAGTAACCGTGGCTGTGAACAGGTTTCCCTCTGACAACGAAACAAGAATTTACATGGTTAATAAAAAAAAAATCAGATAATGAAAATAACCAGATCATCTATTTCAGTCGGATTATTGCTGTTTACATGCCCTAGAGAAAATATCAAAAAACACCTAGTGTGACCCATTTGTGGATTTGTAGATTAGTGTTGTACTGTTGTATTTTGAAGACAAAGTACAATGAATTTAAAACAACTTTCAATCTTGGACATTTTCTCTTTAATTTCTCACATTACTTTTCCCTTTTTAGAACAATCCCAACTAAAGCATATTACTCACAATGTACATGACATTTTGATAACCTGGTACCTTTTGAATAAGATAATAATCAGATATTTAGTGTGTACATAAACATATCCACTGAGAAAACCATCGGTGGTACCAAACCTCCAGAACACAGAGCACACACACGGGCAAACCAGCCCTACCTGATCCTACCTGTTTCACACACTGACCCTGAACAAGGCAAGTACACATACATAATAGTTCCTATGCCGCACTCCCACACACTATAGCATGGAGTGCTGGCAATAATAGCTCGGTACTGAACAGCTGATTAGATTAGAGGAAAACATTATGAAAGATGAAGTAAACACACTCATGATGATATGTATCATAATGATGTTTGTTATGTAGATGCTGTATCGGAGAGTGCATTAGAACTATTTCTGATTTATGGATAAAACATGTTTGCTGAGGGTAACCTTCAAATGGAGGGACACAGTAAGATTTAAAACCATTTGGGTTAGAAATGGAGGGAGCATAAATTATAACTTTATTGGTGCCAAATTGTGGCAGGTGTTCTGCCAGTTAAGACAAAACACCTCAACAAGCAAGATCTGAATAGTTTCTCAGATTTATTGCACACTGTTTTTGAGTCATTACAGATGTAATATATTTGATTTAAAAGCACTACAACAACTGTCACGAGTTGTATTTTCAATCCTGGTTGAAACAAAAAGAATTGTCTGGAAACTAATTGTTGTGGGTAATATTTCATACATAATTGGATACATAATAGATAATTATATTAGCATTATGAATCTGACTATTACAAACTCAGTGTTCTCTTTATTTGGTATATTGGTTCGATCATTCAAATGGTTGAATGGATTTCATTAGGCTATGTTTTAGTATGAATTGCACGATTATCATAGGGTCTGCAGATAGTGTTCCTATCAGCAGCAGTTCAGTAAGAGGCGAGTATCTGAAAGCACCTCCTGTTATCTATTCACATGAAACAAAAAAGTATGTTCCACTTACCAGCGAACAAAGCCACGTTAGCGTGTTTGGGGTCATATGGACAGCGGGCCATCCCACTCACTGGGTCCCCCACCATCTCCAGAGTGTCGCCCTATGGCACAAACACACACACATCAGTGGGTTACACTCAATAACAACAGCGTCCCCAGCAACATCACGAGGACAAGCCACCAGAGTATGGCAATTAGCGAGCGTTAGCGTAAGTGCTATCTAATGATTCACTGGTGGCAATTAGGTCTAACAACAAAAGCCTCATGCATAAATAAAACAGACAACACATGTACACTGTGGCTTTCTTTTCTGACCTTTGCGCACAATGTACCCTGTAATAAAACATACACATGAAAGAAAGCTATCAGGATGTGCAGTTCAATTCACACCTGAAATGAAATAATTTGTGTTTCATTAGAAAGTGCTATAAATAAAGCCAGCATTTCAAAAAGTCCCCAGAGGAACAGTGTATCAGGCAGAGACAGGTGTAGGCTGCAGTGCGAAAAATGTCATTAGCAGTTGACAGATAATGGGCAAAGTATGCTGTGTTTTCACTCTTTTACTGTGTTATAAAAGTGCAAGGCTGAAAATAAAAAGTTTTACATTTCTTCCTGTCCCTGAGTCCACAGCCTTCATCTCTTGTTTAATATTCAAATGAAATGCTAGAATCAGTAAATGAATTAATATTTATGACAGTTATATATTCCCTTCTTTGAGTATGAGGTGACAGTGGTAGAAAATCTAAATGTGTTCTCAACTCAAAATAATACTATATTCTATTAAAATACAAATCTTATGAACAAGTATAAGTTTGCAAACATTTGTAAAAACTAAAACAACCCCTGTTTCACAACAACTGCTACTGTTCCATTAGACTTTAAATTCCAGGTGCAACTAACACTGCCATAAGTGTGACTTAGTGTGGAGTCTTAATTGAATGAGTTGTAATTGAATTATTGCAAGACCGACAAGTTAAATGCCATAGACAAGCAAGTGGTGAGCATCAAAACAGAAATTTTGCATTTTTAAAGGCTCTATATTACTTAATACAGTCTCTTGTGAGCTTTAAGCCATGTTAAAATGTTCCCTCATCAAAAATATACCTTGAGTTGTGTTTTGTTTCTTTCACACATGTTAGAGGAGTGGTTCTTAACCTTGTTGGAGGTACTGAACCCCACTAGTTTCATATGCACATTCACTGAACCCTTCTTAATTGGAAAAATAAAATATCTTGGTTTTTTTCAAATTCAAAACATAGGTATATATATATATATATTTTATTGGTGCACACATCTGAACCCATATTGCACATATTCGCCCAACCACTTTCTTTTTTAGCTCGACATAGTTAGTATGAAGAGAAAATATTAAAATTATATGAGTTGGATGTGTGTCTTGACTTCTGCCGAACCCCTGAGATTGACTCATCGAGCCCCGGGGTTCAATCGAACCCAGGTTAAGAACCACTATGTTAGAGTAATCCTGCATTATTAGGTTGTCTATGTGATGTCAGAAGCTTTCAAGATAACATCTACCTCTTACCTTTAGTTCAGTAAATATTGGCAATTCCAGGGCTGAAATTATTCAAATGAATTTAGTGAAGGTATATGGAGTTTAAAAACACAGTGGAGCACGTCCTATATTACCACATGACATCACAAGGAGGAACAGTGTGTTTCCAGTTTGAGAGAAGAACTTTATGGTCTCAATATGCAGGGTTTGTGTGTTAAACATGTGTGTATGAAACAAAACACAACTCCAGATATGTTTGTGATGAGGAAACAACATTATAGCATCTATCAGAAAACAGCGTAATATGGGCCCTTAGAGTAAATTCCTTCAGTGAACTTATTGAGGCATTTTCCATCAGCATTAAGGTAGTTAGTGAGTGAGGCAGGATTGACTAGAGCTTCATGGATCTTAAATGCGCTTTTGGCTGGATAATTTAAGACAGCTCCTGCAGCTCAAAGCACAGAAAATAAGCAGGTATACAGGTGAAATCGGGCCTCCTCTTCCTTTTCTCTCTGTGATTCTTGATTATGTGTCTGACTCTCAGTGCTAACAAGCCTGACGGACCACAACGTTAAACCACTCGCAAAAAACAAAAGTTGCATTGATGAAAAGTACAAGCCTTGTGTTAGAGAACAAATAAAGATAAATAAAGCCTGGAGGAACTGTGCTCAACAAACAAGTCCAATCAAGCTGTAGTTTCACATATGTGTAATGTTAATAATTGGTAATGATGATGGGTTTTCATTAGGAAGATTTTGATTTTCAAATCTGCAATTTACAATATAGATTGTGATCTGTGACCTGTCCAATTAGCTTGCTAGTTACAATATGTTAGAGTAAGATAAACCTTATTAGTATAAAAACATAAGTAGTTAATTGTTGTGTAATTTTAAAGCTATATTTGTGCAGCATGGAGTTGGAAAGAGTGTCTTAAAAAAGAAAACTGCAAATGTGTAGTTTTAGTAAATGAAGGAAAACTAAACACTGATGTGGGTAATTCCACAATATGCAGATTACAAGATCGTTAAAAAATGAATATTCCAACAAAAATGCAAATTGTTCACAAACACCATGCAACTGTTGAGTCACCATAGCTCACACAATGTTACAGCCAAAAATAGCCAGTTTGATTAAGATTTTGTACACTGAATGTCCATTTACTGATTTACAAATGAATTTATGCCTCTGACACAATAACAATAAAACATTTAGTAGACAGTATCATTAAAGGCGTGAACTGCAACAATAAAAATCACAGAATTAATTTTATCTTATCATATCACCAAAATAACAAAAATGCAAAGAAAAAGTACATACAAGCAAACAAATATTTAGCTCAAAAATATACTGTTTTAGCTTTCATATACTGAATGATAAGAAGATAAAACAAAAGAGAAATAAAATTCTGTCAACTGCTCAAACATTTTTTGATCAAATATGAAAACTCTTTGTCCAGTTGACAGAATTTAATTTCTATATGGATCCTATGACTGAGGCATTTCACAAACATCTACGGTAAACATAAGTCAACATAGTAATTATTGGGGAACTCCAGCATGTTTGAAGCTAAAGTCCGTTGCTAGAGGTGGTTGAATACTGTCAGAAGCCAAAAAACAGCATAGATCAATGTTGCCTCAGCGGAGATCTCGCTGTGGTAGTGAACATGTCAAGGCAACAAGCTACCGTAGTGAAGTTCTTAGCTTCCACATAAAACGCCAATTTGCACAGAAGAGGCTTAACACCACTTTCTAACCCATCTTACAACAGCCACGAGTCTAACAAACAAAACGCTCTGCCTGGCTCACTCATTAGTTTCTGGAAATGTTATAAAATAACTTTATAAGCAGCCTTAGCATTAGCCTGTTGATTTCCCACTGTGCATTGTGAAAGCCCAAAAGACTCGACTGCCGACTCCAGCGGCGGTAAGTGGCTAGAGCTGCCAGAAGCAACAAGTGAGGATCGACTATTGATGGTGAAGAACAATAGAGAGTTGCTGAAAGAAAATGGTTCGGGAATGCATTTTTTTGTGTTTTTCAAAAAATATAATTCACTCATAAATAAATGGGATTAGAAACGACATCGGAGATCGAGTCTTTTGGGCTTTGGCATGTGCATTATTCTTGTCAGGCTCACTGCCAGTGAGATCTCCACCGAGAAAACACTGATCTGTGCCATTTTTTGGTTTCTGACAGTAATCGACCACCTCTAGTAATCGAGTTTAGCTTTAAATGTGCCGGAGTTCCCCTTTAAGTCTAGATAGCACTTAGTGAGACTTTTTGGTCCTAACTCCAGACAAAAGCAGTATTACCAGTGCCACTTCCTTGTACTCACAGTGTAGTTGGCACAGAGCGGGTTGAAGGCGTTGGTCCCACACACAAACAGCCCTCCTCTTCGACTGAGCAGCACCTTCATAAAGTTGCGGCACTCGTCCTGAGAAAGGAGAAAAGGCACGTAGTTTAAAAAGTAGGGTTTAACTTTTCAGAAGATGATGATTCAAAGCGCTATGTGAAATGGTGCTTTCAGTTTGCCTGATGTGTGAAATTAACTGTGTCAATCATCTTTATACAGAGTGAGCATCACAGGCACACGCACATACGCACACACACACATACGCACACAAACACACACATAACACGAGGTACAGCTGAGTGACAGATGATAATCCAGGAGCAGACAGGGGAGTTTCAATAAGATACAAATTTATAGACTGCTAAATTATCCAGCACACGGACAGAAACAACATTAAAGCTGTGTACCATGACTACAAAAAGCTGTGTTTAGTTATTGTCTAGACTTGGCAAAGGTGAACAAACTAGAATAGACAACAGTAACAACAGTATAACTTCACTGCACATACTGATGCTTTTGCTTTTGCAGTGGGAGAACTTCTACTTCAACTATTGTTACTGTAATTACTGTTTTGTTTTGTTTTTTCAGTTTCTAGCGCCACCAGGGCTTTTTTGGCTTAGTGGTGATCCTGTGATTTTTGGGGCCATTTAGTTTGCCAAAATTGTGGTTATTATTGCTTGGATTATTTATGTTCAGACATGACTCGTATACAGTAAGAATAATTTGGCATCGCTTGAGGTGCTTTTATGTAATTTTTACACATATGCCATTTATTTTACTAGACTATCAATTATGTGCCACCATAATACATCAGACTATATCAGGTTTATTCAGCTTTTTAGGGGCCTAAAGGCTGACAGGGTCCTATGCCTTTGCCCAGCATGCTGATGCCAGGAAATGGTTCTGGCTACAATTACATCAAAACTACACCACCCCCAGATAATACATACTGGTATGTATTTAAAAAAAAAATGTAATTTCCAATCATGACTTGGGTAGAAATATCCTGCTGGGAAGTAATGAAATACATGTATAGATATATTTTGCCAGTACATTTACTTCAAAAGAATACATTGCTATACTTGATCGCACAAGGCTTTGAACTGCACGGCATGAGAAAACAAGAAAAAAAGCTATTGTGGTATAGTGGTAAATAAATTAATTACAAACACACATTAAGCTTGATGTTATTATATCTCACAATGCAACTCAACCAAGAAGCATTTTAAGTACTCAGAATACAGTATTTTGATTCAACCATATAACAAAATGTGTATGTGGTGTAACTAAATACACTTTCAACGCCAACACTACCAGTTTGTGTCCAGTCTACCTATGTTCAGTCCTGATGCCCAGTGCCTGATTAGCTCTGGTGCTGTAATCCTGTGTGGACATTTTTCACATAGTGGGAGAGAGAAAGGCTTTGATCTAAGTCACTTAAGTCTGCGGAGTGGCCCATGACTAACACTGGTGTGATGTACACATGTGAACTTTGCTCTGCACACGGCTCTTTACACTGCGCTAATGATACCACCGCTTTAATAGGGCCGCTCATTATTGTCACAGTATGAAACCAGCCGCTTATATCAAATACAGTCAAGCATGGAGGACTGTCTGTGCTGGAAAGTTCATCTCTGCTTAACACCAGAAATATGGGTAAGATTAGAAAAAAATATGGCTGTTCTAATAAAGGTTGTGTTTTCTAGGTCCAGGTCTACAAGGTTCAGGTCTCCTTTGAAAATAAAACAATGCAAAATAGATTGCAGTTATTGTAAAGTGATTATTGCCATTCTTTACTGTGATTGGATGACAAACTTAATCACCATAATGCAAACAAACTAATTATGCATTTCTAATTTGATTTCATAATTACTTCTCCAAACTAATTCTTTATGAGTCGCTACACTTTTGAACAAAGTTTATGCTGAAAAGTTTTTAACTTTTGCTATTCAAAATCACAAATCTGCTGCTAATGCTTAATAATATCAGTGGTGGACCATAACAAAGTAAAAGTTACTTAAGTATACATTTTAGGTATCTGTACTTCACTTAAGTAGATTTTAAAATGGATACTTTTACTTCACAACATCTGAAAGCAGTTATCTTGTATTTTGTATCTCTATACTTTTTACTCTGCTATACTTTTGAACTGGACTGAAAAGTAAAATTGTTTTTTTTATTCAATTCTTTCTGTTGAACAAAAGTCATCACAAATATGTATCAAAATCGTAACATTTGAAGCTTTATTAGGTCCCAAACTGCATGAAATACTCTTTAAGAATGTTTTTAAATGGGTACTTTAATACTTCATCACACTTATCACACTTTCATGTGATACTATTACTTTTACTTGAGTATTTATTTGCACCAGTATCTGTACCTTTACTTAAGTAACAAAATTCAATACTTCCACCACTGAATACTACTTATATAGTACAATAAGTACAAGTATAAGTACTTGTCCATTGTATGTCATCTCCTATTCTTTTGACAATTCTCAATATGAGCTGCATAAAGGAAAAAAAGTCTGTCTGACCCTTTTCCCACTGTATTCCATACTGTGGAAAAGACAACGCAATAATACATTTCCATGGGGACAAGCTGATGGTGGACCCCTCTCCAAAAAAGTTACATAGTCCACCTTTAACAAATAGCTATTTCTCTATGCACAAAAATTAACACTGAAGTCATGAAGATAAGCTGAATAGTACAGCACTTATATATAATCATAACAAGCTCCTTGGGCTCCTTGTGTGGCCCAGAGCTCCCCAGTATGGGATGTGATATAGCATAGAGTGGTGTTGTTTGCTGCCTTGTTTTGGAGTTGATCTTAAAGTGTTTTCTCGAGAGGCCTTCCCTCAGAGGACCGGAGGCAGGACGAGTGAATAGGAAGCACCTCTCCAGGCGCACTCTCCACAGACACTCCAGTGAGGTGATAAAAGCTCTCCTTGTACCCAGCTGGGACTGAGACTGGAGCAGACCTCAGGGAGAGCCATAGGAAGTGCAGGAAGTAGTGCCAACACAACACAAAGTATGCAACTTTTGGATATACTGTATACAGTGGGGAAGACTGGTGTAACTCAGATATTTTCAGATATTCCAATTAGAATAAAACAAAGGTAGTCTTTTTAAATTAGAGCTGGGTGTCTCTGGAGTGGAACAAATATGCATAGATTAACTAATTTGATTTGGGTGGATAGATAAAGCTTAAAGCTTAACATAGTTAGAGAGAAATTGGAGGACTGGATGTTTCTCAGTCAGAACACATTGGCCAAGTGGATATTGTTAGCTATTACTATAAGGTTGTGGGTTAAATCCCTATACTACCACTATCCACAGATAAACATTTTTTTTGTCTCCAGATATCCAAAAGCCAGTGATGCTGTGTCCTTGGGCAAGACATTTCACCAACCTGTTCCTGTGTGTAAGTGAATGATAGGTCAAAGGGGACAATTTTGCAAATTTGCAGCCACATTTCTGTCTGTGTACCCCAGGGCAGCTGTGACTACATTTGTAGCTTACCATCCTGAGTGTAGAGTGAATAAATAACCATGAAATTAAAGCAACTTTGAGCGTCTGAAAAAGGTGCAGTATAATACATTATTAATCGCACGAATGTTGTAAACTATGCATGAATCTTCCAAATGGACACATCGTCAAACACAATGTCTGTGAGTTTGTCTACTTGTTATGCCACTGTCACTCCACCCATAGTTGGTTAATCCTCCAGTCATCCTCACAAATGACAGTATAGTGCTTTGACCAGTATTGTATTTTACAGTCAAAACCATTCAACACTACGCCATATCACAGACAGCGTCAATATAAGGTCTGTTGCCTTATTGATTTTGCACACTAAAAATCTGGTGGTCTGGGTGATGATTTTGACCTGCTCTGTATTACGTTTGGGGTTATGAACACTAAAAACCACACAGAGCTGTGGTATTGGCACCTGTGTGAGTGCAGAGAGAGGGGGCTGCACACAGGGGCACAGTGGGCAGAAACCAGTACGCCAAGCCCCTCAGGCCAGTCTCTATGGCACAAGCTTGCATGCATAGATGGGTCTGTAATATAATGCCTAGTCTTATTACTTATACTAACACAGCAACTTCTTAAAAGTGGCCACCTGCTTGTCTCCATGGTAATGTTTTTTACATTGCCTGTGTCTTTCTACAGTATGTATTTCAACTTATCTATCTTACATTTATTCAGCTGATGTTTTATTGATCAAAAATACTTTGAATAACATGTATTTATACTGAGAGCTGGGTCACCTTTCCTGCTGGTCTGTTTGTACCTAGAGACATAAGACATTCCAGGCAAAACAACATCCACATAAAACACGCTACATACACCTTTAACCAGACCCTCAACTGTAATACAGCTACTGGTACCTGTACTTCTATTTTCACATCTAAAGTCAGATTTGGATAACATCACTGAAACCAATACATTACATACTATTATTAATTTTAGTAAAGTAAACTACTATTTACTGCCACTACTACTACTACTACTACTAATGTCAAATGTAAGTGACGCCTTCAGCCCGTTCTGACATCACCCCAAAGACATTGCTGATAGTGTGTGAGTCATTTGCTGGTAGTTTCATATGGAAGAGATCAGAGAAATACTGAGAACATGAACCGGGCCCGAGTGTTATTCCAGATGCCCCGTCTCTCCTCGCACTTCCCTCTCTGTCATATTAATTTACAAAGTACAAAACCAGGAGCTGGGGAAGTGTTTTCATGTGCCACTTGACAGACTTTACATGTGGGTGAGTCGAAGGAGAGGTGTAAATTTCTAATGGCACCGTGACATGTGATGAGTGGAGAAGCAGCAGTGGATCTCAGTGCTCCACAGTTACAGCGTGGTGTGTTCAAGTGTTCTCATATACATTAGTGTTGGTGGCAGATGTCCGCTCGTGTGTGTGTGGGTGAGGCATTTGCATACGGCCTGTTGACGGGGTGGTGCAGTCTGTCAGCTGCCTGCTTTGGTCAGAGCTGTGATCACAAAGCCAGGCCCGGGCTCTTAATAAGGCAAGTACAAGAGCACAGTGTGCAAGTAGAACAAACAGGGTGTTTGGGGTAAAGCTAACATGCTGTGGACTACTTCTGTTACTGGACATGAAACTGTTTCTTAGCAAATGTAATCTCATTTATGGTTAAAAATGTAGCCTTTTATTGGTTTAAACATACCATCTTTTTGGATTAAAAAATCAAGTCTTACGAGTACTGTTGCCAGGATACTACTACTCATCTTTAAGACAATAGATTGTAATTTCCAACACAAAATAATTAACTTTAATATTATAATTGAGGGTCCTTTTTCTATTCTATTTTCTAGGTCCAATTTTGTCCTATATGTATTTTTTCCTTTGATTGTTTTGATACCTATTCAAATCAGAATCTAGTTTTAATATGACTTATCTGTTATGAGTTATCTGTGACATTTTTTACAACACTACATGCAAGCACATTCCTGCAAACAAATAGGTAAGTATCAGATTTAAGAGTGAAGAGGTGATGAAAGACATAATCCATCTTTTCACTCCTTATTTTTATTCAGATAAAGGACATGAAACGCTCGGTTACACGACTTCAGCACTCTATGCTTGAGTAACATTAGGCAAACAGGCAAACATAAAAGCTCTGCTTGACTTGAATGTAAAGAGGATACTGCTAAGCCCTGTTAAAAAGAGCTTGTAGTAAACAGTCACTAAAAAGGTGTGTATATGGCACAAATATGCAATCATAAAAATCAAATCTTTGCAACTTTCAGGCATTTTCAAATCCGCTACCTTTGCAGAACACATGCCTTTGTTTTGAGTCTGTCAGCAACCCTGCATGTTACAAAGCAGCACTGTACGAGCTGAGATCAAGGAAAATTACCCTTTAAGTGCATTTGTTTTAGAGCAAATTGGGTGCTCCAGTAGTGTTGGTGACAGGAAGGGCATCTGGTAAGGAGATGTTATTGCTTTGTCTGTAATGTTTCACAGTATGGTATTAAACCTTTCTATCTTCATGGACCAAGTTACAGGTCAGATCTGTAGAGAGGCAACCCCGCTCACAGTCAGAATGCCTGTTTTAGGTATTTTTGAGCTAGATCAAACAGATCAACTCTCCGCCAGAAAAGTTACACAATGCACCTTTAAGTTAATATAGTAATTATTGTTACAAGTCTATTAGCACTATGCATATTTGTTCTGACTACGGAAATGCAGGTGTATTGTATCTTGAGAAGCAAAGAGTTTAAAATACGTTTTTTTAATCCTTGACGTTGTGCGTTTTAGAGCTAAAAACAGCACTATGCATGAGTAATACCCAGTGTATGCATTCAAAGTAATCTAAAAGCTGCCTTTGTTGAAATAACAAATTATAGCACATATCCAGTCATATCTCAATGTCTGTCCTCTCTCACACTGTGGCCAGACTCCAAACACACTGCAACTTTTGGACCTATCATCCCTCTCCTCTGTCTTTTCTCTGCCTCAGACACAGACAGACTGCTTCTGAAAAATGATCTGTTATAGAGAGTAAATTTTTAAAGGTACACTGTGTAACATTCTGGTGGTGGGTCCTCTGCCTGCTTATGTTATTGCTTTCCTTGCAATACTGAACATGGCATATCTATTTTAGATTTTCAATTGTATGTGCCATCACCTGTTTGTCTCCATGGAGATATAAGTTTAATGTCAGACAGAAAAAAGGAAACGCAACAACATCTCCATGGAGACAAGCAGGTGACGGACTCTGCACCAAAAAAGTTACATAGTGCACGTTTACGCTAAGAAAGAGAGTTCTCACAGACTGGGAATTAAAGACAGTTTACACTTGATTTGGTACGGTCTCTTTCTTAAGAATTTGCAGCAGAGATTCCACTTTGGAGATTGTAATCGTCTTTGCAGATGTTGGAGCTATTTCCTGGCCCATTTGATTGCTCACATATCTTTCTATTAGACCCTCAATCAGGTGACGCACACACAAACAGTTATAAAGTTATAAAATACAGCTGAACCAGACAGACAGCATTCGCCTGGCAAAACTCCACCCCCTGCATCTGCTCCTCATCTGTCCAATCCTCCTCTTCATAAACAACTACTTCATTTAGACTTCTTCTAATGATGAAGATTGTGAAATACAAAACAGGTTGAGTGTTGTAAAATCGTTCTGGATTTAAGACATAAACATACTTTATTGTGTAATAAAAGGTAATAAGTCATAATGATGGTGAGGTACCAAATAAGGGAATGCTCCCTCAGGGGGCAAGCTTTAAATGTCCAGACTTTTCAACACAGTTACGACTTGTCTAGTAAAGTACCAAATGTAAACTTTAAGACCAGGTGTATTTTTAGCACTTGTGATACCCATGACAAAATATTTCAAAACAGCAACTATTAGAAAACATTTCTAAAAGCGAAAACAACTGAAGGACAAACTACAAAAATAACGCATAAACCAAGACTTTATTTTACCTTTGCCAGAACTCGGCCATGCAACTAGACAAGACAAAAACACACCAAAATTCATGTTATTGCTACTACTAATGTGGCACAAAAAACGTACAAAAACATGATGGTGGACTCTTTCTATCCTTAGCTTGGCCCATGACATTTCTCACATATTACATTTTTCTACTTGCCCATATAAGGCAATACTGCACTAGGGGGTCTTGCCATGTATTAAGCACATTGTTCCTTAAACATCTCTCTCCAGTTTCTCTGAAACGGCTGGCTCCTGATGTTAGCGACTGGACAGTGGAGAGACTGGTGCTTTGCCAAGAACTACCACTGAGCCAGAACTCCCCCACAGAGGATAAACACACAGATTTGGCCGCACTTTTTAAACTCATTAACAAGAGGTCTGTCACTTCCAGAACAATCCGTGACACACACTTTTGACTCAATCTGCAGTGACTTTTCATGACCCAGAGAAGCCCATGTTTATTTATGCAGATGTAGGCGTAGGGTAAATGAAGCTATCTTATAATTAGCGATGATGTGCTGCTGTGTGTTGTAATGTCTTACTCAGCATGTTACAGCCAATCTGCGTCACCCTGTGTCAACCTTTGATTGTAATTCAACACGAACTCACCTCAGGACACAAACACAACTGTACACAAGTCAATTTGAAATATTATTACTCACAGAAAGGAATTATATTAAATATTTGGCATGTATTACTATACAGAGATGATAAATAATTGGTACTTCTGGGTTTAATTTATAAAGCATAATTTAACAATTTTCTATAATAACTAGAACCATATCACTGTCATGGCTGATGCTCACACCCCATATGATAACTTTGAACATATGGGGTGTGAGTATCAGCCATAACAGTGATATGTTGTTTTGTTTTTTTTTGGACTAAATAAAACATCATTATTTTAGAATTTAGCAAAATATGGCTCAGGCAACTTCTGTGACTCTGTTACACTTTCAATTGTAAATAAACTTACATCAAATATGAAAACAATACTGACTTACTAAATGCATATTATCTGATTATCTGCAGTAACCGACCCAGAAGAAAAAAATATTTCATATGCTGTCTTTTTAAGTAGTGTAATTCTCCAGTTCCAGTTGTGGTTTTTGTGTTATGTAGGCGTTAGATCTCCTAATTAGCAGTAATGTTGCCGTTTTACTCAGCATGTTCAAACCAATCAGCATCACTCTGTGTCACCATGCTATTGTAATTCTGACTGAACACACCACAGGCCACAAACAAACACAGGGGCAAGGACAGATGATGGAGATAAGGAGGGAGGAAAGGAGACAGGAAAGGAGACAGGAAAGGGGCTAGGAGGCTTTGTGGAGTGGAGAGCAGTGAGGCGTGTGGCAGTCGCAGCAGTAGAGTGGACCTAAGACAAGAGCTCCACACAGAGAGGTCAGCTGAGCCATGCTCCCCAGTGGAGACATACACACCTACAGACAATCTTTAACACACGGTTTAACCTCATCACCCTCTCCTTATGGAAACAACCAACAACCAATTAACCCGCACACCATGTGGGCTCTTATCTGCCCCACTCAACCTGGGAGTAATCCAGGCTCAAAAGAAAGTCTATGGGGAACTAGAAATTGCAAAGTTTAGTAATGTTTTGGTAAACTTATAAACTTTTTATCTTAAAAAAGAAAAACTGTACTGGAATCTATCCTCCATATTCTCTCAAATAGAAAACACTGTATTCCACTTTGTGATGTCATTTGGTAATACAAGAAGAGCTCCACAGTGTTTTTAAACATCCTACACCTTCACTATAGTTTGGATAATTTCAAATTAGTAATTGCCAAGCTCTACTAAACTAAAGGTAAAAGGAGCTGTTCATTACATCACAAGGTGGAACAGAGCATTCTGAGCTTTGGAGATGTAGACAGCCTAATAATACAGGGTTACTCAAACATGTGTGAATCAAACAAAACACAACTCCTAGTATGGTTTTAAGGAGGTAACAACGTTCAAACGCAGCCAAAAGCTCACAAGTCAATTTGGCAAAATATATGACCTAGAACTGAAAGTTAATGTTGCACTATGTAACTTTTCTGGTGATGTTTTTGCTTTGCCTGGAATGTTCATGCATTAAACAAAACTATCTTCATGCAGTGACATTTATAGTCGCAACAGCACCTGTTTTTAATGCTTTAAACTGACCTTTTTGTATTGTCTAAACAGGGAGAGAGTCGAGTACTCTAATTGGGCTTGATACAAGAAATTAAAATTAAATCCTCTTGGAAAAAAACACATGAGGAATCCAGGATAAATTACAGTTCATATCTATGAAGTGGTGACCCAACCTTTACATTTTTATATACTATATTAATGTCAGCTATTTTTATCTGCTGCATTGTTGGGACCTGACAATCAAATTTTCTGGCAACCTCATACAATATTATGATGTAGCCGTTTATCAGCTCCATTTGATTTCTATAGAGAATGTGTTATTTTATGAACATGTTCTGATTCTGATTTGCTTTTATCTCTGGGTGCTTTTTTGAAGACTAGCCTGAAAGAGATAATGCCAAACAAAATGTTGAATATGTACTGGACAAAAAGGACAGCATCCCACACATAGTAGACATGAATAACTGGGAGCGGGTGGGACCAGGGAGCAGGGGAACAGGTGAAAGAATGGGGGATATTGAATGTGCAGACCTAATTAGGGAGAATAGCATGTCCTTTGTGATCAGCCAAGCAGAAACATTTAATTACAAAACCAATTATGAGGTGGAGAATGCATCACATGCGACACTGGCCTCCCCCCAAGCAGAACAGGACAGGTGAGGGGCAGAGGAGGCGAGTGGAGTCAGCCATTAAATGAGTGCAAGATAGATATGAAGGACATGCAACAAGGTGGATATAAGAAGAGCTCCATGTGACTGAAAACAATTACATTACAGCTATGCCATGTTTAAGGTGTGATGATAAACAAGAGGCCATGCTAATAGAGCTAAACATATGATTATGGTGCTACATTTCACCTCATGTATCGCAATTTATTGTCTAAGAAGTTGCTTGTTTTGACCAACTATTAGTGATACTTTGCAGATAATGTTATCAACATTCTCTGAGAGTGTGATGCTAACTGAAAGCACTGCTCTGTTAGAAACTCTGATCAATTAAGACTTTAAACTGAGCTTTCTTTTAGCACAATCTTACCAGAAAGAGCTGGTTTAGTTGGAACTACATCAAGTGAGCTGATTTGTGTGCTTAAGTCTCTCACACATAGGCCACAGTTACAGTCACACGCTGTCACAAGCAACAGTTGATAGTTATATCTTATAGCTTTTGGTCAGTGTTTGCTCCAGGCTGTGGATTTCTTAAGCTTATCCCACCAACTATGGTGTAAATTCTGGGCAATGAGCAGTTATTTGCTTGGCCCACAAATTGTCACAAAAAATGTGACAACTTCTTGCAGTTATTTTTAACCAACTCAGAGCACTTTTATTTTTTAACACAAGTTTGATTTAATTGCATTAAATTTCAGATACATGTGTGTGGCTGCAGCTTTTCAGGTAGTAGCTCTAATGCTCTAAAACACAAGTCAGATTTCTTCATGTTGTTTTAAAGGCATTGGTAAATTTGTCTTTCTGTCAGCTATACTTTATCATTGTACTGGGATTATAGATGAAAATTAGAGATGGATAAATTGCCAATTTTTTCTAATATTATTCATATATAGTTTTTGGGTGAATTTTCAGCAAACTGAAACTGAGATACTGTATATAACTCAATCAGAGTGCTTATTTGAATCCCAAAGGCTTATATGCAGCTCTGAGGAGCCCCACAGCTGTCCTCAGGCCTGGGCCAACCTGCACTCCCTCCTCTTCCTTATCTCCTCTTCCTCACCTCCTACATCCTCATCTTCAGTCCTGGCTTTAGTCTCTGTCCCTCTGGTGTCTACTATTGTGTGTCTGTCTGCTACAGTCTCCCCAAGATTTAATGTCAGGTGTTCTGTGCTATAGAAGTCATTCTTTCTCTTTCCTTCTTTCAGCCAGAAGGGACAGCGGGAGGTGAAACCCCAAAATCTCCATACACACACGCACACACACAAGCACCCACACGCACCCGCACGCACACATGCACACACACTGCTGTAGATGATTTGCAAGCAGCAGACAGTGGGTACAAATGTGCAGAGGAGATAGGAGAGTGAGGTGTGGGATGGTGGCTCTGGGGACAGTTCGCCCACCTGCATGTTCCCAGGGCACAGCTTTCACGGGCGTAGAGAACAGTGAGAAATTGGTGACAGAATGGTGAGAGAGTGGTAAGAGAGTGAGAAAATCTTGAGAGAATGGTGAGACAGTGAAAGAATCTTGAGAGAATGGTGAGAGAATAAAAGAACGGTGAAAGAGTGAGAGAATAGTGAGAGACAGGTTCAAGTGGGCGGGGAGCACTGATGTGATCAATGTTGGGGCGTGAGAGAAGGAAAGGGCTGGATGAGTGCCAAAAAGAGCTTGATAGATAGGGAAGAGTATTTCTCGTAGCAGCCATGAAACACCGCAGTGCAACAGCAAACACATTTGGTTTAAATATGTGTATGCAGCAAAAATACATTTTTATTTTTTTATTTTATTATCTAAAATGAGAGATTACTAAGGCTTTGCACTAATGTGATTCAGTGTATTTGCGCACCTTAGTTAGTATAGTGCTCTAAAAGCCTCATGTCAGCCTTTCTTTGGCCAGTGATGAAAAAACAGCACCAGCATCATTTCCATGGTACTTAACATTTTGAACATTAATATTATATCTTAAAAAATTGATAAAAGTCTTATAAACTGCACTTTTAAAGGCTCTGTACCCAATTTGTATTGTGTATTATAATGTATTTGAGCTCTTGATATCAAAATAAGTCTTCTGTGTGCTGTCTGCATCTAATAAGAAAGTATTTTATTGTCTCCATAATCCGGAAGTGAACGTTAGCATGCAAGTTGTACCGTCACAGCAAAACTCTACCTCTGAGAATTGTGAAAATTGCTGTAATATCCACGAATGTAAAAAAAAAACCCCTCTGAATGTAATATAAAAATGTAATTCCTCTCAAAGTAGACAAAAAGCAAAAGCACTTATTTAACATTATGGGTTACATTAAAAAAACAAGGAGCCGTGTGTTATGCGACAGGTGTAAGGGGAGGGGATGAGCAGGAGAACAGGAAAGGTATTTCTAACTTCGCACAATGTAGCTGGTGCAATGGCCTCGTCTTGGGTATGTCTCATCTGTGTGCATGGATAGTCCAGCTCTACAGTCCCATCCAGACTTATTTACATGTTTGTGGGAATTTATCACAGTTGGGTTTAATAGATTTGAAAGTGACAATTTTGTATTAAGTTCTTAACTTATTACGTATGTGGGGATTATTACGTTAGTGGGGGTTAAGTGCTTATAAACTTATCTTGGTAAATAATTAATGCTCAGTTCTACATTTCATATATATACATATATTTATTTAGTTTTTTTGGACTGTAAAAATCAGGTATAACACCTTTAAAAGGAAGCAGTCTACCAGAATCACCTGTTGCTTTGGACAAGCTCTGACACATGTCTAGTCATTACTATCTGGATCCTTTCCACTTTTCTTGCTTTTAACTAAACAGTTAAAGTGCTTCCTAACCCCCATAAGTGGCATGATAATAGATTCTATTATTTTTTTACTGCTGCTATTAGTGCTAATGATACGCCACTGGCTATTGATCCAGAAAACTGCCAACTCCAGGTTCTCAAATCACTCTCACTGTTGGCATCAGAGCAACATTATCATAAGGTAAATCCATAATTATACTCCAAAGTTGCATTAATGTAAAATTGGTTACCTATTGTTTAAAGTCATCTCTGGCACAAATGTGTTTGTAAAACATACTGAACTTTGTGTTAAGCTTCAAAATAAGGACAATTTCATTCAAACACTATCAAAACCATGAATCTTTTAAAGCCTTCATTGTAATCCTGTTGACCAGATGGTATTTTCACATAAAAAGACTTATATTATAGTATTATAGCATTACAGAGTCAACAAGCTTCTTCTACATCGTGTCAGACCAAATAAATAACAAGTGAAACAAATGAAAAGCAAAGGCAATTCAGAAACCGTCGAGCAGCCTCAGTGAGTGCAGTGTTGTATTGTGAAAACACATTTGGGATAACAACTGTTTTACCTCATGTTTCCCCTTCATCCTGCAGATCCGGATATCATTCTTGTTCGATTCCCATGTTCTTTTCTAAATATAATTACGCAAACATAATTAAAGACAACACAAAACAGTCTTAAGAGTATAAAATAGGTCCAAATGGTGCTCACCTTACTGTAGAACATCTCATCTCCTGCAACAATGTCCAGCTCCACTCTGAAAAGGTCGTCTCTATAAAAGGAACAGAGAAGAATAATAAGTGAAGGAGTTAAATGCTAACCCTGTCAATTCAATTCAAGATGAAAGATTGTGCAACCATTATCTATGGTAACAGTTACCATTAAAGAAGTCGTGTGCTCCCATAGCTCATTTATAATATGGCACAGTGGAAAGTTATTTTGCATTTTGGACTACTTAAAGGTCCCATATTGTGCTATTTTCTAACCTATCTAATCTTGTTTCCTCATGACAAACATACCTGGAGTTGTGTTTTGTTTCATTCACACATGTTTAACACAAAAACCCCATACCTTGTGATGTCGTGTGGTAATACAGGAAGTGCTCCACTGTTTTTCTAAACTCACGTTCACTAAAAGTATTTGGATGATTTCTGCCCTTTCCAGTTTCCATGAACAAAAGGTAAAATGTAGCTGTTAACTTGAAAATATCACTACATGACATCACAAGGTGGAGCAGAGCATTTTGAGCTTTGAAGATGTAGACAAGCTAATAAAAAAGGATTACTCAAACATGTGCGACAACTAAATAATAAACAACGGAATTAAAAAGTTCACAGTAGCTGTTGTTTTTTTTCAGGAAAATACAAATACGCATAGACAATGAAGGAAGTTTGATTAAAAACGTGATTTCTCTTAGTTTCTCTTTTGTTTTACATTATATAACCACAAAAACAACAGGAGGAAATTATTTATATGTATAAATTCATAAGGTATAAAGAAAGTGAAAAAATTCAGCAGTACAACTCAATAATTTTCCGTTTTTATGAAAGTTATATTTAGGCGGGTGGTGGCAATACTTTCTCATAGACATGTATATTGACCTGTTCGTAACCTTCCCAAACACATACTGAATCTAATTATTTCCCATAATGTGATTGGCTCCTGTGAGATTAGATATTTTTACTATATCTGCTATTCCTGCTAATACTTATAGATTCTGGTTCCATAATGCCTTCTCAAATATCCCGTCTGCGTCCTGCCTTTCTGCTCATTAAACTTGACTTACTGCATTGAATTTGCCGCTGGGCCTGAATTTCACTTATCTGTCCTGTTTGAAAAGCTCCCAAATTGAATTAATGTGTGATTAAATCGGCTTGTTTTACCCATGCTCTGACTCCCACAAGCTGCTCCATAATCCTAGCTGTATGCACGCATTCATAATTTCCCAAATAGTCCGTGTAACTGTGGGTGATGTGTTGCAGTAACCTTGGATACTACTGTTAAAATGGTGTTAAAATGCTTAGCAAAAGAGCTGCGGACAGAGTACTGATCGCGGTCTGTGAATCTTCAGGGATGGATCAAAACTTGGGCTTTATCTCAAAAGGTTGCTGGCGCTAATCTGTAAATCTGCCATGGCCCTGTTATTGCTGTGGTATCGATTGGGATCTCAAAGTCAGCTTGAACTCTCTTCTCTCCTCTGCGTGTTCTTCTTGATTTTAACTTTGTTTGTTAGTTCGCTGGAGGAATAGTTGTCATCCTCTGTACAAGTCTCGTCTTAAATAAGCATTATATTATATATGTGTGTGTGGGGCAAGATACATAGAATACATAATAATAATAGAATGTTTATTTTACATGTACATCCAAAATCTGATCATTATCGGATTTCTGACGTCTCAGGACCCATATTACACAAAAACAAATTCTTATAAGCTTTGAGCCATGTTAGAATGTTTCCTCATCAGAATATACGTAGAGTTGTGTTTTGTTTCATTCACACATGTTTGAGCAATCCATAATTATTAATCTGTCTACATGTCCAAAACTCAAGATGCTCTGTTCCACCTTGTGTTGTCATGAAGCAGTAGTTTTCAAGTTAAAAGCTACATTTTACCTTTTGTTAGTAGATATTCCAGGGCTGAAATTATCCAAATGATTCTGGTGAAGGTGTACGGACTTTAAAAACACAGTTGAGCACTTCCTGTATTACCACATGACAACACAAGGTGGAACAGAGAGTTTTCTGTTTCAGAAAAGAACTCAGCCTTAATATGCATTGGTCTGTGTGTTAAACATGTGTGAATGAAAAAGTAAATCCAGGTATGTTTGTGAGAAAACACTATAACATATCAAAAAATAACTGATTTCTCACCATGTTTTTAATGTGATTTCATTCAGATCAAAGAAAATACAGTTAAGAGACGAACTAATTCACCAAAGACAAAGATTGCATACAAAATTTAAAAGACTGAAAGGGTTATTTTAAAATAATTGTACAAGTTGACACACATTACCAATTGTTTTGGATTATCTAATTTCTTGCATTCAGAGTGGTTTTCTTGGTACCCATGGAGCCCACCACTGCTCCTTCCACAGACCACATTTTATAGATACTGACCACTGCAGCCCATAAAGTAGAGACTGCCAATATAGGGCTTTTTCATGGCCGATGCCGATTGTCTAGAATCCAGAGAAACCGATGGCCAATAAGCTCTGACGATATTTTTAGGTCGATTTGTAGTGCCAATTTTCATTCTCTACATTTACTACAAATTCACCCACAGCCATTTTTTTACCTTAAACCTATAAAAAGCTGTGTCGTCTCACTTAATGCAGTTATAGTGTCTGTTTTTAAGTTAAAATAAAGCTTTGTGTGTATTTTTTGGAAGCAGATCGACCAAAACAAATATCTGCCTGGCTGGAGATGCAAGGCAGATAGCCACTAAAAAGTACAAAATGAGGTCTATCTCTACCACAAAGTAATAAAAGAGTTTTGCCCCAGTCAGATCCACTTTTATCTGTTTATCATGGTAGGTTGAGCTGCAGGTAGAACCATCTTCCTTGTCCATATTTCATTATTCATATGTGTGTCCTATTTTCACAGCTCATACCACAAGCCCCAAATCAAGCCCACTCGCCCAACATGGGCATCTTTCAAAGGTCAAGTGATCACCAAACACTCAAATGGACCAGCTAAAGAATACCTCATCAGGACTGCTCATTGTATTAGTTTGATTTCATTAGAATAACAGCAGCTTAAAGATACCTCTACCACAGAAGAGGAGGGGGGATTATTTGCAGCACAGCCTGTTTCTCCTTGATTCCCCTGCCTGCTAGATGTTTAAATGATGCATGACCCGGAGCTTGTATGTTTTATGTTTTTTGCCTGCGTGTGTTGTCAAAAGCTCTTATCTATGCAAAGTGTAAGGCAAAGGTTAAAGATGTAAACTCATGTTATGTTGCACTGCTCTGGTAAACAGGTCTAGTTTGAATGTCACGCTTCAGCCACAGAGGTCACATGCACTGGTGGAGAGTAGCTTCATAACATTTGTCATTTATGCTAGAGAGGATGCATTTGGGTTTGTGAAATACTGAAATCTTGTTGAGGATGATAAGTACTTTTCCTTGAATACTGATTTTGAATAACATTTTTTTTTTTTGATGACAACAGACATGGCTCAATGCTTGGTACCAATTTAGATACCATGTAATAATAAAATGAAAACCCTTTTTAAAAAATGCAAAACAAACATTGAATTGTGTTTTGTTTCATTCACACATGTTTGAGTTATCCTTTATTATTAGTCTGTCTAAATCTCCAAAGCTCAAAATTCTCTGGTCCACCTTGTGATGTCATGTAGTGGTAGTTTTCAAGTAACAGCTACTTTTACTTTTCAGTAGAGATGGGCAATTAAAATACTATTCAGAAAAGGGCAAATTTTGCTGTACTTCTGTATGTTTTTTCCATGATACTTGAAATGTGCGTCTACTTTTAATTTTGTTCTGTTTAGTAGTCACATGAGCACATAAATACCAGAAGGAAGATTAGTTGTTGTGGTCCATTCAGAGAAACACAGATACACACACAAACTTTTCACTCAAAAACATAAAGGATGTTTAAGTTTTATGTTGTGTTTGCATTTTTTGACCTAAAGCTAATATAAAGTCAACACAGACCTGAGAATCCATCACCCTTTCCTTAATCTCCCTCTTGACCAACCTGTGAACTCTCCTCCTCCATCCAGCCAAGTCTGTGGGCCACGACCCTTTAAGCCGCAAACTTTTCTTACTTCAGGGCTACAGTTTCCTATTCTTACGAGCCTGGGCTGTGGTTTAGAGCAGAGAGAAAATGCTGCTCTGGGATGATGCTAAAATGGCAGGATTTCAGCTGACCACCGACTACAGCGACATTTGTGCTGACGAAGGAATCTGCTCTGGCACATCACTGAGGGGGATGTCTTGAAATAGGAGTTAGGCTGACCCACTTTAATATGGGTTCTGGTAACAGTTTGGCTCATGTGTAATATGACACTGTCAACAATATTCCTACATTACTCCTGTTTCTCTGATTGATTGTGTTATATTTAAATCACGTCTGTTAGATTAATCGTATCTGTAAACTCTATACACCCAAATGAAGAAAATGAAGCTACCTGCCAAGGCCTAGGCATATTATATTTTCTAGCATTGAAAAACACAATACTAATATCTAAAACAGAGTTCTAATAGAAATACATCCCTTATCTTTTGGTTTAAACCTGTAGAACTGTCTTAGCACCGGCATTTCACTCTAACAAGCAGCAGAATTTTCACTTTTTATTGAAAAATTGCTGTGTGGTATTTTTAACCCTACATATACAAGACATCCAAGACCAGAGTCTGATTTGTCTAAATAATCACAAGTATAAGTACACAGTACAACAGTAGTGCAGAATTTGGTGGTGGAGATAGGGAATAGATGAAAAAGTTTCACGATTAAGTTGCACGATTAATCAAAATACAACGTTGGGTAAGATAATGAACAGGGAATACCATTATGGTTAAAAGCTCATGAAAGTTGATTTTACATATGTGGCACCATTAAAATATTAAGGCTATAATCAAGGAGACAACTGACAAAAATAGCCAGCTAACTCTGGCATAGGCTATTTATGGAAACGACAATTGTGCACACAGCTCTCCTTGATTTACTGCGTTGCACTCCCCTTTTTGATTCTATAGTGAATCGTAACATTAGACAAAAGCGAGCTACAATACATTCATATTCACAAGTGTGTCTCCTGAGATTCAGTATCAAATCTTTAAGCCCCTGAGCAGTGTATGTTACCCCTCACTAACTTCCTATAGCTTATCTACACATTCTGTCCATACATCCATCTCTTTGTTCAGTGTGATCAGTCTGACACTCTTCTCTTTGATGTTCAATAGCTGAACAAACCTAATGTGTGTGTGGGAGGCATCACCTGTGAGTCCCCGTCTATCCACACACTTGTAATGGACTGAACACGGCACTTAACTCTATACCAGTCGCTACGGCAACTCCATCACTTCTGTCCAGTCGACGTAGGATGATACTTGTGCTACATGACCCCCACATGACCCCCCGCTAACCTCTGAGGTCACTGTCTGAGCGCTCATAGCCTCAACTTTGAACCGGCAGCGTGTCAGCACTTTCCGTTTTGAGTGGGAGTCAACATGAATAAAACCCTTGTACACAATAGCAGGAACTGGCTCATACTTGGCTCACTGGTCATCATGTGGTCAGGACAAACTGATTTCACAATGCTGTTTCACCAAACAACCTCTGTTCATGATCAGTTATCTTATTCTTATTTCTGTGCCAGGAAATAATAAGAGGCTTTAAATGTAAATAAATAGAAATACATTAAAGGTCCTATATTATGCTATTTTCTGATCTATGTTATAATGTTGCTTCCTCATCACAAACATACCTGGAGTTGTGTTTTGTTTCATGCACACAAACCATGCATATTTAGGCTTACAGTGTAAACAGCGACCTCTTTTCCACCTTGTGATGTCATGTGGTAATACAGGAAGTGCTTCATACACCTTCACTAGAATCATTTGGATAATTTCAGCCCTGCCCATCTCTATTGAACAAACAGTAAAAAAGATCTGTTAATGAAAACTATTACTAAATGACATCACAAGGTGAAATAAAGCATTTTGGGGTTTGGAGATGTAGTCAAACTCATAATAAAGAATTACTCAAACATGTGTGAACTAAACAAAACACAACTCCAGGTATGTTTTTTGTGGAGGTAAAACATTCAACAATCTTCTTAAAGCTCACAAAAGTCAATTGTGTTTAAAATAGGACTGTTAAACTTTACAACTTTACAAAACAGACACTCTAGAGATTTAATTAGGCCATCTTGTTATATAAATTTATTTAAAGCAAGATTTTGCAAGTAGGTATCTCTTTTATTCATTTAATTATTATCTTTATGACTTTTTGTAACTTTACTCTATTCAAAGCATTTCTAATATTCTTGTTAAATTCATTACCTTACATACATTACATACGTTACATTTGTGTTTTTGAACTTTGCGTTGCAACACTGGTATTTCACCATTGTGGAACAAATAAAGTGTCTCTTAATAATATTACCATTTAATACTACAACATTAGAAAACCATACAGCCTTCCAGTGACCCACTTTATAATAGCAATAATGCCTTACACTTGTAATGTGTTTTACAGGTTTGTGGAAGCCCCTCAAAGCACCACACTGTAGTCATTCTTCATTCGCACTGGGTGGTGGTAAGGTCCTCTGAGGCAGACTGACAGAAGTGACACATCGCTTTCATACTAAGTAAGCTGGGTGAAATGTCTTGCCTAAGGACACAATGACAGAACTTGGTCTGAGTGAGAATTCTCTAACTTTTGGGTTGTGGGAACCACTGAGCCACTGTCGCTGTCTCTTTAGGGTCCTGTAAGTATATACAGTATTCAAATTATGGTGTCGCCTACAGAGGGAACCAATCTCTGTGGCTTGTCAAGTTTGACTTACTGTGCAGCAGCCATATGGTGAGTGCTCAAGAACCAAAACTGAAAATTATATGTTTTGCTTTCTATTTGTGGTCTTTTAAGTGTAGTACAATTATCAAAATAGCAGTAAATAGCAATGCACTTTTCAGTATGTTTTTCTCCTGATTAAATGCAGTTGAGCAGTAAATCAGATTGTCCATTTTTGTTGGTCAGCACTTTTTAGTATACAGATTTTTTATATAGTGCTTTAGACTATACCATTCTTTGGAAGCCATAGGATCCCCATCTGGTCTCCTTCATAGTAGTGCAATGAAGCTGAGCATGACAAAGCTCTCAGTACACCTGGCCCCAGTCAAAGAGCCTGTTTACTTTCATTTAGCAAGGACAGGGAAAAGACGGGAAGAGGTGGCTTCACACAGCAGGCGCTCCGAGCTGAGATTTAGCCGAGTTTGCAGTCCACTATGTTAATGCTGTCTGGATTTGGGGATGAATGAGGAAGTCTTATCAGCCCGTGCACTCAGTGGTAGCTTTTGGTAGTCATACCTGTCACCATGTACACATTTATTTATACATTTAGCTTTTTAAAGGCTCCTGTTGCTAACATATATTTGCCACAATCACATTCTGCAGACTGGACAGCGTAACTAATATTAGCAACTTATGTTAAACTCTATTTACAACTCGCAAAATATAGCCAGAGACATTCTGCTAACTACTATGTTTTACTGCCACTATTTGGCTGCTACATTGGGTTTCACTTACCTCTGCTTTTTATTGCAGTTACTGCCTTTTAAACCAAGAGAGGGCCCCACTGTAACATTATATGTTTAGACAGGAGCATTTTAAAGTTTCTGATGAGAATGTTGAGGGCATTCTTTGTTCCAATTCAAGGAAAAAATATGTGCCTGTAGTAACAAAAATAGCGTTATGGTGGTAATATATTGATAGCACCAGGACTTCTTTGGTTAAAACCACAGACTGAAACCACAGACCTGGTTGAAACCACAGACATTCGGCTCCAGTCAAATGAAGCTCATAATGCCAGCAGTTATAGGAGCGAATTTGGAACCAAGCTCAATATTAGGAATGGGAATATATTTACATACAAAATAGCTAAATAAAAACACCAGGATCATGTAGAGCAGGTTAATATGAACAAAGACCAAAATGACAAGGCTCACTGCAGCAGATACAGAAAGAGGGTCGACAATTTTTCAATGTAAAGTCAATTGGAAATGCTATGTCCATTTATAAATACAGTTTATGGTTGAAACTACTTTTCAGTGCTTTTAGATTTTGTGAATACTCTTTATTTGCTTTTACCCTTGACTCTTGAATTGAAGTGGTGCTTTAAAGTCGCTCCTACAGTGAACAGTAGCCCGTTTCTTAGCCCTTCTACTATCAGCCTAAATACAGTTTAACTCAGGGCAGACTGAGTGGCTGGAAGCTTGTAACACATTTTGATTTATTTACCACTGACTGTCTGTAGTTGGGCTAGACCAGCTGGGGGCTGGGTAGGATGGGGTCATTTCCTGGACCACATTGGCGTCTCTTATTGAAAACCACTTCAACAGCAGCAAATAAGCAATCCCATATGTGACTGTGTCTGATTTTTGTAACCGTGTTTCAAGCTAAATTAATTTTTGGTTGGACACGGGCTGTAAATCCTGGTGAGCATGTCTTTTGTTAGCACAGTCTGGTTGGAGCTCCCGGTTGGCAGTGGGGGAGAAGCGCCAGAGTCTGGAGATTGTAAAGCTGCTGCAGACGAGAAGTGGCTGTCCTGCCTAAAGCTGACCACCACCAATAACTAACGAATAACAGTCTAAACAGTCTAACTGCTTGGCCTGTGCACACAGCACTTAAACACATATGGAAGGATGAATGAAAGAAATAGACGGGATTATAGTACGGCGGGCAATATTGAATATCTCTAGATCATTTTGTATTATCCCGATTTTCAAACAATATTATGGTAATCAGTCGTATACTCACATATGCCTGTAGATGCCTTGGTTAAGACTCAAATATCAGTATCATAAATAAATGTACAGACTGTAATATTTGCCAAAAATACAATGTTATTACTTAATACCTTTAACACTCTTATTATTTGATTAATTATTCTAATGAGTTATTTTGCAGCATTTTTGAAATAGTTAAACATTGACAGTCAGTTTTTCATATGATTAAAACCACAATTTCAATATTATTTTGTATTTTTCTCCTTCCTCTAGTTCACAAGCATGAATCTGATTAAATGAATGCAATAATGTGCAGGCTGCAAACTCTATAACGGGATGTGTATCCAAACATTCCACTGAGCAAGAATTTTCAATGTTTTTTTCTTTAGTAACTTAAGTAACCAATGTCTCTTTGTGGAATTAAGATTTAAATAAATCTGATTGCGATTCAAGGACATTACCTCTTTAAAATGGTGAAATGATAATAGAAGAAATACCTAAACGTGAAATATGTGTTCTTGTTGGGTTCAATGATCTTTCTGGTATGATTTATCTGCTTGAGGTTCTGCTGATCCTGTTGGTGCTGTTGGTGCCTGGCAGTTGAAGCATGCATCACTTTTATTGGCCCAAGTTGTTTGGGGGCTTCATGTTATTCTTATGCAACCTTAAGTCGAGCTGAGGTCCTCTTGGACAAAAAAACACATAAACCATTTGGGCCAGTGAGCAGGGCCTGTAAATACGACACTGTTTACTCTGGGCACTCACCTGGAGATGAATTATGTGGGGGTTAGGGATGCTCTACTCTTACCAACTATGTAATATTTTCACTCCATAAAACATAAGTCTTCTACATAATATTCCGTACAAGCTGTCAGTGCATGTGGGCTACATATGGAGCCTCTTACATTCAGCTTGTATCAGCAGCTCTACTCAAGAGATAAGGAGGTTTGATGAGAAATCTTAAGTGCTATTATCATTAGACCATTTCTTTTTATATAAATGTATTTAAAGTAGGTATGTTTTTTATTTATTTAATTATTATCTTTATGACTTTTTGTAACTTTACTCTATTCAAAGCATTTCTAATATTCTAGTTAAATTCATTACCTTACATACATTACATACGTTACATTTGTGTTTTTGAACTTTGCGTTGCAACACTGGTATTTCATCATTGTGGAACAAATAAAGTGTCTCTTTTCTCATCTCTTAATAATATTACCATTTAATACTACAACATTAGAAAACCATACAGCCTTCCAGTGACCCACTTTATAATAGCAATAATGCCTTACACTTGTAATGTGTTTTACAGGTTTGTCAAAGCCCCTCAAAGCACCACACTGTAGTCATTCTTCATTCACACTGGGTGGTGGTAAGGTCCTCTGAGGCAGACTGACAGAAGTGACACATCACTTTCATACTAGGTAAGCTGGGTGAAATGTCTTGCCTAAGGACACAATGACAGAACTTGGTCTGAGTGAGAATTCTCTAACTTTTGGGTTGGGAGAACCACTGAGCCACTGTCGCTGTCTCTTTAAGGTCCTGTAAGTATATACCGTATACCTGTCTATTTTGGAATTGTTATTTTACTATTTACTAAGTTTATTTTCATTGCCAGAAGTGAATGTATGAACCTATAGACTGATTGTAATATATCAATAGGACGGCAGTGATAAAAAGTATAACTGAGGTTCCATTACCTTGCCCCGATGTAGAGCGTGCGGTTGACCTGCAGCACTCTCTGGATGTGTAGAGGCTCCTGTCGCAGCCATGTTCTGTGAGGTCTGCCCAGAAACACAGGGTACCTCCGGACCACTGCACATGAGAACAAGTACACAGTTAACCTGGTACACACAGTTTTAGCAGTTCAATAATACTCTGTATCTTATGTTATATCACAGGTACGCATTACACTTCATTGCACAACACTGGGGTTAACACAGAATGTCTTGTTAGCCTTGTGCATGACTTACTTAAAGATAAAGGAAATGAAAAATAAAGGTGTTGAGGTCTTTTCTTCTTGTCATGTAGCAGAAAAATAGTCCTTTGTCAATCACAAAATGAGGACAGCTCTCGGTCTGTGCCCTTGACTGAGGCAGGAGTGAATTTGCATCAGATTCTTTCAAATCCTTTATTCTGTGCCATCATTACTGATTTATATCCACCTTTTTTCTTATTCACACGCAACCCAACATTTTTTACTCTTTTATTCTTTTTCAAGGCTCTGTGTGTCCATAGACACTGCTCTCGCAACCCACATTTCTCTATTTGTCTGTCACAGTAAAGTATGATTTAACCTGAGCTGTACCTGCTGAAAACAACAGGACTTGTGGTTGTGGTGCAATAATTTTGTCCTCTTTTTGCACTGCTGAAATAGAGCAGAGGCTCTGAAGTCTTCTGGGAAACTTTCAGTCAATATTATTGAGCTGCCATCGATCAGCTCCTGTCTCAGCTGGAGATGTGGAGCCCGGCAGTCTGAGAGAGGGCCAGAGAAGTGGGGAGGGTCCCAGGTCATCAATGTATCAGTGCCTGTACACGTCTGCACTGTGGTCAGACTGGGAGGGCAACAGCCGTCACCAGTGTGACCCCAACAGCACAACGCAGGACCTCTGACATGTGAGATGGGAAACTCAAAGTAGTACATCTATATGAGTGTTGATGCTATACTTGATCATCTGTACATTTTTGTCAGTTAGTGGCGGTGTGTTTATGCTTTTACAATAGTTGTTACGCATTTCATGTGTTTTCAGGTGAAGTTATGCACTTTTGTCACTATCTGGTACAATGGATCTCATCTCATATGTATTGTTAACTACAGGAAAAGTAAATTAAGCTAAACAAATAGATAGGAAATATTCACCATGTCTTAGTAAAATGATTCATTTGTTCGAATATCAGACAGTCTAGGTAAGACATGGACACTTTTTGGCTCACTTTTAGCTATTGACCTTTATACTGTTTCCCTGTGGTCTTTCATCAAGGGCGATCCTACCCTACACTAAGAGTGAAACAGCAATCAACAGCATTTCTGCCTGCCCCTAACAGCCAGCACAATGACCCTTTCAGCGTTAGAACACCAAGACTCCTACAAAAGGTCTTGATCCCCACCGTGTACAGGGCAAGAGAAAGGGCAAGAGGTCATCCTTACCTTCAGCGGGAATGAAGTTGAGGGGGCCCGGCTCCTCTGGGAACACCGTGCTGGCGGTCCGGAGCAGCCAACACAGCGCTAAGTACAGGCGGAGGGGAGGGGCTGCGGTCGCCATAGCAACAGAACCTCGGAATCTGCAGCGATAAAAAATACAGAAAGAAAAAATAGTGAGTGGATGCTAAATGAGGCGAAAGAAGTGCGTCGCACATAAACACGGATAGACAGGCAGAAATGCACTCAATCACTGACTGACTGGCTGCTATTCCCACACGCTTTTCCCGACAGGATCACTGTACTCCCCAGACACCTCCTTTCTGAGCCCGATGTGAGGAGAGATAAATAGAGACGCTTGTGGAAGGATTAAGTCATTGAGAGAAGAAGTGTCCTGAGAGATGACGCAGTGACACAGCAAAACCACAGGAAAACCCATGTTGCACATCTGAGAGCCATGTGAGGAGGGAACCACTAGAAGAACTCTGAAAGAAATCTTAAATAATCGTGTTTTATTTGGGCTGAGGAGCCACCAGTTAAATAAATAAATTAGACTTGAAGATATTATAATGAAAGTCACTTTATGACTTCATTCTAAACTTTTGGTTTCAATATACTTCAATTTTGTGTCCCAACATTTGACATGTTGATGATTTAGTTAATAAAGTTAACTTAAAATGCCAAGTAACAAAAAGATGTTTCAGGACATACACTTGCAAAACATTGGCTCAATTTTTTAGGTTTTCAATTGCATCAAGATAGTCTAGACCAATCGTATTTAATACAGATGTGGGGCAGCTAAAACGAACATTGTTCAAATGCATATTTTTGTTGAAGTATAGTGAGTTATTATAGGGTTTAGTCATAAATAGAAATGATTTATTCCAACATTTATTAATGGGTACTTCACAGGAAAATACAATGCAATCAATAAGAAAAAGCTGGCTCTTGCCCCCACATGCCATCATTACATTCTACATTCTGAAAACCATAAAAATAGTGGACAGAATACAGCAGAGAGATATTTTGTCTTAATAGTATTTCCTGAATATCTTCCAAAACATTTCATAGTAAATCTTCAGGACTATACTATGTGTAGAGCTGAACCTGTGCCAGCATCTCTGAGCACTGCTGCACACTCAAACAAGTGCTTTGCCTTGAAAATGATGTGGTGAGGACTCATCCCCGCAGCACTACACCACACACAAAAGAGTTTTTTTCACTGGAGCAGAAATTGCAACTTCTCAGATTTGAATACTGCAGATTGGATTTCTTTATTCAAAACTGCTGGGGATTCACTGTGGCTCCAGATGCACACAGTGTGAAGCAATGTAAAAAAAAAATAACACAGTATTTGATAGCCTTTTCACACCTCAACATGTCATTTTGTTTCTGTACTTTTGTATGGCTGGCAGCTGTCTCAAATCATGGATAACTTCCAATTTAGTAAAACTATAAAGTTGAAATTATTTAGTAAATGAAAAGATGTTCCAGATTTCAATGTTTCAGGAGAAGATCTATAATAATTCTTTGTCAGTTTTCTTTGTCTCTTAATCCTTAAAGCAGGACTATTTTACTTCAATGGGGTATTAACTGCTAACATATATCTATAGCGTATTAACATGTTTTATAAGTTTCACTTTTGTCTTTGATGCTCTGTGTCTCTCTTCCTTTTGCCCATTGCATTAATTAACTCCCCCCTCAGAGCACTATCACAACATGATCGTGCACATTGCATAAGGTTTGTGAAGTTGTTGCGTGCAGTTTTCATGCTATTGAATATTTATGAAAAATAGTTTGAAATTGCTTGTGGGCTGATCATTGGATATAATCTTACTGCTAACATGCATGGGTGACATCTAAAACCTCTTCAGGCACATTTTTGATGAAGGAATGTAGAAAGCGCATGGTAGAAAGCTCTAAAAAATCTATTTAGCATAAAACTCCAACTTTAAGATACCACTTATTATACAGTGTCAGCGTGTCCTGATCTAACTTTCTGTGTGTTAGTAAGATGAATAGACGAGTGTGCATATGCTAGTGGCTTAGTGCTTAGAATAATAAAATGCAAACCTTGTATGACTATGTTACCAAAATCTCAGCAAATCTAAAACATATTTATAAATCTGTCATTATGCAACAAAAATATGAAATGTTATTGGCGTTGACTTTTATAGGAGCATAAACTGCTCATTTTACTTTAAATCTATTATCACTTATATCTGCTATTCAATGCCACTGTGCTGTTTACAAAGAACCATTGTTGAAAATCTTTATACAAACAAATGTAAAACTGTAATCTCAAATTTCCATACAGTTAACCTTTTCATTCT
Source organism: Odontamblyopus rebecca (assembly GCA_030686955.1). Lineage (NCBI taxonomy): Eukaryota > Metazoa > Chordata > Actinopteri > Gobiiformes > Gobiidae > Odontamblyopus > Odontamblyopus rebecca. Next base: position 20,235,055 of record CM060660.1, on the reverse strand, counting down.
AGAGCTCCTTTTCTATGCCAGCTTTCGTATGACTACCTCCTGTGGCATTTTCTCCACTATAAGCCACACTACGCCCACAGCACCCTGGGGTGAACAGTGAGGATTAGTGTGTGTATGCTGTATGCCGCATTAATATCATTTAAATAAGGCTTGTACACATGCACGAAGCCTTCTGGATGAACTTGCACATTAGTAGGCCTGTCACCATAACTGTCACGATAAACCCTGTATCGACTTGTCATTCAGTATATAAAAGGTGGAACAATGTATTTTGAAGCTTATTATTTATCATGAGTAAATTTTCTTTAAAAAAGTGGGGAGATTTTGGGTATTTTAGTTATAATACAATAAGATTTGAGTGGTAGAGGGTTGAATAAGCCCCTGTGATGGCTAATTATTGGTACATTCTGCTTATTCATCGTAGCTCAGGCCTTTAAATGAAACATATATTTAAAGATGGTTCATTGGGATTATCTTGCAATATTTAAAGTAGGTTCAACATTATAGCAATATTTCTGCTTTAAAATTTGTTATTGTGACAGGCCTACATATTAGTGATAATAACAGGCTCTGTGCACAGCAGAATGCTAGCTAGCTCACTGTGTCTCTAAACTCAGTGACTTTTATTAAAATTATAAAACATAAACTAAACAGCCTTGTAAAATTCAAATTAAAATAAACATGACACAATTTTTTGTATGTAGTTTACATCAGTTTGTGGTATTGTTTTAATCTTTATTATGCCTGAAAATTAGCATTAGCTTTAGCATTGAGTCACAAACCTCTACCTTTCTATGTCCTCTGCTGAACTTTTCATTTTATTTGTGTACTTTTTAACATGTTGTTGGTCACATCCACCCTGATCACTGCTTTATCTTGAAATATTTACTCATTTAAAATTTTTGGATAGGAAGTGTTGACGCTGTGTGGATGCTGAGCGCTGCTGTGCAGAGCCTATTATAACACATGCGTATCACACGTTTATGTCTTCACTGTGTTGTTTTGTGTAACTCTATAGCTGAGGGTGTCCTATTATACTAATGGAATGCATCTGACATTTATTCCTACATTATTAATAGCAGTAACAATGGGATCTGTGATTAGATGTAGGGATTCTCATCTTCTTATCTCAGTCTCCATCTCTGCGTCCCCGGTCCATGACCCGCTTTCGTCTCTGGGTGACTCTTTCCCCTTCACCTCATATAATTGCTGCTGGTGGGTGTCACGTAATTATCTTTTTATTTCAGATCTGCATGTGGGGAATCTAGAAAATGTGTGGTGAAGATCACACAGATTGATAAGGTTATGACTAAGACTGCATTAAAAGACAAGGGGCACACAATGGCGGTTTGTGTACTTCAGAGGAGACAGAGTGAGTGTGGGAGCGGAGAGGAGGACAGGAAGTGGCCATGTTATAAGCCTACAGTGTGTCAGCAGATGAGACGTACAGATACTATGGAGGCACATGCTTCATCATGTGGCAGCACTAAAAGACTTCCTCCTTTTCTCAATAACAACATTAAAGATCTTTGAGTCCAGTTCTTTGTGGAATGTGAGGGATTTGTGGTCATCTGTCAAAGAGTGACCATCCACTGATTTTATACCGCAAATGATAATAACAACACACTTTTACTCATCTGTATTATGGGATCGAAACTCATGCTCATTTGAACGGCTATTTATACTGTGTTGAACTTTTCCTGAATAGTTTTTAAATAGTTTTGAGCTATAAAATCTAGTACAAGATACCAAAATTAAATTAAGGAAACATCTTGTGAAGGAAAAATTACAAGCTATAGTCTAAACCAGGCATGTCTATGATAGCTCATTCTAACCTGTTAGAAATGCACTTACCTGACAGTCTATGGCCCACAATCAGCCCAACGCTGTCTGTGTTTTGAGTTGAGGCCCTTGATGAAAAAAGTTGGGCACAACAGGTCTAAGGATGCACTCGCACTAGTTTATCAAGCTTATTCCTTAGTAATTTAAGTGTTATTTTAAGTATCATGAAAACAATCACAAAACAACAATAACAAACAATCATCAAAAATAACAGCAGACAAAATCATAATATGCAATATTCAACAATTTAAAAGACTTTGAATGTGCACTGCCCCCCAGTCACAAGACAAAAACTGGCTAAACTCAGCAGTAGTAAAGAGAGCTTTTTGAACGCAAGTAATAGAGAGTATTGATTTTGCAAATGCTTTGAGCTCTGTATTATTGTCATTATGTGCCAGTCGGTACATTCTGTTACTTCTTTCTTTCTTTAAAGTGGTAAAATGATTGTACGATAATTGCTGAATCTCCAAATAACACTTATAATGTTCTTCTACTGAAAGCCTTAAGTTTTAATGTTCCTGATAAAAGCCACAGTGCTCCGCTCTGTGTGCCAAACACTCTTTAAACACTTGTTCATTTGTCCGTTTCCTCCACACATCAGCTCAGTCCACGGCTGTTTAAGCGGCTAATTCCCCTAACAAAGGCATTAACCAATCATTTGACTGTGTAAAAGGAGGCTGCCACATCGCCCCCCACGACCCCCCTCAGCACATCTACAGAGGGCCATAAGAAATCACAGTGATCGATGAGGCTGACGGTGGTGGTATGCTCTCAGGAATGAGAAGGGGCTGGACCAGAACAACAATAGGCCTGACATGCTACTTTAGGAGAATTTATGAAGAATTTATAAATAAAACAAATACATGCAGTGTAATGTGTCAAGAAAGGAAGCAGCCGGCAGGAGTGTAGCACCAAATTTTGTGTCCTGAGTTCAAATCATCTTGTTGAGCTCACACTACATAATATCTGATAAAAATGTCCATGATAGCTCCTCCATACTGGGCACTGGGTAAACAGTACCCTTTACCCTTCCCAATGCGATGCCCCTGGCAGCTGGTAATCAGTTTGAGTCCTAAACCCAAGAAGAGAAGCATTATGCATGTTTCAGTACTAAGGAGGACTAAGATATATAAATAAAATAAAATTAAATTAAAAATAATCAAATATTTAGATTTTCTTATTTTTTTATTTGAACATTTTTAAATACAGTATGTATGAAAGAACATGTATTCTCTATACTTTCATTTATAATGTGAGTATTTCTGTTCTGAATATGTTACATGTTACATGTAACTTCAAAATCCAGACAGTATTCTGTATGAAACATACAAACATGTTTACATATTACCATGCACCCTCAATTGGGCAATCGTGTGGAGGCAGAGGAAATAAACTGCATTTGACATAGATAAGATATGATTATCATAATAGCAAAAAGCTGTTTTTTGGCCACAAAAAATGGTAATTTCTGCAATAGTAGTAAATAAAGACAAATGGTTATTTGTGTCAGGAAGGGCAAGTGTGCAGAGAAAATCGGTCAAATGGCACCAGCACAGCATGCTTTTAAACTTACAAATACGGCAATACATTTACACCTGTATAAGCAATTCTACTTCAGTCTTAAGCACATTACGTAACTAAATATAGTTTTCCGTGTATATAGACCTTTGTAATAAGACCTTCTAACATGCTCTGAAGTATATTATAGCAATACAGTCTCCATAGCTCCTCTGTCTCTCTCCTTTCTCTTTGTCCTGAGCTCTGTTTTTGTCAGGGTGAATCTTCTGGTGTCTGTTCATTACGCATCCATGAGGTGCACAGATAAAACCAAAGAGACTGAAGCAAAGTGGAGTTATGCCTGGCCTAGATATGAGCAGAATTATAATGAAAATACAGAGCTGAGCAGCCACAGAGGCAGACGGGACACTTTTGATTAAAACACATAATAGAGCTGTATTATGCAGCGCTGATGGAGCATTACTTTACAAATTAAGAAACATATTCCTGTTTTACAGAGATCTGAAGAGGGGGCGCAGAATGGAAACAAACATGGCAATTCCAATACAAATTTCAGGTGCCACTAGAAAAAACAAGGACATGAATTAATATTATTTTGTCCATATTAACTGAGCTAAATTATGCAACACAATGAGTCAATACATCTGCAGTGTAGTTAGAGAGGTTCCAATCTTAAAAACCTCTGGAGTTGTGTTTTGTTTCATTCACACATGCTTGAGTAACTTTTTATTATTATCTATCACCATCTCCAAAGCTCAAAATGCTCTGTTCCTCCTTGTCATGTCATGTAATGGTAGTTTTCCAAGTTAACAGCTAACTTTTACCTTTTGTTCAGTAGTGATTGGCAATTCCAGGCCTGGGATGAACCCAGTGATTATAGTGATGGTGAATGGAGTTTAAAAACACAGTGGAGCACTTCCTGTATTACCACATCGCATCACAAAGTGGAAGTGGAGAGTTTTCTGTTTGAGAAAAGTACTTAGTCTAAATATGCAACATTTTGTGTGTTATATACATAGATCAAAAAAGGACCCTTTAAAACTGTTTAAAACACATTTAAATTTTCTGCACTGTATTATGGAACGCTATAAAACTGCCTGTAAATGAAAAAAATGTAAGGTGGAAGTGTTTGTCATATTGTGGAACATTCCATGCAGAGCAATGGCATATCCATAGAAACAAGCAGGTGACAATCTCCCAAACAAAAACTTACATAGCGCACCTTTAACTTTGGTTTTGGCAAATCTTTTTGGTTTCTTTTGTTATTAATTTACGGTTCTGTTGTTATATAGATCTATATGTTTGGGTAGTCTAGCAGTGACTGCGCTGTAAGAAGGACAGCTTGTAAAACTGGAGCAGAGCCAAGAACAATATAATCCCGACATCTTTTGTTATTCTGTGGGATACATGCTAATGCTACTGACAGATTTTATCCTTACCTATAAAACCCATATCACAAAACCTGCCTGAAAATGTATTAATGTTTAAACACATGGTTTGCACGGTGACACCACGGTAACCCCCAGTCTCTCATTCTTTAGTTACTCTACATCAGTGACATGACCTCCTCTTTATCTAGCCTTAAACATGCCTCATAGATTTTTTGGATTGGCTCTAATTGTCAGTAGTGAGTAAGGTAGACAGGCTGGTTCGTAGACTGTGTGAATCAATGGCAGGTTAGGCTGGCTGCTTTCGGCTTAAAGGTGTATTGTGTAACATTCCTGGTGGAGCATCTGTTGTTTTCCATGGAGATGTTATTGCTTTGTCTGGAATGTTTCAACAGTATGGTATTAAAATTTTCTATCTATATAAAGACCAAGTTACAGGTCAGGTGTGCGGGAGTCAGAATGTTTCTTTTAGGTATTTTTGGGCTATAAAACTGCCTGTAACTGAAAAAATGTAAGGTGGAAGTGTTCCAGGCAGAGCAATGACATATCCATAGAAACAACGCCCAAACAAAAAATGACATAATGCACCTTTAACTTTGGTCTGCAAAAACAGTAGAAAAGGAATAAAAAATAAGTCTTGAGGATTGTGAGGGCAAAAACTGTAGAATTGCACTGGAACAAGAATATGACAAAAAATAATGCAAAACAGGATGTAGAAACAGGCCAAGAAATGTACTGAAAAAGACAACAACGAAAGTATAGCAGGAACTGTGCGCCAATGCTCGCTTGGATTGCCAGATTTATCACCAAAAAACAGGCCAAATGCAGATATGTGGGATGGACCTCCTGGCTCGGTCGCAGCTCAGCTCAAGTGGCAAGATTTCACTGTATCTGGCGAGAAGAGGATGTGAAAGAAATGATGCGTGGAAGCCCTCAGGAAGCCATATTTGTTATGCACAAAGAAGGCTGTGTCAAAATAAGCCATGCTCCCCGTTAAGGGATATGTAGTGTAAATATATATAGAGCATATCTCAAGGAGGTTGTGTTTCTGTTAGAAATACTGGTGAAACACTGGTAAAGTACTTCTGTTCAATAGACGTCTATTGGAGATACTCTGCCTTTGCCTGCTTCATGTTCTTCATTATCAGAGATTATGCATCAAGTTAGACAAAAACTATTTCAAAATGATGAAAAATTGTGACGGCTGCTATATAACTCAAGTTGTTCTATCTTTTGGATGTTCAGTCCTCAAAAAGGCCACTATAAAAGGAAACTGAGAAAAATAAGTTTAGTGTTTATTTGAAGAGACAATGCAGAGAGACATAAAGCTCATAAAAGACTGAGATGTTCTGCACCAGATTATAGCTAGCTATCTATAAACTCTGATTTATACAAGGTGACAGCGATTTATGGCATATAAGGTTCAAAAGCGTTCATTAATTGTATCAGATTTCATCCTGCTGTTTTAGCAATCTAAAGTCATGCTATGCCTACTGTTAGCTATAGCTTTGTTGTGATAGCAGCAAGGTATGACATTTATCTTATTTTTTCAAGTCTTTTTTGCAGCATTTAAGTTTTGTTTTAATCCAGTATATTTGCTCAGACAAGACAAGAATGAGGCAACTCTGCAGCTATGTGCGTGTTTTGACTTATGCGTTATGCACCAGTCGATACAATAACAATGATTTTAATAAGAACGTTGCGGAAGAGGAAAAATCTGATAACGCCATGACAGTAGATCATCATTATGTATCAACAGTTGTCTTAAGAATAACACAGTGCAGCCTGCCCCATGTGGAAATATCAATATCATAATCAGATTTTGCTCTGGTTCTTCTCAAAAATATAAATCTCCACGGAGACCTGGCATTAGTAACAGAGTTGCACATAACAAACAGACTTCCTCCTCGGAGAATTGCTTCCGAAGCCAAACCACAGTCTTCCCCAGTCACTAATGTAAAAGCCATGTTGGAATGTCGGAATTCCCTCCCCACTCTGGAACAGTCCTCCATTCACTCTGTTCCCTGGGACTTCTGTGACCCTCACTCTGTTTACCAGATACGTGCTTTGCAAAACATCACACTTGTTGAGAGAAGTAAGACAGAGGGAGAGAAAAAGAGAGAGAAAGAAATAGAGCGAGATGGAGAAAGAGCCAAAGAGAAAGCGAGAGAGAAAGAAAAGGAGACTGGGTGAAAAGCCAAAAGAACTGACCTTTGAGTGCATATTTAAGAGTTCTGACCATTTTCTCCAGTTCAAAAAATGTGCAAATACAAAATATTGAATGCTGAATTGTTTTGTAAAAATTAAAAACATGTCAAATCAATAAGAGGCAAATAAGATTATTTTTATTGCATGCTAAAACTGACATTTTCAATTTTACAGTTGCACACATCTAAAGTACAAGGCACTAAAGATGGCAGAGAAGATACAACTATTCGTTTTGGATATATCAGATGCCCCGGTACATGATTCCTCAGTCACTACTTAGTTCAGTCACTTCTACTGCATTTTGATCCTATCATGGTGAACATTATATCCAACAAAATAATGAAAGCTACATATGGCAGTTTTTTAGAAACATGTTGCTGACATAAAACTGAAAATGGTCTAGTTTAGTCTAAAGTTTCCAAATAGTTTTACAAAATGGCTCTTGAGAGAGTTGAAAGTGACCTTTTCAGTGCAAATTTCTCAGTGTTCTGAGATACACAGAAGATTTATGAAGTTAGAAATATGCACAGTTTGTACAGCCAGACAATACCCTTTCATTTCAGTGAGTGCAACAAAATTACACTTCCACCAATTGGACTTTTTACTGAATTCCATGTGTCTGAAGTTGCCATTATTTCAGAAGATTTACAAGTTGGCAAAGAAAGACGATTATCTCTTTGTTCTCATGTGTGGATGAGCTCTGTGTATTGGCTGAGAGGATTCGTAATGTAATACCTGTAATCGCTTATTGTTGATAAATGGATAAAGCTGAGTTACACAGGGAAGAGTGTTATTAACCTTTGCCGTCCTTAAAATTACAACACAAAGAGAAGAATCAGCCCAAACAATTGTGAGAAGAAAGACTGCGCCAGTGTACACGTCTGCAGGTTAATTATAAGTTCTGTTTCAAATGGAGACAAAGTGCAAAGAGACATCCTTTTTATACTCTGAGCTCACTGTGGCTTTTGTAGAACTAGCTCTGTTCTTGTTCTTTTCATGTTTAAATGTACTTGGAAAGTTTGAAAGTGTGCACAGGCTTAATTTGAGGAGAAAAGGAAGAAGTACAGTCCCATCAGAGACACACACCAACAATAAAGATATTGTTTGGTAGTAGTCTTCAAACCTACCTAATACCTTTTACCTTTTGTTCACAAGAGATTGGCAATTCCCAGGCTGAAATCATCCAAATGATTCTCGTGAAGGTGTATTGAATTTAAAAATACAATGGAGCATTTCCTGTATTACTTCATGACATCACAAGGTGGAACAGACTGTTCTCAAACTGTTTTCTGTTTGAGAGAAGAACTCAGCTTAAATATGCAGGGTTTGTATGTTGTGTGAATTAAACAAAACACAACTCCAGGTAGGTTTGTGATTAGGAAACAACATTATAACAGAGATCAGAAAATGGCGTAATATGGGCCATTCAATATTTCTGTCACACTTAAAATCTCATAATGTAAAGCTGAACTTGGAACATAGTCAAACAGTTAGCTATACAGCTATACTGTATAAGGCTGCACAATATATTGAAATAGAATTGAAATTGCAACTATTGACAGTACTCTGCAATGAACAAAATACCCTTTTTATCTATTTATATTTTTGTATCTGTAGTTTAGACTCTATAAACCTGAAATGCATGGAATTCGCAAATAAGTTTACCACTTCGTTTCACAGTCTTCTAATGTTCCTTGTAATTTACAAAGTGCACTGTGAATCCTTCGTTTAAAACAATCAAATATATGTTTTTTTCCTAAATCCTGCCACCATAGTTCAGCATATGCAGTGTTCTTGCTTGACTCTATGATATTTCTGAGAAAAGTAAACTGAAAGTTGATTTTTGATACTAAATCCAATGCTGCACCCTTTCTTCTTGGCTCAAAAATACTTTAGTTCTACTTCTTTTTAAGATTTGACCTTCACAATTCCATCCAAACTTTCCGCGTATGATCCCAGGCTTTAGTACATGAGACAAGGAAGAGCCTCCACATCCCAGCAGCAGAGATCGGCCTGCCCTCTGACTTCTAGGCAGTTTACAAGCGTCATTAGCAGGCCAAGGATCAGGGGCCAAGGCCATAAATCACTCCCCGAACCGTCCATGTAGGAGGAACACAGCTCCCCGGCCGTAAAAAAAAAAAAATGAAAAGAAAAACACACTTGGAGACTTGACAAGAAGCTAAAAGCAACTGCATCCATCACTGACAAAGAGTAAGTCACTATGATAATCTCCAGTGTGGTAGTAAATAATGTAGCAACTTGGCTAATAGCAATAAGACAAAAGGTTCTGGGAGCTGAACACAACCAGATCCTGATGTGATTACTGGGCTAAAATTCCCCCCAAGGACATGCATTACCCAGCATAAATAGTCAGGAGTAACTCAATAGGGCAGTGTGTTCTCCTCTCTGCTCATACTGGACCTTGTATTCATAAACATTATAGACGAGAGAGAGATTTATTATAACAGCAACAAGTGGGAGTCATATTGGAGCACAGGTCAGGGACAGGCAGGAGAGAGATGAAGCAAAGCGTGTATACAGCCATAAATTGTTAGGTTGGTTGTGCCCAAGTGTCAAGGATACCGACGTAGCCATCTCGTCCTGCAGGATCTGTACTTAGTCATCAGTGGAAGTATTCCTGCCATTTTGTCTGTTTTCAGGTCGAGTGGATGAGGAAATTACAGGTTTGGGGGGAAAGCTTTGTTGTATGTTGGTAAGATGCAAATCTAGTGCATTGCTTACAGGTGGACGTTGTAACATTTCTGGTGGAGAGTCCGCCACCTCCATGGAGATGTTATTGTGGAATGTTCCATTGTAGGGCATTAAACATATATAGTTCAGATCTATGGAAAGGTGACTCACAGTAAGAATGCATGCAAGGCAATAAAAACATCTATAATTGAAAAAAATGCAAACATCACCTTCATGGACACAAGCAGGTGGTGAAAAGTTCCACAGTGCACCTTTACTACTGTTACTTTCACACTAGATTGAATAACTGAGTATGTTAGTAACCTCCTTCCAACATGGGCTACACCATGAGCTAATCAGTAACCATAAAGGTCCTATATTATGCTAGATGGACTCTTGTGAGGTTTAAGATATGTTAGAATGTTGCTACCTCCTCAAAACATACCTGGAGCTGTGTTTTATTTCATTCACACATGTTTGAATAATCTTTTATTAAGGGTCTGTCTATATCTCCAAATCTCAAAATGCTCTGTTCAACTTTGTAATGTCATTTCAATTTAAATCAATTAATTAGACATTTTAATTAAAAATAATTTTAATTTAACAGCTACCTCTTACTTTTAGTTCAGTAGAGTTGGCAATTCCAGGGCTCAAATTATCCAAATGATTCTAGTGAAGGTGTGTGGAGTTTAAAAACACAGTGAAGCACTTCCTGACATACCACATTACATCACACCATGGAAAATTGTTTTCTGTTTGAGAGAAGAACTCAGCCTTATGCAGGGTTTGTGAGTTAAATGTGTAAATGAAACCAAACACGACTCCAGTTTTTGATGAGGAAACAACATTACAACATAGAACAGAAAATAGCATAAAATGGGCCTTTTAAATTAAACAGTGTTACGTTTCGCTCTCAGCTTCAGGAAAAAGATATTTCCCCTAATAAATTTACATTGGAATACCCTAATAAAACTCCTGATGTTTTTCCATAACAGTGAAGGTAGCCGGTGACAGACTTTCCCCATAAACCATCTCACCAACATTCACAAGGTTGATTTTTACTTTTGTCTCTATCTGCGGGCTACATAAGGCTGTTCCTTGAAGCATTTACCAGGTCAACCTCTCAGTCCATTACACCACTAATGCACAAAGCTATATATCTGATATGTTTGATCCGGGCCACAAGAAAACTGAAGAAAACTGCCTATGCATTTCTGTTTGCAGTAGAGAGAGCTGAGAAAAGAAAGAGCAAATGGGCTGGAGGTCTACGAGTTACACATCCACAAAGACTCCTCTGAATCCTAATAGTGTTTACCTGGGGGCTTTTACCTAGCATTCACACAATGCCATAGAGCCATTTGAAACAGCCGTAATGTTTCAACTGTGGATTTCCAATACAGCTGGAGGAAAAATAATTCACTGATACATAACCAGCAATATATGCAAGTCAGAAATGTCCCCCAGCTCTGCCTGTATTTTTACTTCTAATGGTAAATTTCTCATACAAAAATTGACCTGTCGAATATTGCAGCAAATGGTCTCATCAGAAAAAGAATCGAAAAGCTATTTCCTCTCAGCAAAACCACAAATCTGACAGAATTGTGTCCCAGTGGAAGGCTGGAGAAAAAATTACTTGGCTGAAAATATCAGCCAAGTCTGTAATGCTATCATAGGTTTGCCTATTACAATCACTACTTGGTATGCCATTAGTAATAAACTGAAGACACAAACAATATTGAAAACCATGTTTATGTTTCCAAAAATGGAAACATAAACTTTTCTGGTAAATTAAATCCACATTGTAAAAAAAATAAAACTGGCTGTGTCCTTAGGCAAGACACCCACATTGTCTGGTATGAAAATGGTGTGTGCGTGAATGTTGGTTGTGGTCAGGGAGGCCAATGGTGCAGATTGACAGCCTTGATTTTTTCAGTCTGCCCCGGGGCTACAGTAGTAGTTTACCACTATTAAATGTGGAGTGAATGAATACTGCACTGTAACGCTTTGGGTGTCTTGAAACGCACTATGTAAATCCAATGATTAATTCATGAATTACTACAATCAACATTTGATATGAACATGTGCACCTCCTATTTGTAGAAAGAGCCAAAGTTTATGAAATATTTGACATTCTTTTTAAGTCTTGATATACATCAAAAATTACTATATGACCACAAACTATATATCAAAATCAGTATTGAGGATCGAGGAAAAAAAAGTATGACAACACTAGTGTCTACACCATATTAATTTCCATATGAATTTAATTCCCTGTACTGCCACGTGCTTGTCCATATCCCTCTGAGTGTCTGCTCCTCCTATTACCAGTGGCTTTGAATGTCAGCACACATGGGACGCACTCTGCAGACTGTGGTGTCACTCATGGCTCTTCTCCTCCTCTTGACAGCTGAGCATAGTGGGCAGCCTGCACAAAGCCCCACACACTCCTCCTGTGTGTAGTGAGATCCTAAGTCCAAACAAACCCAAGTAAATAGAAATGCGCATTGACAGCACACTATCGGTGCATTGCAGGCATAACTCCCGGGCTTGGCTGGCTGGGTGTGAGTTTGATCCCTCTCACCGTGTCTGAGAAGCATGTTAATCAAGTGAGGAGACTGCCAACTAATTCATATACAGTTATCTCCTACTTGTTTTGTCAGTGCGTCTCTGTATTTTTCAGTGTAGCCCTATTCTTACCCGCCTCATGGTAAATTCATCCACATGCATGATCAATGGCTGATTGCATTGCAGCGTTCTGGGAACCATCTTCAAATCTTAAAGGCAAGGTTTGGTCCTGACAAGATTATAGCTGGAGTTTCTCATGCATGTTTCAAAGTGATGGGGGAAAATTGACTACCCATAAGACACCCACTCAGGCCACCCAAACACATGGAGAAGAAGAAAAGAAGAAGTAAACTCCACACAAAGAGAGCAAGAGTGTTCGCCCCTTAGTCATGTCTATACAGACATTCTGTGGAGATTCCAATACTTAATCAGCCAATTTCTCACTCTCAATCTGCGTGAATGTTAAACGAGGCAACCATCACAATGTCAGTAGTTTTTTTCCATTAAAGTTAAACATGAAATATTTTATTAGTGACTTTTTATTTTATTTTATTAGTGACTAAATCAGAAAAACTCCAAATTGAATCCCCTGGTAGCAAACTTTCTCCTTCATTTTTATGCATCTGCCCCTTTAGTGGTATTGGGGCCTGTCAAAGATGGAGTGGTTTATTTAAAAGGCTGTGGGGACAATATCTCTTTTTCTACACACCTTATGGCTTGGCATTTTACCGTCATCTGCTCTTGGTCTCCTCCTGGGCTTCATTCTGTGTTTATGTGTAAGTGGATCTGGTATGAGAAGCACAGAGTGGGCTGTGAGAGACGGTGTGGGTTTAACAAATGAGGCAACAGAGACGTATCAGACGACAAAGTGGAAGGAAGTGCAGCCTGGAGATATCGCTGAGGTGTGTTTAGGAGATGGAGTCGTGAGCTGTAATTATCAATGGACAAGACTGATATTAAAAATGTAATTTAGACAATGCACCATAAAATCTGTAAATTCCATACTCAGGTCCCAGTTGGGCGGTGAATGTGTTAATAAACCAGCTATAATCAACCGTTTGGTCTTGATGGCTGGGTTTCAGATAACATCACAATATTCAGGCCAATAATGTTTAATACAGATAAAGTTAATGTGAAGAACATTAAGGAGTTACCATGGTGATACAATGCACGTATTAGCAACTACTGTCAAAAAAGGTTTAAAACCTCTTGAGGCCCACCGTCCCTTATAAGGGACGGTTGCGGTTCTTTTTCTTTCTAACGTAATTCATTTAATATCCCTTTAGTCAATATGAGCTTCCTATATATCATTTGAAAGCTTACACACACCACAAAATGCACATTATGTTCATTTCTTTCCAAAACACATTCCAAAAACTTTGCCCGCAATCAAACTGTAACATAAGCAAATCAGAAATCTCGCATTTCTTACCTTTTGACTGCTACTCCAGCTTCAAATCACATTCAATCCAGAAGTGTTTGTGCTTTTTCTGTTCCTCATAGTCCACAGAATAAAAATATCCACTTGTTTTTTCTTCATAAGACGCTCCGTGTAGTTGCTATCCAGCCGAAAGCCCATTGTCTCCTTTCGAACGTAGCTCATCCAACAATAAATCCATTTTTGCGCATGGCTTTGTAAACATAGCTTCCATTTTGGCAGCTCACTTAGGGTATGGTTGTTTTCCCCCAAGTCTTAGCTTCAAAACAAGACATTCCGCGGAGTTTTCCATGAAAGTTTACCGGAGTTAGACCCAGCTAGCCTGAAGCCGGCGCCTCCATTTTGTTACAAAATGGATCCACTCAGTCTCGTGCGTCACGACGGCAAAACGTAATGCATCATTGGAGAATCAGGTTGTCAATCACAAAATCTTATAGCCAATCAGTAAAGCTTTCCAAAAAGAGGTGGGACAGTCAGATCTGAGGTCAGATCAGGGCACAGCAACAGTGCGTATTGGTGCCAAGCCGCCATTTTGGAGATGGGCCATGGATGGTCTGGATCATTACGCACAGCGTCTGCGCAGTTTTTCAGAGTTTTTCGATAAAGTGTAGCACTATTAGCACTAATTTTACGATTTCTAAGGCTAAGAAGCAAACAAAACAAAAAAATAATAATAAATAATAATGGTTAATAATGGTTACAGTGCTAAAATATAATTATCTGAAAAAACTTTGAAAATCAGGTTATAAGTGATATTTATAGTCCCCAAAGTGACAAAATATGTTTTATATTGCTAGTAGAGTGATAAAAATGCATGTAAAGTAATTTGGCACATTTGGCACAGATGTGCCAAATCTGTGACAGATGTACGATTTCATACAAAAAGGTCCACATTTTGAAAATAGTTGTATCTAGGTCTGAACTTTGGCACAGTTGTTGCCAAAACTATGGACAGTTGCTGTGGTGAGTTTGAAATGCATAGCATGAAGTATGTCTTCAGGAAGGCCTTTTATTTTTGCATTTTTTTTTCCAAGGCCAAAAAAAATACTTTTTGGGCATGTTTGAACAAGTGTACTGCAAGCTGTGAGTCTTCTAGACAAATCTAAGACATATCTACATAAACTAGAAGGACTTAGCTTTCAAATTATGCATCCACAAAGCCTCTAGAGTGTAAGGTGCCCAAACAATAAGCTTTAATATTTGGGTATGTACAATTCGAGAAAAACAGCCAGTTTGAGGTGGGCCTCAAGAGGTTTTAAGATTGTCTGAAAACTCAACAAAATGGATTTAAAAAACACATTTTCAGAAGCCTGTGATCACTACAAGCGTTTATGGTCCTGTCCTGGTGTTTGATTTTCGACAAAAAGGGCAGATTGCCCAAGTCGACTGGCTACTGCTACGTAACTTGTGACTGTAATGACAACATGTGAGAGGGGCTTGTTTAACAGCACAAATCAGCTCCCCTGTGGTTTCAGCTAAGTCAGTTCTTTATGGTCAGGTTGAGTTCAGACAAAACAGATTAAAGTCTAATAAAGCCACAGACAGAGCAGTGCCTACAGTTAGCATCACACCACCGGGAACGGCTGTAAAGTATCAATAGGGAAATCTGGCTCTGGTCCCCATCTAGAAGTTTGACATCATCTCATTTTAGATTCTGAAAAACACCATTTCATCTTTCCCTTTCCATCTTGTTTTGTTGTTACATGTTTTTTTGCCAGATGTTGTTAATATAGTAGTTTGTTTTGTCCAAAAACTGTCTTGTAACTCATTGATAAATCAACAATGTTATAATTACCTGCTATTTTGACAGGAGAAGAAGAAAGGAAAATCATGTTAGTGTAATTATTCAGACATTAATAAAGTATTAAGAAGCATCACGAGGCGTCATGTTTGGACCAGTTTGTTTAAAACCAAATCCAAACCAAAGGAAGACAAAATTATGGGATGCCTAAAATCCCAACAAAAACACATGAGCGTAATACAGCTTTTAATAGCAGACCAGCTCTTAGTTTTAATAAAGAATGGCACAAGCTGTGAAGCCCAAATTAAGAGCACCGCCACTGCCTTGATGTGAAAGATCCAGACACACAGTCAAAGAAGACATGCTCTGGTTGATGGCCCCTTTTCTTTCTTGTCTCCTGTTTTTCTTTTTGCCCAGGGCTCCCTCAATCAGTCATGTTTCACTTAAAAATAAATGCATTCACATGACACACTTCATAGTTATCATCTCAGCGGGGGGCTTCTCTGCTCATTCACCCAATAACTTCAGCTCCCATTTGCATAAAACAAGCGAGCCTCCATCCACCACTCACGTACACTGTCTGAGGGTGCCTGTACCGTGGCCATAAAGTACCTGGCGCCTTGTGCAACAGATCAAATCAATATAACACCATTTCCATTTGGAAGTCAATGGCCCCTGCTCTGTCATCAGATTAATTCTATAAACAAAGATGAAGTGATATGTCTGAGAGTCTGTGTCATTGTACAGCAAAGGCAAAGTGTTCACAGTGTGGAATACATGTTCAGAGATGGTGGGCTCAAATTCAATTGATTCTCTTTGAAGACTGCCGGGAATATCCCATCACATGGCATTAAACTGGTATCTATTCAGTTGTGAGTACATTTTGAAACTTTCACGTACTTTCTTGATGTGAGTGTGATGTGAGCCTTTATTCAAATTTGACGTATAAGTTCAAATTTGACGTGTAAGTTGGCCTAAAAGTGTATCATTTAACTTATATTAACCTCCTGAGACCCGAGCTTTTGTCTGGTGTGCATTTTTCATTTCTTCTTGCTATTTGGGATAAGTAGGACCTACTAAGTAAGTCTTCTGTATGACACCATTGGTTAAAAAATGTAAAAACATTAAAATGTATAAATAAATTACAAAAAACAAACAAACAGCAATTAGCTGTTTATTTCAAGCCCTAAACCTGCCAAATGTGACGTAGGTCGACCGTGAGCGGGTTGGGGTTCAGTGAGTGAGGTTAAAAACACACAAAAAGGCCTGAAAATGTGATCCACAGTTTTAATTTTTTCTGGTTTTCAATCGTTACAAAAAAAAGTAGAGGTGCAAAAAGTGGAGACAGGCAGCAGTTTCCCTATAGCAGCAGAAACGTCCAGCAATTTATAACTGTAAACTCATCTAAATATTCCCAAGTTTACCTAACAACATGTACAATCAATAATATAACATAGTCCCAATGTCTTCAAACAAGGACATGACATTTCCTGATGCTCTCGTCTGCTGTGGTCAATAAAATGTGTCGAATTTTAATGCCAAATGAAGATACATTAAGATACATGAAGAGACATTATTGTACATAAATACATTGGTTTTATTCATAAATTTTGCATCTAAACTTTACCATGCCGTTTTTTTTTTACTTTCGGGAGCTGCTGTAGAGGTTTTTAGTTGATTACAGGTGAAAGTTTAAAATAATTGAAAATCATGGTGCTAAGAGGCAAAAATGTAATGTCCTCGTATGGGGCCACAAGGTCTCAAGAGGTTAAATGATATACTGTGGAACATTTCAGGCAACGCAACAGACTACATAGAAACAAGCAGGTGACGTACCTTCAAAAAAGTAACTTAGAGTGCACCTTTAAACACAGATGATTATAAAACTTATATTACGGTAAGATTAGTATTCTGCCGGGCCTACTGAGACAAATTTAGATGAGGTGTCACCTTCACTGTTCAGTTGAGCATTTAAAACCTCATAACAAAAACGCAGATTGCATTTCCCTAATAAAAACTACAGATCATGCAGACTTCCTTTGTACATGCGCTCTAGCGGATGGGTGGATAAGGACACTTTTTGTTCTCTGAAGAATAGGTAAAGTGCCTTGTGTATTGATTGGCTTTTCTCTGAGCTTTTGAGCAACAGGGTATTGGTATAAAGGCGACAGAGACAGCAGACAGACCCTCCCGCTGAGGCTGTTGACAGAGTATGCCATTTAAAAATACTAAGAGGACAACAAGGCTTCAAAGCAAAAAAAAAAAAAAAAAAAACTGGCTTAGTTTTTTTCCTTCCATATTTTGACAAAAACTACAGCGAAAAGATAAGCCAGGAAAGGTTCAGGGGAGGTTTGCTTTTTCATGAAAGAAATATTCCAAATGTTTTGTCTGATGTTCTTTGAATTCTGAGATGTATAACATGTTTGCCAAATAAAACAGATTCCACTTTGGCAGCCTGTAATGTAAATGCACTGTGTATGAGAGGACACACAAGTAAAGATAGTATATTTATATTTATACTTTACTACTATATGGTAATATAGCATAAACTATACTACCATATAGTAGTATAGTTACAGGCTCCCACAATAGTGACTTTTTTCCCACTTTTTTGTTGCAGTACTCACATCTTCTGTATAGCCATTGTAATTGTGTGAGCAACTTGAATTGAATAAAAAATAGGATTCATAAATTAATTTGTAAGGAATACAATCAAGCTTTGTATAGATTGAGTTCATTCAAGCAGCCTTCGTTCCCACTCATATAATTCAATAATAATCAGCAGTGGGAATACACAGAACAGAGGAAAGACATTGTATTGTTGGCCACAAATTGGTGGGTTAAAGTAAAGAAATAACTGTGATATAAGATATAACTGAGACATGTTTGAAATAAAAGATGGTGAGACATTTGAGGATATCCAATTTTATTACTTTGCCTGGAAAGCAATAACATCTCCAGAGAAAAGCATGGCATACACTCCACCAGAAAAGATACCTGATGCACCTTCAAGATTATGATGTGACAGTGCATGGCTAATCTATTATTATATTAGTACATTATACATGATTTAGTAAATTATTCAAGCTTTATATGCCAATTGATGTTTGTTTGCACTTAAGATCTCATCATCTCTCTCTGCTACTGTACTGTAAATATTTGGTTGAAGTTGGAATACAATGAGCACACAATAGTTAGAAACATCTCTGTGTGCTATGATTGATAGTACAACAACAAGCTCTGATTATCGACACATACTTCACATGTCCCGGGGCCAGTGCAGGGTCCATATCAGTGGCTGCCCCTCTCCCATGCTCCCTCTCAGCGACCACATGAGAACAGGAGCCATTCAATATCCCACTAACAAAGGAGCACTGCCATGGAGAATAAAAGACAGTCATTATTTCATTTGGTGCCTAGTTAAGTTAAACAGTGTGATAAAGGCCCACCCTGACACTGCTGTTTTAATTTGAGGCCCATTTCCGAGCATTAATTACCATTAATATAAGGCATGGATTAGCCAAGACAATGTACCACCTGATAGGCTCCAAAGGCCAAAGAAAAGTGGTTTGACTGAACAAAAAGAAGATGTTTTTTCAGAATTTGGTAGAGAGAAAATTAGTTGGAAATTTAGACATTCAGTCTGTAAATTGGTAAAGCACAGAGAACGAGCTAATTAAATGATACAGCATCATTTTAAGATTGTTTTAACAATATGGTCAATAAATAGGATAATCATGTTTTTTTCTCCTGTATTTGTAGTTTTACAGTATGGCATGGCTTCTCTGTCTCCACGGGGACGAGGAGATAGTGTCACCAGGCCATGTTACAGATCAGATCTGTGGAGAAGCAAGAACCAAGATATTTGAGCAATAAAACATCTTCATGGATAAATGCAAGATGGACAGTTAATGTTTTAGTGTGGAACATTCCAGGCACAGCAATAACATCTCCATGGAAACGAGCAGATACTCCACCCGAAAAGTTACATGGTGCACCTTTAAGTAACAATAATGAGTAGTTCTTACACCACTGACTAGAGGACAATCAAACACATTACAGGGCACATTTTGCAGCCAATGTATGAATTATATAAAAAAAATATGGTAATAGGAAACAAAAGGAGCCTCCCCAGGAAGTGCATAATTTCATGTGGAGGCCGAAGATGAGATGACACAGTGAGATAAAAGGAAGCAAAGAGGGCCTGGATTCAAACAGCTGGAGAGATAGTGGTAATGCCTGCACTCAAGCTTAACTGCTGGACTCGTGACAAGATAAGGACAAGCATCACCATCTGAGCCCCCATTTTACCAAGCTTAAAGACCCCACAATAGTGTTTCCCCGTGCAGAGCCCTTCTTCTTATCACGCATATTGTTTAAAAGCACTCACGCTGAGCCAAATGATTACATGTTGGAGTTGAAAAGACAGGGGCCCAATCCGGAGTTCACCATTAAAGTAATAGGCCTAATGTATAGTGGAGGGAACATGGAGGGTGCTGCAGTCTTTGAAACGGTCTCCTAATCATAGTGAGTCATGTTCAAGGAATGTTCGGAGAAAAATAAAAAGACGATTGAAAAGCAGGAGAGAAGCCACAGAGGACTTAATTAACCTCAACATCCAAGTTTACGTCACGTTTGTTCACACATCTTTCTATCGCCTCCACTGTCAAAGCCTTTGCCGATCCCATAATGCCAGCCGCTGCTAAGGCAACCTAAAAGATCCTAGCGTAGATGTTTTGAGTGTATGCATCCACGGACATGTGATGGCATGCAAGAGTTCATGCTGGAGTTAATATGGATTCGGAATGCCTTTGGGAGTGTTATCGTCAATAAAATGCCTTTGTTTGGATGGCTAATTACATACAGCATTTTTGTAATTTGGTCATGGTGTTGTTTGAGCTTCTCCCACACATGCGCTATATTTAACAGTCAAATTATACTTGTGTATTTAAAATCAATCGATCAATGCTATGATATATGCACCTTCATCAATTATTAAAAAGGATGTCAAAAATCAATTCCCACAATTAGTAATACTGAAAAATGTCTCCTTTTCTGGATAGTTTACAGTGATCTTTATCTATATCACTGAGGTTTTGGAATTTGTGTCAAGCATCAAACTAGACCTGTCACAATAACAAATTTTGAAGTACAATATGTTGCTAAAGAAATTAAAAACGATAAGTGACAATGTTGAAACTAATTTATACCACTGACACAATAACCCAAGAGCAGATTTAAACCATGAAAACTATTCTAAATCTACAATATTGAGTTATAAAAGTTATGAATTCACCCTTCTACAGCTCAGATCTTATCAGAAAGCCAAAAAAACCCAAAATTTCCCAGTAGCAGTAGTACAAAATGTACACACGATCAATTTTGACCCTCCACAACAAGTCAATATAGTAATTATTGAGACAGGCTTACATCAAAGCTGTTATTTAATATTAAAATCGAGTTTTACATTTTAGTGTTAAGACAATATATCCATAGAAACAATCTTACTATCACACAGCTACATCATTATAAAAGACTGAGGAAACTTCATGCAAGCTTTAATTTGTCCAGATTATGGTACTACAGAGATGTTTTTATATCATTTCTGTAATGGCATGGCAATTTTGGTAAATGCTCTTATTTAAGCTGTAATAATATATCAAGTGAAAACTAGTTATTACATTGTCTGAAGCCCAATTATATCAACTAAAGTTTTGACAGTCAATTTTCTTGACTGTTTTATATGAACAATTCAGGCACAGTTGCTCGCAATAACAATAATAGCATGCTTCCCACACAAAAGTTTAGACCTCTCATTATTCATGAATCAGGCAGAAAAGAGATTCCCTTTCCCTTGGAGCCACATAGAGACACAGTACTCCAGTTTGGACTCTTTTGTGGTTTGAAAAAAGGGAATCGGAGCCCAGCAAAGATCAGTGAACTGAGTGACTCAAAAGGCTGAAACCCCCAGGCTAAAAATACCATAGCCAATCATAAGTAAATCAGAATGCAAGGATGTGAATGTAGATGTTCTTTGCAGGCAGCCAACCAACTCATTTGAGCAGGACCTAAGCCTCAAGACAGAATCCTTTATCCCCAAGACATGACTAGCAGGCACTTTGAAGGGAGTTTGAGTAATGAGGCTAACGCTATGTAACCTGGCAACATGCTACAGCGGCCGATGCCAAAAGATGTTGAGCTACGCCTCGGGCTGACAGCAAGGGAAGACTATCCGCTCAATAAACTCCAAATATATTTTCACAACATACCCCAGTGTTTACTCTATACTGCCAGTAAAGTTAATATGTGGCTGACCAGATGTTGTGATACATTCTTTATTAGCTTGGCTGAGTTGTAGGAGATGAGCTTACTGGACAAGGCCAGTGGTAGTTTGTAATGATCAAAGATGACTAAAAGAAACTAACTTGTGGTCCTTGAAAAGAAGAAATAGAATTAAATATTAGCAAGTGCAAGATAAATTTGTTAAGTTTGGATGTTATGCCAGTGCTGCACTAGGCACAAAAACAAATCTGTCATAGTTCAGAGCATTCGTACTTTGGCTATGAACTTACAGTAGAGAGTATTTGCTGGAAATCTTCAACTTTACTTAAGCTGTTTTCGACAATGATGAAGAAACACATTTTTGACCAACTGATCAAAAATAAATGTGAGAGTTTCAGTTCCGGGTGTAACCTTGTACAACAGAAAACATCTTTTCAGTGGCTACAATAACACTTTTGAAATGAGCTTGCTTGGATGTGTTGGAAGATGAGGCTGTAATGTAACAACATATCAGAAACACATTATAGAGTGACTAAAATTGGTACTGTCATCACTACTGAAAAAGAAGTCCATCAAAGCTTTGTGTTTTCTGTTGAAAAATGAGCCAAAACTCACATGAGAGCAATGCGTCCAGTTTCACAATTTTGTCATGAATTTGGTAATAAGTAATTGTACATGAATGTGACAAACTTTTTTCTCACTTTACATTACTAAGCATGATGTGTTTATGATTTATGTACCGTATTTTTCAGGCTATAAGTCGCACCGGAGTATAAGTCGCACCAGCCAAAAAATGCACAAAGAGGAAGAAAAAAACATGTATAAGTCGCTCCAGACTATAAGTTGCACTTTTTGGGGGAAATGTATTTTATAAAATCAGAGACCAAGAACTGACCTTTCATCTTGAAAGGCAAGTTATATAAGTGATACTAATAAAAACAACCCATTAGAGAATAATTTGTGTATCTTTCGTTCATTCGTTTTTCAATATAGAACCAAAAATAAGAAATTGAAAAAACAACTATTTTCTTTATTATTTGTCTCTAAAACCAAAATGAAAATAACAATTAGTTTTTTCATTTTTGATTCATATATACAATTCAAATATATGGTCTATGGACTGACAGTGTGAAAAATGTAATATATAATTTGCACCTGAGTATAAGTCGCAGGACCACCCAAACCCTGAAAAAAGTGTGACTTATAGTCCGAAAAATACGGTATTATCTTGAAAAAATTAAGGTTAGCCTCTATGTTTTTTTTGTTTTTTTTCACATGTGTGCATCTAATCATCCCAGTTTTCTCCATTGTAAATTGGATGAACAATGTACAGTCAGCCCATTATTTTATGGTAGAGAAATCAGTTGTTGTTTGCAGCCAACATCACCCATCTCACCCAACACACTGCTTTTAGCACCAGATGAAAGTACACTTTTTTATTTAATAAGCTTTGATGTGTCTGTATGATTTACAGAACTTGATGATCACAGAAACAAATGTAACAGTTTTAAAAAGAGCTGGAAAAGCCCTTGGATAAACTAACCTTATGTACCGGCTTAAGCGCCCTCTTCTTCACAGCCTGCACCAGTTGAAAACCACTTTGCAAGTCAATTTCCAAACGCTGGTGAAGTTAGTGAGCTGGAAAAATAGGTGAGGCCAATTTTCTCTGATGTTCCTGGATGAAAGCTGTGCATGAGCATGTTAGCGTGTTCCCTCACTGGACATCTGCCTAGCAACAGCCCCCCGAGTCCAAGTGTAATCAGACATGGCGTCAATTAACAGTAACATCGTAGGACGTCCCAAACACTTGGCCTGGACTTCAAGGAGCTGTGGAGGGAGCAGGACATGTGGGAGCCAAGTCGGTTGAGCTAAAAGACAGTTGGAGTGTGTGCTGTGTGCAAGCCATTTCGTATAATGGGATTTCGCCTCCAGAGAGACCCCCACTGTGCTGTCAAATGTAACTCTTTTCACTTGTACAGTCACTGCTGTTTGAATAAATGGACATTCTTGAAAAAGGGGCTACATCCAATCTCCACAGGGCGACCAAAAGAACTGGGGGTGTTTAACAGCTGACCGCAAACAGTGGAATAGAGAGGTGGGAGATGGGCAATCGCAAAGAGAGATTACAAAGGCACAGGAAAGTGACTGAGGTGCGTTGGAAACCAAGAGATAAGGGGGGGAATATAAAGTCGGACATGAGAACAGAGGGTTTATAGCTCACATGTACTGGGTGAGGACTGGCTTTGGTCCAAGTGCAATGCGTGTGTGGGTAGACTAATGATTGATGCTGGAATGAATGGCTGATTGGTGAGTCGTTCCCACGGAGTCACTGATGCCATGAAATATTCACCAGTCTATAATTCAAATGGTTGGTGATATGAAAGTTTGACCATATTTCATAATCAAATCACTCAAGATATATAAAACACAACATCTCTGGTGAAAAGTGATCTGAGACTGAAGTGCAGGCAAAAGTTTAATTAATTTCAGTAACATTCAATCGATCAACTGTGATATTTTTAACTCTATAATAACAATAAGGAGTGCTAGAAATATAGTTATGTTTTGGTGTTTTCTGTATTGAATTATATTCTGAAGTTCTGTTATAGTCTAAAATAGTTTGTAAAGGCATTTTGAAAGAAGTGAGTGAGGACTTGAGTATAATAAAGCAGGGTTTAGTTTGTTCAAGATGACATAGGGTTGGGACCAATGAGCACTGAAGCAATCAAGAAATTTCTTCTTTAATTTTTTTACTTTTACATTGAAAATATGAGTTAAATCCCAATCTTGTCATTAAAAAGGTGCAAACCTTTTTTTTTTTTTTTTGTGAAGGAATGTGTTAAGTATCATTAACTCTATCTTTAGTTTTGTCTGTCTGCCTGTGTCTGTCCCTCTGCACATTGACACATTCATGTGTTCTGCCAGGCTCTAACAGGTCTCCATTGATCATCATATTTCCTCTTTATCTTTAATCAAAAGACCAGGGAAACTCTGTTGTTTAATTGATGAGTCTTTGCCCACTCACTCGCTCCCACAGAACCTGCTCTCATTCATAATGGATCACCCTCGGCTAATTATTCCAGCGCCACTCCATACACTTATATACTGTATTTAGACAAAGCACAGAAGTGAAAACAGGGAGAGTGAACAAGAAAGTGGCCGGCAAAGTGGAGGGTTACCAAGGTTTCTATAGAGCCCATCTATACTTTGGCAAATACACCAAGAGACAAACAAGATATAGTGAAAGTGACAGAAAAGACAAACCACTGAAATTTTAGACAGAATAATGCATCAGAGGCATACATATTTATTTATTTATTTTTGCATGCCTTTTCAGAAGAAACTTGAGAAAAGTGCTTCATCCCCCTTCAAAACCGACTAGTTGAACTCTTGGCAGAAGAGAAGGGAGAGAGGGTAGTTTGTGCTCAGATGGATGGAGAGCCTGTCTCTAATATGGGCCCATCTGGAGCAGGATTGACCTGTCGGCCCATACCTACCACAGGCTAATACCTGCTGATAAATGGGATACCAGGTTCTGGGATGTGGCTCAGAAGTGCCTCCAAAAAGACAGAGGCAATATCAACTATGGATAAAGGTGAGGTGGCCACTGGGAGATGTGAGGAGGTCCCTGCCAGCTGTAGAGTGGATGGTAAGAAAGTGATGGTTAGTATGGTGACGATGCCCATGGTGATGGTTTGTATGGTGATGGTGAATATGTAGAGGGTGAGTGTAGTGATGGTGCCTATTGTGATGGTTGGTATGGTGATAGTGCCTCTGTGATGGTTGGTACAGTGATGGCGCCTATGTGATGGTTGGTATGGTGATAGTGCCTCTGTGATGGTTGGTATGGTGATGGTGCCTCTGTGATGGTTGGTATGGTGATAGTGCCTCTGTGATGGTTGGTATGGTGATGGTGCCTATGTGATGGTTGGTATGGTGATGGTGCCTGTGTGATGGTTGGTATGGTGATGGTGCCTGTGTGATGGTTGGTATGGTGATGGTGCCTCTGTGATGTTGGTATGGTGACGGTGCCTATGTGATGGTTGGTATGGTGATGGTGCCTATGTGATGGTTGGTATGGTGATGATTGGTATGGTGATGGCGCCTATATGATGGTTGGTATGGTGATAGTGCCTCTGTGATGTTGGTATGGTGATGGTGCCTATGTGATGTTTGGTATGGTGATGGTGCCTATGTGATGGTTGGTATGGTGATAGTGCCTCTGTGATGTTGGTATGGTGATGGCGCCTATGTGATGTTTGGTATGGTGATGGTGCCTATGTGGTGGTTGGTATGGTGATAGTGCCTCTGTGATGTTGGTATGGTGATGGTGCCTATGTGATGTTTGGTATGGTGATGGTGCCTATGTGATGGTTGGTATGGTGATAGTGCCTCTGTGATGTTGGTATGGTGATGGCGCCTATGTGATGGTTGGTATGGTGATGATTGGTATGGTGATGGATGGTATGGTGATGATTAGTATGATGATGGTTGGTATGGTGATGGTGCCTATGTAGAGGGTGAGTGTAGTGATTCTTGTTATGGTGATGGTGCCTGTGGTAAAGGTGTTACGGCTGCCATTTCTCAACAATCTGCTATGACAACTGCCACAAGAGAGGTAAATCATAGTCCTTCCATAGTCCATTTCTCACTTTCCATAGCCCAGTTCTCAACAAACACTTGTTGTAAATTACATATCTGTGGTGAAAAATTGCCTAACAATCACTGGGACCTTAATACATAAAAATACTCTGAGATGTAAAAGAGATAAAGTTGTTTGAAAACCATAACTCAACAACACTAGGGTCTGCCTGCTCTGGATTGATCATGTGAAAAGTTTCTAACAATTATTTTGCCAGGACAACAATTCCCTTAAATTGTGAGGATCAACTTCTCCAAAAGCATGCACTAACACCCGCTCCATTAATTGGCCTCGTATGTCTCTTAAAGCAGCAGATGTATCTATTTATCTCATTTAGGCTGATTCTAATGGCTGCCCGCAAACAAATGATCAGATTTATTTGTTTTCCTACAGCATATAAAACAACTCCTGGATTAGTTTAACAGACCCAAGTGCATTATTAAATTAGATATGGAGATGTTTAGGGATGTGAGCACACAGCTTTCACAGCAAAGTCATTTATTCTTGTCCTCATGCTGAACAGTCCTTCATCATCTCCTCTCCACTTCATATTCACCGTAGCCTCTGGGTCTTTTTCACTCAAAATATGTTCAGAGAGCAGCGAGACAATGATGCAATGGAAATAAGCACTCCAAAGCTCATACATATTCATAGACATAGATCCCTGCACTGACAGGCTGTGTGTTTAAGTAATGGTAGGAGCTTCATTAAGAGCACCAGTAGCAGATTAGCATGTTATGTTGTGCTTTTCCTTCCTTCCTCGTCCACATCTCCGCTGTGGCTCTGATTAAATGAGAAGCTCTCAGGTTTGGCTGGGCTCCAGCTCTGCTGGCCCGGGGCAGTTAGACCTCCTCCACATACCTCAGTTTTATACCTCTCTCCATTATTGTCTCCTCCTCTCTCCCTCCACTGGGACTTGTGATATTGGACTCAGTTTTTACCCAGAATGCCGAGTGTCTTCTCTCACAGCCTGTGGTGACAGTGACCTTGGCTGTATGAGCTGAAATAGAATAAGATAAAAGTGTGCTGGCCCTGTCTCTCATTACAGTCTAATGGTTTACATTGCACATTCCCCGTGAGATCTGAGGCTCATGGCATAGGGCGGGGTCAGGGGTCGGTGGGTGTTTGAGGGGTCATCGTAAGGTCATTGGTAAAGCCCATACTGCGTTTGAAGCTTCACTTAGCAACAATAAACAGAGCACAACTGTGCAGCACTTTCACCAAATCTCTTCCAGCACATTCCTCCCTCTCCAAGTCTCCAGAGCGCTGCCATATACATCAAACACAGAGAATTATTCTTCAGCTGCATCTGCAGCCAACAGCCACTGATAAAGCTGTATCTGTGCTGACAGCAGGACACAAAAACAACTCACTGTGTTTTCAGACACTGTCGTAACCAAACATGGACCAATAAACGCACAGAGCACCAGCTAATTTCCTAAAGACTGCTGTTGAAACACAACCTTCTGCAGAGGGTCAAACCCAACTTCACAATCTTCTCTGATCTTTGTGGTGTTAGTAATTGGAGCTGCCCATATTATTTCATTATGACAGAGTCTAATACATCAGCATTATCAGGGTTATCTGATATCCTGCTCTGCATTAGCATAGCTGCCAGGCAAGTGCACAGTCACCCATTTAAGTTGATCCTCAAAGCAGAGTTAGTGGAGCTTAGCAAAATTTTCTGATC
Organism: Odontamblyopus rebecca; assembly: GCA_030686955.1. Classification (NCBI taxonomy): domain Eukaryota; kingdom Metazoa; phylum Chordata; class Actinopteri; order Gobiiformes; family Gobiidae; genus Odontamblyopus; species Odontamblyopus rebecca. Next base: position 20,207,050 of record CM060660.1, on the reverse strand, counting down.
CATATTGCACTTTATGATTCTTCTAAAGTGGAGTGAAATGCAAATCAGAGGCTAAGATATAACAGCCAAATTGGATTTGGTGGAGGAACATTATCAATGCAAATGAGACAGAGCAGAAGGGGCACTACAGTGAGCTAACAGGTGCAAAGCCACAAAATGACATCTTTTTAGAAGCAAAACTAAAATTTAAAGCAACAGCATTTTGTTCAGTTCAGTGGTGACGCAGCAGTTCTGTGCCAGAGAACAGCTCAAGGTTGAACAGTCCCCAAACTTTAACTAGTTCTTCTTTTTTCAGGGTCTCCTCTGGGGAACATGGCCACGCAGACTGGCAGGGCTAAATATGTTGCAGAACTGGTGAGGAACAGACAGATGTAAAAGGAAAAATAACATTGAAAATGGAAAAAGCTCATCCTTATCAAAGTCAGGTTTGAGTTCTGGTTGACAAAGTGCTCTACACAGATTTAAAGGTCAGTTGTGCTCAGCAGAAGTGATGGAGACTCTACAGTTACTGCCAAGGTTACAGAGTTACAGAGGGCCACAGGGTGCTCAGACCTGCAGGTCAGGAGCACCTTTGATGGACATGCACCCAGAGACTCCTACTCTGAATGTGTCATCTTCAAACAGAGCAACACTGTGCCACTGCTCAGCCGCAGTCTCTCCTGTTCTTGGACTCCTGTACACACCTCTACACACTTCCAGCCTGATGCACAGCTCCACTCCTCTGGCACTGGTCTCAAATGGAGGCTAAATATAGTGAGTGAGGTAAAGCTGGAGGTATTATTATCACTATGAGCTCTTGTGTTCTTCCATAATGACCAGCGGGCGCACCTGTCTCTCCAGGCCGGCCCCCTCAGGTCACTCTAAATATAGCCCCCTGCCCCTCTCCTGTGGCCCCACTACACACCACTGCACCTCCACACTGTATCCTCCACACCCTGGTGTGGTGCAGGTCCAGTGCCATGCCTGGCCCTGAGGCGCTCCAGGACCACCCCTTCTATAGACACTTGATGACATTAGAGTGGAGCAGGGATCCAGTGGTTCCAGAGAGGTGCTGTCCAGCATTCTCCCTATGATTATCACTGCAGTGTGGCATGTATCTGCTGCTGCCACACTATATTTGGACACTAACTGCAGGAGAGAGGGATCAGAGGATGCACTGAGCTTTCACACACTCACAGTGGTATGAGAAATTACTTTTTAATAACTTAGTTAATGATAATGTCCCAGTGCAGATATGGGGATTTGTTTTGCTAGAACAATATTTTTAAGAACACAGTTTAAAGTTTTTTAGTATGTAATTTATTTGATTAAATAAAAATACAGTTCCACATTTATCTTAACATAAAATAAGCAACCAATTAACACAAAACAATAATTTCTGAAAACAATTCAGATAATCAAACATGACAATAAACAAAATTAAAAATTCTTGCGTGCTATGACAGAAGCCGTATTAAAGTCTTAATTAAAGATATTAATACTCACCAAAATAAGACATTTACTAAGTTTTTGTATAGTTAATTGCCATTTTCAACGGTAGGCTGTAAAACATATGCAGAGGCAGCAACAAAGTTGACAGACTCCAGAGCAATAAGAGATGGACTGATACAGAGGACACCGCAGAAAGGGCCAGAGTCATCCCCAAACCTAATATTACCACACCTGTCCCAGTTTCTGCTGACCCAGTGTCACATCTAATGCTGATTATCTGCTCTGTATGATTATCTTCTCTTTTGCTTTTACCTTCAGGTGTTACCAACTGCAAATCTGCCACTGCATAGGTATTTTGCGGTGGTAAAAACGTCTGTGTGAAAAAGAGCATAAGTAATGTCAGTTTTGGTTTAAATTTGACATTTGTGTAATCAGCTATTCCAAGTGTAATGGAAATGTATGTGTATTCATATTGTGAAGAAAATATTCTTATCATATTCTGGACCAGACATTGACATATGTAAAGACTCGAGAGGCACTGTCCCCCAGGAAACTCTGTGTTCTTTAACCTGTCTTCAAGTGTAAAAGTTGATTAACTCAAGGCTGGGAAACCAAAGTCACTCTGCTTTGATATTGTATGTCTGTAGCTTTGTGTTTTTGACTGGCTTGGGATTCTAAAAGGTTGGGCCTAGGAACTATCCGATCCCTGTCTGTTGTAACAAAGAATGAACATGTTTGTATTGCATATCTCACCAGGCTTCACTTCAAATGGGTTATTACCATCATCAAGAGATATATAATTTTTTTCACAACACCAGCTATATATTCATGATTTGCCCAATGACTTCAACACTTTTGTATTTCATTTCAAACTATCTCTAATAGCAAATGGGCTTGTGATTTCTTAAATTAAACAGAGATGCACGTTGAACTTTCAAATGATCAATGTTCTTTAGACATCATGTAGGGGTGATGCAGGCTGCACCGTTTGGACCAAAGGAACGGGCCAAATCAGAGCGGTGATAAAACTGACTACACCACAGCGCGCTCTCTGGCCTTGGCTCCCTGTCTCCGTTACCCTGGAAACTGTTGTCCATGTAGGAAGGAGCAATTCTATTACAGCGGCCAGGAAATAGAACTATAAAGCATGACTTAACAGTTATAGAGCAATGCACCAAAAAGGACAAACGGGATAAAAAAAGATAACTAGAGCAAAGATGAGCAAAGATTTAATAGTGATAAAAGGTGTGAAACAAGGAAACAAAGACCCAGAAGATGGAGGACTTGACTTAACACGAGGTCAGTCGATTTGTTGTGGTCAAGCAAAAAGTGAAAGTCGATGTCCTTACCTCAGCTTGAGGCTTTAGAAATGGAGCATACCGGTGCTGCAGTCTCAACACAATCTGGATCTGAAAAAGTGAAACAAAACAAAGACAACTTCAGTACAAACAAACAGCCAAACACAGACTCTAAATGAAACAAGGCAAGTGTTATGACAGATTGTCTATAAATAATAAACAGGAACCTTTTCTTCTCCTATGGATCAGTAATAAACATGCAATTTTTTATTAGGAACTTGTGAAAGGGGACGGAGCCAGTAACAACTGCACAAAATACATACAACCTCAAAACCTTGTCTTAAAGTTGCATTGTACATTTCTGGTGGGGGGTCCTTTGAATGCTTTGCTCCATGGAGATTTTATTCCTTTGTCTGGAATGTTTCACAGTATTAAACATGTCCATCTTCATTGAGACCAGACCAGACCAAGTTATAGGTCAGATCTATGGAGAGACAACCCTTCATAGTCAGAATGCTGTTTTTCTAGGCATTTTGAGTTATAAAACCACCTGTAATTTAATTATAAATAAATAAATAAATAATAAAATTATGTGCAAGTTAGAGCTGTTTAATGTCATATTGTGGAACATTCCAGGCAGAGCAGTATACAGTATATCCATATGAACAAGTAGGTCACGGACAACCAACCAAAACGTTATACAGTGTACCTTTATGAAATATGTTATTAATTATGTAAAACTGAGTAAAACACAGGGACATAATGATAGACCAAGTTTGGGGACCCCTGCACAGAGAACAATATGACACTGTCCTACAAGCTGAGCAAATAACAGGAAAAGTGAGATATATTCTCAAACATTTTACATTTTAAAAGGACACTTCATGATGTCCGTTTGTATCTAGTTATCTAGAGACTCATTTAAATTCAGCCCACGGCCTTCTAGCGGCTCTGACATGGCGGACAGCTAATGGACACTTGGCACAGATTTGATCAAAACCATGTGAAAGTGTCAGAGTGAGAAAGTGCCCAGGAGGCTGTTTAACCATATACCCCTGATCCGAGTAAGTCCCTTCATCTATTCACCATCCATCACAAACCACCTCACATTAACTAGTGCCCCTCACAGTCACACAGCCCCTTTCACTCAGTCCATCTGTCTCCCGTCTCATGCCCAAAGCTAAATCCACCCGTTTATTCTCCTCTACCATCCTTTCTTTACCCTTTTTGTTTTTTCATCATCTCAATACAATCTCCTTCTAGGCTAATGGAACTATGTTGTGAAGTCTGAAAACACTGACCTTAAATCCACTTAGAAAAGGCGGGTTCAGTGCAACTAAGGGACCATTATGTAGGCTACTATATTCAACGAAAATGAAATTAATAAACTAACTCATAAAGTCATGACCATTGACAAATTAATAGAATATTAGTAGAACTGGAATGATTTAAGAAGGTTCAGTAAGATCTAAATTATGAACTGCAACGTGGTGTAGACTGTTGGTTTAGAAGCAGATGTTAACCAGCAAAAATGTACACACAACACTTTATAAAGTGATTCCCATTAAAATAATAGACTGAAGAGCTCATCCTCAATGATATCCAACCTATACAATAACACTATATTAACAAGTTGCCCAATGTATTACTGCAAACATTTAAAAGTAACTTTACTTTACTGGACCACAAGGACTGATTCAAGATTAAATATTGATACTCTGCAGTGACATTACTCTGGGGTGATGTAAAAGTATCTCTATTGGGGTAATGTTGAACAGACGAGGTGACACATTAGCAAAAAATGACAGAAATGTTTAATATAGTCTGAAAACTCAAGAAAAAATACAAAATGGATTTAAACAACACATTTTCTGGAGCATACGAGCATTCAAGGGGCTGTTTAGGTGTTTCATTTTCAACAAAAACGATGAGAGTAACTAACCGAAAAACTCACTTGTGACAGCAATTTTATGTGTGAGAGATTTGTTTAAGCACACAAATCAGCTCATCTGTTGTAGGTGCAACCAAGACAGCTCTTTCTGGTCTGATTGTCTAAAAAAAACCTAATTTGAGTAGTGCTTTCAGTTAGCATCACACCCACAGGGAATATTGACGACATCAGTTGCAAAGTATCAATAAGCAATAACAGAGGCAATTATATGAGATTCAGTTATTAAAAAAAGATTTATGTCACCATAGGTTTCCTGAAATACATGGGAAACACTGGATTAAAAGGACCAATCTATAGTCAAGAGATAATGCTATTGCTTACTGGCGTATTTCTAGAGTTGAGATTTATAGCGCGTAGTGAAGGGGCAGACAGTCTGTGAAGGTCAAAGAGGAGCCTTCAGGGAGAAACAGGAGTAGCACGGCAGTCCCAGATCAAATAGTGATCAATGGAGAATACACACTTAACTCAGACTGGTGCCTGTCACATGCACACACTCTCACACCACTGTAAGGGGTATCAAGTTCCCCTTCTCCAGCCAATAGTGCGGGAACTGCCCCTCTGATAGTGAGGCTGCGAGTGTGTCTGACCCCCCCTAAGCCTGGGAATCATTGGACCTAAGATCAAGTTACAGTTGTCTAAGACCTGACTTACTTTGTTCTGGTGAGCTCAACACTAGCCCAAAGCTATAGCATCTAACATGGGTCAAATGACTCAACCAAATCCATTTTGGTGGACTTTTTTGAAATTGCACAATAGAAGAAAAAGAAATGAGTCGAGCCTACAAGCTATAAACACACCCACTTGTCTGAGGCTCCGGGAATGTAGTGGTTTTCAGAGCAAAAGAGGGAAGAGATATGATCGAAGTTCCTTTTGTGTGAAGGGCATACAATACACCACATGTGTCATCTTTGAAATCACCTAAAAGCACTCACCATTATGTTTGAAATACAATCTACATTAAGGTTAAGATTACAGAAGATTTGATACATGACTCAAGACATAAAAGAAAAATATTGCTGTAGGTGTTGAACAAACCACCACTGTACAACAAAATATGTGTCATGCGCTTAACTTCATGAAAAGTTAGGTTGTCGAAAGTATTGAAAATCACATAATAACTTACACTAAAACTACATACCACTATGGAATCCAACTGGAGGACTGAGGGATTACAGATATCAGGCCACATGATAATATGAAAGAAGTTTTTTTTATTATCATTGTGGTATCATAATCAGTATTGAGTATCAAGTATATTCCTACAGTATCAAAAGTGAGTTTGAAAATGAGTTTCGTGACAACATTGAATGCTAATCATTTAAAGGTGCACTGTGTAACTTTTGCTTTGCCTGGAGTGTTACTAGTCTATATTGCATTTATTACATTACAGGTGTTTTCTAGTCACCTGCTCGTCTCCATCAAGATTAATGAAACACTATGCAACATTCCAGGCAAAGCAATAACATTCCCATGGAGACACAGGAAAGGTATAGTGCACCTTTAAAAAGCATGTTTTAATTGTTTCAATGAATGCAGTTACACAAACTGACAATCATAAAAGATAAATATTTCAACTACAAAATTAGCAGGTTTGCACTTAGGAAAAAATGTAAACCAAAGTAGAAACAAACAAAAACAATTGCAAGAGATAACTGGTACAAACTTTGAGGCTGGTCATGCAGATTGAGATGATCACAAACTACTGTTTATTCCACACAAATAAACAAGTATTCCTGGCATTGAAAAGTGTTTAAATATCCACAATGTTGGTATATACAATAGTTTCCAACCACACAAATTGTGCTCGGTGCTGTTTCCATGGGACCATCTTTGTTGTCGCTGGACTCATTCATGGTGGAAATAATCTGTTTGACATGTTGGATAATGATGATGTTCATTTCAGAAAGACCAAATATGTTTAGTCTCCCTATCACTAATAAAATGACACCGTTTGAAAGGCATGATTGTTGTAAAGTGGTCCAAAACGAGTGGTACGAGCCAAACCCATCTCTCAAATACAATAACAGCCCTTTGTAAAAGCGCTCCAGTCCTGCCAATAACTCCAGCAGAGGAATCAGAGTGGATGGTCTTTTTGTGGTCAAGACTGGAAAAGACACAAGGCAAGAGCGGAAAAGACACTACATCTGATAGATATTGGAAATTTGGAAAAAAAAAACAAATTGAAAGAATTTCAATTTACTGTAACTTTTTTACTGGCTTAAAAACGTGAAAAACAGAACTTACATTTTAAAGGTCCTATACATATACTACACAAAATGAACTCTTGCGAACCTTAAGCCATGTTATAATGTTGTAACCTCATCAGAAACATACCCAGAGTTTTGTTTTGTTTCATTCGCACATGTTGAGTAATTCTTTATGATTAGTCTGTCTCTCCAAAGCTTAAAATGCTCTGTTCTGTTCCACCTTGTGATGTCACAAAGCAGAAGTTTTCATGTTAAAAGCTACTGTTCCCCTTTTTTCACTTCCTATATTACCACATGACATTACAAGGTGGAACAGCTTGATTTCCGCTTGAAAGAATAACTAATATGATAAGAACCTAAATATGCAGAGTGTGAATGAAACAAAACACAACTCTGGGCATGTTTTTGATGAGGAAAATACATGATAACGTAGATCAGAAAATAGTGTAATATGGGCTCTTTAAACTGTTCAACAATTCTGTCTTTAGTCAACTGTACATCTGTATTATTCACTATTGGTTTAAAGTGTCTACGTGTGCACACTAGAATAACTCAAACTGGCTCCTGTCCTTGTTAATGATGCCAACCAGCTCCAGCATGTCACTCTGTCTAATACTGGTCACTTCACGGACCTTAACAACTCTGCAAGCTCACACCACTCTGTCAAATTGTTAACTAGCTCTGCTCCTGTCACTTCACCTGCCGTTGCCTGTCTGACTAGGCCTGACCAGGTCCACTTATCTACAACATCTGCTGCATTTGCACATTTTGGACACACTTCCTAGTCCCGAAATAGTATAATGACTTAACTACGACTTGTATTAAACACAGAATCGTCTTAATAGAAACTGGAAAATCACAGAGACAGAGAGATTGTCTCTTTGAAAGCTACTCAATTGAATGGCTGTGATATTACATTCACAGAGACAGTTGAACCTAAGGCACATTTGAACAGTAGCATTTATCACACAAACGAATAACGCTCTTGACAGGAAATAACTTATATAGAGAGATGTCTTTTGCGCTGTTAAATGTATAAAAATAGTGCATCTGCCACATAAATCACAGGACATTTTACCTTGTTGTAAAGGTCATGACTCTTGTCTCTTTATTATTTTTCATCTCAACATTTTATCTGTCAGTTTGTCTGTTTCCATGTGCCAGCCTGCCTGTCTGTCAGCTCAAGTGGGTGATACAAGAGTTTGGTCTTTTCATGTGGCACCTTTGGGTGTCTGAACAACTCCTAATGCAAAAGTGAAGAAAAGACGTGATCAGGGAGCGATGTAAGTGAATCCCTCTTGAATCATGACAGGGCATGTCTGGTGTTACAAAAGGTTAAGAGAGTATCTGACTTCTTCATACAAGTATTTGTTCTTTGAGGCTTTGTTTGAGGGTAGGTGCATGTTTAGATGTTATAATATAACAGGAAGTGTTGTCACAATATTACATTTCAAAAGGGTCTTACACTAGATCTGAGATAGATTTTCATAGTGATACTTGTTCAAATGAGTATCTGTTCTGTATTGTATTTTATTCAGTCAGTATTGAGGGTTTTTTTAATCAACCTTGGAGATAATTTGTTCAGAAAAATTTTAAAGGTTGAGATCTTTGCAATAATGCCTAAAAATGGAAATGATTGAGTATACTTACTTATATATAAAATGATCTATTATATAAATTATTTACCATTTTCTTTGATCAATCAGAACCATTAATTTTCTGCATTGTCAGGATAAGGAGATTTAACTGCTCTCAAACCCCATGTGTAAGTACCTTGCCTCTGTACCACACATGCAAAGTGAGAGCATTGGAAGCACAGTACATTAGCATTTGCAGCTATAAGGCTACAGAGAGACTTTACTCAGTGCTTTATGAATATAAGCACCATCACTATGCTGCATTAAATATTGATTTCTTTGCGCTTAGGTCAATGTAGAGTTAATCTGCACATGGGGCTATGAAGTGTTTTCATTCACAGTGGACCACAGTCTTTTGAATAGTGTTTGTCAATGTGCCTCCATACAATTATGAAGTCATTATTCCTGCACTAGCCTCCAGTCATTTCTAATTTGGACAAATGACATTTCTATTTAGCACTTTGACACTTTGTCTTGTCGTTGAGATGCACAAAATCAGCGTACACAGCCACCCAACTGCCAGCTTGAACTGCCTTCCTACGCCATATATCCACATTATGATGAAATGAAATGTGAGTATTTTGTTTATTTATTTAAAGGGTCCGTATTACACTATTTTCTGATCTATATCTGGAGTTGTGTTTTGTTTCATTCACACATGTTTATGTTCTTCTCTCAAATGGAAAACACTCTGTTCAACTATTTTGGATGATTTCAACCCTGGAATTGCTGTTCTCTAATGAATTAAAGGTTCATGATATCACAAGGTGGAACAAAACATTTGGAGAGGGTTTGCAGATGTAGATAAGACTTATAATAAAGGATTACTCAATTATGCGTGAATGAAACAAAACACAACTCAAGGTTTGTTTTTGATGAGGTAAATGGTAGATGGTTAGTAGCTGTGGGCCAAGTATTTGTGTAATACTGAAACATGATACATGAGGGGAGAAAAGGTGATCCAAGCTATTAAACAAGCCACTTGGCAGGAAGTCATAATCTTTTATCAATGTAAAATATATGCTAACTTGCCTCAGTGGGTGATTGAATTTGGAAAAGATAAATTAAAATCAAACCATTTAGCAAATTAGAACTTTCTAAAAAAAAAATTTGATTCCCTAAAGTAATGGTGATAAAAGTAGCAGTTATCTGTTAATTTGGTCATTTTACTTGAGTGTTGAATTAAATCTTCTCCTTGTTTGAGTAGTGAAATAGAGAAAATTAATAAATAACATGTTTATTTATCATCAGAATCCAAAATTTTGTGAGTTTCCAGCTAAGATTGCACCTGTCAGACACCCGCTCTTCACACCTGACAAATTCTTCACAGTGCGTCGACAGGGTGCATCATCTCATTGGCTGCTAACCAACCAGACATGCAACAAGCCCTGTTTACTCAAGTCGCTATAGCTGCATGACAGAGAAAGAGAGAGGAGGAGTGGAGAGGAGTGAAGGATAAAAGCAACAGAGAAAGAAGGAAATAACATATGGGGGAAAGGGGTTTTGGGTTTGTAACGGTTTGAAATGTTGGTACAAGAGGAGTCGGGATAGACAGGGGAGACTGAGGCAGAAAGCACTGGTAGCCCTCATCTGCAGATCAAAGTGCTGTCTTCTGGCTTGTTGTGCCTGGAGCTCTCTTCCTGAGTTGGAAAGAGGGAATAGCACAGTAAGAAGGAGTAGGGTTCGGCAAGAAACTTTTTCTTGCTAAGTTTGCTTTACTGGTGTGTGTGGAAACAGTGCTGTCTCTCTGAGTAAAAAAAGCCCTCCATCAGCATGTTGCCAGGCAGGTAAACAAAGAGGAGGACAGCACTGAACCTTCTAAGGTGTGTTCATGCATGGCCCAGAGCTCCTGACCATCAGGGACACAACAACAGACTACAATAAACCACCAACTCTTCTTATTGGTCAGCCTCTGTAAGGCTTAGAGTGAGCAGCAGGTGAGTTCAACCAATCACAGATAAGTATGATCTCTGAGGAGCAGAGACTGAAGAGATGACTTCAGTTTAAGGCCTCTATGCTTCAGGCAGGGACTCTCCATTGACCTGAGACGTTTGAAAACCACAGCCTCGGATTTAGAGGTGCTGATTTTCATGCCAGCTGCTTCTGACATGGTGAGGATCTGAAGGCATTTATAATGAACCTTAAGCATCATAGTTAAAAGAGGTCCCCAACTAAAATACTTTAACCCCATAGATGTGTTATGTCTCTTAAAAACAAATGAATAACCAGATAAATTGTTCTATGAAATAAGAGGATGGCTTCCAGAAACTGGCAAATCAACAACACTTTGACAGTTAATCATGATGTGAGCATCAGTCAAAGTGTTCAAACTGTGCCAACAAAAATACACTGAAACAGATTTACAGTAAGTTGGGCCAAAGCTTTGTTATACATGAAAACATTATTTCAGAAGCATTAAAAATATACATTTCTTTTTCATATCTTTAGCCTTAATAGAAATATGTGTAATGGAGGAAGTTCATGCTGGTTTCAAATACAAAGTTCTTTTAAATATATGGGAGTATTTTATTAGCCCTTTCTAAAAAATGTGCAGAATTAATTACAGCAAAGGTCATGGCTATTCATGCTATCAGCCAGGGGAATGACCGCACACTTTTCACACATCGGGGGAGATTATCGCCTTCTTATACGGATTACAAAGTCAGAAACTCCAAGACATCCTCAGTAATCTGCAGAGCTGAGCCCACTCCACTCCAGGATTGCAGTGCTGGAACAAAAAAAAAAGTTTCTTCACCACCTTCAAACTCCCCTCTGTGGTTTTTGAGCGAGCCTGTCTTCAACCACAGGTACATATTTAGCATTTGCCTCAGAGGCCACGTCCAAATCTAAACAAAGTCTCAGCCAAAACATCACCACTGCAGACCACAGACAATGGCCAGCAGCACTACAGCACTGACAGTGTTTCAAGATACAACAGTGAGAGCCACATTTGGTTCATAGCACTACATTTGGCAAGGCATATATCAATCATGGCACATTTTTATCATTTTACAAGACATAATTAGCTGCTGCAGTGCTAAAGATGCGTTTAAGAAAAATTATGATTCGGTTGCTTCTCAATTTAAATGGTAATGCCGTCGCTAGTTCCTCAGGCCTTTCCACACTGGAGCAGTTAGCGGATGATAAATTAGCTGGTCTTGTGCGTGTTTGTTGCTTTTGTAAGTGAGTTGTAGATACATGGGGCGGGGTGCCATGAATGACAGCGTCTGAAAGAGAGTGATGGAGAGTTGTCCTTGCTGCCATATATCTCCCTCTAACACACGACACAAAGGAAATGGAAGATTGGCTGTGTAAACATGACCTTTGACCTCTGTTTATCCAATATTCCATCAGAATGACAGTCGGCAGCTCCAAACCTGCCCCGAGATTCCATTATGGGCCTATGTGGGGCTGCAGTCGTACAGTGTCACACAATATATGGAGGAAAGGCAAGATTGAGGTCCTTGGGTGTGACAAACAGAAAATGTCCTGGAGGATGCAGGAGCCAGGAGCCAGTGTTATACTGGACCCTCCTCTGGGACTCTGCAGGATGGTATGCTTAATATTCCCTAAACTTTTGGAGTTTTACTAACTCATAACATTTTGACCTTGAAGAAAACTTGAGGTTACAAATCATATTTCGTACTTAGAAAAAAAGCTTGATCCATATACCAGCATTAAAAGCTGTTAGCATTTGCTGTTGCTTATTCTAAGTTAATATTCTAAGTAATGAGCTAATAATGCCAACTTTTTTCTTCATATTGAACAATCTTCAACTTCAATTAGAAAAACTGAAAACAATGCTTTCAATATGAATTTCTGTGTACATAAGCAATACATACTACACAAAAAAATAGACTTTCTCCAAAGAGACTTCTTTTCTGGTCTGACAGTCTTATTGTTTATAGTATTATTTCTGGCTTTAACCTGGCAGTGAAAAGTTTGTTTAGGATTTAGTTAACATTGAAGTTACCAATTTAAGTTTGCTTATTCGCTGGAATCTTGGATCCTATTTCTGCAACTTTGGGCTTGAAAATGGACTTGAATAAACTACAGGGAGAAAAAATACCAGAAATGATCATTCGCTCTATTTCATGCACTTTTGGCAGTTTAGATTTGAACTTGAAAAAAATGAGAAACCACAAGTGAGATTTCTTACACTTAAAGGTCCTTTATTACACAAAATTGACTCTTGTGAGTTTTAAGCCATTTGAGAATGTTGTTACCTCATTAAAAACATAACTGGACACATGTTTGAGTAAACCTGTCTACATCTTCAAAGCTCTAAATGCTCTGCACCACCTTGTGATGTCGTGTAGTGGTGGTTTTCAAATTACAACTACCATTAACCATTTGTTCAGTAGAGAATGGTAATTCCAGATCTGAAATTATCCAAATGATTCTAGTGAAGGTGTATGGAGTCTAAAAACACAGTGAAGCACTTCCTGTATTATCACATGCCATCACAAGTTGGAACAGTGTTTTCTGTTTAAGAGAAGACCTCGAAGAACTTGAAGAGGAAACAACATTGTAATATAGATCAACAAATAGTGTAACATGGCCCTTTAAAATGAATGTACAGCATAAACTTCCCCTCAACATTTACACCAAGGTTTTCGCTGACTCATAAAAGCTCAACCTTGTTTGAAAACTGAAAGTCACTCAGGAAAAGGTGTTCCATCCAGCCACTTGGTCACATCTATTCTTATTGCACTCTCTGGCACCTTAAGTCTGATTCGGTTTCCTCAATCACAAACTGTACGCCGGCTCCAGGGTGTGATACTAAGTTTGAGAACTCCTGGCAAAAACTGAACAGAGAAGGAAAGAATGAGAGTATGTGTGTGAGAGGGAGATTGGCTTAACAGGATGAATGGGAGTCATATGAGTAGTTAGTGTACGAGGCCAAATAAAACATGCGCTGGGGAAAGTTTCTCCATACGCTTTGGCTGTCCTTTGGCACTTAGACAGGATTCAGTTCTCTGGCACTGGCCCTCACACCTCCACTGTTGTACCACAGCCAAACAATACACTGACTTAAACTGAAAGCCTCACAGCACAATATGAACTAATTATGGAGACATCTGGGATAAGGCTTTGTAATACTGGTAGTTTATTGCATGAATTTAAAAGGCCCAAGGTAAAACCACAGCATGTAAGTATCAGCCAGGGACATCCATTTTACTGAACACCTATAGATTGTTTCTCTTTTTCTCTTGATTCTTAAGACTTTTGTTTGCTTTAGGGCAGTATACATTTTAACTTCTCAGAAAAGTACTTTCAGCTTTATAATGGTTTCTTGGTTGGCAGCCAAAATGTTTTGGGAAAAAAAAAACATTGTCCATTTTAGTGTATGTATCAACTGCTGTAAAATTTACACGTCAAGTGGATCATAAAACATTATATTACTCTATTAATCTAAGTGCTGGGTTTCAAATCACATCACAACATTCAATGGGTCAATATTATCTAAAACAGATGGGGGCAACTAAAAGTAATATTGTTACATGCAGATTTTTGCTGTAATTCAGTGCATTCTTGTCACTAATAGAAATTAATTAATTGTTGCATTTATATAGCACCTTTCAAGATACCCAAAGCACTTCACAGTTCATCGTTCATTTACTCCACACTCAGTGATGGTGAACTACTACTGTAGCCACAGCTGCCCCGGGGCAAACTGACGGAAGCGAGATCAGCCCCTCCGACCACCACCATCACTCATGCACTCACCACTTTCATACTAGGCAATGTGGGTCAAGTGTCTTGCCTAAGGACACAACAACAGTTTTTGTGACTGCTCCCCACTGTGGCGCCTGGAATTTCCAGTGGTCTCTCATCCAAGTACTAACCAGGCCCTGCTGAGCTTCTAAGATCTGATGAGATCAGGCTTTGACAAGTTGGTATGGCCACAAAATGATCAGGTTCAACATTTCTGTATTACTTTTTACATTTTTCTTAATAATGAACGATGTTGTCAGTTGCCCCTTATGTGAGAGTATGACATCATTCTTTATTATAACACTAGTCACCAACGAAGTACACCAAATAATATTTGAGCTTCCAGACTGTGCACTACTCAGAGTGCTCAGACATCCAAATGACTTCTAGACACATTTTTAGTTTGTAATGTTTAATAGATCCATATGTGAAACTGGGCCTGGGTTAAGGAGGAGTCAGATGAGCACACTTTGTAATATCATTTGTATAGTGAAAAGTGACATCTTGAGCTATAGATAAGGACTGAAAGCTCAAATGTGTTGCTAATGGACTCTACAACACAAAGATGGCTTGAAAAGGCATGAATTAGCAAAACCACAGCCACACATGGAGATAACATCAACAATATGAATCCCTCCAAAGCCGTGTTTATAATGTTGTTGCACCTAAGTAGGATTTAAAAAAGAAAGAGGCATCTCTGTTACAACTCTGTCACTCTCGCTGCTGAGTGCTTTCATTCCCACTTTAAATTGTGCTGGGACTATGTGTGTTTGTGTGGAAGGGGGTGGTCTACAGTACAGTCAAGTTAACATATTTAGATCACCATGTTAATGTTTTGAAAATGCTATATTTGCCAAAAATAATGTATTAACATGTGTCAAAAGTTTTGCTTTTATTTTTGATGCTCTTAGCGCCCCTTTTGTTCCGCCTTCAGAGCACTATCACAACACACTTTTAGTTGACACCACTGCACATCGTGTCAGGTTTGTGAAGTTGTTGTGTATAGTTTTGATTCCAGATTTTGTATATTTAAGAAAAAAATCTTGTGTGGGAAGATGGGTGACGTAGGCTTATGGGCTTGGAACATTGCTTACAGCTAACTGTAAAAAGGGTTTGAATAGGGCCCAGGAGAGGTCATAAAATTACTCAAACATGCATGGATAACATTTAGACCTCTTTAGGTATGTTTTGATGAGGGAACAACATTGTAACATGGTATAAGCACTGTCAACTCCCTTTGTGGTCATACCAGCTTGTCAGAGCCTGATCTCCTCAGATCTCAGAAGCTAAGCAAGGCTGGGCCTGGTTAGTATGTGGATGGGAGACCGCTGGGAAAATCAGGTGCCACACTGGGGCACAAGTCACAAAAACTGTCACATTGCCTAGTATGAAAGTGGCATGTGCATGAGTGATGATGGTGGTCGGAGGGACCAATGGCGTGAGTCTGCCCCAGCACAGCTGTGGCTACAATAGTATCTTACCACCACTGAGTATGGAGTGAATGAATAATGCTTTGTAAATAATGCTCTGTAAAGCGTCTTTGTGACATATGTCTCTGAAAAGCGCTACATAAATAAGCACTTACTTACTTACTTTGAGGGGCTGCACTCATCCCCAAAGACATGTCAGCTGATAAAGGAGATCAACGTGTTTTCTATTATCATAATGGCTGAACTATATGCAAACATTTATGCTTATGTAACAATTTAAATATTTATTTTGGTTCTTTGGTTCTGAAAATGGGCCATGCATACAAATTTTGATGCATAGTTTCTTCTGGCAGAAAGTATTCTTGGCACTCAATTCCCAATTTGTTTTAACCTGTTTAGAGCTGATGTTTCTATTTGTGTGTGTCACCTGTTTGCTTCTATGCATGTGTCACTGCTCTGCCTGAAATGTTCCAAGGTATGACATTAAACATTTTTACCTTATATTTATTCAATTACATGTGGTTTTATAGCTCAAAAATACCTAGGAAAAACAGGCATTCTGCTGTGAGTAGGGTTGCTTCTCCACAGGTCTGACCTGTAACTTGGTCCAGTTTGGTCTCAATTATGATAGAAAAGATTAATGCCATACTGTGAAATATTCCAGACAAAACAATAGCATCTCCATGAAGAAAAGCACCCTCCACCAGAAAGGTTACACAATGCACCTTTATGGTAGTATTTAATAAGAAAAAATCTGTTCTGAGACACAATTTTGAAAACTTCTATTCAGAGAACAGAATATGTTTATTAATCTGCTTATAAGAAGTTCCACCATAAAGATATTTGACTTTAATTCTGCACACCATCAATTTCTACCATTTGGTGGAAGGACTTTTACACAGAAGTATATCCGTGTGTGTCCCTGAGGCTGCTACTGTTTAACTGTTTTACGAGAGGTCTCCCAAGTCTTAAGGCGGTGATTGAAGGGAGGGGAAAAGACTAGCGCCCCGGATGTGAAGTCAATCGCATTATCGCTGCACACAGTATACAGTGGACATCTTTATAGGGGTGCACCAGGTCGTGATCGGACTACACAACGCTTGGAGCACTGTAGTGGGAATAAGAATCAAGTCAAGTGCTGAGAGAAGGAGCTGCTTTGTGCTCTGTTTAACGCCAGTTTAATGTACAACAGTGTGAGAGAAAAGGCGAGGACAGAAGCACATAAAACTTTAGGAGAGGGCCCTCTGTGGGAGGTGGTGGTTGTGTTTTGGGCTCTATTGAAATTTCACTGGTGAAAACAAGAATAATGTTGGAGCCCAATAGTGTTGAGGATGAAAGTCGCGAAGGGAAAACAGCTTTATCCATCCATTTACATGCAGCGTTGTAGCTTGACTAATTGGAGCACTATTTTAGCGCCAGTACAAGCCTGAAAGGGAGTTCATTTATTGATAAGGGCTGGGGGGCCGCTTCACTTGTGGCTACCCTCCAAACCAAACTGTTGACAAATGCGAGCAAGATGAAAAATGTAACTTTGGGAAAACACACTAGAGTTTTAGATGGACAATGTTAGCTCTGTCTGCATCTGCAAATTGTCAGTTATGTCAACAATCACTGAGATTTTTATGTTCTTATGATTTGAATGAATTAATGCAGCTTAGTTATCATTAAAAGGAGGCGTAAAAGAGGCTTGATAACTATTTAATAAATACCTTAACTCTTTTACCAGGGGTTACTAAGCCTGAATCATTTGCAATTAACTATTTGTCCATTATGAATTGTTCTTTGTTCAAGCATTACTAATGCTAATTAAGGGAATTTGTTATAGGAAATTGTGATCTTTTTGAGTTCCAGCTTGTGATATCATGTGGTAATACAGGAAGCGCTCCATTGTGTTTTTAAACTCCATACACCGTCACTACAATCATTTGAACAATGTTAGCCTTGTAATTGACAATATTAACTGAACTAAAAGTAAAAGGCAGCTGTAATCATGAGATGGAACAGAGCATTTTGAGCTTTGGAGATGTAGACAGACTAATAATACAGCATTACTCAAACATGTGTGGATGAAACAAAACCCAAGTCCAAGTATATTCTGGAGGAAGTATCAGCATTGTAGCATGGCTTAAAGCTCGCAGGTGTCACTTTTGTGTAATAGGACCTTTAAAGCATAACACATTCTCTACATATGTCTTTCCTATCAACCATTCCAAGTACCAACTACAAACGTTTCAGTTGCTTTAAAAGGTAATTAGATTTTCCGCCTGTCACCCAAACACACTGACATTTACAATGGGAACCACCATGGAGAACAAACACAGACCCTGCAGTGCAAAACCAAAGGGGGCCGGTCTGATACGTTCACCTGAAAGAGTAGAAGCACAGGACTACAGCTGTGTACGATTTACACTTAGCCATGGCACACTCCAGTTAAAATGTCACCACAACGCTCGCCTGATCACGCAACACATCCACGGACAAGATGGCAACCACACAGCTCAGCCTTAGCCCCTTGTCACGTCATTACTTAATTCCCCTGATAGCAATTACCCCTGAAAGGAACAAAAGCTGGTGCCAAGCTGCAACTATTACTGACGCTGAGGCTCACAGAACAACAGGATGATTTTCTGTCGGGCCAATTTGCCGTGGATCCACGCTGAGGCCGGGCTAATGAAGGGAAGTGCGCAGCTCAGGAGGCACCCACCACAGCCGCTCTGGCAGGAGATGAGCACATGAGAGCTTAGGAAGGGTGGAAGAGCTAGTTGATCCAAGATTGGTGATGTTTTTGTGTTTGTTTTTATTTTGGTTTGGGGTTTCTTTTAAGTATTTGAGTTCTTTGTGGTTCTTGTTGACACAGAATTTTCATTACTATCAGTTAGTTTAGGTAATTAGAATTTCTGTAATGACTTGACTTATAAAAAAAAACTTTCTTGATCCACAAAGGAAATGATTTGGACACAGTAGCTCACACATATACATATAATATATTAATAATAACAAAGAGTAAATACAAATGGTAATAACTGAAATTGAAGTTCCAAAATACTGTGTCAAATAAGGCAAAATTAGATTAAGTAATGTCACCAGTTGTCAGTATTGTAGACCAAAAAATCCAACATGGAAAAAGTAAACAGTAAAAGCGTGTAGTTTATTCAGACTTTAGAGGAAAATATTTTACTTTTTTCTGTTCAATTTATTAAAAATCTGTGTTGTTCATATTCAGTAAATTAAAGGTACATTGTGTAACTTTTCTGGTGGAGGATCTGTCAGATGCTTTTCTCCATGGAGATGTTATTGCTTTGTCTGGAAAGTTTCACAGTCTGGTATTAAACTGTTCCATCCTCATGGAGACCCAACCAGACCAAGTTACAGGTCAGATCTGTGGAGAGACCACCCCGATCACAGTCAGAAGGCCTGTTTTTTCAGGGTATTTTTGAGCTATAAAACTACAAAATGTAATAAATGTAAGGTAGAGCTATTTATTCTAATACTGTGGAACATTCTGAGCAGAGTAATGACATACAATATCCATAGAAACAAGCAGGTAACACACCCATCACTAGAAAAGTTACACAATGCGCCTTTAATACTGAAATTTATTTTGATCTGTTTTTCATGAGACCAAATAAAGCATCAAGAGAAGTCAATATGAAGGAAAATGCATTTTTTTGTATAATAATAATTCTCAGTTATTAATCACCATCCAAGCTCTCCATCCCTAGTCCGCATGCACTCTTGGTCCTCACCAAACCCTTCTCACTTGGTTTGCCCATGCTTGACTTCTATTATTAAGACACACATTAACTCTTCCATTGAGCTGCTACAGTACAGCATTAAACCCAGCCAAGTGTAAGTGCCGGCGTGACAGCAATAGATGAGGTTTTCTAATGAGATGGGACAGCGTGAACAGGAGGGAGAAGCTAAAATGTCAGGGTGCAGGGTGCAGAGTCTATACACAGGACTGCAAAAATGTGCAAAGCAATCAGGCCCACCAACCAACAGACCACTGTGCAAATCCTGCTATAGTTTTGAGTCACCCAACGAGTGTCTCCAAAACTGTTTAGAAACACTGCGTACGGCCCTGACAGATACATCACAACATGGCGACAGCTCTGCCATATCAACCCGCTAATTTGCAACCATTTGACTGCAACAGAAGGCATGGATTCAAGTAGGAAATATAAACATAGTTATTTAGACATGGCAAGTGAGAAAACAATTATACAGCAGGGCCTCATGACTGACAAATGAGGCGGTGGGGATGTGGTATGTCTAGGGTGCGTTTGAGGATTGGGGGGTGTTAATCATTTCCACCACTGGATTTTACAAGAAGCAGCAAGAATGGTCTGCCAACAGTTTCGGATAGTTCGGCACGCACACATGCACACTCACACACACAGAGACACATGCACACTTACACAGACACACACACACAGAGACACATGCACGCACACACACACACACACACACACACACACACACAGAGACACACACACACAGAGACACACGCACACACACACACACACACACACACACACACACACACAGAGACACATGCACACACACACACACACACAGTCACACAGTCATCAACATTCCCCCAGAGCAGTGTGTCCAGGCAGGTACATTTCCCTGCCTATGGAGTTAGAGTGCCAAGCCTGCAAAAATCTGCTATAAAAGTGGAGATGATGGTGAACAACCTGAAAATGACTGGGCGTGAAGGCAGTTTTATGATGAGGCAATTCTGTTTCACTGTAACAAAAAATCAAATTGATGAAAATTGGCACAATTCCACCTCTGGGTTTGGTTAGACTCCAACAGTTTGCTGTGAAAATATGAATAGGCTTTGCAATAGGGCTGCAAGTTATCACAATCAAAGCAAAATATTTAAATTGTCACAATTGGCATGTCAAAGATCCCCATTTTCATCTGCAACAAACAAACAGTTTCATCTCTATGGGGTCTCTTTATTTACTAAAATTTCTAACCTAGTGGATATATTTGTAGTAATGGGCTTAGCAGGGGTAGGAAAAAGAGTTGGAGTGGAAGGAATGGCCACTAGTAGACCAGTAGTTGAATAGTACTGAATAGTACTGAATATACATAAGAAAACTCTGAAGAAAAAGACTCTATATAAATTCACAGTGTGAGAGAAAATAAACAATAAAAAAATCTGCATCCAAATGATTCGATAAAAATTTATGATAACATTTTTATCTCTCAAACAAGAATGAAATCTCCAACTGACTCAGAAATGGCTAAGTCCCCTTCTGAGCTGATAAAACTTTGCTGGGAAAAGAAACAGACTAAAACTACACATAGAGTTGGGAATGCAAAAGGATAGGCTCATGTTTATCCGCCTGTGTAATTGTTCAGAGCCGTTTTGGTTAATTAACTAAATGTTGTCTCAAGGCTGTGTCTGGATGCCGCAGGTACAAAGCTCCATCAAACCACCCAAGTGTCTCAGGCCCTGTGAGAGTGAAGGAGAACGCCTCTGGACTGGGGATGATAATTGTAAAACCAACAGGGGGCCGTGCGTGCAGATATACACACACACATACACATGCACACAGAAACTATTAACACAAGAGGAGAGGACTGTTCCTTAATTCTTTACAGCTCCACATCCACTCAAGAATGTTTCAAGGGCTCATATTTCACTATTTTCTGATCTGTTATAATGTTGTCTCCTCATCACAAACATATCTGGAGTTAGTTTTATTTCATTCACAAACATTTAACACACAAATCCTGAAAATATTTTCTATATAGTTCTTCTCTCAAACGGAAAACAGTCTGTTCCACCTTGTAATGCCATGCAGTAATAAAGGAAGTGCTCCACTGTGTTTTTAAACTCTCCTAAAATAAAAGGTAAAAGGTAGCTGTACCTGCCTAACCTAAAAAGATTACTACTTCATGACATTACAAGGTGGGACAGAGTATTTTGAGCTTTAGAGATGTGCACAGACTAATAATAAAGGGTTACATGTGTGAATTAAACAAAACATAAGTTAATGTATGTTTTTCATTCTAATGATAAAAAGCTCACACCGGTCAAATTTACATAATATACAACCTTTAAATGCATTTTCTATGACAAAAATTAACATATGTTTGATTGTATATTTAAAATGTGTTTATAATGTAATGAAATTGGTTCATTAATTATTTTGGTGGGAGATATTGTATATTGAGTAGAAATAAACATCTAGATAGAAAAAACATTTCACTAGGAGTAGTAGTAGTAATGCATACACAGTAAAGTTTATTGAAAGTGCTTTTTGTTCATTATAATTTTTAGGCATCTACCACTTAAAATTTTAAATTGACAGTGCTCCCACTTGAGATTTTGGTCACACCCACCATTTCGGTTTTCTCCATCAGGCTATTCTAATGTAGTACTTTAAAAGCTTTCTCCTCTCATTGTAATACAGTATCTTGACATCTCTGCACTACAAATCCCTGTACTACATGACTGCCTCATTCACATAGAGAAACCTCCGTCCAAACTACACTCTCATTTACTTCTTCTATAGCTTTGGCTGTTCCCTCTGAGCAGTTCTTCAATTTGCCCCGCTGCGTCTTGGCAGGAGGCAGACCCTGGCTTCCTCTGACCAAATTTCAACTGGCCCACTTCAGGCTCACAGTCTTGGGTCATTTATTTGGTTCCCTTCCTGGCGTGTAGTGACTTGTTCTTCCAAAGACACTTATGCAGCAATGGAAATCATGTTAGGTGGTGGTCCAAGTGGCACACAAAGGAACAAAAAAAGTCCCTGTAAAAAAGTGCTTTGGAGGAGGTCCAGGTCAACAGTATTGTGTTTAGTGTGAGCGTAAACAAATACAAACAGTTGAGTCTGGGCCTGTAAAACTACAGTCTTCCAGGATTAGTGCTGTAAACACTGGTACTGGAACTGACATGAAAAGTTGGGTCTGCTCCATCTGACTTCTGTTTAAATGTAACAAAATGTCTTTTCGGAAAATACCATGGACCCATTCTGACAGACTGTCTCCTGTTTTTTGGCAGTTTTGTTTTTGTTTATTAAGGACATCACAATCGCATTAGACAAGTCAGATGCTTTGCTTTGAGAGTTTTAGCACAAGTGCTAGTTTTCAACACCTGTCCATAGAAAGATACATACATAAAAACAGACAAGACACATTAGTTACAGATAACATATATAAACCATTAGTACATTTTCAGTGAGAGAATTTTTGGTTGGAAACATACAATCATTTTAATTTATATTTTTTATATTTGAGTTGGTAAGCAGTTCCACAGTCCAGCCCCTTTGTCAGAGAAGGAGGACTGACCAAGAGTGGTCCTATGGTTCTATACACTGAGACAACACACTTACCACTATAGCACCTCTTATAGTAGCTCTGTGTACATTTTATGGTCCTGGCAAATTCTGAAATCATTGGTCTATCAAAGTTAAGACACTTAAAAAATGTTAAGATGATTAAAATTGGTAACATTTTCAAAGTTAAATAGGTTATGTTTCTTTTTCACAGTGGTGCCAGTGTCTGGGCTTTTTGTCGAGAACCTTAATGATCAATCTGTATAATGAACAGAGAGGTTTCAATGTGGTTGAGGAAGGCTGGGACCTTGAGGTGATACAAACAGATAGATGCGAAAAGATAATTGGTTCATGAATACCGTAGTTTTGAAGTCTGGAGTGTTATATCTGTATGTATAAAATGAAAGCAATTGAGACTACAATTAATCTTCTTAATTTAAAAGTATATTATGTGACTGATATATTTGACATTTTCATCCAGAAATAGGCCAAGATTTAATTTCATTGATTGTTTAAATTTTCTCATTTTAAATAGTTATCTCAAAGTCACAGTTTTTTGTTTGGGTACAGACCAAAATACAAAGAGAAACTTTTTTTTTTTTTAATTCAAGGTCAAGTCTGACACTCTAAGACATTTTGAGACGTGCTGTAAGGCATATCTCTGCTGTTCACTAGCCTGAGCAGGTGTTTTTGCTGATACATACAGCACAATATCACCAGCATACACTTGAACATTGAGGCCAAGTATAGATCCCTGTGGCACACCAAAGCGATTGGACAGTAGTTGGGATGTGGTCCCATTTACCCGAACCCGAGTTCTACCTTTAATATAAGATTGTCATAATACTTTCAATTTCAAACATGAGGAAAATGCCCTATACTGTAAGTATAGGGCAGTAAAGTCGACTCTTTTTAACCAAATGTCACATTTAAGACTAAATAATAATTGGTTTACAGAAATATGTGGTCCTGTAATTGTTCTGATATAGACAATTCTAAATCTATTCAGAAGAAGTATCAACACTTCAGCATCTAGTTTTGATACTAGTTTTAGTATTGATTAATATCTATTAGTATAATTTTTTTGACAACCTTACTGCATCACGTTTAAAGCTATCAACAATAATGCTTTATTTTACAGTCACATGCAGTAAATCAATGAACAACAACAATCAATACTCTGTTAACATCTATGTATCTGACTCTACTTTGCATGACCAACCACACAGTCACTATATTCATTATTAACACTGTTTTAATGGTAATGATGGACACAAAGTCTACACAACCCTCTTATCTCCACAGAGCTATTGCAGACCGCTGGCCCCATTCACCTCCACTGACCTGGGACTTAAACTGGGCTGTGATGCCTGACTCTGCTTCACTGGCTCCATTGACAGGATCATGATAATAGTTGGTGATGGCCAGTGGCTTTGGTTAGGTCAATGGCACAGCAACAGAGGGTGGGCACAGACGCAGGGTGTGAGGCAGCTCCTGACCCTAATAGAAGCAAACTCACACACACATGCACACACAAACACCCCCGCACACACAAACAGGCATACACTGCAAAGTCACAAGCAGTGATAGAAAGTGAAAGTAAACTCATATAAGGTGGATGTTTACTATATTTTACACGAGGTTTGTTGTTCAGCTTTATATTGTAATAATATGCAGAATGTGTTTTTGAATAACCTTTTGTTTATGATATGCTTTTACTCTCCCATTCCCTTTTCCTTCATCTGATGTTATCGGTATTGGATGTCATTTGTTCCCATATTACACAAAATTGACTCCTGTGACCTTTGATTCATGTTATAATGCTGTTAGCTTCTCACAAACAAACCTGGAGTTGTGCTTTGTTACATGCACACACGTTTCAGTCACCCTTTATTAGGCTGTCTACATCTCTAAAGTTCAAAATGGTTTGTTCCACCTTGTGATGTAATGTAGTGGTAGTTTTCAAGTTAACAGCTCCTTTTACCTTTAACTCCTTCGTTGAAATTATCCAAATGATTCTAGTGAAGGTGTATGGAGTTTAAAAACACAGTGGAGCACTCCCTGTATTACCACAAGACATCACAAGGTGGAGTGTTTTCAGGTTGAGAGAAAAACTCAGTCTAAATATGCAGGATTTCTTTGTTAAACATGTGTAAATGAAACAAAAGACATCTCAAGGTATGTTTGTGATGAGGAAACAACATTACTGTAGAACATAGATCATAAAATAGTACTATGGGTTCTTTAATTTACCCCTTTAACTTTACCCCTGAACATTGCAATAGAGGCCTGCTCTATTCAGCTACTATAGGCATTTATCAAGTTAATACTGTATAATTGGCTACAAAACACCTGCATTCTCCTCTAAATGTGACAGTATATAGGGTGCACAGACTACAGTCACGCCTAATCTCATGTATTTAGTCGTCTCTCATTCTAACTGTAGACATCCTTTTGTAGGTCTCCCTTAGCGCCAGCCTGTATTACACACACTGACACACACATCACAATGGGAGGAGTCTCTGGGGCCACTTGGTCTATAGGACATGAATTACACCTACTCAAGTGGTTTCAAATATCCTTTTAAAATATTATGTTTCCTATTATCCTAGTTCAATTAAAGACTGCATTCACTGCACAGTTACAGTGTAAGTAGGTCTCTCTGGTGCGGGGTCTGTCTATAATAAGAAGTACAATGGTTTTAAATGCACAAGTGTTCTTCAATGGGATGTGGTTATTTATAATGTGTTCCAGTTAGTAAAGGGCTAAAGTAGGGACAGTTGTGGCTCTGGAGGGGTATGTTTGTTTTTCCTCTGTGCCCCCCTGCTCCATCTAATTATTACAAAATGGCTTAGACATGAAGTAGCATTAGTCTATTCCACTAATCCAAAAGGCCAATTACCAAGGGACAAAAATAGTCTCTTTCATATACAGACACATTCCAGCCTGTAGCTTGACAAATGCATTTTATTCAATATCTAATTAAGTAAAAACAAAAGAACGCAATTATAAGTTGTGCTAGAAAAAACATGTTTCATATGAATTTGTTAGCATTTCTTCTGGTAAAAATATGTTATTCCTAAAAATAACTGGCGACACTATTGGATCCATTTCTAACCACATTTTTGAGAGAAATTAGAAAATAGGCCCAAAAGTTTGAAGCAATAACTAAGCTTTTTACTATTCACAAAAAAGCCATGCTAAGTCGCATTCAGTTACAAAAAAGTCATCCTTAATTCCACAGTGACACTGAGGTGGTAAACCAATCAGAAACGAGGTGGGAGGTAACATGAAAAGAAAAAAAAACAGCCTTTGGGCAGATCATGGGACCAGTGTATACACCTAATCAGAGAAACAAAACTTACCCCACTTAAAATAAATAGTTATAAAGGTTTGTTTTTGGTGAGAGGATGTGTGGGTTCAAGACCTTTCAAATAAACTGCAGGAAGGTACATATTCTTGAAGAAAGTGGAACTATATGGGTCTAAGTCTAACTACTGGAGCATTTGTGGAGCATTTAGATCTGTTTTTTAGATCTGTTTTTCAAGGTAAATGCAAGGTAGAACTGTTTAGTGTCATAAAGGGTCTGTCCATAGAAAGAAGCAGTTGATGAACCCTTAACCACAAACTTATACCGTGTACCTTTAGAGTACATCATTTAAAGTGCAAGAAGAAAAAACAAAACAAAAACAGCATATTCAGCAAACCAGCAAACTTCTATTGAGGATGCACTGACCATTTCCTCAGATAAACTGGCTGATTCCAACAACAAACTTCTCCCAAATCTGTCAAAACAACATAAGTGCAGACATCCATGGTCCCTGTGATACTAAGTGCTCCCTCTCTCTCAGGCCCATCCACACTGAGACAGTCTGAAACCAAGCATCATGAGAGTACATTTCTGACAGTGAGCAGCGTGCCAGAGGTCCAGGCACCAGCGTCACCGTGATCTAACACAAATGAGTCAGCACGAGTGGGCATTTCTGATTTTTCACACCGTCCTGCCAGTAAACATTCACTCAGCTGCTCTCCTCCGCTCTCCAACTTAAAATCAGTCACACTAAAGAGAACGCTAATGCGAGGCAGGAGAAGAGAGGCAGGTCCAAGAGGTTGGGCCAAGGGAGTTTGTGCAGGAGCTATAGTGGGACTATTACTGTTCAAAACTATGGACAAACAGCTGCCAACACTAAGTTTGAAGGTCTTATATTAAGCAAAACTGACTCTTGTGCACATTAAGCCATGTTAGAATGTTGTTACCTCCTCAAAAACATACCCAAAGTTGTGTTATGTTTCATTCACACGTTTGCATAATCCTTTATTATTAGTCCATCTGCATCTCCAAAGTTCAAAATGTTAGTATTTAACAGCTGCCTTTTCCCTTTAGTTCGGTAGAAATAGCCATTTCCAAGGCTGAACGCAGAAGATTTCCTGTATATGTGACATGAGTGGAACAGTGTTTTCTGATTGAGAGAAGAACTAACACGTCTAAATATGCAGGATATGTGTGTTAAACATGAATGAAACAAAACCCAACTCCAGGTATGTTTTTTAACAGATTAGAATATGGCAGAATATAGGCCCTTTAAAGGTGCACTATGTACATTTTCTGCTTTACTCCATAGAAATGCTATTGCTTTGTCTGGAGTGTATGCCATTAAGATGATTTATCTTCATGCAGACAAGCAGGTGACCTCATTAGGCCAAGTTACAGGTCAGATCTGTGAAGAGATGACCCCGCTCATAGTAAGAATGCATGTTTTTAGGGGTGTTTTTAAAGCAATGGAAGGAATGCCTTTACCTTATTTTAATGCATGCCATCATTTTTATTCTATCTATTCTTTGTTTTATGTTGTACCTAGACGGCAAAGCATGTTCCTAGTTTGTGAATTTTGTTCACTTTTTGGTGGAGAGGAGATATAAAACTCATTGTATTTAGTGTTACTCCAGACCAATAAGATCTTCATTACTTCTTTTTGGAAATTGTGTACATTTTTGAGCATTAAAATTACTTTCTTTGTTCATTGTGTATTTTAAGATGCATCTAAAACTTGAACAGAACTGTATAAACAATATTCTGCTTTTTGAAAATGCTTTCCCAAAATCAGTAGGCCTGTTGTTAATCACACTGACACAGCTGTATGTTTGCCTCACGCCTACAAACTCTGTTTATGAACAAGGATCATTTCTTCAGCTGGTTCAATTCCAGTTCTCCTTCATGTCCCCAGGCAGGTCAGGGACAGAGAGAGCAAAATGCACAAATGTCTTGACTTTAAAGATGTGGCCTGGTTTAAAATGCATAACTTCATCCACTCTAAAACCTGTCTTTTACAATGGGCAGGAGCAGGGTCTGTGCATGTGGTTCTGTTTATTTATTCAGTGTGATTTGCCTGGCTCACTGTGTCTCCGGGCTCTTCATTAGCCTGTGTACACTTAGCTAATGAGTGATATGTAAAAGTTGCCAGAGGCTCAGCTTGGCTCCTGCACTGGGCCTGGGGTGGCCCATAGTGAGAGCAACCTCACAGCTCCTCCTGTGCCTGGGCTGAGCTGGTGTAAATGCATTAATGAACAACCGTGCAGGACTCCCTCTGCAGCATTATCTACAAGTGTAATTTGTCTGAATAATCAAGAAGTAAAATCCACCTTCTGGTAGAATAGGGAAAGATAATTGGCAAATAAAAATATTCAGGGACTTAAAAAAAGCATGCCATGTACAGGCCCAATCAGTTTCAGATTGTTTAAGAATCCAAATGGCATCTTGCGTAACTGTAAATTTTCTTCAAGAAATGCATATTTGCAAACAAATGTCTCCTTAGCATGCCTTTGAGTCTTTGAGCATGGATCCCTTTTATTATGGGACATGGCAACTACAAATATACATTGTGCAGATTGTTGAAAACATGAATCAATCATGTTTATGTGGCCTGTGCAGAGCAGTGGCTCGCTTCAATAACAAGTCCTCTCTCCTCCTGTACACAGCACTATCTCTCATTCCACCATTTCCATAGAGCTATTCACTTCAATCAGGTGCTGCTCCTGCTCCTGTCCTTACTCCTGTCAGAGTGGCCTCCCACTCACACGTTCATGTGATAAACCACACTAATTTCCCTCTATCTATGAGACTGCACACTGTTACATCTGTAATCCGCACTCATTGTAATTTTTGCTTTCAGCCTCAAGAGGGAGAAACTCATTTGAGGAGTGAAAAGGCTTTATCAGATGCAAACTCAAATCTGTGCACCTCCACACAAAAATACCGATGTCAACATTTCTCACTGAACAAAAAGGAAAAAAGGCTTCTCCAGCGTCGACAACAAGTCTCAGTGAGGACACACGTCATCTGCCATGCCAGCAATTACTGCTTATCAGCCACTAAGATGTACTGACAGTGCTAACAGTGCAAATCAGCTTCTTTACTTTGCACAAGACAAATATATGAAGAGGAGCTATTTTTTGTCCTCAACCTCCACTCTCTGGTCTTATCTACAGTGCTAATAATGACAAAAAATATGATGTTAATGTTGAAACTGTAGTACAAATTCATTATGTGAAGGAATCCTGAATGTGGATTTATTCAGTTTGTTGTCTTGACCGCTGGGTCCTGTGTGGGGTGTTCTCAGTTTGAAAAGCTCTTTCCACGTCTTTCCAAATTGCACTAAGGGCCAACCAACAGCATGCGATGCACTAGATTGAAAACTGGGTAGATGGGTTGTGTATAGGCCTGTCACGATAACAAATTTTGATGTGCAATATATTGATGAAGAAAATATAGATAATATTGAAATACGTAGCATCTATAATGAGTCAGAGAAGTGGAGTATTCAACCTTTTACGGCTTAAATCTTATCATACTGTCAGAAAATAACCAAACATTTCCAAGTAATGCAGAGAAAATGTACACATGACAAATGCTGACACCCAAAACATGTTGTTCGAGCTTTCATAAACCATAAGTCAATATAGTAATGATCGTGACAGGTCTAGTTGTGTGGTCCAATTGAAAAGACTATTTAGAAAGTCCTAGTTAATGCTAGATCTGGCTACATACTGTGTTCCTATTTCTGTATAATGTGGCAAGTTGTCAAGAAGTAAAATGCCAGTGGTTAAAATATAATACCTGGCAGTACGGTGGCTGAGTGGCAACACTCAGGCCTCACAGCAAGAAGGTTGCGGGTTTGATCCCCGGGTTGCCCGGGCCTTTCTGTGTGGAGTTTGCATGTTCCTCCCCGTGTCTGGATGGGTTTCCTCCGGTTTCCCCCATCAACCCAAAACATGCCTGCACCCCTATGAACTAACATCAAGGACCATAATGTCCACCCTCCTGTGGGCTCACCACCTGGGGTTCATAGGGGGGGTCAGGTGCTATGAGTATTGGGCAGCAAGCTGCCCCCGCAACCCAGCCGGATTAAGCGGGAGAAGATGGATGGATAGTTAATGCTAGATCTGACTACATACTGCGTTCCTATTTCTGTATAATGTGGCAAGTTGTCAAGAAGTAAAACGCCAGTGGTTAAAATATAATACCTGAACAATGTAGGTCTTTCATTCTTGTGTTATTCTATGTCACATAAGCTGATTTTCTACCCAAGCAGCAGTATTAGACTAATGAATACCCTTGCCTTGTCATTACTGTCATCTTGACTGTATTACACTCACACGGGTCTGGGGACACTGTCATATTAACCTGCCCGCCTGCGCTGACATCCCAACACTGCAGTTCACGAGGAGAAAAGGTGCCGAAACCATGGCGACGCATCAAAATGTGTATGTTCAGAGACAGCTGCTTAAAGCCTGTAAGACAGTAAATTAACCATCTGATTAGGCTTTGAAAGGCAGCAGAGGAAACCAACATAATGCATCCAATTAACGGAGGAGACGGCAATAAACATGAGGCTTCCAGCAGTCGTTACCTCGCCGATAAAAATAGCACAATGATTTCACGCCTTACTCTTCTAGTAGTTTTATTGTCAATCCTTATTTTTCTCAGACATTCCAAGAGCTAAAGCTTGATGAAAACTTGTAATAGTTTTCTTCATCGTTCACTATCTGTCCTGTGCACTCATTAGGATATTTCTTAACTATGATTTTAACTTATTTGGAATTGGCAAGCAAGAGTTTATTTCCACTATTAGGAAGATCACAAATCATGCATACAGCTTCACCCTCATACAGTTTTATGTTACATCAATTAAGGATGCACCGATATCAGCGCTGATACTGAAAAATTGATGCAATAAGACTCTTTCCTCGTCGCAGTTGGCCCAGACACTGTAATAATGTTTGAAGTTGTTCTGTGATTACTTGAGAGATAAATAATGGCTACATAAAACATTCCTATCAGTTTTATCTTATTTAATTTTGTTTTAAGGAAATAAATGCTGTTTTCAGTCTCTGCACTGTCAGTTCATATCAGGTATCGGCAGATCCTTAAAGCCATAGTGTCAGAATCGGTATCGGAAGTGCAAATGTTGGATTGGTGCATCTCTAACATTAATATTCAGCAAGGTGCATTAAAATTTGTAGAGCTGCAGCTTATGGCAAGTTTTCATCCATTTAAACTCTAACCCTTATTCCGACACACTTTTGTGGGTTATGGTGCCAGATGAGCTGCGCCCAAGCCTAAAGCAAAAAAAAATCATAAAATTTCAATGAAACCTTGCATGGAGAGGAGCTGCTCTATCTGGGAGGCAAAGAATGCAACTAACTCCAGATTTACTGCCATGTGTAATGTTTGGCGAGGAAAGAGCACAGTAGTGTTTCTGTAATAAGCAGTTAGTCCACCCCCTCCAGCTACACGCAATTAAAGATCATCAATAAGCTAAACCTGGGAGAAAAAGTCTTCACTACACCTCGGCAGCACCTCATTTGAATATTTATTGTCTCTGATGATGTAAATATTTTTTGCCTAGGCTGGTGTTTACTTGTTATTATAGCAACCATATAGATTTATGGCTGTTTTTGGACAAATGGAGAGTCGTATATGCAGCTGCCTTGTTAGGGCGGACTTGCCTGATACGTGTCATATGGTAAGCCCAAAGGAGAAGACTCTTGGGGTTTTGCATCTTTGTTTATTGTGTGAGTAAAAGTCTGGCTCCAGTAACACTGTGTGAGAAAGTAAGAAAGATTGTCTTTAAAATGACACTGACAGCTCTGAAAAAGTTATTCAGAAAAAGTAGCTAATTGGTGAGGACATGATGCAGGTAGAAGTTAAAGCAGTTTGGGTTTCAGTTAATAATCAGGAGTGGTGTGATCAATTGTATAAAAATGTATTTTACTCTGCCCTTAATTCTGTAAGTTCTTAAATGGCACTGAACCTTGTGCATAACAATTAACACTTAGTTTTTATTGGACTAAACCCATAATAGCAGTTAAATGGATGGTCAATCAGCCGTGAGTGCCTCTAAAAACAGCTCCAGAGACACTATAGCAAATACTGCAACGTTAAAAAAGCCTTTAAGTTACACCTATATTTGAGTATGTTTACACTAGCAGTTAAGAAGATGAAGTAAAAAGTTATTAATCCAAGTCTTGGAACACTAAATGTAATATAATACATTGTACATTTAATGGGCCCATATTATGCAATTTTCCCATCTATGTTATAATGTTGTTTCCTCATCAAAAACACACATGTAGTGTTTTGTTTCATTCACACATGTTTAGAGAGTTTTTAGAGTTCCTCTCTTTAAAAAAAGCATCCTGTTCCACCTTATGATGTCATGTGGTAATATACAATGTGCTCCACTGTGTTTTTAAGATCCATACACCTTCATTAGAATCATTATTATCATCGCTACTAAACAAAAGGTAAAACGTAGCTGTTAACTTGAAAATTACCACTAAATGACATCACAAGGTGGAACAGAGAATTTGAGCTTTGAAGATGTAGCCAGACTAATAATTTAACAAAACACAACTTCTGGTATGTTTTCGATGAGGTAACAACATTATAACATGGCTAAAAGCTCACAAGTCAATTTTGTATAATATAGGACATTTAAGCACACATTTGCAACAATAATGCACTACAATAAGACTCAAAAATAGTGAGTAGTGTAAAATTCTAATGTGAAGAGATTTTTCAGTAGTAGCACCGTGTTTACTGCATTAAAGATAAAGGCTCCGGTAACAACGAGGGAAATGCAGATGAAACAACTCACCGCTCAGATTCCAGACAAGGGATTAGAGGCACATTTCAAGTGTTGTCACATCAAACATACAGACGCATAAACTGGAACAAGGACTTAAAATAGTTCTGTTTATGTAGACAATTTATACAAAAAAACAGTCCCACATTGGCACAGATTGTCTTTGCCTTATAAGGACAAACAGGAAGTCTCGTTTAGAGCACGTTAGAGACAAAACTGTTTTAACTGCTTTAAAATTTTAATTGTGAGTATTTTATGTTATGGTTCTGCTTTTCACTTTTAGATAACCATAAGATTCTGCCTGAGTTTTTTTTAACCCATTATGATGTTGCTGCCCCTTTTAGAATCTCCATTTCTTTAAAATCAGATGCCCTTCTTGACAAGAGGTGGGAGTTGCTGTATTAAAATATCAAGTATATAGTCTTTATTTAAAACTATTACTATTACTAAAACTGTCCTTGAAAAGAGACAGAAACATCTAATGTAATCACGTAAAGAAGGGTCTAAAAATTGTTATTTCTCAACTTCTGTGGCTAATTGTATGGTCAATTGACATTTTGTGCTAGAAAATATCAAGATATTCATTTTGTCCCTCTAGGATTGTCAAAAGTATAAAAAATCAGTTACTAATTGAAACTAAAACTAATATTGAAACTAGATACTGATTTGAGCAGGTATCCATACTAAAAAAAGTCACATTCAAAGAAGAAATTAATCTTTTCTGAATAACTTTAGAAGGATTTTGAGCTGTATCAGAACTAGTCCACACAGGCTAGTATACACCCATAGATCATTATGGAACCTACCTAGACAACTGAGCCATAAAGCCACAAGGTAATATAAACGAAAGTACTATTATTTAATGTTGAAAATGACATTATATTGTCTACAGAAAGAGAACCGAGTCTACTCCCTTGAAATGAGTTAACAATTGCCCACCACTGTAACCAGCTCAAAAGTTTCAGTTCATGACTACATGGGACAGAAAGAATATACACAGTGACACTTTGTGGGGGTTTTTTTTGTTCTGTTTCATCACTTACTAGATTGCAACTCTTCCTTCCTATTTATTTTTGTACAGTTTAATTTGTACCCCTAAGTGAAGCTTCCTTTTCCCCTCTCCTCCTCATCCAGTCACACATATTCTCATGCCTGTTTGGAGTTTCCTCGTCCTGTCCCCTCCTTTCTTTTTGTTCACTGAGCAGTAAACCCAATCCATGGTGCTCTGTAAACCTGAAGGCCCATGCATCACTGGTGGATAGAAGCTGATAGATGTCTGACACGCTGCCAGACCACAGGACGCCCCACATGAGTCAAGCACCAGCCTCCAGATCTGCCTCTGCAAAAGCATCCATCAGCAGCCTGTGGGAGGTGTGTGAGGGGCCCGGAACAAGGGAAGTCCCGGTGGAGGAGAGGGACAGAGAAGCAGAGAGACTGTGGAGGAGGTGGCCATTGCCGAGGACACGAAATGAAGTAGGAGGGTGGTGGAGAGTGGCAATGAGTGAGGAAAAAGTAATGTGCTTAGGTTTGAGCGTTGTGGAGTGAAAAAATCAGTTTAAATATTTGTTATGGATCTTTCAGGAATTGTCAGTAAGAGCAGTGTTGAAAAAACTCCCTTTAATGAGATTCTATTTCATGGATTATCTAGAGATATACCGTACTCAGGATAAATTTAGTCATTAAAAAGAAATACATTTTACCTGGGCAGTGAATATCTTTTTCATCATGAGAATGTATAAGCACAGAGGTCTCTTCAAATGGGTTGTAAAAAAAAATTGCTACCAAAAAATACATATATTGAAACTAGATATTTATTTGAGAAAGTGCTAAGCTGAACCGGTGAAGGGACTTTCGCCTCCTTTGTGGGATCTGGATCATCTGTTAATTTCAAAGAGCCGTTCAAAAGACTGGCTCTTTTATTATTTATATGACAGAAGCCAATGTGAGAATTCATTTAAAACAAACTAATCACAGAGAGAAATGACCAAGGCTCAGAGCTGTTTAAAATGGTTCAAACTGAGAGTAGGAGTGTATTTATCCTTTCAAATAATAATTTAAAAATGAACTGTTAATAAAATGCTAGACATGTTTTTTCCGCAGAAAGCTCTTATTTGCGCTACCTGCTCTGCTTCTGTGTTGATTGTTGTGTTGGTTCAGAGTTAATCATTTAAAAAATCCATAAAAAACTAAAAAGAAAAAGATTTGGTTCTTTTAAAAAGTGAGATCCAAATTCAACCATTCACATTAAGGCACCATTCAAAAGAGCCGACTCTCTCACAAACATAATTTTTTCTAAAAAAGAGTGTTCTTTTTCTCATTAAGGTATTGACTAGCAAGCCTTTTCCTCAGTATTAAAATTGAATTTTGAATTTAAGTATTTGTGACAGCACAGTTAGGACAGTACACTGACACAGCACTTGTAGTCAGTCTGAAACAGTTGTAATCTTAAACTAACTTTATAAAAGTACACATTTTATATAGTATTCCTCTCGAGATGGACCATTAAACTGAGCAGTGGTGCCTTTGGGCTGATGAACGAGGCCAAAGATGAGGTAGGAGGATTGTGAATGACACAGTTTGACTCTAACATCCAAACCTCCCCAAATCAGAGCAGCATTTCCTGTCCCTCCTTCCCACCGATCGAACATGTTAGTGGACAAATGAGTGAAAAGAAAAAAGGTTGGAGCCCATTCTGAGCTGTGAATGTCAGCGTCAGTCACCACAGCATTCGTCTAAGTGATGCAGACAGACAGCCATTCTGATTGCCCCACCAGTCGAGCCAAGAGGTGAAAAAAATTTACATGCAAATACGAATGACCCGCGAGCGACTGTGAGTACGCTAGCTATAGCATTCTGAAGGCGCCACAGAAAAAAACAGGAACTCAAGGCTTGCCAATCAACCGCTCTATTGTAAAACCCACAAGGAGCTATGTGTTTAGGATATCAATTATTTTAGTAACTGGTCTGTGCTAGTAGTGCTTTACAAAACAATGGCCCAAATGTATCAAAATTACACATACATTAAAACGTGTATTCCCGGTGTTAGCTCGGCAGATAACTTGCCAATGGTCTTACGTCTTAAAGGTATTACATTACGAAAAGTGGACTGTATTTACTCATTTGCTGTTACCTCATCAAAAACATACCTGGAGTTGTACTTTGTACCATTTACACACTTTTATTATTAGTGTGTTTTTATCTCCAGAGCTCAAAATCCTCTGGTCCACTTTGTGATGTCATGAAGTAGGAGTTTTCAAGTTAAGTTTCACCTTTTGCTTAGTGGAGATGGGAAACTCCAGGGCTAAAATGATTTAAATGATTCTTGTGAAGGTGTATGAAGTTTAAAAACACAGTGGAGATCTTTCTATATAAATATGCAGATATGTGTGTTAAACATGTGTGAATGAAGCAAAACACAACTCCAGGTATGATTTAATGAATAAACAAAATGACGACATAGAGCAGATATGTGTAATATGGGCCCTTTAAAAAAACATTGGCTTTTATACCTCCTGGTCTGTTTGTTTGTTTTACCTTCGAATGAACTGCACAGCTGATTAGTAGTTTTTTATAATCTAATTTAGAACACAGCATCCATAACAAACTGTAAACCAAGTTGCGAGTCAACAGAGCGTAGTCCTAAGTCCCACGTGCTTAAGAAGCTGTTATGTGCTTAGGATATCAATTATTTTTGTTGTGGCTTATTGGGTTGCTGCTATTGTTAGTGAAATTAATGGTAATGAATTCTGACTAGGACGTAGTGTACTGCATTAGGAGATTTGCTGTGAAGAAGCTTAAATCCTTGGTATGATTTGTGGCTAAGTCCTCTGCATACACACAGACTGTCATCTTCATCAAATCCACTCTTCTCTGACAGCAAAGCTAATGCCATGTAATCAAGCATCCACTTTCAATTTGGCCATCTTTAGATCCGTACGCCATCACAACAAACATGCCTTTTATGTTGTTCTACAGATTAGGGCATCGTGGGACAGATTGCTGGAGGGACTTTGGGTCAATGGGGGTCTTGGAAGACGGAGATCCTAGCTGTCTTCTTCTTGGCTCCTCTCCATGTTTGGGACACTTGGACTGGAACGATGCCTGCTGTCACTAGACCTGTTGACTCCAGATGGGCTCTTGGCTTTTTCCTTCTGGCGTCTTCGCAGCAAATAATGTGCCTTGTAGTGATTTGCATATACATTTGGATGCCTCGCAACTCTTTCTATATGTTTGGGCATGATGAGTACACAGCGTTATTACTTCAACAATGAGAATATTATGACTTGATACAACTGTACTTTGAATAGCATAATTTCACCGTTTTTAATCACTGGGCATCTTTACACACTGCTCTATAAAACCTGATTATCCCAACATAGAACTAAATGCAGAATTAGCTTGTTTGCTTGGAACCCAGTCCATTTGTACTCATTATAGCATGTGTGCATGTGTAAATAAGAGAGTGTGTGTGTGTGTGTGTGTGTGTGTGTGTGTGTGTGTGTGTGTGTGTGTGTGTGTGTGTGTGTGTGTGTGTGTGTGTGTGTGTGTGTGTGTGAGATGGGGGTATACAAGTGACTGGGGTCTGGTTGGTTGAACGTGGGATCGGGTGGTGACAGTGGGTGTGACAGAATGATTTTAATGGTCTATGTAAATCACTTCAGACAACATGCAATGTATGAAAACTAAATCATTATAGTTTGATTTTATTTGATTTTATTATTTATTACTTTAATCAAATCTCCTCAACTTTGCCAAAAATGTCTTTCTTCTTTCCACCCCCAGTTGTCTTGCAATCTGATCAATTCCTCCTCCTTGAATTCCAGGTACATAAAATTCCGACCTTTTCTTCTTCATGTCTTGACAAAACACAAATCATCATTCTTTTGTTCTCTCACCTTGACATAGAGCTTTTAACTCTGTCTGATGCATTCATTTTATCTTCTGGTCTTGGGCGCCAGTTCCTTGGACCAAATCCTCCCTTTTGTGTCTGAGGGGAGGGGGGCAGGAGTGTGAAAGTGTGTGTGGTGGTGAGATGAAGCAGACGCACTAAACAGCACGACCCCTTTGATTTAGCACAGGGGAGGCTCACAGGGCGGTTGTACATTAATTGGTGCTTGTGAGCCGTTAATTTAGGCTAGTGCATTCAAGGACCCACTTTTCCAACTGCACCAGGAGCTGAACAAGCATCTTTGCACCAGTCACATTTTCATAACACTCCCCCGGTTTGTTGCTCTGGGCAGTTTTTTTTAGCTCTTAACTTTTTTTCAGTTAATTTGCACTGTTTTTGTGAAAAAGCATGCACCATACGTTTACTTAATAATGTGTTAGTAAAAGGGCAGGCCAACTTATTGACAATATTGTCCGTTTATGTGCCTTTAAATTAACTTTGAGACAAGACATCTTTGCATGCTTGCATCTTTGTTTGCATCTTTGTGAGACAGACTGACTAAACTCAAACTGTTGTTCCACAAAGGGAATCTAGAAAAAGACTTGAAATGCATTGTTGATTTTGATGGCTTAATAATAATAAAAACAGTCGTTACAGCACAATTTTCAACTCATAATAGTAGTAGTTTCCATAATGTTACCACTGCCATGTGGTAGAAAGGAATAGCCCAATTTTGTTCATTTTTTTAGTAACAATACTTATTCAAATGAACACTTGTTTTAGTATCAAATATCTGGTGAATGTTATTTTTTCTTGACAATCCTAATCAGAACTGTGAGAAATGTGGAAAAAGATGGTTTAAAAGGCACTTAAGCTTCCAGAACATATTAATTTGCACTTTCAGTAAGATAGACTTACTCTTAAACTAGTACTGAACCTGTTAGCCTGTGTCCTGCTCTCTGTATCCTAGCATTGCCCCCATAGCGACAGCAGGTCTGAGTCCCCTCTGCAGTCCCTCCCTTTGCCAGCTCTCCTCACTGGAGCCAGAAAGCCATCGTTTTCTTTCAGTTTGTTCGGCACCACTGGCTCCCTCAGGTCACTGACCGCATTAGGCTGTTAATTACCTTCAAGTACAAAACAAGTGCTACATTGGCACCAAAAAAGGAGGACAGTTAAATTTTTCTAGGTATAGCCGCACATCTTTTATAAATACTCGAGGACAATAGAAACAGCTCAGCTTGGTCTGAGTTGACTATGGAAACATCTCAGTCATGTTTTTGATGTTGCTGTGCGCCCATAAAACCACAAGATGGACAAGTTCTCTGCTCAGAAATGAATCAGCCATAAAACAGCAGTGGTATAGTATAGTGGGACCCACAGGGCATGGATTCAGCAGACACATGCTGAGACAATGATGGGAAATGTGTATGACCAGCATCTGACTCCCCTGTAGTTAAACTGTGCCCCATTAACTGTCTGGAGACCGCAGCGTTGTATGTGAAATTTTCAAATGGACAAATAATGTATGTACATGCATTTATGATAAGAAACATCGTTCTTATTAGTGGAACGGCACAGAACATTATAGGGGCAGGCTAGCTGCTGGCATTGGATGTGTTGCTGGAGGCTTTTGGCTAGTGCCTTTCTATTACGCTGGCTGTGTGTTTGTCTATGGAAATATTCACTCATTTGCTGGTGGGCATCAGGGCTGAGGTCAGGCCTGATTGTAGGTCCTTATTAGTGGCTCCCTGGAGATCTGTTGCCTTCATGGGAGGCTGAGATTTTGAGACAAACTTTGTGAAAAAAGTTTGGGAACTAGTTTTAAAGCAGTATTTTATGCATCTATACTGTGCTTGAATACATACCCGTATATACATTTCTATCCATACCTACGTTTGTTTTGCACAATGGCTTTATAAAAAAGTGGGGCCATACTGTCAAAACACTTGCCTAGTGTGAATGTGGTGTGTGTGTGTGATTGGTGGCAGGGGGAGGGGCTGCTGTCACAGAATGGGAGACTCTCTCCTATCAGTCTACCCCAGGGCAGTTGTGGCTACAATGTGTGGAGAGAATTAATAATGCACTGTAATGAGTCTAAAAACACTATATAAATCGGATCCATTATTATTTTATTCTTATTAAAACATTTAATTAATTATAAAAACAGACATACTCCTGTATAATAAAACATGGAAATGCCTTTCTATTTCATCACATCTTTATAGTTACCTCATTGACATTTCCTAGTACATTAGGAAACTCCAAAATAAAGCAGGCACTTTCTATCCCAGTGCAGTTGTCAAAATTCCTTCTGAGATCATCACTCCGAGAGAGAACAAACATCACATTGTCTGTTTTAGCGACAAGCAAACACCATAAAAAAGAGTGTACAGCTGTTTATTGGCGTCCGGGAAGTATGTGTCCAGTGTTATGTCTTGTCCCACAGTCTGACATGGGCCGCTGCCAGCAGGATGGAGCCTACACTTTCTGAAAATGCCTCTTTCTCACGATTACAGAGAACAGCAGATTCCCCATTGTGTCTCTGATTCAGTCGCACACGGTGCAGTGCACTTCCTCTGTGGAGGCACAAGAAGCCAGCACGCTACGCCAGTTTCACCCACAGGAAGCATCTTTATTCAAAAACCCTATTCGCCCCTTTGGTGATGGGAACTTGTGTCTTACTGTGCAACCTAAGGCTCAAAAAATTTTAGCCACTCCAGCTCAGAGACAACATACTGAAATCAAACCACATAATTGGGAGTTAAAGGTGCTATATTACACAAAATTGACTCTTGTGAGCGTTAAGCTATGTTCTCTCTCTCACACTGTTCTACCTTGTGATGTCATGATGTGGTAGTTTTCACATTAACAGCTATCTTTTATCTTTAGTTCAGGTGAAATTGGCAATTCCAGGGCTGAAATTAAAGTGAGTCTAGTGAAGGTGTAAGAGATTTAAAACACACTGGAGCACTTCCTGTATTACGACACGACATCACAAGGTGGTTTCAGTTTCAGAGAACTCAGCCTAAATATACATAGTTTTTGTGTTAACCATGTATGAATGAAACAAAACACAACTTCAAGTATGTCTGTGATGAGGAAACAACATTATAACATAGATCAGAAAATAGGGTAATATGGGCCCTTAAATGTACAATAGTTTTATGTTTTATGTACTATTATTTCCATAATAGTTCTTTATAAATACGTTCCTAAAACTTTTAGCCTGTTATCTGGAAGAGAAAATGTTCAAAACAAAATTAAAAGCAACTTGGCATCGACTATATAGTCCGGATCCATTTGAACTCTTCTATTCTGACGGCTTTGACTCTGGATACTTTGAGAAGGGTCTAAAAACAAGTGATTAAAAGATGAAAGGCACAAGGCCATGACGGCAGAGCAGCGGTGAGTGAGTAAATGGAGGAGGTGGTCCCATTGGACTATAGCACTCATTGCATTCTAATGGGTGGGCTGGATGAACTTTGACCCTGCATATAGCACCTTCAAACTTACCCCTCCTTACAGCCCGCCATGGAAGGCATCTGAGCTGGGGGAACTGCATGCATGTGTGTGTGAATGTAAAAATACTGAACAACCTGTTTATTCTGCTGCTATGGAAACCTCTGCAGTAGCCTTGGGCAAATAACAACAAGCGGAGCAGCTCTGTGTGGCAGTGAGAGGAGGTGATGGAGTGAAAAGGGTTCAGCAAAGGTACTATATGTGATTTAAATTGTTTTTGTATGGGGCACTTGAGGGTAGTCTATTACCTCTATTAGACTTGGGTCAGAGCGGCCACTATAGAAAGCTTTTGTTTTAATAAATGGAGGCTAAAACTGGAGTACTTCAGAGATAAAAGAAAAGATAATAGTCAGAATTAAAAATATCGCTCTCCTGGCAACATGTTTAATATAATTTTGTTGTTTTGTTATAATTTAATTATAATTTTGTTTAATTAATATAATTTCCCAGAGAGAGCTATTTTTTATCTTTTATCTTATTGTATTTAGCTTATTTTGTAACTTGTTCGATGTACATGCTCTTGGTCGGTGGCATCTGTAACAAAGAAAATTTCCCTCGGGGA
Source organism: Odontamblyopus rebecca (assembly GCA_030686955.1). Lineage (NCBI taxonomy): Eukaryota > Metazoa > Chordata > Actinopteri > Gobiiformes > Gobiidae > Odontamblyopus > Odontamblyopus rebecca. The sequence continues at coordinate 20,164,966 of CM060660.1, read as the reverse complement.
TGAATAAAAGTAATTCTGATTCTGATTCTGATTCTGATATAACTGTAAAGTCTTGTAAAAAAAAAAATAACATATTTACACTATATTATGACCTTTATGTTATGAAATTATTAAAATGATGTTACCTCCTCAAAAATATACCTAGAGTTGTGTTTTGTTTCATTCACACAGATTTGAATAATCCTTTATTAGCTTATCTACAAAGCTCAAAATGCTGTTTCAACTTGTGATGTCATATAGCGATAGCTTTCAGTTTACCTTTTACCTTTAGTTCAATAGAGACGGGCAATTCCAGGGCTGAAATCATCCAAATGGTTCTTGTGAAGGTATATGGAGTTTAAAAACAACAGTGAAGCACTTCCTGTATTCCCACATGACATCACAAGGTGGAACAGAGAAAAGAGCTCAGCCTAAATATGCAGGGTGTGTTAAACATGTGTGAATGAAACAAAACATGTTTTTTATGAGGAAACAACATTATAACATAGATCAGAAAATAGTGTAATATAAGCCCTTCAAACATAGGCCTGTTGATCAACATTGTTAAAATATAACATGTTTTCAAAATGCTATAAAACATATAGTTTAAGTAAAGATGTTACAACCTACCACTGAAACTATTTAAATGAAGATTCCATACAATAAGTGACTATAGGTTGCCATACTGCCCCATATCCTCCTTTGTGTGTGACTGTAATTGCCATAGCACTGGGCCCATCCCTCCATCATCAGCCCCTCTTTTCACCTCCCCTCTCTGCAGCTACTCATGCTAAGTGGACACATTGTTATGGCCAATTTGTCCCATTCAGGGCCCCAGTGGGCAGTGTCCCAGGTCTGACAGCCCCCAGACACAGACCACACGGCCAGAGGGGGGGCCTTGACTCCTAAGGTCCTGGTGAGGTACATGAGGGAAGTGAAGGCATCTGGGGAGTGGGAGGTCAAGGACAAGAGGAGAAAAGGTAATGAGTGGTGTATGAAAACAAGCAGTGAGGAATGCACAATGAGTTAAGAAAAGATGGGAAGGTCCTGCTCTTGGTGTTATTTTCAGTGTGAGCTGTCAATTCAGTGTTAGAATAAGGTGGATGTTGACAGCTGTTCCCACCAAGGACACACTAATGCATCCGCCTCAGTCTGACCACGATCCCGGAGAAAGACCCCATGGAATGAGAAAAAGTGGGCCTGAACACATGCAGGTGTGCAGGCACTGCTTAAGGTGGTATGATGAAATTCACTTTTACTCTTACAAATCCCAGAGGCCAAAATAACCCAAAATGTACCTAGCGCTTTATCACGCTGGCTGTAGAAACGCAATGCATGCAAAAACAGCATAAGAGCAAAATATTATTAATTTAAAATGTGTGTATATATATATATATATATATATATATATATATATATATATATATATATAAATATAAATATATAAATATAAATATATATATATATATATATATATATACACACACACACATATATACATATATATACATATATATAATGTATGCTGGTGTACCCAAACACTGCAGAAGGATTAAGGAGGAAAACACAACTCCATGTTTGTGATGAGGAATATGGACACTTTAAATCTCATCTGCTTTTACACAACATTAACTCATTTACCAAAAATCAGTTACTCTAACCCTTGAATTAACATTCTGTAATTGCAAAATTCAAAACTAGCCTATTCATTGTTACAACTTTTTTACAACTGTAGCATACCTTGTACTACTTCTACTATTCCATCTGTTATTCTTATGATGTGAGCCGTTAATACCACTCCTACAAAAACTAATGAAAGCCAAGGGTGAAGGGGATATACTGTATAGGAAACGCAGGTGTGCTCTGACTACTTTAGGTACAATCCTGAAATCCACTTAAACCATTTACCCCGATGACTCCCATCAGCCAAACTGAAACTTAAGCCAGTGGTGCATTTAGGGGTCATTGTACAAAATTGGAAAAATAACATGTGTTTGGCTAGCTTTAAGTGCTGTTTTCTTTGGAAGTGCTTCATTCCAAAATTATTACATCTATAGCCACAAATGAATATAAACTGTCACAACTGTCAATTATTTCGATTATTGTGAGAGCAATGGAAAGAATAGTAGACCCAAAGCATCAGTCATATGATATTTAAAATAGCCCGTAAATAACCATAGATACCTCATATGTCTGATTTCATTACTCAAGTTAAAATTGCAAACATATTTCCATGAGCCAGTGTTTCCCGCGGCATTTTATAGTTAGGGAGGCTGCCTTGACAGCAATTGCCCCACGTCTTGACTATGTCCCTCCAAATAAATAAAAATAAAAATTACGCACATCATGCACAGCACGCAGGGCACCAAGTGAATCCTCGCAAAACTAGTCACTCCCTTGACTAACTGATTTTCTACTGCATGAGCCCCTAAGAAACTTGTGATTTTAGAAGTTTAGAAACTTCATTTGACTTAAATATATACTGTTTTAAAAAGTTTTGTAATGCATAGTGATAGGGATGCACTGATAACAATGCTCCGGCGCAGATCTGTGAAAATTAGCTGGATCGAGTATTGCCTCCAATAATATCAGTTCTGTCAATATCCTGGTTGATCCTATAAATGAATGAGGCTGAGACTATTTACTGATCATAGTTGGTCCAGAAAGTTTAAGAATGTATATCTTCTATATCATGAACTCTTACCCATTGTTAGTTAGTAGAAAATAGATAGTAGCAACTTTCTTCATGTAGCACAAATGAGGATTAGCAGACTACAACTGCCAGAGATAATGTAAATATTAATTAAATATTCACGTGGTGGAACGACACTATCGCAATCAAGCCAGATTACAGCACCCAGTGAGCTCCCAGTTGGATATTTGCCACTCAAATGCCATAAATTAAAAATAAAAACACATAGACGAAGAGCGTGCCCCCATGCTGAGCTGTCTGACTAATTAGTGCATATTATTTTACAGAGCGACCGCCGCGGGCCGATAGTTGACGTCAGCCTCAGCGGGGCATCCTGTATGTGAGGGGGGATTAGACTGCTGTTAAAGGCACCTGTTGTTTCAGCACAGTCGCTCTAACACTTGCCCCGAGGTCAAGGGGGTCCCACGGCTGTCGCAGGGTACACAGGGTACACAGGGTATACACTGCATACAAGGTACACAGGGTACACTGGATAGGGCACACAGACAGCATTCTGGTGCAGTGTGAAAGTACTAAACACTAACACTAACACAGTAAATAACACTAAAACTTGAGCATCAGAAACCTGCTTTAAAGTTGTGAGCTTAGAAAGTTCAGTAATCTTAACAAAAAACTACTCATTCTTACTTTTTCTATTTTATTCGATTGTTTTCAGAGTATTTTTTTAATTTCTCTGATTATCATGTATTAATCCTTAGTGGTTATTATTTGTTTTTAATAGTTATTTTTAATCATCATAATTAAAACCAGTGGAGCTGAATAGACAATCTTTTAATTACACTAGTGTCTACTACCATGCAGTGCTTTGGCACAGTTTCCAAAGTGCAGTGGAATGGATACAGCTATAGCACTAATAGCGCTTTGACTGTAAATAAGGCAAGACACTGCAGGTGAGTAGAAAAAAAAATAAAGGGCCTATATTCCACTTTTTTCTGATCTGTTATAATGTTGTTTCCTCATCACAAACATACCTGGAGCTGTGTTTTGTTTTATTCTCACATGTTTAACACACAAGCCTTGCATATTTAGTTCTTTTCTCAAACAGAAAACTCTGTTCCACCTTTTGATGTCATGAAATAATACAAGACGTGCTCCACTGTGTTTTTAAACTTCTTTACACCTACACCTTCTTTAGAATCATTTGGATCATTTCAACCCTGGAATTGCCCATCTTTATTGAACAAAAGTCAGGTAAAAGGTACTGTTAACTTGAAACAGCTTCCCACCCACTTCTATTGGTCAGCCATGATGTGTTCTTTCAGACAAAGCTTTACTGACTTCTTAAAAGCACTAGAAAAATATTAAATGTAGATTAATCATGATCAAATCAAAACAAGCCATATCCCACCAAAGTGCAAATTATATAAATATACTTATAACATCGCCAACATGTAGTAAACACATGACGGCACTCAAACAGAATTACAACTTTTTTTCCACAACACCAGAAGACAAACCAATCAGCTCAGTCCATTCACACCATCCTACTGTCCCCATCCTCCTCTCAAGTTCAAACACAAACAATCCCTCATTAATTGCTGGTTTAGAGTCAATCGTGAAAGCAGCAGGAGTCTGTTGGGCCTGTGTGTCCAAGGAAAAGCTGTGGATCTTCCCTCAAATTAACTAACTTTATAATAAATCCCCTGGTACGAGCAGCCAAGGATTAGGCAGGCTTCAGTGAGCAGTTTGTCAGGCTGTGAGGAGAGGCGAGAGGGACAGCAAAAACATGGCCAGAATCTGACATGGGCTTTGGGACACTCCACTGACATCCCCCACCCCCGCACTTCTCACTAAGATCCATTATGTGTCCTGCATTGTGGACAATACAACAGCATCAGGTATGGTGTTTATTTGATTACTAAAATATGCATTATGTAATAGCAGAGAGCTGTGGGAGTTCTGGTGGTTGAGGCAATGCTTTCCTGTTTGTTGTGGAGTGATTTAATTAAAGAACCCATTCATCTCACTGCCCATAAAAGGAAATTCAATTTTGAGAAAGTTCTTGTTTCAGAATACAAGCAGGTGCTGTTAGCTGTACAAGTAATATTACAGCAAGACACAGAAGTGGCTCAAGTTGTTACTAAGAAAACAAATTCAAAATAACACTGTTCAAGTAGAAATGACTCATACGCCCAGTCACCCCCTATTCTGTGAAAACAACTCATCGTAATACTCCTACTATTACTGCAAAAATTACTCCAATAACTCCTCCTCCAAGTCCTACTATAATATTTCCTCCTGGTGTGACGACAACTGTCTCTCACCCAAATGTAACCTTGATGGAGGGTCTGCCAGATCCTTGTCTCCATGGAGATGTTATTGTCTTGCCAAGAATGTTCCACAGTATGGCATTAAATGTATCTATCTCCATGGAGACCAGGCATGACCAGGCCAAAGTGCAAGTCAGATTTGTGGACAATAAGAATGCATGTTTTAAGGTATTTTTCTAACAATTTAAACACTTGCAAGATAGATATTTTTAATGTAATACTACAGAACTATCCAAGCAAAGCACTAATATATGCTTGGAGACACCTGATAAGTCTCATAATGCACATTTAAATAAGAATTAACACCTTTTTGCAACAACACTCTGTACTTCAAAGTATCCTTGGATTGATTTACTTGAGTTTAAGTGTCTAGTTACATCCCACCTGTGTCATGTCTGTACTGTATATTCTGATATCCCTTTCAAAGTCGCCTCAGTGGATTAGGGCCCTATCACTTGAAACTCAGTGCATTGTTCTTGGCTTTTAAACAAATGAAACAGGGGATGGGGCACAATGAGGAGATCAGAGATGTTATCAGACAGGTTCTCCCTCTGTTGTCTCTTAATTCATCCTGTGAATGCACTTGTGCTGGTAATTAACAAAGATAGGCCTGCTAGAGGAAGGCAGGACATAAGACGTCTGGGCGGGCTCTTCATTTATAACAACACAACACTCACCTGATTAAAAGCAAGGTTATGATCCCTATGTCTGGCTCTAGTTTTAGATAAACTTGTTTACAACATTGTCCTTCCTTTAACAGCACCAATTAACAAGGAACACTGAGCATTTCTTTCCTGTTGAGTAACTAGTTTTGAACAAATTTCAGGGGAGCAGGGGAAATAGAAATGGAAGCGCCCTGACTAAACCCTAACTTGGGGTGTGAAATATGGGGGGGAAAGATAGAGTGAAGCTATAAAACGAGGTGATGAAGATGGGAAATAAAACTAAGAGCACCCATGGACCTCAGCCAAGACACTAGGCATTTCTCACAAAAATATGCTGTGCCCTGACCAAGAATATCTGGACTTTAGTGGTGTGAATGCATGTGAAGTTACAGATCTTGACATAACTCCCAAAAATCTCTTAACATGTTGTTTACTGTTATGCTCACCAACAAAGTACATCTGAGTCACAGTATCTCTTCTTTAGCTCTTAAGAAAATAGAAAAGGATAGTTCTCTGTATAACACCACAGTCTGTTTGTACTTGTACTGTCCACATGCTATGGCCTGGTGGTGTTAAAAAGGCTCTTGTCCTGCATAGACCTGACCCACACAGGGACCGATAGGTTAACAGAGGTATCCAGCTATTCCCTGGACAGTCTCCATTCCCAGACAAGAATCTTCTTCCTCCTGTCCCTCCTCTTCCTCTCCACACACTTGGCTCATTATAGGAATGCTCTGACCCTTGGGGACTTCACTTTACTTGTGTCTCTTTCCAGTCCACAAACCTTTGGGGCAACACAAAAACCAGATTCAAAGGCAATTTGAATTTGAAACAGGGGCCGGCAACTAAACTCCCAAATTAAGAAAACTGAAGAAGAATCTGTGTTACTCAGGCAGCCTTAACACAGTGCAAAATGTGATGGTGACAGTATCAAGTGGAAGAAATAATGTAACATACTGCAGAGAGAAAGGTGGGGAGGTGTAGAGCCGGAGGAACAGTGATGCATGCACTTGTTTAAACTGTGAAAAATACACAAAAAGACACTGCAAATCACGGAATGAGTTTCAAACTGCAGAATCCTTAAGAGGTTGGGAAAGTGCACTGCCAAACCCTGCTTAAATAAGACACTTAATGCGCACTAACATTGCTTGTCAATAAATTGTCTCGCAGAGTGACAGATAGCGTTGGTATTGCCAAGCACATAATTTGGCTGTGCCCATTGATATGAGTATTGTCAATAACCGATCAATACATTCAGTTCGTGGGCAGTGTGGCTGGCTGCAGGCTCTTAAAGCTCACCATTTGCTGCTAGGTGCGTGGCCGTAAGCTACGCAGTATGAAATTGAGAAATATGTACAATAAAATTTGTTTTTATACGCTTATATATTAGTAGATGAGATGAGAATGACCCGTACATCGCCTCGTGTCCGCTTAGTTTTGAGAAACCTTGCCCGCGTGAGTGACAAGAGATTATCCAAAGCGTTGACTTTCGTGTTCAGAGCGCACCACCAGCCAGCCACACTACCACCACCCACAACAGCCCCTCGCCTCCGGACACTCACTCACCTCTGGTCCAGCGAAGAGAAGACGTCCCTTAGCCCGAGACGAATAGAAACAAATCCCGAGCGCGCGGAGAGTCTGGATAAGTCTCGTTAGCGCGTCGCCAGACCCCGCGTGGGGCTTTGCGAACTACTCCTCCTCTCCTCTCTCGCACCTGTCTCTGGTACAAACCGATATCCAGCCAAACATCGTTATAGGACAACTGTCTGGGAAGCTTGTGTGAGTCCGCGTACCCCCTCGTGTGCGCACAGACAAGCGGCACCACCTGTCCCCCGGTGCGACAGAGATCTCCACAATGAGGTTTTTATACCGCGTAACGACACATGGTACTAGTCTTTGAAGCAATGTGTCCGGGAGATCCAAGTCATATGAAAGCTGGCAAAGAAAGAGCAAATCCAAAACGAACAGTCACTGCTTTTGGAAATTACATCTGCCTCCTTGCCTTCCAGTCGCGTTATAAATCTTCTCCCACAATACTTCGTTTATATTCCTCTGCTCAAGCCGCGCACGACTGCTGCTCTGTCATAACTGCGTCTTTCTTCACAACACTAAAACTCCGAGTCTCGTGTGCGCCCGCAAACAGTCCAGATATCCAAGTCAGGCTCCCATGTATTGGCTGAGCAGTAGTTGCACGGTCCCCTAGTCGGACTGAGCGGCACTCACGAGCTGTGTCCGAGCGCGGTGGTGGGAGGACCACACTGTTGTCTTCTAGCGGTAGTAAGAGCTACAGCAGCATCTCCAAAGCACTGCTCCCCGCTGTCATCCACACGAGACTCCACAAGCCTGTTAGCGCCAAAACCTGAAGCAGAATAGAGCTGCCACTGGAATGGAATTGATTAGGGCTAATTGGGTGTACATCTGGGGACTCAAACCTGCTCAAGGGTCTGGGCACTGGTGTGAAAGCTTAGAAAGAATTCTATCCACAAAGTTAGTGAGAAATAATTCTTGAATTTCTTCATTACCAACAGGGCATTGTGCCATGTCTGTGTTATTATAATTTGAATAAAATTTTACTGAATTGTTTATTTTCTTTTTGTTTATTTGGCAAAGGCTTTATTTGAGCTTTTCAGTGAATGTTTGGAAAGGTGTTTCTCATGTATGTGTTCATTTATATTTTATGTGTTCCATTTATGTTAAATAATAAAATAAATATTTGACCTTATCTGTTTGGGAATGGTTCAGTCCATAAATCAGATTTTAAATGATGTAAACAAAAGGAAAAAATTATATTTTTTATAAATTATTCTCAACTGTTTTTTTTTTCTCTGCAGAACATTATTAATAATATTAACATTTCATATTCAAACTGTGTGTTCATTGTGCTACTGTTTGGTCTCTTGGTAATTATAGAAACATACAGAGCTGTGAAGTGTGGAACAGACTCACATTAACATCACAGGCTCAGTAGGATAAAGGCAATTATCATTCGCATCCCACTGTACAGTGTATTTAAATGTCACGACTCTGAAAACTTCACCACGCACTCATTTAGCTGCATAATTTGTAGTAATTAGAGAAGTAGCAATGTCCAAATGAGTGAACTTTACTAACACAGTCAATAAGCATGCAAACTTGTGGAAATGTTTCTGTGGAACTGCTGTTTTAAGATACATCAAATTAATTTATACATAGCGCATGCCCATGTGTCTCTAATTCACTCCAGAGAGAACAGGTAATTATGGTGATAATTAATGCACACGTCTCCACACAGAATAAATACCAACAATGCTTGGAGACTAAAAAACATGGACAATAAAAAGCAAAGTGAGTTGCTATTTGCAGGAGAATACTCAATAATCCTTGAACTATTGGGTCAAAATGTCCCAATGCATTGTGAGTAATATTTGGCCTTAAATACATGGATAATAGAACTAGTAGAGGTGGAATTTATGAAAACAGGTGAAAGGGACATTTAATAATAATACATTTTATTTATATGGCACTTTTTACACAAAGAATAAAATTAACAGAAGAACATTTTAAAAACAAGGTAATCAACAAAATATGGGTGGAGAGTTCATTTGCAGGTATGATTATAGCTATGAGAGTATGGTATTTGACAGTTGGACAATGCCTATTATTTTCTATGATATTAACTTATGCATTAATCAGTTCAATTCTATAAAATGTCTTAATGGTGAACAGTCATTTTTATTCCCATCAGCTTTTTTTTAATTTATATATATATATATATATATATATATATATATATATATATATATATATATATATATATATATATATATATATATATATATATACATACATACATATATATATATATATATATATATATATATATATATATATAATTTTTTATTTAATTTTTTTTAAACGAATGATTGAATATAATGCATGGCAAATAATGAACACATATTTGATTTGTTATCTCAAGGCCCTTTTTAAAATTGGGAAGCTGGTCCTATAACGTACTGCAGCATTGTACTAGACTATAGGATCACAGTGACGATTAATGATTAATGACGATTAGTGATTTTCTTTATCTTCTTTTGCAGTTCTAAATTCATCTTGCATGCTTAACCAAACAGCTGCTGTAATTTGTCAGAAATTTAAACTTTATTGGGGAATGTCTTTGTCCAGTGAAGTAGACTTAACTCCATTATAAAGAGAAGGAATAATTTAACCATCACAGATTATGAGCTCTTAGTGACCTCTTTCAGCTTTGTACAATCGTCCGTTGGAATGGGACTATTACAAAAATCCATTAGTAATGATTGCACTCTTCAACAATGGCACTTTTGTGGATTGCAATACATTTCTATGAAGGGCATCAAACATAACATTGTGACCATTGACGTGGTGTGCATCACCAGAAATAGCCTACTACTTGTTCATTGTGAAGGCTATGTGGTGGTTGGCAAGTTAACACGTCTTCAGAGCTTTTGTAAGAGCCATAGTGGCCAGTTAAAGGTCCCATTTTAAGCTATTTTCTGATCTATATTATTATGTTGCTTCCTCATCACAAATATACCTGGAGTTGTGTTTTCTTTCATTCCACATGTTTAACACAGAAATCCTGCATATTTAGACTTAGCTTTTCTCTCAAACTGAAAACACTCTGTTCTACCTTGTGATGTCATGTCGTAATACAAGAAGTGCAGCATTGTGTTTTTAAACTCCATAAACCTCCACAAAAATTATTTGGATAAATTCAGCCCTGAATTGCCAATCTTGACTGAACTAAAGTTAAAAGGAATTGTTAAGTTTTCTAGATATAAATTGATTAATAATAAAGGATTACTCAAATTCTGTGTAATATAGGACCTTTAAATAAAATTTATCTTTATCTACTAATATTATTTGTGACTTTCTTGTAGACCCTAGCAAAAATACAATATAAAAATATCATACATTATTAATACTTTCTTATGGTGCCATATTTTAACGTCAGACAAGTTTGCCCAAATTCACATATCTCTCATATCTCTTTTGTATAGTTTCAGCCCAGTGGTTCTTTTGATACCATGCACAACAGAGGAACGCAAACCTATTTCATGTATGGGCATTAGATAAATGAAAATAAATGTTTGGTTCATCCTGTTCTTTTCATCCTCGTTGTGGTGTCAGAGCCGATAGACCTGTGCTAGATAAAAAAAGGCAGGAAATGCCACGAGAAGCAAAAAAAAAGCATAGCAAAAACACCTACAACCTTTGATGGTGAAAGCACTTAATCTGTAAACCACACAGGGGGACGAGGGAGGGCAGCACATCCCTCCTGAGGTAATATGGCAGTGGGAGGAGGAGGGGGGAGGGATGGTGGGGGTGACAAAGTTAGATGAACTTTTCACAGCAAGGGCTTTTGTGTCCTCAGAATTCCACTGCTGCTGCATGTGGATGTAAAATAAAGATGCCTCAGTCTCTGTGTGACTGCTCTGTTTAACTGAAGCAATCACATGGTCCAACTGGCTGTGAACAAACTCACTGTGTTTAGACCAACCTCTACTTTATCACACAATTATATGGCGCATCATAAATACAACTAGAAAATAATACTGCTGTTAAAGGGCCTAAATTACACAAAATTGACTCTGTGAGTTTTAAGACATGTTATAATCTTGATACCTCCTCAGAAATATACTCAGTTGTGTTCGGTTTCATTCACATGTTTGAGTATTCCTTTAGTATTATTATTGTCTAGATCTCCAAAGCTCAAAATGCTCATCATCTTGTGATGTCATGCAGTGGTAGCTTTCAAACCTTTTACCTTTAGTTCAGTAGAAATTCCAGGGCTGAAATCATTCAAATGATTCTAGTGAAGGTGTATGGAGTTTAAAAACACAATGGAGCACTTCCTGTATTACCAAATGACATCACAAGGTGGAGTGTTTTCTGTTTGAGAGAACCTGTGTGAATTAAACAAAACAATAAAACAAAACTCCAGGTATGTTTGTGGTAAAGAAACAACATAACATAGACTAGAAAACAGCATAATATATAGGCTCTTTAATATTATTGGGTGCTTCTTTGAAGATTGGCTGTATTTTATGCTTTATGACTACACATTCCTTATTCAGATTGTGCCTGATTTCAACCATGAGTCATGAACATGCTTTAGGTTTGAACTTTTAGCTCCACCTACTTTGTCCTTTCTGCCACTGTGACATTGCACCATGACATAGAAACAACTGTCTGGGTTAGTGGCAAGCAGTTGTTTCTTTAAAATCTTCCAATATCTGCGTAGTGCCTATTGTGCACATTCTTGGCAGTTTTAAAACTGCATCATGATAGAAGATCAAGCATCTGGGTTAGTGTCAGATTGTTGGTTTCCCATGATTTTAAGTAACAATGTACCTGATTGGATGAAAAAAGGTGACCCCATACCTCTGTGTTAGATATTTATAACACTTACACAGCTATAGATATGGTGCTATATGTTTTTCTTGTTTAGCAGCTTTTACCATACATGAGGTAAAGATCATATATAGACTAGAATAGATTCAAATCTGGAACAGTCCTTTCCATGTAAGAGTGCTGTAATTTGCACATTTTGGCTTCTATGTTTGGTATATATGTACAGGATGTTCTCTGTCATGCAACGTCTCCAGACTGCATTTGTGGCCATACCGGCTCATCAAAGCCTGATCCCGTCAGATCTCAGAAGCTCAGCAGACCCGGGCCTGGTTAGTACTTGAATGGGAGACCACTGGGAATTCCAGGTGCCACAGTGGGGCGCCAGTCACAAAAACTGTCGTAGTGTCGTTAGGCAAGGCACATCGTCCACATTGCCTAGTATGAACGTGGTGTGTGCATGAGTGATGGTGGTGGTCGGAGGGGCTGATGGCGCAGATTGGCAACCTTGCTCCAGGGCAGCTGTGGCTACAATAGTAGCACCACCACCGGGTCTGGAGTGAATGAATAATGCTCTGTAAAGCGTCTTTGAGTGTCCAGAAAAGCGCTATATAAAACTGATGCATTATTATTATTATTATTATTATTATTATTATTATTATTATTATTATTATTATTATTATTATTATTATTATTACATTGACTTTAAGCACATGTGCTTTAAGTACCAGACCAAAGAATAGGGCACTGTAAATGTGCACTAACAAGGTTGCCATGATTCTACAATTTCAAATTTGATTTCAATCCTGAAAATAATATCACTTCAGAGTATTACATGTAATTGGTTTAACATCTCTGTCCTTAAAACACCATTTAGCTTTCTCATCTCCTCACACATCCATATTGATTAACGTCACCCTTTAGCTGTCACAAAGCATATGATGGCTATGTAAGAGAGATTATTTCCTGTATCATTAATATATGCGATAGATAGAGATCTTATAAGTGTAAAATGATGCACTTGTTGTAAATTAACATCGGCCAATCTCAGCAGTGTGATTATTACAGAGAGGTGGTGCAGAGGCAGTTATCAATCTGTCAGGGAGCTGCCGCAGGATGACACCGGAGGAAATGAGACAGGGATGTGGTCTGGACCAAGGAAGAAGATGGAGGCGGAGAGAACAGGGACACTCACAGGAAAGGAGAGGGGTAAAAGGCGTGGATGGCAGGCTGATTGAGCAAAGCAATATGCACTTGGCACCTTTCTGGGTTACACTGGAGCATAACATGTCAGGTGTTGTGGTGGTGAGGTGCCGCAGTGAAGTGTGAATTCGGACCAAGAAAAAAAGTTCAATCAAAATACAGAGAGGTGGGAGAGCCTCGACGAGTCTGATTGAGCTTGAGTCACGAGTGACCTGCCTGTGATTTAAAAACCGTTCTCCCTGATTTTTCAGTTTTCAGATTTCATGTCCCCAATACAAGATGACAACATTTTTCAAATATCTTCTGCAATTTGCCATTATCCAGCAGTCACTGGTACAGGGCTCTACAGTGCGCCCATTTCACTCGCATTTGCGAGCAAATATTTCGTTGTGCGAACGAGGAAAACAAAACGAGGGCACCTGTGCGAGTGCTTCTGCAGCCACAATAATGAGAACTGCGCAAGACGCAACGTGACGAGTTAAATGTTCTAAATGTATCAAACATTAGGGGCGCACTCACACTAGGACTTCAGAACTGCGCCTAAGTCTGGATCGCCCCTAAAGCGCGGCACGCAGGCCCAGCGCGAGCGCAACCGAACAGTGCCCAGGCACACCTCCGACCACGCACGACCCCAGCATACGAGCTCCGCGTATGCGGCGATATCACTCATACGAACAAACTCTGCTTCAAAACACACCCACGCCCCCTTAAACGAGGAGCGCGCACTGCAGCAGGACCCACACCTGTACCACCACTCAGTAGACACCCCCACGCCGCTGGACTTCCGTCTCCGCTAAAGCGATCTGGTCTCGGACTCGAGCGTATTTGGACTCGGTGTTGTCACGGACTCGAGGTCTGAATACCGAGTGCGATCGTATTTCATTACGGCCGCTGCTGTCGGCACTAAACTTGTTCCGTGTGCGGGACCGCGCGGCATCTCTGTGCGCTGGAGCCCGCAGACACTGTGCGGCCCGTCCCCACATGCACCGCCAGCGCGCGGTTCGTCCACAGCGCCACCCTCGTGTACCAACGTACGTCACAGGGCAGGTTAAACAGCCTACCTGTCTATACGTCAGTGCCTCGCCTTTTCACGCTCTCTCCTCCCCACGTAGAGCACAGAGGCTCCTCCTCAATGCGCTGATTAGAAGAGCAGGACGAAACGCGAAGCAAAAATAAATTTTATGTCAGTGTCCGCACAGAGCAGAACTACGGCACAGAGCAGGCAACATGTGGGCTGAAGTTTGCCTAATAAAATGCCAAATTAATCTGTCACAATGCGCGTTTGGTTTGGTAAATGTGCAGAGGCTAAAAACCATTTTAAACAAGAGAATGTAACTCCAGTTAGAAATGTATATTTATTATTATTTACATATTTAAATACAGGTTTTAAAATCCTACCCACTTTTTTCACTTCAAAGCAGTTTTGTGTAAAGTGCCAGTGGAAGTTCTCTTGAAGAAGAGGTTCTCAAACTGTGGGTGAGGGGTGCAGAGTGTTTAAGTGCAGTGCAGTTTATGTGACTTATTTTAAGTCTAAATGAATATTAATCAGATAAAATGGAGATAGATTTATGAAAAATAAAATAAAATATTATAAAACATTGAGATCATGCTGGAAAAGTACAGTCATAATTCTTTTGGTTTTTTGTATAAAATTGATTCAAATAAGTTGGTGTGGGCAAGTTCTGCACTGTAATAAATGTTCAAAACAAAAACCTATTTGTGCCCCCCTTTTTTTCTGTGCTCCTAAAATTTTTAACTTAGGGGCACATGTGCTCCTAAAAAAAAGTTAGCGTAGAGCCCTGCACTGGTATATTGTGTGAAATTTTCTCTTGAAATTATATACACTTTTGCATTTCTACACTCATCAATCATTAAAAGTATGAGTGAGCTGGTTTAATTAACCAAATTTTAATCTAAAGATCCAGTCATCAGTCATCATCAGCTTGGGACTTTTTAATTGAGGAGTTCAGACTTCTGAGGAAGAAAGTTGACCATTTTTGTGTTTTCTGGCACTGACCAAAAGTTTGTCTTATTAGTGTTCATGAAATCCAACACTGCAAGCCAGTTTTAATTATTATATCTACGAAAATTTTAAATAAAGTAAAGGTTAATCAGTACTGTTACTATTTATTTAATACCAGTGCCTTGTTTGCTATATACGTCATGTCAGAGCTTTAAAACAGTGGCAAGAGAGCAAATCAAACTCATATGAACCATGTGGAATGTGCCAATAACACTTCCTGTTGTTACAGTGATTGTCCTGCATACAGTGACACTGCATTTTATTGTTGCACAGTTTGTCATGTTTTTAAATCTGCTTGAACATTTTCCCAAAAAAATATCCTGTTTCCAAATTTTATCTTCCCCAACAGGCCCTCTGCAGTCTTAAAAAAGTTCTGGTTAATTGTTATTGTATATAGGTCTATGGTCGCTCATTCATTTATGCATTTACATATTAGCATTATAACACTGTTTACCTGTGAGGCTCCGTCCTCAGATTTGCCCAAAATTAACAAAAACAAGCCTCTTACCTTCTCTAGAGGACCGATGCAGAATGTATCCTTTATCCGCTGTCCTGTCTTGTCTCCAATATATCCCAGTCCAGACGGGTCCGTGTCACAAGGTCCTGGAGCTGAGTGCACCATCTGTTTGTAAAACTCGTCTTAAAACTTCCTACTTCAATCTGAAAGTTACACCAGTCGTATTAGCACCAAGGCACCTGGTGGACATAAACCCTCTGCGCTACACCCAGGTCAAACTTTTATGCCCAGAAACGACGCTGCGAGTCCCGGCGGCGGGTCGTGGGGGCGAGTCCCCCGGCGGCGGAATGGGGTGCCGCAGGTCGTGGCCTTTCAATCTTTTAAAAAAATGCAACCATAAAGTCTGTCATTTGTATCACTTTAAAAGAAAAAAATACATATCTACCTATGAAACACACACATTGTACAGAGTTGTCATGCATGGCTCTGATGAATTATGCTGAAATAATGCAATGACAAATGGTTTTCTAGTGATCTTTTGCATTGAGGTTAAGCCCTAGTTTCCCTTCTTTCACCATGATGGAGTGGTCCTTCTGAGCAATGCCACACAGCCTGGACTTAGTTATTCCTTATTAATATGCTATAGGGCAGGATATAGTAAAGGCCAAAAGGTGCATATCCAGTTTCAACATGGAGATGATTTGTCCCAGTGTTGTATGTTATTGATACCGCATGTTGCAATCCTCCGGAAATTTGTTTTCAGGAAGTTTGTAATACAATGCCCATATATGGTGTATGATGCATCTAAAACCAAGCAGAACTGGGCATCTAATAATAACTGGAGTCTGATTTCTTCCAGGCTGACAAAGTGAAACTATAGGGACAGTTTCAGCAGCAGCGCCACTATGATAACATTCAATGGTAAATACAGAGGAGAGCCAATCCTTTCATTATCTGATATTAGGGTTGTTACAGTTTCAGAGCTTACTGAGTCTTTGGAGAATTGTTCTTGTAAGAAGTATAACATTTAGTCATAATGTTTGCTTTTATACATTCAGATATCTGCAGTGTAATTGACTCTATTGAACAGTTGGACTGTGATCACAAGAATGTCATCCTGAAAGGGAAATATTGGTTTATATTCAGTATAATAGCAAGTTAATTTTACAGCTGGCTCTATTTTTACATTAAGAATAGTAGTTCTGTCAATGTCACTGAAAACTACTATGCAGGCAAAATTCAAATAGTGCAAACAACACAATTCTATGTTTAAAACAGAAACAACAAAACCACACTATATAGAAACTGTATGAAGTGCCTGCCTGCCTGTTTTTATCAGTGGTCAACAGAAAGCCTCTTCTGGTTAGTATTGTAAAAGCATGGCCTATATGATTTGTGGTTCCCCTCCATGAAAATCTGATCAGGGTCTGGTCCTTATCTTCGTGGTTGAGTCTTCAGGCACAAGTAGTGCAAGGAAGAGATGATAGTTTTACTCTAAGGGAGGATTTTCTATTATCTGCTAATCTTCAATTACTCAATACCTACAGCTCTTATGGCCTTAATCAGCTGCTCTTATGAAGTTAGGTCCAGAGCTGAGTAGGAGCAGATGACAACCTCTAGGCCATATCAGACCCACTCCAGGAAATTGTAAAATTAGTTTTTCTGTTATGATTGCCCATCAGAAAATGCTGGTTTAGTCACTTGTGGTCATACCAGTTTGCCAAAGCCTGATTTTGTCAGCTCTCAGAAGCTAAGCAAGGACGGGCCTAGTTAGTACATGGATGGGAGATCACTGGGAATTCCAGGTGCCACAGTAGGGCGCCTGTGGCAAGAACTGTTGTTGTGTCCTTAGGCAAGACACTTCATCTACATTGCCTAGTATGAACGTAGTGTGTGTGCGTAGGTGATGGTGGTGGTTGGAGAGGCCAAAGGCCTATTTTACCATCACTGAGTGACGCTATATAAATGCAATGATTAATTAATGTTGAATTTACTCTTTCCGAATTAAACCTGGTTTGGCTCAGTTTTCTATGTTTAGTTTTTGCTTCTGTTTTAGCGTGCAGAGTTTCCAAAATTGCCATTATCAACTTGCTTGACAATGCCCAATCTTCTCTAATCAAAGAAGCAGATCAAGGCTGGACCTGGTTAGTACTTGGACGGGAGACCCAAGTTCTAACCAGGAAATAGAGAATAGGTGCCACAGTGGGGCAGCAGTGGTCCTATGGTGCTAACTATCGTTGTGTCCTTAGGCTAGACACTTCACCTGCATTGCCTCTGAATGTGGTGTGTGCGTGAATGTTGGTGATGGTCAGAGGCGCCGATGGTGCAGATTGGTGCTTTGCTTCCGTCCGTCAGCCCCACAGCAGCTGTGACTATTTTAGTATCTCACTAAGTATAGAGTGAATAAATAATACATTGTTAAGCGTTTTGAGTGTCCAAAAAGTGCAATATAAATCAAATGCATTATTATGCTTATTACCATGATAAAAAGCCCAAGCACATCATCGCAAATGATTAAATCATTTTATAAAACCTAATAACACAGCCCTAGTGGTTCACAGAATCCTTGAACATTTTCCAGAGATTTATACATAAAAAACTCCAGATACACTGTGGATGATAGGGGGAGCTGTTTTTATAAATGCAATATTCATGTAGCTCATATTAAGATGCCTTATGCTTTCTCCCCTTGAGTCTAAGTAAAAGACAGTTCTACCAGCACAGGAATTACTGCCAAGCCAAACAGTTTAATAGGTCCTATCAGTGAGTTCCAGCTTTAACAACATTTGTGCAAATCTGTTTCCCTTTTAAAGCCAAGTATTAGCTTTGTATTTGGCAAATTACAGAGGGGCACAATGAAACAGTAATGACTTAAATAATGGAAATTCTCCCAATGAAAAGAGGGACTTAATGGTCTTCCAGTGATAGAGAGAGGCTAGCAAAAAAGGTAGTTTGTTTTTATAGGGATGAAAAAACGTGGATTTAAAAAAATAGAAGAGAGGGTGCACCACACTTCAGCTGATAGGCCTAAGTAAGTAAGTAAGACATAGTTTTATCTCAGTGTAACTATTGTCCCATAGAGTTATAGCCTGTTTTTCAAAGGATGTTAAATATTTCATGGTTTAATACTAAATTAAATATACCGTTTTGCTCTGATGTTGGGGATCTGCACTGATAGGAAGATCTTTAGAATGTAAAATGGGGCTCCAGTAAACAACAGGCTTAGTGGATAAACACTGCCCCCTTAGGGTTAACACAAGACACTACATCTGTGATAAACTGGCAAAACAGATCAACCTTGCTTTGAGGAAGAGATATTATAATAAATAGGAAATGAAGGGTCTTTACAAATTTACGATATAAAACGTATAAAACAATTAGGCCTACTACTGTTACATTGGGGGTATGTTTATTAAAAGAATGATAACAGGTTACTACCACCACATATACAACTAGACTACAAAACACGTGCTTGATTTTGACATTAGGACACTGTAAAATTAACCTTTGTTTGTTGTTTGTTTTACCTTCATTTATATTTCTTTTCCGTTTTTAAACCCTGCTGTAATCCTGTATCTGTGATTTAATTGGTTAAAAGTTGACAGGATCTGCCCTCCCTCCGCCTTTTTGTTCCTGAAGTTCACACACAATAACACGCCCAGAAATAAGAGCACAGTAGAAAACCTTTGATTACGCTGCCCCAGTGACACTGACATTGAGCCGGACACCACCGCGGGACCATCTGAGGTCAGTGTTTACACATGGCTTAGCTCATGGCCCTGCCTCGCCCATAAAATACTACCAAAATTATGAGCAAAAGTCTATGGGAAAACCAAAGAAGCTAGTTAGCTCACTTCTGGCTACTGGAGGTGACACAAACTACTATAAAGATGGTTGTTTACTAAATGTACAGATAGACCAACAAAGTTACTGCAAATGAAACATGGGAAAATGTAGGCTATAAGCTTTGCTAGAGTCACGTACACATAGTCATGGCTGGTTTAGCTAATTTGTTTGGGGCAATGGCTGTTCTGCTGATCCAAACAAGATTACTGGCTAAATGGGATCATTACTTTCATTTCCAACTCAAACTCTGTGATAGTCCATTTGCTTTTCTCTTCAAAATGTTAGTTTCATTTTTATTTGCTGTCAGTATGTCAGACACCCATTAATAAATTAACCACTGAATTAACTGCAGTATTAACACATCTATTTAGTTTTCTAATAAAGCCTTGCTGGTTCTAATATATTAGAATAGTACCCTGGTGTATTGTCCAGAAATGACTAATTTGGTGTTGCATAATCAGTTTTTCTAAATTATCTCAATGCATATGATTGTGACACTTATCTTGGGTTCATCATCTCATGTTGGTAGACTTTGCTGTGTTGTAAACCTTGTGAAGATTTCAACATGATGCCAAACACAAATGAAAGGTTACACAAGAAAAAAATGCTAAAGTGAAATTAAATTTCCTACAACACAAAGTTTGTGGAAAAACATTTTGTAAATAAATTGCATTTAATTTAAAGGTGCACTAGGTAAATTCCTGTCACCTGCTTGTCTCTGTGATGTTAGTGCATTGCCTGGAATGTTCCATAATATAGCATTAAATTTATCTATAAAGAAGCAATCAGACAAAGATACAGATCATCATTTATAGCAATATAAACATAACGTAACATATGTAAATGAATAAATCCTAGATAGATTAATTCCCTACTGTGGAACATACTAGGGGCTGCATGGTGACTGAGTGGCAACACAGCAAGAAGGTTGCAGGTTCGATCCCTGGGTCGCCCGGACCTTTCTGTGTGGAGTTTGCATGTTCCTCCCCGTGTCTGGATGGGTTTCCTCCGGGTACTCCGGTTTCCCCCATTAACCCAAAACATGCCCGCACCCCTATGAACTAACATCAAGGACCATAATGTCCACCCTCCTGTGGGCTCACCACCCGCAGAGGGGTTCATGGGGGGGTCAGGTCCTATGAGTATTGGGCATTAAGCGGGAGAAGATGGATGGATGGAACATACTAGGCAAACATGGAAACAAGCAGGTGTTTTAACTAGGCTTTTAAATAGCCTAGTATGTGAACAGATAGATAACTATATGTCAAAAGTTTGTGTTCCTGTGGGGAACCTCCTGAGTTCTGTGCATCAGGTTTAAAATGCCAAATGCTTGTTAAGACTGCTGCAGTGGAGACAGCTGCTCAGTAAACAGAGGCTGTCCACAGGTTGGAGGATGCATCTGTCCTCTGAGGATTCTTACAGATCAGTCAACAACACTCACCTTCACTCCTCCTTTACATCAATCCTGTTCTCACTCAAGACCCTTAAATCACAAGAAATACACGTGATGAGAGGCAAGAAAATCTCTAACTGAAACTCACTTTAGACTTTAATCCAGCAACAACAAGCTGCCACTTTGTTAGTCCGTAGGCGTGGGTGATATACTGACATCACAATTTTCTTGAAGCCAGACCTCTATTTGAATGTACTTATGGTGTACACTTACTATCTTTATATTGCTAACTAAAACTATCTGCTTCTTCTTAGAGTTTACACTTCTGTCTGATTGGTTAACTACACCTGTCACTTATACACAATAGGAGGAGTGTTTGCGAAAAGTGTCTGTGTTTGAGTATAGAGTTGCATTAAACAAAAAAAAAAAGGCACTGAATCCCGTTATCACCAAAACAGCAGATTGTCACAAGGATGCAATTTCTATTCAGTTTCTGTCACTATATCTGCAAGCCTCAGCCAAGTGCAGTTTAATGTGCATCAACAAGGTCATGTCACTTAGACAAACTTTATTGATTCATAAGGGAAATGATTTGGACACAGTAGCACACATGTCACAATATATTATAACAAAAAGCAAAAATATAAATAGTAATAAATTCAAAATAAGTAGCAAAAAAGCAAGAGACTGGTTTCAAATAAGGCATAATTATATAAATGTATATGTACAAGTAAAAATAAAAATAGAACTATAGTAATACAAATATATCTCCACTATATACAAGAGGTCTTGAGGAGAAATGTATCCAAAGTGAATAAGCAAATATACAAATACTAGAATCTGGTGATTAGATGCACCAGTCCGAGGTAAAAAAAAAAAAAAAGAATTTACTATACCTATAACCTTCACTATAAAATCTTCACAGTTTGACACATTGGGGATGGAAGACACGTTTTATTTTGCCGCATTTTGTTTTGTACTGTGCAGTTTCGTTCTTGTTGCATCATGGCGTTGACAAATGAATTTAACATGGTCTGGTCGCCTCTCTGCATGTTTTAAAGCATAACTGTGATTTCATTGCACTCTCCAAACTCGCCTCCCTTCATCTCCATCTTATTAGGAGGATTTGAGATGAAAAATGCATGACACTGTTACCAAGCAATGTGAGGTGAGTGACTGTTTCTTTGCATTCCATGTTATAGAGATTGAATCGAGCACTTACAATGGCGGACAGCGGGAAGACTAATGAGAGTGGAGCTACAGTGGCGGAGAACACTAATGGAGATCAGCAGGTAAGGGTTTCATGACCCCAAATAACTAGAATTACAAAAAGAAACGTCTAAAGGCTGCACTGAAACATTCATGGACTCACCACTGATGCCCCATGTATGAGTTATTCCTTTATTACATTCAGTTTTTCAATTCCTAGACTTTTCTTCAACTTAAAAACAGCTTTTCTGACCTTGGCATGACTTTTGATATGCAGACATTTTCTTTTAGATATTTTGAAACAAGTTGAAGTGAGGCCATACCAAATCAGGTAAATATAGTGGGTTTTCCGTCAGTTCAAACTAGGAGAAGACCAAGAATAGCAGCCATGGCAACTACTGCATCACTTTGTTCATGCAATACTGTATTTAAGAAACCTCTGATCAGCTAAACATGGTTATCCAATAGGGATGTCAGAACAAAAAGCTATAAATTATAAGTCTATGCTCCTAAACAGTAAACCTCAATGGAAAGTGCTTTTAACTTTACTCCATCATTAACAAATTTTGATTTAATAAAGCTGGTCATATACTAGATAAATTGTAATTTATTAGACCATGTAAATAAAAGGAATTATTTGTGTTTTTCTATTACAATTGATTTGATATTGTGTGACGTTCCTATTATCCAACTTGGTATGAGATGTAATAATGCGTGAGCCTTAACACAATAAAGATTTTATATGTCTATCTAAAATAACATACATTTGTGGTACCTTTCAATTTCCATATATACAAGCATGTTGCTGTATTCAATATATTTGTGTCTTCTGTCATCTGTGATATTACAGTAAACTTGGGATGTAAATTAATTAATCAAATGAATGAATGAAATTTTAAGTGAGAGAAATGCAGTCAGTGCAAATCTTCAGTGATCACTCAGCTTGGGTCTTAGTAATCAAGAAGCCTACAGCCAACCCTCTGTTAGTAAAAGCAAAGAACTTTGACATGTTTTGTTAAATAGCAATGATTAAAAGTTTTTTGGCTCATCACCCAGCCCTACATTGCACCACATTTTTATAAATAAATTCAGTGCACTTACAGATTTACATCTACTAAAAATAATCATTGTAATCCATTTTTCATACTCCTAGGTACAAATGTCTTATTTCAAAATATCTTTTATCTTTTTCATGTAGAACGTAGTTGCTCGAGTGGGGAATCTGCCTCTGGTGAGTTCGGCCTGTGGGGTAGTATCCAGCGCCTACACCAGCACCAAAGACAATGTGCCTTTGCTGAAGGGAGTGATGGATGCAGCCGAGAGTGGGGTGCGGACACTTGGAGCAGCTGCCACTACCAGCTCTAAACCTCTGCTGGACTATATTGAGCCACAGCGTATGCTAAACTCATCACTCTTATAGTTTATAAAATATGTCATAATTAATGGCCATTAATTGTAAAACTGTTGTCTTTATGGTTTAGTTGCAACAGTAAATGAATTTGCCATGAAAGGACTGGATAAAGTGGAAGAAAAGCTGCCCATTCTTCACAAACCAGCAGACAAGGTATGTGTTTATAAGCTACATCTCTCCTCTCTAATGATTTAATGTACATGCCTGGACTGACACCTTTCCTCGAACTCTCTTTACCGCATATACTAGTTCTGCCATAGTTTTTATTTCTGAATATTTCTTTTAGATGAATTGAAAAATTAAAAATGTATTTTTTTAATACATTGTTAATGAACATAAATAGGTTTAAAACTGTATTGTAAATTAAATTTATGGTCAAGTTATTGGAAGTTACATATTGTTTATTACTGTTTACTTAATTGTGTAAATCCTCTCTGTTCTCAGGTGGTCTCAGACACAGTGGGCATGGTGTACCAGTCTGTAACTGGGGCCAAAGATGCTGTGGTGGGCAGATTATGGAGCGGCGTGGAACTGACCCGGGCTGCGGTCAGTGGTGGCATCAGCACTGTCATGAGCACCAGTCTGGGACAGATGGTCAGCAGTGGGATGGGCATGGCCCTTAGCCGATCCGAACACTGGGTCGACCAGAACCTGCCTCTCTCTGAGAGAGAACTGGGTCAGTGCTTTGTAAATAATGGAAGACTGTACATAGCTAGTTTTAACTAGAACCAGACTGTTAGGACTATACTTAGAATTATAGTTATAGTAAAATGATATTTGATAAATTTTGTTTATTTTGTTATTGCAACGAGGCTTGCAGTTTAAAGTGTGAGGAGATTAAAATGCTTGTTCTACAAAAATGAGTAGAGGTCACTGCAAAGGGACCACAGAGAGGCTTGATGCTATTCATAGCAAGGAGAGCAGGGCATTACAATAACCTCCCTTCTGTTTGCTTGGCTCAAAAAGGGGCCTTCATTTTCCAACACACAGAGCTCTGACACCTGCTAATGTTATGTCATGTTACCATGACAGAAATGCCTTTTACAAAATGGTGTCCTAACAATGGAAAAAAAATAGTAATTGTAATTTTTACACAAATGCAGTTGTGTAAATGCACAAAACTCCATTATACTCTTAATAATATGACATTTGTGTCTTTCCATTCAGCTGCTCTTGCAGAACCTACTACTAGTGGTGAGATCTCCACTACAACTGCCAGCCCAGCTGGCAGTCCCAGTTACTTTGTGCGGTTGGGGAAGCTCTCTGCCAAGGTGCAAGAGCGTGCCCGGGAGCAATCACTGGTCCGAGCGCGTCAAGCAAGGGAAGCCACCTCTGCAGCAGTGACCCAGATAGCCAGCACTCTGGACCTGTTGGAAAGTGCTCGCAGAGACCCTGGTGCTATCCCTGATCAGCCTGAAGGAGCATCTGAGCAGCTGCAGCAGCGCTGGGCAGAGTGGCATCAGGCTCAAACTGAACACACTGAGCCAGAGCCTGAACCCGAGGAGGTCAAAAATGAGAAAGAGGTGCTGACATAATTTACAATGATATGAAATACATTTAGGCTCCAAATGATACATAGTTTAATATGATTTCCTGTCTCAAAATAACTACAAATGTTGCTATGTTGACAGAAGTTGGAATGGAGGGCCCTGTCCATGGTGCGTGGTTTGAGTAACCAGCTGCAGTCTGCTTGCGCCAGTGTAGTGTCCAGTGCACAGGGCCTGCCCAGTGCAGTGCAGGAGCAGCTCAGCAGTGCCATAACATCTGCTGAAGAGCTCCGCTCATCTTTAGGGAACACCAGCTCTCTGACACCTGTGCTTCTAGAGCGCAGCCGGCAACATCTAACCAAGGTAACTGTGTTTTGATTTGACTACAAGACTATATTATTATTATTATCATTATTATTATTATTATTATTATTGAAACACCATTCAGATTGTAATAGCTAGAGCTATTATTTTGCACAAGGCATACCAATAGCTGTACAGTTTACATGAATACATTGTTTTAATTAAAATAATTGTAATAATAATTAATATTAGTAAATAATTTGTACTTTTTAACTACAGGTTCAGCAGTCTTTGGATAGTGTGATAGAGTATCTCACACACAACACTCCTCTGAACTGGTTGGTTGGACCCTTTGCACCTCAGTTGACTGAGAAAGCCGAGTCAGATGTGCCAATGGAGCAAGATGGACCAAAACATTAATTTTGGACAAATATATATTTTGTATACAGTATATGGCTTTGACCATTTCATAAAAATACTGAACATACTGTTTTGTTTAAAATACTAAAATCATTTTCAAATTAATTTGGTTAAAAATACACTGAACACACAACTTTTATCAGAATTCTTAAATTATCAGTGCCATAATCAAGTAATTCCTCTCTTGTGTTACAGTACATTTCAGTATGAATGACTTACTTTCCTGTTGACATAGTACATTTAAGGAAATGTGGGGCATAATGCAAATAAATCTGCTCTAACCAGTATAATACGTGTTTTGTTCGAGTCTTGCCTGTGTTTGGAGCTGTACTTTGCTCTTGTGTCTGAGGCTCAATCAATGCTTAGGCTGACGTCATGCTCGTTGTTTGAATGTCGCGAGCTCGCGCTGGTGGAGGCCGTGCGCTCAGCTGGGAGCCACAAACTTGTACAAATTTACAAGCCTAAGGTCGTCGACAGCCTTCGGTACATCGATTCACAGGTACAGTGGCGTTCGGGTGTGTTTTTGTCGAAGTATTCGTGAGTGTAAGCCATTTTAAACCCGGTCAGGACAGTGTCTGGACGCGCACTGTTTTGGGCTCGCTGATTAGGCTAGCACTTAAGCTAACGATAGCCAACTACCGCTAGTGTTATCGACTTATAACAAAGTAAATACTTTATGTTGCTGTCTAAATGTGTCCCCGAGTAATTTGTATGGTTAATTGTTCTTCTATTAAGGGTACCAAGCGAGTTTTGATATTGTTTTTGCGTCGGTATCTAGTGTCAGACAAAGCGCCCAACGAGGCTGTTGGCTAATGTTGAGTGTTTGCTTTGAGCTGGTCAGGGATAGGACACCAGTCGTTATCAGCTGAGGACAAACTTGGTTAAAACTGGAAGAGCTTAGCTGTAAACATTGCACTTTTAAAAATGTGACACTTAAAAGTAACTATTGATTCAACGTTACTTTGTCTGGTTTCACTTTGCTGTTTTGTAGACACGCTTTTCTTCATATTTTAGTTTAGCACAAGTCAACATTTAAATGTCTAGATCCATGAGATTTATAATGCTGATTAGTACTGTTGTTGTATTCTCATGGTTAAAAAATAACTTTTTTTTTTTATTGGTGCGATTCATTAATTAACTGGGTCTTTTGTTAAATATAAAATTGCGGAGACTGATGATGTTGTCCAGTTTTTATAATTGGACATTTCACAAATTGTATTGATCACGGAAGTGTCAACAAGTGAGACGTATGTGCCAATGTTCTGGGAAAGGTGCTGTCCACTTTTTCAGGAATATCATCTCCCATCCCCCTTCCCCCTCTGTTGGAGCATGGCTCAGGAGACCAATCAGACACAGGTGCCAATGCTTTGCACGATGGGATGTGGTTTCTATGGCAACCCACGCACCAATGGTATGTGCTCAGTTTGCTACAAGGAACACCTGCAGAGACAACAGGGGGGGGGCCGGTCCAGCCCCCCAGGTGAAAAAGGTAAGAAACTGGATAGTTTAAAAATAACATGCTGTAATTCTACCATATCTAAAGATTACACACTTTACACAGAATTAAGGATGAAACTGAAAGGAAAACATGTGGCTGTATCAATTTGACCCCTGTGATTTAAGTCTGAGGTGTTGTTTTCACTGTTTAATTTCCATATAGCCACTACATCACCCACAGGATCGCCAGGAACGGCTGGCGTGAATGTGGAGAGCACATCATCAGAGCCCAGCACAGAGACAGAGCCCACCACAGGAACCCCTCCTGAGGAACAGACCAGCAGGTGAAGTGCAAAGATTGTTTATTTACAAAGCTATCAAATACCAGCATAACCTATTTTTTAGTTTATTCCTCTTAATATTATTAATTTTATGTCCTAAAATGTGAAGTTGTTCCAAGTTATTCCAAACTAATTATGTTAATAAAGTTGTAATTTTAGACATTATGTGTAATTCACAGTCCTAGTTCTCCCAGCCCTGTGACTCAGCAGATGACTGCCATGAGTATCTCCCAAGAGCCAGCACCAGTGGACTCAGACAGAGCAGAAGCTGAGGAGGGAGAAGAGGAGAGTACATCCAGCAACACGGGTAAAACAAGTCAGAACTGTTATGGCAGCAAATGTAAATTGTATTAACATATTCTAGGTGCAGAGTCCATATTGTAATTCTCAGTGATTAATCTTCAGTTCATTTTTTGATAGAACAAGTTGGAGATATGACACAGGTGTCTTCAGATGGTGAACAAACGCCTGATAAAAACAAGAAAAAGAACCGATGCTTTTCCTGCCGGAAGAAAGTTGGCCTCACTGGTAAGACGATCAAAATGAAAAGAAAGTAGGCTCTTACAGATGGACACAGTGAGTGGAAAATCAGTAATTGATTCTTTTCAGTAAAACTCACATGAAAAGGGCAGCATACTACAAGTTAGTGGTGTATTTCACAAGCCAGTTCCAGTAGCATATTTGTTTTACTTTAAGGTGAAGACTTTCACTTCTGTGCACATTTGTAGCACCAAAAACCTACTTGACCTCTTTCTTACCAACCACCCCATTTATAAATTCAAAATTTTCACACATTTCTGCTTTGTACAGTAATAGTTTGCAATGTTGCTTGTAACAGACATCTTGTAGTTGTGACTGTGTGATATTTTTCTTTTGACTGCTCAGGTTTTGACTGTCGCTGTGGCAACCTGTTCTGTGCCATCCACCGTTACTCTGACAAACATGACTGTCCCTATGATTACCGGAGTGCAGCAGCCGCGCGCATACGCAAGGAGAACCCCATTGTGGTGGCTGAGAAGATACAGAAGTTATGAGGTCTGATTGTGTTGGGGGAGGCCTGACTTTGTGAATTTGAACAATGGCGACTTGGATGAAAACACCTGATATCATGGCTTCATTTGTTCATGGTAGTGCGAGGGGCTGGGCGGGGCACCCACCTTACTGGCATCTCCCCTTTCTTCAAAACTTGTTTGCGGCTGAATCAGGTTGAGTGTAAGTGTGAATGAAAGTGTGTGTGTGTGTGTGTGTGCTTTTTGCTTGTGTGAATGGGGAGATCAGTAGGGCTTTGGTGGACATTGCTGTTGCTGTGAGGAGGAAGCTCCAGCATTTAATTTTAATTTTTTTTTCTCTCTTACCTTTGCAGCAATCATGAGGGTTTATTTTTATTCAACCCTGTAATATAGTTACACATTTGGGTAAAGTTAAAGGTCGATTTGAATGCACCTATAAAATATCTAACTGGGGATGTATTGGTGTGACCTAAGGGCTAAGGAATATCCTCCCAGGCCGAAGATGTCAACTTGTTTAATTTTTTTTTTTTTTTTGCACCTTCCTATTATTTTTTTCTCTTGGTCACGACACTTTGAACTCTTCAGTAATATTTCTCTTTGATATATCAACTCATACTGATATTGGGTGCATGAGAAGTTATTGGAGGAAAGAGGTTGGGTTAATGGGAATTGAACCTTGACTTATACAGCGTGAATGAAATTTGTGTTTTTTCCCTATTTTAATGAGCGTATGACATCAAAAGATCTATATTAATATATTGTAGTTAGCTTGAAATGTGTGACTGCTTTCTATTTATTTTTATCATTTGGTTGATCTGTGCTGGAGGATTGGCAGCATGTGTCAGCAAATCTAAGATTTGTGCTCAATCGTTTCAAGTACCGTATATTTAATTGCATTGATTATACAACCATTAAAACACATTATCTTTCACACTCAAGTAGAGTCCAGTTAAGTCATTGCAAGCAGGAATGTCCTTTCTGCCTTCAGTAACAGCACAATTACTGTCCTAGATATAGTTCATTTCAGTTCATTTTTGGTCGCAGTGAGTGGCCTGTTTGTCAAAAATGCCTTGTTTAATTGTTTAGGGTCAAAAGCCGTCATGTTAACCACCAGCAGACCACTAACACCTGCTGAAGGAACAAGTATAGCTTGAGTTGCTTTGCACACCAATACAGTGCTTCATTAAAGTAACAATATGTAAATTTGACAAAGTTATAATGTATACAATATTGAACATACCAGTAACTGGCTGTGCAACCTGAAACATAGCTATAATGTATGCAAAGGCATCCTGAGAAGCTCAGCGTATGGCTATATAGGGAATCCTGTGGTGTCATTAACAGGGCTCTACTTTTTCCCAATGTAAATAATCATGTTGATATTCATAATGTAGTTTCTCCAGTTTAGAGGTGGGGTTTCGTACTGCATCTACTATGGTGTATAAAACACCCACTGACATCCCAAAAGAAACTGTGCCACAAATGGTGTTCATGTTTCATATTAAGACTTCGTTTATCCATGTAATATCTTTATTACAATGCACAGCTAGCCCTTTATTTAGGCCTAATTATCTCGTTGTGAACATGCCCATGTGGATCGCTAACTTTACTCAAGTATGCAGTCTTTTTGCTGATCTCATTTAGAGCATAGTAATATGAGACATTTCTGTGTCACACAGAGCCATTGAGGATTTAACCTTTTTATTATTTGTAGCTTTCCTTGTAAATGCTTGATCTTAATGCTAAACTATTTATTTAAAAAGCAGTAGAAAAGTTTGAAGGTATATTAACTATGTGTGATCCAACTAAGCCCATGCAGAATGTTTTAGAGTAATGAATGATTCATTCTTGTATGCACGAGTTACTTTGGACCTGATCGTGTTATATTAAGATAAAAATTAGATTCAAATTAAGCCTTATCAGTAGAAATTACTTGACACTGACATTGTCCCATTGTATTTAAGTTGCAAATCATTTGAGATGTGGAGTTTGGTTGTGTACAGTATGAGACCTGGCCTACAGAAGCTTAGATGCTGTTTTTAAGTAAAGCATTGGACTGGCACGCACACAATGGAAGCTTGACTGCTGGTGGCAAATTTTTGAGTAAAATTCTCTCAACAAATCAACCTATTCCCCTAACTTCCTGTTGATTCAGTAGAAGTCTCCATAGGATTATAAAGCTGTTTGCAGGTACACAGTTGCTAATTCTGTTGACTGCTCATGTCTACCACCATTGTATTTTTTAAAGATTTTGAGCAGTTTGAATGTAACCCACCATTTTCACACTAGCTGGACCTCTCTCTGCCTGCCATGACCTGTTCACAGACTGAGAAAGTGTCTTGCAAAGCTTTTTTATAGTTTTATTAAGGACTCATCACCAGCAATTAGGATATCCTTATATTAAACATCTACATATAGTATATCAATGCTATTAGGCTATGTGTATTTGGACCCCTCTTATTTGTTTCAAGCTCTTTGTCATCATGTGGCATAATATAATTCACAATGACTGTCTTCATCAGTTCAAATAGGCTACATAATGTATAGATTATTTGGGGAGAAAGGTAATTCAGATAAATGCAGATACAATGAACTGTGTATTCTAAGTTTTAAAATAGGCACGATTGACATATTTGCGAATCCCTTGGCACCTCAGTCTCCTGCAATGCCACCAGATCTTTATTTTGTTTTATTATTTTTGATTTTCTTTAAAATCTTAGGATTGTATGATGTGTAAAAGTAACAATAAAATCACAAAGTTTATTTTAAATTACACTTGTCTCTGTCTTTTTTCCCCCCACATGTGCAATGAAAACATAGCCTACAGCAAAGTGATGTCAAAGCTGCTCTGCTGACAGTTTTAGAAAAATGAATCAGTTAATGTCTACTGCGTGTGTTATCATGTAATATGTTTATGCTTTCTTTCTGAAATCAGAAATTCTTATTGTTCAAATCAACATGATTGTTTTTAAATTAGGCCTACTACAGATCCAGCAACTCAAGCATCTCAGCAGTTGTCATGTGAGCCTATCCATTTTGACAACAAGTTATCCGTAGTGAAGGACTGATGAATCATATCCTTAAACCTTTCTTAAGCCTATAAAGTATTTGCGTGTGTTTTGTTGTCACGTTTGACTTCATTGTTGCCTACACTGATAACGCTTAGCCGTAAGTGTCCAATGGGAGTGCAGTACGTCACATCCTGTCAACTGTCGCTTCCGGGTGCGGTGAAGCTGCGGGTAGCGTCAGCTCAGAGCACTTGGATCACTTTTAAAACGATAGCACGAAGATCGCAGAGACAACATTTGTAAAGTTAAAGAAGAGGAGCATATTCGCTGCGATCATGATCCCACGGGTTCGTATACAAGCTCTGGTAATTGTGTCTTTATAGGCGGGTGTTTTCACGTCCCTGTTTTTTTTTTTTCCGTGCAGCCGTGTTTATATGTCATCGTGCTAGCTTAAGCCCAATTAGCCTTAGCTTTGACAAGCATCTACAAGTGTTTCTGTGCTGTTATGTATTGTACAAGATATGAATTTTGTTGGTACATTTGCGCTGACATATCAATAATTGGCCGGTGTTGTGGATTCTTTATTAAAACAAGTCTTAATTTCAATATATTTCCACCGTTTGACAGTGTTTAATCCTAAACTTTTTATTTCTTGGTAGTGGTTTTAAGACAGCTGTGTCGTTTTACTATTTGCCTCTTTACTTTTTTAGGCAGACAGCATGAATCGTAACCAGTCCCAAGATCGATAACAAACCACAGGCAGGAATTAATTCTACACCGAGATCAGTGGGATCCATTGCAGTCTACTTCTCCTGCTTTTGCCGAGAAAGCACTTAAATTACAGTATCCTGAGTGAATGAGGAAACCCGCTAGAAGTTGAGGACTTCTTCCTTGTTTTCGTCATAGTTTTCTTTTAACTTTTGTCAGATCAACAGGTGGGTCTATGTGGATGGTCTCACCGTTATCTTATTTATTCAATTCATGTTTGTAATGACATAAAACATTTTAAACATGTTATACACTGACCAATATTATCATTCTGGGCTTATAATTACATGTAAATACATTCACTCAAGGCTCATTTGGTTGAACACACTTTGCACACTATGCATTACTACTATTGTTTGAGCATGTCTTCAGCCCAAGTGTCATATAGCCTATTATTTGAAAGCATCCTATTGTGTCCACACGAGTATAATGCCCACACTGACCCTCTTGTCCTCATCTACAGTGAAGGATGAATGGCCTCTCTCTCAGTGAGCTCTGTTGCCTCTTCTGTTGCCCCCCATGCCCCAGTCAGATTGCCTCAAAGCTGGCCTTCCTGCCCCCGGAGCCCACGTACACATTTCTACCAGACCTGGACAGTGGATCTACAGCTCCGGGGACCATAGGACACAGGGCGACTGCATTGACTGATGAGAGGTGGAAACTCCACCTCACAGACAGAGCGGAGTTTCAGTATTCACAAAGAGAGCTGGACATGACAGAAGTGTTCTTAACCCGATCCAGCAGAGGCAACAAAGTCGCCTGCATGTACATTCGCTGCGCTCCAAATGCCAGGTGTGTTCAGTTGGTTCTGATCAAAGTTTTACTTTAAATAATACTACAGAACAACTGCTACTAGGTTAAACAATATGATTTTTCACATAAGTATTGGAAAAATTTAGTTTTGTGCTACACCATACTTTCACAATGTTTATCTTGTAAATCTGGTTTGTCTGTATGTCTATATGCTGTGTAATTAGACTGGGTAAAGGTAATCGGAAACAGATCCCATTAATTTAATGCCCTAATTTATTTTTGCCATGTACTACAGTAAAAGTTTTTTGTCTATTGACAGATCCCCTCAGTAAAAGTATAACTTTTTGCTCTAGTCAGGAGCTCAACTTACACTGGAGTAAATGCAAGCCATTCCCAATGGGGCAAAAGCATTGTTGCATGTTATTCTGACAGTTAAGGGCCAAAGGCTAAGCTACAAGCTACAAGGCTGCTGTGTCAGGACCTCAAAACTGTCTGTATGTAGAAAATGGATCAAATTTCTACACAATTATTCATAAATAAAAGGCATGAGATTAAATAACCAGGGTTAATAGTGGATACTCTGCTTCTTAGGTATGACATGTTGAAAAGACAATGCCATTATTTGTATACATAAAATCACATGTAATAGATCTATTATCCGTTTTATCTACTGACTAGCAAAGTGGTTTTCTTGGGATTCTTTACTATCACCTTTCTAGCCACTATTGCTGAACTTGAACATGACCAAGTGTATGAGGTATACTTTTTCTCCTTTTACAAGTGTAAATTTTGCAATTTCAGATTCACCGTGCTGTTCTCTCATGGTAATGCAGTTGACTTGGGCCAGATGAGCACTTTCTATATGGGACTGGGAACTCGTATAAACTGCAACATCTTCTCCTACGACTACTCTGGTTATGGAGTCAGCACTGGCAAACCCTCGGAGAAGAACCTATACGCAGACATTGATGCTGCCTGGCACGCACTCAGGACAAGGTTTGTTTTGAGATATCAGAGATTTATTGCATAGCTTAAACCAATAAAATTCCAGGGCCCGGTACCGGGCCGTCGGACATAAATGGGGAATACCGAGCAACACACACGCGACCCAACTTGAGACACCAACACATGTAACACATCACTAGAAAGCTACGGCTCTCGTCTTTCCGACCATAAACACCATTTTTAGGTACAATAATCACAGCACTTGCACCAAAACATTTTTCAAACCGCACCCTGATACTAGTAATTTGTCGTTCCCTACCTTTGAAGGGGGTCTATGGTCCAAACATTGATTCTTCCCCACAAGTTAGGCATCATTCTGTCCGTAACAGTCCAGAGAATATAATCCGAAAAAGCCATAAGGTCCAAAAACGAATTAGATCCAAAGGGGGACAAAGACTGCAGCAATTCTGTTCATAAAAAAATAGAAACTACCATTTTTCTCCCCGTTTTTATCAGATTCTGCAGCCAATATTGACATTTGGAGCTAATGTTTGATGTCAAAATGCTTTTTTAGCTTTTGATTGATGGCGACTCTGGCCAATTACAACAGTGTGGGGGTTGACTGTAGCGAGGAAAACCAATGAGTGTCACAGACTGGCAAAAGTTCACTCCCAACTGTCAGCCTTGTAGATCCAACCTATTAGGTTGCAGGATAAAAGTGATGCTACGTACTTGTAGCCAATGAGCTGCTGAACACGGAGAGGTATTATGTGGGGGGGTCGGGGTTTATTTGGGAGTGCATCTTTCGTGCATAAAGGGTAAATGGTATCTCCGGGAATCAGTGCGCTCGCGCATAATTTATCATCTCTGTGCATAAATCGCTTTCTGCGCTTTGTTTTCATTTTTTGGGTTTTTTGTTGTTGAAAACAATGGCCAAAAGGACTCAGAAGCGCACACTGCATCTCCTCCCGTAGCAGCGCACACCGCATCTCCTCCTGTAGCCGCGCACACCGCAGAAGCAGAAAATCATTGGCTCTATAATAATAATAATAATAATAATAATAACAATAATAACAATAATTATTATTATTTATTTCACAAACAGGCAATGTGAAGTGTCTGACATACATTTTATACATTTATACATTTTATTGATTTTACTCTAAAATATAATTTTCTAAAATATATAGAGTGGATCTGGTCTATATTCCGATTCCTCTAAGTGTAACCTGTCATTAGAGCTCTCATTGATGTCTGTAGGTTGAAGCATTCAAAAGTTATTGTATTTTTTCCAGACGTTATCCAAGTTTAACCAAATTGTCCATTTGGAGTCTCCAAATTGTCCCTCTGTAAAAATGCATGAACTAAACCATGTAAATAATGCTGTAAAATGCTCATTTTTAGAGCTATTGTTTTCAAATTTGAAATGGGAGTAGACCAGACCTGATACTTTGAGGAAATACTGTGTTGAAGTCTATAAGTACCAAACTTAGTTGTTTACACTCTTGTTTTTACAAAGAAAAATCTAGGCGAAGATAAAAAGTCTTAATTTCTCTGTGTTCCAAAGAGTATAACTTTTTATTGGTTATACTTCGAGTTTTTGGGTTTTTTTGTGTGTGTGTGGGAGAAAATACAGAATGTTACCTTTCCAAAATGCCCAAACTTTTACGTATACTCCAAAGGGTTCAAGCACAGCTTTTATTAAATTTTTCAGGCGTTTTAGTCAAAAATACCCGGATTTTTAAAGGTTTTTAATATGTATTGTATTATTTAAGTCCTAATTAGACATTAAGGGAAGAGTGTGTTAAATGAAGTGAATGTAGAAGGGGGTAGAGAGGAAGGATTACCAAGGGGATAAAAATGAGAAATGGATGGACAGAGAGACTGTGCTGTCTCTCAAGGACAAAGGCGTGATGAGGGGCCTCATGAAGCCATGGCACAAACACATGACCTAACATTAAGTCAGGGTTGGGAAGGTGTGTTACTGTTTGTGTGTTACTATTTTGTTATTTCTATGTTGTTTTTTTCTGAAGTTATGTAGCCTACTGTCTGCTCTACTGTATCTGTTGTTGTGACTATGTGGACCCTCTTAAAAACAAGATGGCAAGCCATCTCAAGGGGCTTATCCTCCAAACAAATGAATTCACATTCAAATTTGGTAGTAGCATATGTACAGTAAATGCTTCTTTTTTTTTATTTATTTTATTTTATTTCATTCATTATAAAAGAAAAGGCATTTTTTTGTTTTACATGACAGTACAATATCAGAATGAAAAGGAGCAGAGAGAAGAATACATCTTATATAAATATATTTACTTTTCACGATTGATTTCTATTTTAGCATCTTAATTTAACTAAAATTAGTCATAAATGTTTTCATCTAATTTTTTACTTTGCCACAGACCACTATCTCAGTTTACAGTTTCATAATTATTTAATACACTTGATTTAACAAGTTTTTTAAATATATTCAGCGATTTTGATTCTTTTATCTTATCATTTAGGTTGTTCCATTTTGGAAGTACCATACATGATAAACCTACATCTGACCGGTGTATTCTTTATATACACTAGGGGTGTAATCATAGACTGTATATAAAAATGGACTAAGTGAGTGTTACGTCACCCATAGCTTTCAGCACCACTCAAATGAGGCTTGTGAAGCAGTTACAGGAGCAGAGCCAGGCTCGATGTTATGAGTAGGATTTTTTTGACGGACAAAGTAGCAGAAAAAAAATCGACGATCATGTAGAACTGGTTCATACGAATATTTTAAGACCAAAATGACGAGGCTCATAGCAACAGTTACAGAGAGAGGGGTGACAAGTAAGTCAATGGGGAAAAAGGGAGAAAAGGAGCCAGAAGAGCCTCCTGGAGCACTTCGCGTTAGCTATGTCCACTCATATATATGATCTATGGGTGTAACGATATCCAAGTCCCACGATACAATATTGTCACGGTATGAACCTCACGGTACGATATTTATTGCAATATCATGGGGAGGCTCACAAGACTTAATCCAAAGAATTAAGATTTCAAAGTGCTTAGAATAGTTATTTCTTCATGTAGTCTGCACTGAAACGCAGAAAAGAATCATGGTCTATGTAGTTCCCTCTGTTTTCATCATAACTATTCATTTAAGCAAAGAGACTTGTGATTCGATATATTGTGATGGTCCAGGATATTATGAGACCTTTAACGATACGATATCACAATATTTTGGTTATTGCTACATCCCTAATATACACCATATCAAATTCATCAAATAACACAAAATGGTACTAAAATAATGGATTTCTAATGCTGTGCAGTTCATTAGCTTTAGGCGAGTAGATTGTTCATATGTGGGCTGTTGTGTTTTGACCAGGTATGGGATCAGTCCAGAAAACATAATCCTGTATGGACAGAGCATTGGGACAGTCCCCACAGTGGACCTGTCCTCCAGATACGAGTGTGCTGCTGTGGTCCTGCACTCTCCTCTCACTTCAGGGATGAGGGTTGCTTTTCCTGATACCAAGAAAACATACTGCTTTGATCCCTTCCCGAGGTAAGCCACACTCTCCTAATAGTGAGTTTTCAATTTAATGGTTACTTTATCAACCTCAAACAATGATTACAAGTTATGACTTTCTTTGCAAACTCTTAATAACAGACTGCACAGCATGTCCATGTCATTATGTGCTCTTTGTTTGGTATGATCTCCAAATTAGCTGTTTACGTAACACAATCCACACACGCACTTTCATCTGTTTGGCAGCGTGTTTGCATAATTACAGATCTGCCAACAGAAAGCTATAATTGCCACTTGTGAAAAAGGTCTTTAGTTCACACATCTGTGCCGAAATGTTTGCTATCATTTTTAGTTTGTGGACATGAATCTTATTCTAATTTGGCTTTTGAAGAGGTAAGTAGGCCAACTCAATAATATTCCATTTCAGATACTACTAGCCCCAAGGAGTGTGTGATCTAGCAGCTGTTATCTTCACTGGAGTGATTGTTCTCCTCTGGCAGCTTCTCCGCATATTATTGAACTGCATATGCCATATCTGCCACTTTC
Source organism: Odontamblyopus rebecca (assembly GCA_030686955.1). Lineage (NCBI taxonomy): Eukaryota > Metazoa > Chordata > Actinopteri > Gobiiformes > Gobiidae > Odontamblyopus > Odontamblyopus rebecca. The sequence continues at coordinate 20,126,899 of CM060660.1, read as the reverse complement.
AATGGATATACTGTTTCAAATATTTATGGTTCTACCACAGACCTTATATCTATGTACTGCGCCATGTTTAATGTCAGAGTGGGTCCTGAACATAGATAGGAAAACCAGAGAAGAGCAATTGACTAGTGGTACTTGTCAAAGCTGTTTGAATGTGGTGAAATGAGAGCGCCTCCAGCATTGTGAGAGAGAGCCTCCAGCTTGTGTTTCAGCCCATTGCGTAGTGTCTGTGCAGTGCAGGGCAGACTTCTTTGTATTCCACGTCATTTCAGTGGTATTTGAAATCTTAAAATATACCAGGCGTATTATAAAAATACCTATATGTCAAACGTTGTACAAACAATATTATGAACTGTACATTCTGTCAAACTACAGGTTCCTATTCCATGCCTATAATTTTGTTGATTATTGCTTCTTTTCACTGCAGTCAACATGAAGAAATCACTGTTAATTTGTATACACTTTTGAAACCTTTTATTGTTGGCTATGGACAATATATATCAGTGCTTATAGAGGTGAGGTGGCTATGTTTACACAATCATCATAAAAAATAAACAAAAAGACTGCTGAACAAATGCCTGACCGTACCTGACTGTCTTCTTTGTTATATTAAAATAATAATGGGCCAAAATCTATTTAATTAAAAAAGAAAATCCTATTTCTACTGTATCATGAGTGAGCCTCTCCTTGACAACACAATATTATAATATTGTACCGATAAGTAAATAGTACTGTACTGAAACTATATGTGTGCAGACTAAAATTATGATTATTTTTTGCCTTTTCAGCATTGAGAAGGTTTCCAAAATCACCTCTCCAGTGCTGATCATCCATGGTACAGAAGACGAGGTGATAGACTTCACCCATGGACTGGCCTTATTTGAGCGCTGTCCCAAAGCAGTGGAGCCGCTGTGGGTGGAGGGTGCAGGGCACAATGACATTGAGCTGTACAGCCAGTATTTGGAGAGATTGCGGAGGTTTATTGGACAGGAAGTGGCCGCACAACACACCTGATGCCACACACCAGCATTATAATAAATGTAATGTACCAGGACATTTCAAGACCATTAATGACAGGAAATGGTTTAGTGGGGTTAGAATGTGTCCAGTAAGAAGAGTTTATTGTGCTGCATAAGGAGCTATTTTCTCATTCTGCAAGTAGATGGACACACACTATGGGGTTTATATCCTTTTATTAAAGGGAATTGCACAATTGAAAAGAAATCATGGACACTTGGAAGTGCAATGGAAAGCTTTAGTAAGCTTCTTTATGTCTGTACAACCATAGCTATTGAATTTATATGGAACACAATAGATTATTTATCTCTTAACATTCACACATTTATACAGTTAAATTTTAAAAGGTCATAATGGGTTAGGCCTCGAAATATTTGACAAATTATGATCATAGATCATTACATGTCTATTTTGTCAAACTAAGCTTTCTCAGGTACCTAAGATATTGTACTCGGCTTTAATTGTTCATTGTGCTTTGCTAAATGTTTTAACAGTTTCCTTCTAATCCTGTTATGTTTTATCCACATAATTAAGTATTTAAACCACTTGCAGGATCCATGCATCAGTTGTTTTATATCTTTTGAAAAGAGCATCTAGAGATTATCATCTTGCAGCAAATTTTCAAGTTGCTTTTTGTTGATGTTAAGCTAATGTATTTGTAAGAAGCACTTATGTTTCTCTTTACATTGCTTTGAATTGTACATTTTAGTTACTTTGCATTGTGTAAGCATGATACATTACAGATAAAACTGAATCTTTCCTTTTTATATCGGTCACCATGGCAACACACAAGTGACTGCATGGTGATGGTTTGTGTGCTTTCCTTATCAAATATTTATTTTATTTTATTTAGTTTATTTCTTTTAGTAAAATCTATTTCATTTTTTTCTGCAACGCAACTATTACAGAAAGTGCACAAGTTCAAAGATAAACCCCATAAAATTACAATGTTGTGGTGTTGCTTCATCTTACAGCAGTCAAATCTTCAGGGCGAGTATCAAGTCTTAAAATGCGTCATGAATGTCAGAGCAGTAAATTTGAAGTCTCTGTTGTTTACTTGTATTAACCAAAGTGAAATAGGGCCTTAGTCTGTAACGCACATCTTCATTCATTATAAGCTACAAAGGCTACATTGTTTGTAGGATGTGACTATACTACTTGGTTTTGATTTGCTTTGCTTTGTTCAAGACTTAACAAAAACTAAGACCATTTTACGTCATGCTTTACTATTGGAAAACACTACAAAAGAGTTGTTTATCATCTCACTCATTCACATTTTTAAAGACAGGTATGTGTATCAATTCTTCTTACATTTGTACATGATCGTTTTTAAGTCATGAATTTTACTGAAAAGACAATAAATAGTTAATACAACTGAATTGTGTTTATTTTTATTTTTGCTGATTTGGGATTTTTTGGGATTATGAAATTGAATATGCGTATCTTTCAGTAATGCTGGAATAGTTTTATTTCGGTTGCATACACGTGAAGTAGTGTCCATAAATGCCCTTTAATTAGAAAAGAACCCTAGCCTCTCCTGTCTGTAACACACTGCTGTATTGTGCAAAATGGGGCAGATGGATGGAGTGGTGCTGTCCCTCCCCCAAAACGCAGGCATAAACACTGGTGCCTGGTGCAGACAATCTGGTGGGCCACTCCAGAGAGCCGAGGATTAAAGCAGCTGCAGCTGTAGTCTCTGGTGAGAGGGACCTCAGAGGGCTGACCTCCAGAGTCCCACACTAATGCACAGACTCACACAGGCTTTGAATAAGTCTCTTTGTGGCTCCCACAGACAAGTAAGGATCTAACGCTCAGCAGGACATCCAGGCTCAAACATGCGGTCAACCTGACTCATTTCTGGTGATGAAGTTAAGAAACTATAGAGTTCTGTTGGCCATTTATTTGCAAGTGTAGTGTTTACCGAGTTAGAAATGGACTAGTTACTACTTGTAATATGTTATAAACTTAAGTACACAAATGAGTGTGTGTGTGTGTGTATATATCTATATATATATATATATATATATATATATATATATATATATATATAATATTGTAAATCTTAGTCATGTATTGTTAACCCTGGGGCCTGACTTCTTTATTTTTGTAAAAAAAAAAAAAACTAGAGCTTACTCTCATATTAAATGTATTATGTTAGGCCCTGGCCCTATAGTTAAGAATCAGTGATCTAAGCCATATACCTTGCACATTTGGTAAACAGGCCTACATGTCTCATTTATAGTGATAGTGGTGGCCTATTGATTTGATTTATCACCAAATGCATACTTGATAAACTGATTAATCCCACAAACATTTCTTTTATTTATTTCTTTATTTTTAAAATTGTATTTATTGCTCATGCATCAACTCAAAGGGAACAACAACAACAACAACAAAAAACCAACAACCAGTACTTACTTGCCTTGTCTTTGCTGCATGAACAGATAAATCTTATAAACCTACTCCTTTCACAGATCAAAACTTAAACATTTCTTTAATAATCAACCCCCACTCCAAAAACCAACCCAAGTCACCAGTGAGCCATCTGTAAATATATTACATTATCTTTCTTGTGGTTTACATTTCATCAACTTTATACACTTTCCTCAATTACGTAGTCCATCATTATTTTACCCTTATACATTTTCTTAAATCTAGAAACATTCGTGCAGCTGTTAAAATCATAATGTAACAAGTTCCATATCTTGACTCCATACACAGAGACACATTTCTGTTTTAATGTTGTCCTTGAAAATACAGGTCTGAAAAAATATTGTCTTCTTTGGTCACAGTCCTCTGAGACAAACGTAAAAAGATGTTGTAGAGCTTCGGGTAACAGTCTATGTTTGGCTCTCCACAAAACTAATAAAATCTTAAGATCAACTAAGTTTTTAAACTTTAGTTGATTTGACTTAACAAACAGAGGGGTGGTGTGCTCTCTGAAACCCTTTTTGTTGATGATTCGTATGGCTCTTTTTTGCAGCAAGAATAAAGGTTTTATGGTACTTAGATAAGCATTGCCCCAGATTTCTGAGCAGTAGCTAAAATATGGGAGAATTAATGAGCAATATAACATGTGAAGTGAGTTACAGTCTAACAAATCTTTTACTTTATATAATATACCAATATTTTTGCTGTTTTTTATGTAGTCTAATGACAAGAGCTCATGATTTATGGTGTCAAATGCTTTTTGTAAGTCAATAAACATGCCGATTGTATATTGTTTCTTATCAGTTGCATTGATAATTTTCTCCATAAGATCTATTACAGGCAAGTTCGTAGATCTTTGAGGTCTGAACCCATACTGATTATCACAGATAAGTTTATGCTTCTCTAAAAAGGTCTTTAATTTCTCTGAAAACCATTTTTCAAGGACTTTAGAAAACTGTGAGAGTAGTGATATAGGTCTATAAGTTGTTAAATTTGTGTTTGTCACCTTATATAAAAGTATATAGAACATATCTGTCATCAGACTTTAAAGCCTTTGATGAGTGTTATTGTCATAAAATGTCTCCAAATTCTGGGAAAAGGCATGGCCACAGGCCAGTATAATAAAGTTAGTTTGGGGAAAGAAAGGTCAGGAGCTGTGTATTCAGTCAGCAGAAAAGTCCTCTACTCAGCAGAATGAGCTGGGTCCAGGCCAGGACAGACCCTCATCCTCACAATGTCAACATCAGTCAACACCACTGAGCAGCCTGTCAATCTCATGTCACTCATCAGGGGAAAGACAATGACAACAGAGTTATGCAAAGATAATATTTTATTTGCTCAGAGAGGAGTCTTTGGCAGTGGAGAAAATACTTTAACTGAATAGAGCAAAGTGCTGTATAAGAGGACCAGCTGAATTACATGTTTGAACACAGGAATAGGTAAACAGTGACACTTGTATAGTCATTTGTCGACATGTCAGTATCATGCCAAGGTGTGACTATGATGAGACAGTGTTGGGGAAAATACACAGAAGTTATGCAAATGAACTGTAGAAGGTTGTAAAGTGGTTCATAAAATAACAACGTATCACAGTTATCTGACAGTCTGAAATGAAACAAATACTGAAAACCATTTGACATACTCCAATCTGGCTTACACATTTCACCTGAATTACAAAAACATAAAAAACATGAACAAAAATAATACTTCATTAGGTGAAGAAGGAAACCAGTCCACAACATTTGTGGAAGATTCCTCCTTCGGTATTCACATCGCATTGGCATCTCCTTCAACTGACAAGTGCAACTGTAGATCAACACTGAAGGGCACAGAGGTATCATAAAACATCCAATGGCTCTAAGACACTTTCATTTCCACTAATTCAAACCCTCATTCACCTCCTTCAGTGTGGATGTGCAGAGGGTCATCATTTAGAGAAAGTAGCACATATTTCATTTTTTCATTTCACCCAGAAGATAGGGTGGCTAAGGCCATTTTAATATTTACCAAGGACTTGTTAAAACCAAGTAACTGAACCAGTCAGAATGCATCACCAGTGCATTCGTCAAATAGCTCACAATATGAGAGGGGGATACACATACACACTGTGCACACACCACAAGCAGCAACAGATTCAGACATTACAGCTTCTGTCAATTAATTCATATCATCCAGAAATCTGTATAATGTCCTTTCAATTATATAGGCATAACAGTCAGTCTGCCTTCTAATAACATAAAAAATATCACAAGATATTTTATAAAGTCTTTAGAATACTGTTAGAGGTCAGGAGTTTGGTTGCTCCCAAAACATGTGCAAAAACCTGTTTCCATTGGAAGTAAGTGCCACCAGGGGTCGCACTTCCCCACTTAGATACAGGCACAACAGCCCAAGAAGAGGTCCACTGGCACAACAGTCGTGCTACTGGTCCGTGTTTCTGATTTAAGTGCTACAGACTTAAGAATATGAAGCATGGCACAGTATGGAGAAGGTGTGCAAGAGCTCAGGATCTGTCCATTTTCTTCATGATCACAAAGAGCTTGTTTTTCAGCACAGGTCCAGTTTTCATTTGGGCTTTGTGTCACAGAGTCACTTTGCTGAGCCGCAGGGACAGACTAGAGCGGTGTTGCCGTGGCACTGTGGTGATGCAGCGGCTCCGCAGTTGGATCGGACGCCCGGCCGATCCCCGAACTCTGAGCAGGAAGTCAAAGTTTGCAGATGTGTTCATGGCATAAAACACATTGGCATTGTCAGGAATCACCAGCTCTGAAAGATGTAAGAGATACACTGTCATCTTACTTTCACACTCTGTGTAAACTTGGTATTCTGGTTATTTTCAATATAAACAGGCCCGTAGCCAGACTTCCAAGGGGGGTGGGTCGTTTTTTAAGCCAAAAGTGACCTTTTTATACGGGTGCCTTTGCGACCCAGTGATTGTACTAAATTATGCATATATTGTTAAATTATTATAAAAATACAACCAATTATATAAAGTTATTTGCTGGAAGAACTGGAATTTATTAAATATGAAACAAATCTTTATTAGCATTTTAGAAATGGTTTACAGTATATCGCATTTACAGCACTCAGCACTATTTTTTTAAAAATATTTTTACGGCTACGGGCCTGTAAACTATACGACTCAGATCTGGATTTGGATTATAAATTTGTTACTATAGATAGTTATAACAGATCAGTTTCCAATCTCAAAACCAATCCTGTTTTTGCTCAGTGCAGAAAAACACAATTTAAGACACACGGTAGATTTATTATTATTATTTTTACCTTTCTCATCAGAAATGACTTGCACCAACTCATATCCCTCGCCTGGCTCTACTTCCAGGTTATGCTTGGCCACCGCTCTGGCAATCACAGCTGGAGTCTTGTCCTGATTGGTCAACTACATACAAAGACAAAAGTATATTTAGATTCTAAATAGTGAAAATCCATTTTACTAACATTACCAACATAACATTGACAATGTATGTACCAGTATGCTCTTGTAAAGGTTTCCATTGCCATTCTCCAAACTGACTCTGATGATGCATGCGTCCTGGGCTTGTGTGTTGTAGAGCAGGGCTTGAGTAGGAGAGCTGGGAGACATTGGTGTGAGGGAGACGGAGCGGCGATGGGTGCAGTGATGACCCACATGAGAGGGAGACACAGGTGTCATGGAAACACTGGTGGTCGATGAGGCCGTGTCCGTGGAGTGTAATGATGCACAGGAGGAGGAATCTGATAGCTGTAGGAAAGGCCAAATGTGTTAGCTATATCTGTGGCTGTATGTATATGTATGTATGTATATGATATAACAAATGTTACTCCTGATGGCAAAAACGTATTCAGTATATGGGAAAAATCATCTCAAACATTTGAAACATTTATACCTTGGATGTTTTAAAAAAAAAAAAAAAACACTTTACCTTAATTTGAGCATCACTGGAGTGGATAGGGGTCAGTACTTCACTGTCTGATGGGCTGCCCGAGTCACTGGATGACACGCTGACAGAGTCCATGCTTTCCCCCGAGCTGCCAGTAGGGGGCGAACGTGGGGTCTCTTTCACTGGAGAACTGGCAGCGCTGCTGTCTGCTCCAAGAAAAAGTCTGAAATGTCAAAGGAAGTCCAAGATTAGATAATGCAATAATCGCTTTAGCCAAATAAATCAACCATGACTAGAAAATTGCTAATTTTGAGTAACAAGAAGATCTGTTCTGGCTGTTATTTTTACTCACAGACTAAGTCTTTTCACCATGCTTTTTCGTGGTTTGGGCGAAGTTGGACTGCTGTCACCGAGCCCTTCAATTTCACAGGATAAGGCGTAGCTGCAAGAAAAAAGTAATGATGATAACATGCACTGACTGTGTGCCTTGTGGCTATGGGAGCAGGGTTAGAAAGTCTAAAGGTGTAAGAATGGGAGTGAAAGAAGCCAAAACAACCAGTACAATAGACCAGTGGGGACTGCGAGGAGCTGTCATTGTACATGCAGGGACAATAGATGCAACCATCCACGGCTTCTCACACTAATGCAATCGTTATGTGAAGGACAAAGTGGTACCTTTCTTCTTCGCCGAGCTGATGCTGGCTCTTGAACCATCGCAGGAAAGCTGGGTCTGCGTGAAGGCAGTAGCTGTTACAGGCCGACTGGAGCAGCTTGATCTGAGCTATGACTTCAAACTCCTGCAAAAACAGAGCAAGATGTGATATTGCAATTCTACAGAGACTGTGCCCTTCACAGAATTTGTTTATTTGCCAAATGATAAACTTATGAAGATATACAAAATGCAATAAGTGTTCTGACCATATTGTGATAAATGTAGGGGTGAAAGCAGTATTTTTGTTGGTACCATTTTGTTTACATCCCATTAGCTTATTAGGTTCTATAGTTTCTTCACACTTGCATCAAAACATGTTATATATATAGCCAATGACGTTTTTTATGCCTAATCTCAAACTGTTCTGGTTTGCTCAATATAAATTAAGATAATGGATTAATTGACACTGTGGCATAATTGCAGATGCATTTTGCTATATTGAGTAGGATATGTTATTGCTTTTTTTTTTATATACATCTAACTGCCCAAGTAAAGGTTGGGTTGGGCCTGGTTACTTCATTGATTAGTTATTGTTTAGGTATAGATTTTAGTATGACCCTATATGCAATCCACTTCATTTATGTTATAAAGAATTTAATCCCATGTGTCTGGTCTATGCTATGCCAAACTGATACTTTAACATGTTTTATTCTGGTTTAGTTCTCATCAAAATTAATTTAAACTATTGCATACATTATACATTTTTTATGCACTAATCGTTTAAACATTATCATATAGACAACACTTGAAACTCACTCTTCGTCTCTTCTCAAAGTTAATGAGGCCACCCTGAGGAAAACAAGAACAAGCAATCAGGGTCTGCACACGTCACATACCAATGGGCGCTTGGACAAACAGCATTAGGTACAAATTCCTCACACGCCAATGGAAACTTACAGGCCTCACTTCTGAACATAGATTCTCAGATGTGCCGGGGAAGGTAAACTCACACACATGGAAACACATTCAACAGATGTCCAAGTCTAACTTACCTCCACTTCGTCAGGTAGAGCTGTATCAAGCATGGTCAGGTCTGTTAAAAAAGTGCCCAGGTATGGTATTGTTCCTTGCATTGCTCCCTAGGATAAAAAATAGGATGTAAAAATACAGTGTTATGTGATGCAAGTAAAGTGTCAGAATCATCCTAACAGCACCGAAGTAAGATTTTTAACTGTTCTGGGAAATGTTTTTCACCTGGCTCTCTTCGTGGAAATGTTAGCTTAATAATAATAGTTAGCTTAATAATAATAATAGCTTTGCCTAGAATTATCCACAGCAGAGCATTAAATGTATCTCCACACTAGGCCAAGTTACAGGACAGATCTGAGAGCCAGGCCCACACATGGTAAAAATCTATGTTTTGAAGGTAATTTTGAGCATAAAACAATTGTGATTGAATAAATGCAAGATGGATCATTTTAATGCCATACTATGGAACATTCAAGGCAAAGCAATAACAGAATTTATGGAAACAAGAAGATCCCAATGTCCGTACTTAGTTTTTAATCATACTTTTATATTTGCATAGTTTGATGTGGTTTTGAAGAATGTTGTGGCATTTCTGCCCTCTTTACAACAAGTAGCCACTTATCTCACCATTTCCTTCTGCAGCTGGAGTCTTTTGTGGGTGCGTTTTTGGTGTTCCTTGGCACAGCTCTCTAGACTGGCAAACTTTGAAGTGCCTTCCTGCACAACATACACAACAAAAACGGAAACACCATTTTAGAACAAGCACAGTATGTGTCCTCGGCAGGTGGAGTGTGGAGAGCCGCTTTTAGGTGGGATGTCCGGGAGTGACAACAAGGTCTCTTTGTGTTATACAAGAATAATTGGATTTGATAATTTGATCTTTTGGCTTACCCTCATAAGTAGCTCTCTGCTGGTTAGGTAGTTGTTGTGATCAGAGAATATATCAGACAGTTCCTCAAACGTCTGCATACAGTCTCTGAATTCAACAAAAAGTAATATTTAATTGAAGCCGCTTTTGATAAAGAGTTCAACACTAGTTTTAATAAGAGAGATCGTGTCTTACTTGTTCACACAGGCCCACACCTTCTTCAGTCTGTACAAAGGGTTGGACTGTAGAGCTGACACGATGGCTCGCAAAGATGAGAAGTTCTTTCGTATTCTGCACTCCTGTTAATCAACAAACTATAAATTAAAACTATACTCATGTTGCCATAGACACATCTACTATAAGAGGCTGTGGATTTTACCTGAGCAATATCGATCCATCTTTGTATTACCCTGGCTCTGGCATGTGGCCGAATCTGCCTATGTTTTAGGACAGTACTGACCACGCAGGCTGCCACAGCATTGAACTGCATGATAGTGGCTTTAATTGTAGGGGCGCTGTGCTTACAGTCCTTCTTATCCCTCTGAGACCAGATCGACCCCAGGCAGTGGTGAGGCACAACCTTTTTAAACAGCAGCTGGAAAAAAATATAAATATATATTAAATATGTGTGGAGCCTTTCTGTGTGGAGTTTGCATGTTCCTCCCCGTGTCTGGATGGGTTTCCTCCGGGTACTCCGATTTCCCCCATCAACCTAAAACATGCCCGCACCCCTATGAACTAACATCAAGGACCATAATGTCCACCCTCCTGTGGGCTCACCACCTGCAGAGGGGTTCATAGGGGGGGTCAGGTGCTATGAGGATTGGGCAGCAAGCTGCCCCCGCAACCCAGCCGGATTAAGCGGGAGAAGATGGATGGATGGATTAAATATGTATATATAATCATGTCGAACAGACAATCCTTGGATGTCTGACATTTTTGCAATTGAGCTATTCATATATACTTGTCCCTCAGTATATTTAGGGTGGGCAATATTGACAAGAAATAACTTTTTTTTTAACATTATCCCAGTGATGATAATTAAGTGATATTATAACAAATCCTCAAAAACTGCTCTCAAGATAGATTAACTATGCCATCATACCACTGTCTGAATGCCCAATCTCATCTAATCTTAGAAGCTAAGAAGGGTTGGGTCTGGTTACAACTTGAATATCAGGTGCCACAGATGAGCGATGGTGGCTTTAGTGGAAACTGTTGTTGTGTCCTTAGGGAGACATCAATAGTTTTCGCACTTCACTCAGCTTGCCTAGTATGAATGTGGTGCATGCTTAAATTATTAATGGGCTAATCACTCACTTAATTTCATTCATACTCTGTGGTGGTGACAGTCTGCCCCGGGGCAGACTGTCATACCACCATTAATTAATTAATTAATTAATTAACAATAAGGCTTAAGGTTTACATATGGAAAAGCTATACAAGACGAAGTCATTATTATTGTTAACTAACTGACCAGTTGCATGATTTAATCATAGACCAATCATTAACCTAAATATCTCTGAATTATCTGAAACATAATTGAAGGACCATACAGTGAAGAGGTTTTACAAGGATGTGACCATGGTACCCTTCCTTCCTAAGCACAGGCTGTATTCCTTTTGTTTTGTACTTTTTTTTTATCTATAACTTACTGCATCCATGTAGGTTAGCTGCTCCGCCACGAGGTCAGCGTCAAATGACAGGAAGTTCTCCTGAGCCTCTATCTCCACTTCCTCCTCCTCACCCAAACAGAAGGAAGAGTTGCTGTGGAAACCTGTCAGAAAGCGATAAGGACCCATCAATAACAATGCTAAGAAGATAAAAAGTAAGACATTTCCACTTCCAAGTACAGGAATTCTACAGTTGTTACACTGATTATTTAAAATTTGGAAACAGTGAACAATGAATGACAAAAAGTCAAACAAATAATACTTTATAGAGGTGAAAATTTAAAATTAAATTCAGTTTTATGTCTAACTGAGGTAATGTGCTATCATTTGCTCAGTTTGTGGAAAGAGGTTGCAAACATTTATGGTTTCAAGAGCCTTACCTTCACAGTCGTCCATATTGGCCTGACTTTGTAGCTGCTCTAGCAGACCCTGTGCGCGCCTCAGAGTCTCGGACCCCGGCTGAGCCTTATGCAGGTACTGAATTAGGCGGTGCAGACAGGGGTAATCTGGAGGCTCCTGGAAGTCCTCTGGACACTGATCTAACCAGGCACGAAGTATCGACGTCAGAACACTGTGGAAACAACACAACCTCATCAGATACAGTAATGCAATAAAAGTTTCAGTGGAACAGGACTGAGAAACTAAAATAGCCTTACTTTCTGATAGCTCCCCTGGTCTCAGTACTTTGGCACCGGTTTGTTTCCGTATTTTCCTCCAAACTTCCATATCTGCCACATAAAAAAGGTTATGTATACAGTTCATCATTTCACATCTACTCCCTCTACTTTTGCATGATAGCACAGACCTGTCTAACAATAGCTCTAATACAGTCTGTGTGCTGGCAAAGGCTCTGTAGGTGGACAGGAAGATGGAGGTGTAGGTGAGGTCATTGTCTCCAAACGCCGTGAGAAGCGTTTCGACCAGCCGCTCCAGTGTCCCAGCTCGAATACTGCGGATCTTACAAGTCTCCAGTTGGCTCACTGTGTGTCCAGGTGGTAATCGGTCCCCTTCCGCCTGCACAAATACAATGGGACTGAATTAGTTAAACATCATCTTTATTCTTGCCTTAATAGATGTTTAATAGTATATAACCCCTTAGCATTCTGTATATAATGTGATTTTAAATCAACCATATTTGATATAAGGAGGTAGCAACCACATAGTTACATCAGCCAAAACTATTTCAAAAAGCAACTGCTAGACACAACTGGCAAATACATCCAACATATTGTTCATTGTATTAGAATACATTTGAGTCACTTACTCCAGTAGTTTACATCTTAAAATTTCCATTGGTTATATTATACTAATATGTTGATAAAATGGCACAAGTTGTGTGGTGTGAGGGCACAAGTTCAAAAGAAAAATAACTCCCAAAAACATTGGGATATCATGTAAAATGATAACAAATCTTTAAATATAAAACACTGTCTAATTTACTTGAGGGCATTGAAGATTAGTGATTAAAAGCTCCCAGTCCCATTTTGTCAATATCAAATCCATCCATCCATCCATCTTCTCCCGCTTAATCCAGCTGGGTCGCGGGGGAAGCTTGCTGCCCAATACTCATAGCACCTGACCCCCCCTATGAACCCCTCTGCAGGTGATGAGCCCACAGGAGTCAATATAAAATAAAAGAAGTAAATTGATTCTGCTTAAAAAGTGCTGACTTATATTCAGTCATGGTGGGTGGTTTATTTATAATTTAGAAGCTTTTTAAGTGAATCATTTGATTCTTGCCCACCCAAAGGCAGCAAACAAAAAAAGAGTTACACTGTGTCCCACTTTTTCCAGATTTGGGTTCATACAAAAACACAAAGTACAGGGAGAGCAGCCTTGATAAAGTTAGCACACTAGAGCAGGAAACACTCCAATCTGCTTTTAATCAAAGAGGCCCCTCCTCCACCACAGTCCTCACAGACACACAGGGCTCTCCTACCCTCCCAGCCTCCCACACCATAACAATACCCCACACCATCTTTCTACAAACTGACATTCAGACATATTTATTATGCACGCATATCTTCAGATAGAATCACTATTAGAACTGTGCCACAGCTGTAGTCCACTTATGCAACCTAATAACAGTCGCACACGCTACAGAAATACTCAACTTGAACTTATGTAATAATACTTCTGTATAGTTTTTCTTTTGATTACACATGGAAAACTACTGACCTTCAAACTTGGTCCATCCCAGTAAGTTCACTACTATTACTTTAGCACAATAAGAATCTTTTAAAATGTCTTAAATATATTCTATTCAAACAGGCTCTGTCAATTACGTTGTACAGAAGCTTTGATGACATGACCTTACTTCACAAACACGATACCCACTACCTGTAATTAAGTGTAATTAATATTTACATGTACCAGTCAGTAACAGAATATCAAACTATAAAGTGTAAATGTAACATCATGGGTATAAATTGGCCTCTGCATGCTTCATATAACATCTTACTACACCAATAAATACAAGCCAAAGCAAGAAACAGCAGGGCCTTGTACGCTCAGAAAAATGCACAACCCCAGCAAAATCCTTTAATACCCACTTTTGTTACAGGACTGTTTCATACACCTAGCATATAAGGAAAGCAAGCTCTGCTAACATTTGGAGAGTCAGGAAATCACATTTTTGGTGTTAGTTTGGCCAAAACAATGATTATGAGCCAGGGACTAAAGGTGTTGTCCAATCCAGGAGATTTATAACAGAAATGTTAAAACAACAGGCAGTCCACAGGCCGCTTCCAACTGAAAACATGTGCACTATTCCATTGTTTATTATGGTCCCAGTGCAGGATAGAGATAGATGGGATATGAACTCACCCCTAACCATCGTGCCCCCTTGTTGGCAGCCTGTTGGATTTGAACGCGCTTCAGTGTGACATTGTAGATGGCTCCTTCCTCGACTTCCTCCCCCCAGTCCTGCACTGAGCTCTGCATATAGAAAAAAACATGGGAAAGGATTAGAAACTTTACATTTTTGAAAAACTGAATATTTGACTGGGAAAAAATTATCAATTACAGATAGATTTTTGTATATTGTACCCCTGCAATTCTACAATTACTATCACTTGTATGAGTAGAAACATGTCACCCCAATACTAAACAACAGCATAAGGTTTTCAAGAATTAAAAAAAGACAACATCGTGCAACCCACTGTCCATTGTCCAGCCGCCCACTGAAAATATTACAACTATTAACTTTACCATAACAATTTGGTTGCTTTCATTTCTAGACAGGGAAGAGAAGATGCTCTGAAATTATTGGCAGCTCAAGTGTGATTTTGACTTAAGTGCTCTTGGAAAAGTGTTAGAGGGGAAAGACGAGCGCTGCTGTTCCAGTGAAATTAGACAGAACCAGATTCTAGTGCAATAAACATTGAGAAGTCCCCGGCCCCCATGTCCTGCAGTCTGCGAGAGCCTATGTTCTCCTATCACATCTACTCCCTGCTTTATAGACTGTCTCTGAGCGGGACCTCATTCCTCCAGATAAGAGCTAAACGAACCTTAAATCAACTTGACTTGGCATTTGCACAGATTTGTAGCTGCAATTTTACACAAGAACCAGTGATGAATAGAAAAAAGCACTTAAAGGAAAAGTGATATAACCACTTTTAAAATGGAAAAAACAAACTCAGCTCACAGTGAATTCAGTTAATAACAATCAAATGGAAATTTCCAAAACACATGGTCTTACATCAATAGACAAATATCCACACAGGCCCTGATCGATCTTGCAATGGGCCGAGATGTTGAGATGGTTGTTCAGGTTTACACCAATAAACTTTGAAGTTAGAATTCACATATCAAAATGCCTAAAAGGGCTTGTCTCCATGGAGATGTTATAGCTTTCCCTGGAATGTTCCATGGTATGACTTTAAACATCTAGCATGTATTCATTACAAGTGTTTCAAGTGCTCAAAAATACTACACTGGTAATTCCTTCTGTGAGTAGGGGCGACTCTCCACAGATCTGTATGGTAATGCAGCCTAGTGCTGTAACCTACTTGTCTCCCTCATGACAGATTTCATCTAGACTGTGGAACATTCTAAAACAAAGCAATAACGTTTTCATGGAGACAAGCAGGCGGCAGACACTCCACTAGAAACTAAAAATGTTACGTAGTTCACCTTTAAGCTTTAAACACCTTTTACTTTGTTCAAATTAGAGGATTTGAGTCTCCTATGTTTGTCACTGTTTATTGTACTGTGCAAACTACATATTAAATTGTCTTAGAAGAAAAAATATATTTTGTTGAGCTCTTAAGCAGCCGACCATATGCACTGTGTCTGTATAGGGTTGTTGTAAATCACTGACAGACAACAGGCGGCGTAAATAAACATTAGAGACAGAGATGGAATCAAAAGTTTCAGTCCAGAGCTCCAGGGATCTGCTGAGACATTCAAGAGACAGAGCGAGAGAAAAGAAGCAAAAGAAAGAGGAAAAGAGGGGGAGAGAGGGGGATAGTCCAAATATAAACACCACGCACGCACTATTAAGGCCAAGTTCTAACACAAACATAAGAGCAGCCGGGGATGGCCCTACTCCCAACTCGATGCACGTCTCCTGGCCCAAACAGAGGGGAGGCTGAGAAGGAGGTCAAAGGTCACAGTAGACATTAAAAGGCTCAATGGCCAGTGTTAAGGAGCCAGAGAAGGGCATGTGTTTGGGTTTTAGTTGGATGCAGAACAGGGCTGTACAGAATAACATGTATTTATAGATAATGCAATTTCTCCAAACTGCAAAATATCCTAATGTTGGTTCTCCATTTGACAGAGAAGTCATCTGAAAGTGTTTATCATTTACAGGAAATATGGAGATAGAAAACTGCATTGGGCTCATTACACAATTCAATAAGTGCTTGCATGTTTTCACTTGATTAATTACTCTTTGATGTCTTGATAGAATAGAATACTGTGTCACAGGCCAGATCTCAATGTTTCTAATATTTTCCCACATCTTCAGCACAACTATAGCCATATATGCTACCATCAGTATCAACAGCAGGCGTAGAAGCACGTGTAAAAGTTGCACACAGCAGTTGTTCCAAGTTCCATTTCAAACCTAATCCACATCAGCAGTAAATTCAGCCTGTATCTCTCTCTCTCTTTCTTTCTTGTGCCTCTCACTGCCTGCTGTCGGCCGGGGAACTCTGGCTGGCTCAGATACAGATAAATACATCAGTGTGTGACTCATGCCGTCCACACACTCCCAAAACAATAGCAGGAGGTCCTGTTGTCCGGTCCAGAGCGCACAAAGTGGACACACAGCAACGCATGGCTTTCAGTCACAAACACAAAGATTTAGGTTGTGCCTTTTACAGTTTACATCAAACAGCTGCCTTTGGTGTTATGACAATCATTTTATTCTAGACTCAACATGTTTTAAAGTTTATCTACAAGTACAAGACAGATGGGAGCATCCAAATGTTTTCTGTTCTGCCATATCAGTCTAAAACCTGCGGTGAAAAGCAAAAGCACAATAAACATGTCATTTTTTTTGTTCTTCTATCGTTCCAATATTTAGTATGCGATTGTTCTACTTCAGATGCCCTCCCTGACACAACTCTCTACCTCTCTCTTTCTAATCCATCAGGCTTTGGATTGTCACAAAGAGTACATTGGATTATGCCCCCCCTGTGGTTGGATGATGTAATGCAAACCAACCATATCAGTTATTTAATTCAAATAATCCAGTATAATTAAGTCCAAATGTAGTCTTTAAGTAAACTGAAAATGTCAACATGGATGGGTGGCGTCAGTGCGGTTGAGTTCAGAAAAAGAAAGCTTCAAGGGAAGTTGTAACTATCTGTACTATCTCTATCCAAATAAGACCTAATCTTCCTATTAACTGTGTGTGAAACAATACTCCAAAGATAACCACAACCAACAGTGTACCCCGGGGGTCTCTTCTCGGCAACAGCTCTCCTTTCAGTTAACTTTTCACTGTACAAAGAGAGAGGGAGAAAGAAGAAAGAAAAGTAAAACTAGCGGATTGGGTCTGTTATGTTGTGGTTGAGGCAGGAGGGGATTTCTGTCTGCATACCCCCCTCTCCCGCGCTCCCCTCCTTTCTGGTCACTATTCTCAACTTTACGCACGACTTATGTGGGTTAAACCTGAATTAGCGCAGACAAAACAATTAAAGTTCAACCTTTCCCCTCTATTCACGACCCCCCTGGTTTTCTTTTCTCTTTCCCAAGCAGCCCACAGCCCCCGCTCTGTTCTTCTCCCCTAATATTTTGACCTCCCCCCATACACCACCTAAAACTCAACAGCGGAGCACATGATGGCAATAACATCTTACCATTTTACTTTTCCAGGCGAATTTCATTGTGAGCGTTTCTCTCATTGTCCGGAGGCAGCATCAGAACTTGGAGAGTAATCCGCGCGTAAAGGAAAAACGCGTATCCAAAGATAAAATTAACAAATCCACAAGTTTGAAGTGAGTATTATCCTTGTGTATAGTACAAACAGCGTCCCAGCAAACTCCGTGTCGTCCAGCGTCTGTCAGTGGGCTGCCACTCTTCTATTCAATGAGCTAATCCCTCCCACTTCCACTCACAACAGCGCCCAGTCTCCTCCCCCTGCTGTGTACGCGACTTCCAGCAACAACAGGCGCGCTAAACACATGCCCTATGACCATAAAAGTTGTTCCTCTCTGAAAACGCGCCGCATGTTTTTTATACAAATAAATATAACATAAATAAAAACCAATAGCTTACAAGTGGGAGCATTTCACATGTGTCCAAATGAGCTCATTATATGAATTATAGGCAAAAGTCCTTTAGCAAGTGGTTAGTTAGAAAGTTAGTTAAAAAAAAAAAGGTTAGTACATGAAATATATTCATCATTTCCATGCAGCAATTGAATTAGCAATTCATTGTTATAAAATCTTAGTTCTTCTGTAGGCCTTCTTTTAAAGCTAATAAATCTGGGTTTCCAAGTACCACCAGATACACCAAAACTAAAGCAGGAGCAGATCTCATCTAGGACTGAAACAGGTCTAATAATTATCTATGAAAACTCACGCAAAATAAGATAATTACAGCAGTCTCTAAATAAAACACATTGTATACAAGAACTGCACCCCAAAACCACCATAAGTATGTACCATAAGGGCTACCTGTACCATAGTACCATGGACGATATCCAAATCTTGTCTGTTAGAATATGATTGATGTGGAACAGGGATCCATATTTTCTCTGCACTAATAAGGATATCTGAAAAAATGTCCATTACATTACATAAACAGCTCAGCAGTAGGCATAAATTAGCAACATATCCGACTTGTCTCCTTGAATCTAGTATGTAAGTGAAATGTCAGTGGAGGGTGGGATGTCCCCTCACTTGGGTGCTGCAGCTGTGCCCTGTGCTCTGAGTGGGACAATACAAGGAAGGCTGCGGATGCCGTCACTGCACTGTGCATTGTCAGGCCTGAGGAGAATAGGGCTATAGTGTGTGAGAACAGACCACACTGGCTCACTGTGGACACGTACTCAAACTGCCCACTCCAACTGTGTGAATAAACTGTACAATATGAATCAGGCAGACTAAGCACAATGTAAGGATTCTCTCTGCACAAAATCCAACATGTATCTCAAATGAGCAAGCATTTGTATTCTTAAAAATACGCTATAATAATTTCACAAAATACAACTACATGTATTCTTATTCCTTTTTATGAAAAAGATTGGAGCTTTGAATCTAGATGCTTTAATCAATTATTTCTTAATGGTTTCTTCTTGAAATGTAGGATTCAGAGCTTTTCTGCAGCTTTTTAGTGTAGTTCTATGCACAAACATTTCCCCCACCCTCTCATCCCATGACCTTTCAGAAGAAGCAGATATAAAGTGTACACGATTAGTGATAAAAATAAAAATGTTATTTTTGTCTTAAGAAAATCTAGAATTTTTGGCATATCTCCCAGCTCTACCCTTTATTATTAAATCTCATTGTTAGAGATATTCTGAGGGCACTCACTGCCAGCTCCTTGTTATCTTGGCCTACATCATCAGAGGTTTAATACTCCCTACAACAGCAGTATAGCTAGACTAGACCAGACTGGACTAATGGTATAACAGTGTCTTGAGGGTTCATGTGTCCAGGTCCTTGGTCTCATGGTAAATCAACTTTTCTAAACTCCAGGCTCAATTGTTTCTCCAACAGTCACAAATCAAGGAAATCCTATCTATGGTTACAATTCATCCATCTCCCCATACACCTTATATCATTATTCATTCATCATTGCCGCCCATGACTCACAAAACGCCAAAGGTCAAGTCTGACAAACCCCCACAGCATCACACTAGCCCCACTACTACACCAATTCATCACTCCTCTTCTGTAGCAGGGCAGCCCATCATGTCCACTGTTGACCCCCTGGACGTCATGTGCCAGTCTGTATTATGTGTGTGTTTTGGTGGTTACGTGCCTGGCCTGATTCCAGTTCCCAGGCTGATTCTCACTGGGCGTCCTGGGACCCTCTGGGAAGCACACGGGGCTGGTGGGAAGATTCTGATCTCCCCTGACCCCCACCCTGCCCTGGGGAATAAGACGGGTGCTCTGATGGGGGGAGTGATGTCATGGCTTAGACGAAAACAAGCTGCATCTCAGATGTGACAGGTGCAGCTCAGTGATAGATGGGTCTGGATCAAAAGAGCGCGTCTGTAACGTCAGTGACGGTGAAGATATGGTGCCATCAGAGGTGAGGTAGTGTTTGCTTTACAATACAGACTTCACATTTAATTAATAATAATGTACAAGTTAGCTACAAATATAAGTAAGTGTCAAATTAGTCTAGAGTTTTGGCTGCTTCTCTGTCGAATAGGGGTCTCCACAGCAAATCAGATCATGAGCAATGGCAGTCTTACATTATACGCCTGATGCCCTTCCTGACACAACAAATATATTTTTAGCTACTAAGTTTTAATTGTTGTTGTGACTTTGAAGAATAACATGATAGAGTTTTTGGTCTAGAATTGGATTGAAACTTGCAAAAAATGTAAATAGTCAATCTACTGATGACTCCCTGTAATGTTCCACAGTATAAAGGATCAATGGAGAATGTATGTTATGTTTGTCTTGTATATTTTAAAGAATAAAACATCAACAAGATAGACAGGTATAATGCCATATTGTGGAACATTTCTGGCAAAGGAAAACATCTCCATGAGACAAACAGGTGGCGGACATTCCTCTAGAAAAGCTATATAGAGAACCTTTAAATTTTTTACATTGCTTTTGTGTTGCACAGAAAAAACAAACCACCACAGTTTGACAGAATTGGACTAATGCAGTTTTGGCCACTCCCATCTTTTTTGAAAATTTAGCATCCTCTTGGATCACTTTTCCCCTAAGAAATAAACAATACCACAAAGGTCATTGGCCTCATGTAACTCTATGGCCATCTGATACAAGCATTAGCAGATGTCCTGGAAAGCCTATCTGACGTAGTTGCAGAGAGAAAAGCCCTTGACGAAGGCGTGTGAGGGGTTCCTGCTATTCTTGAGCTTCCCCAGTCCACTCGTCTTCTGGCTGTCCCACTAACGCTGTCCCATGGAGCTACAGCACAGTTGGAGCGCCGTGCTGTTACTGCACCACTGTGGGGAAAAACTCACATTCCAGGAAATCTCCAACTTCCTGTCTCCAAACTGCGGACTCCAACAAGGCTGCTGTCCTCATACCTGACTAACTAAGCACTCATAAAGACCCGCACCAAGGAGCAGGAGGTGTTGAAACATGGCTGTAAACATAGAAGGAGTGTCTGAAGGGGGGAAGTGATCTATGGTGAAGGCTAAATAAACAAAGAAAGATATATAAAAATGTACAAATGATCATAATTATCACAACTAGAATCATTACGAAAGTATAACTGCAGGCACCTCTGCGTTATGTGCAAGAGGTTTGATTATAGGACATATGCTGTGAACAATTATGGTGCCCAGAACCTGATTCATCCTATGCTGATGCTGAAATGAGAATGTACAAAAATAAAGATTGTCTAGTTTCTGAAAAATGCTTCAGCTACATTTCATTATATAATATTATTTCTAGTATCTTCAGTGCATAACCGGTCTTAAAACAATCTTGGATTTCAAAAGTGATATGATCATTACATTTTTACTTACATATATTTTAACTTTTGTCTTTTCTGTTTGATTTTTATTGATAGGAACTGTTTCTATAGTTTATTTTGAGTAGTAGTAGGGTCAATAATGTTAATAATGCCAATAATGTCTATGACTTTGTCAGTGCTACTTTAACATGTTTCATAACAAAACTTAATTTTTTTTTTACTTTTTGCCACAGTGCAACAAACATTTGTACAAGGGGAAAATGGTTCTGGCATGTTTCATGTCTCAGAGATAAGACGGTCAGAGGAGGCAGAGGAGCGCAGAGGCATTCACTTGAAAGGCCTTTATCTGTAAAGTGAGTTTGTAAGTGAGAGCAAGAGCGGGATGGAGCTCACAGCACAGAGGGAAACTGAGACGACAGCCTGCTCTAACACACCAGCTTGCTCTAAGAGGGAAACGATTTTATAAAGTGTTACTTTACCAGAGACAAAACAGGACACTCATCATGCATTACTATGAAGCAAAAGTAAAAGTATGTGATATCAATGATGTAATCTAAACACTGTGTGTGATGTAACTGAAATATGAACCAACAACCAGGAGTGTGTGGAGAGAGCATAATGTTCTGGAGAAAATGAATTGAATGATGACTTTTGATAAGGATGATGATTTTAAGGTGCTGAGAGAATTGGGTATAAATGAGGATACAGAATTTTAATGATGCTCCAGTCATTATAAAGACATTCTCTTTGTATGTTTGTATTTATGAACTATAACATCAACCTGCCTGGGGACTAGAGGTGGAAATTAGCACTGGCGCTACAACCTGGTACAAGCATCTCTCCTGCTAAGGTTAATGTATATTGTGCACTGTCCCTGTCTAATTAAATAAACTAAACTAAACTAAACTAAACTAAACTAAACTAAACTAAACTAAACTAAACTAAACTAAACTAAACTAAACTAAACTAAACTAAACTAAACTAAACTAAACTAAACTAACTAAACTAACTATAGTGTTTCCATTAGACTATATAAGCATTGTAGGGGCTGTATGTACAATAAAAGAATCTCAGGTGAATGAATAGATAAAAGTAGAAGATATTTTGGTGACTCTTTTCTTTCTTCTCTTCACCTCACCATGCATGTCAATTTTGTGATACTAATAAACAATGATAACCTGGATATTTGTAGTTGTTTAATTTAAGTTTGCTTATGCCTCATGATTAGGTCATCTTGACTGTCTCAGTAAATACGTGCACACCTCTAAAAGTAAATTGACTTTCTGCTGTTCTTTCACTTTGCTGTTTATGTGCACAGAGCCTGAGCACCTCTTTGCATGGCCCTGTGTGTTTGTGTGTGGTTTGTAGTTGTGTTTCTGCCGCATACTCCCCAGTAGAGGGTGCTGTTTCTAACCCTATTCCCTGTCAGTCCTGCCAAACACTTGTAGTGGATTTATTTGGGATGTAATTTATTGCAGCATGGGTAATAGGACTAGAACATCAGAGTTGATTGGGATGTGCTCTTGTCAATAGATAAAGGGTCTTTGGAGAAGAATGAGATGGTTAGGGACATGTCAGGTCACCTTACATAAATAACTAGAAAGCCACATTGTCCTTGCTGTGGTCAAATGAACCCTTTGTCCAGTTATGTCTTATGTCATGTCTCCTCTGCTGTGAGAGCTACCCCCTTCCCTCTCTCCCTCTTTCTCTTGCATTGAGGTGACATCATTGTAGTTTCCAGTAAAAGGCTTTGCAGATGCAGGCCCTCCTCCTCCTTCACACTCCCCTTTGAAATCACACAAGTTTCCAAAGAAAACAAAGCAGAATGTTTTAAGTATGTCAGGAAAATAAAAGTTCACAACAGCTCAGCCGTTTATGATGATGAATTTCGCAGAAGTGCATAACTATTGTCTTCATGTTTTGTTTGACACAATTTCTTGTGATCAAGATGTACCGGTTGGTTATTTCATACAATAATTCAGAATTGAGTCAAATACAACTCTGTAAGTACCACATCTTGATATCCTATCTGATATCTTTGGATTAAAGTTGTAAGTAAACAAACAAAAAAATTAAAATTAAAATATTTTATCACTGAGAGATTAGGTCTAAATTTACTAGGGCTTAAGACTTTGCTTGTGACTCCAAAACATCTTCTCAACTGATGCAATGTGCATCCAAAATTGAGATCCTTAAGTTTCTAAAAGGCAGCACGGTGGCTGAGTGAGGTTATGGGTTCGATCCCCGGGTCGCCCGGAGTGTGGAGGTTGCATGTTCTCCCCGTGTCTGGATGGGTTTCCTCCGGGTACTCCGGTTTCCCCCATCAACCTAAAACATGCCCACACCCCTATGAACTAACATTAAGGACCATGTTGTCCACCCTCCTGTGGGCTCACCACCTGCAGAGGGGTTCATAGGGGGGGTCAGGTGCTATGAGGGCCCAGCTGGATTAAGCGGGAGAAGATCGATGGATGGAAGTTTCTAAAAATGACAACTGAAAATTTAGTAACTCCTGCAGCATAAGAATCTACTACAATAGTACATAAGGTCTAAGCACCTAAAGCTTTGCAAAATTGTCTTTATTGGGTCCTGTGTTTTCAGTACGTTGTTTCATTTGAACCTGTTCAAAAAGGCACGTAAAAGCAAAAAGTCACTTGCTATAATATTTCATTATTGGGGATATAACAAACAAAAATACCTCCTAAATATTGCTTTTCATCCCAGGCCACACTACAGGGCCACATCTCCATCTGGGCTCAGTTAGAGCGTAACAGCAAAGCTTGGATTATCCTCCCTGAAGTTATTATGACTCATGCAGTATGGAGGTATTCAGGTGCCCCATTGTACACAACAGTTACATTAAATTAGCAGCGTCCCTATTATGTCCCCCTCCTTCTTCATCATCTTCCCGGGCCCCAGCACTGACCCCCTGGACCTAAGCCTTTCTAAGCCCCTAGTCAGTGAACCGGTCTGGGCTGTCTGTCTGTCTGACCCCATTCTAATGAGAGGTTCACCATCTGTTGCTCATGCTAGGCTAACATGCCACAAAAACAACACAAAGAAATCAATAAGGTCTGAGTGCTTACCAATAACCTTAGGTCAAATAGTTTCTTACCATGCAAAGTACTTATAAAGGAGAATTACAGGAAGATTTCTGACTGGGCCTTGTCTTCTGTTTGCATAAATACATCAAATGGACACATGCAGTGTGTATTTCAACTCTAATTGAACATGCACAGCCATCTGCCATTCACAAGTCAAGTGAGAAGTCTGTGCATTGTAGGAAACTGCGTAAGCGATCCACAAAGGTGTTAGTTCATGTGTTTGGCAGAATTGTTGCTATAGCACTGATTTAGTAATGGGTGAATGTTTGAATTACTTCCAAGCTGTAATGTACATAAAATGTATTCAAAACCATCATCCTTTGAGTCTATTCTCTCTACTCCAAATTCAACATAGAAGATAAAATGATGATAAAGTCATTGTGATGAAGTCACAATAAATATAAACAGTTTTGATCCACATTTAATAAACAGAGATAGACCAATGTATGCCGGTTGGTCAATATTTGGACTTTTTACTGTAGCTAGCTTAAATCTCAGTGCAGGCCGATTTTTTTGTTTTGATTAATCTACTGCCTGAAAAATACACACAAAGCTTTATATTAAGACTTTAGTATGAAGAGATACTGTAGCTCCACAAAACATGACTACACAGGTTTATGGTTAAAAAAGGGCTGTGGATGAGTTTGTAATACATTTAAATTACATAATTTTGGGAAAATAATCAAAATCAGCCCAAAATATCGACCCAGAAATTTTGACACACCTTAGTGGCCATTGGTTGCTCTGTATTAGTGTCAACATCGGCCTTGAAAAAAACATACTGGTCAAACTCTAAATTGAACCAATTTCAAAAACTTGATGAAAAGTCTTTGAGGGATTAAAATCAAAGCAAAGAACTGAAAATTGTTTGATTGTTACAATCCAAATAACAGATGTAAGATGTTTTACCGCACTTTGCCCACTTATGGGGTCAAAAAAACATTCAAAACTGCAAGAAAGAGATTTGGGAGATTTAAAATAGATCATTCAATGTAACTTAAACAAATACAGGATGTCTGTGCTGGACCCATTTAGTGCCTCTTTGTTCTTTCTGACCTCTGCGTTACCATAGTTCCCAATCTGCTGACCACTGATCTTAATACCCTAATACACACGCACACACTTAAATGCCATTTTCCAGCAAACACAGTAATTATGGCACTTCCCAACAGCAGCTTGATCCTAGTCATGCTTTCTGCTTAATTCTGCTGGCCTTTGGTTAGTGGGAATGGCCTATGTGAGTGCTGAAGTTGGAGCCCCAAGCACACAGCCTTCATCACAGTGCTGTTAAAACCATAAACCAGCACAGCTCAAAGAGGTGGCTCTACACAGCGGGCCCCTTTGCTTCTTCGCCAGTAAACAGTCGCACGTGCCGCTGTGTGCCGCCCACACACCACCAGATGGCAAGATGAGTTTCTGCCCCAGTGGACTGCCCTGGGACAGTGGCCCCCTCCTCTCATTGATATAACCCCATATTGACTCTTCACACCGGGACTATTGTGGTCATCTAATTAGGGCACAGATCTCAATAGAAAAGTCAACAGAGCTTTCGACTGCACCAGGACATTTTTTACTGCAAGTATGTAAACACCAAAGAACATTATAATGGTTTCAGAGGAAAAGAGAAGTCGGGGTGTCCTTAAATGAAGCAAAGCAATGAATAGGCGTGTACTGTTGTCAAAATATAAATATATATGCTATAAATATATTAAGGGCAGGGGAAGTGTGATGGAAAATTTCTGGCCTTGCTAAACTAACAGAATCAGAATCAGAATCAGAAAGGTTTTTATTGCCATATGAGTGAACAGGTTCACAACATTAGGAAATTGCTGCGGTACTTGGAGCAGGATGTAGACAAACACTGACATGCAACAAATAAAATAGAATAAAATAAAGTAGAAACAATAAGCTATAATATAACAACAAAATGTACAATTTTACAGGAATATAATAATATAAGAGTATAAGAGTATAACAGTGCAGTATGTATTGTTTGGGTTTAGATAATTAGTAACTCATGCTAAAGCGTCTCTATTTTGAACATATTTCTATTTTTGCTCTTTGTTATTATAATATATTGTGATGTGTGAGCTACTGTGTACATATAATTTCCCTTGTGGAGCAAAAAAGTTTGTGTAAGTCTAAGTCTGGGACTGCTCGCAACAGAAAATATAAAAAATTATAAAAGATACTCTTCAATGAAATAGATGTGATGGCCACATAAGTAAGCTTCAATTTCAAAATCAAAATACATAATGCATGTCATCATTCTTTGCTGTTCATAGCACATATTGTTTTATTATGTTATGCAACTTTGCCTGATTCCAAGTTCTCTTTTTTTTCTTTAGTTGTCCATAAGTTTGTGTAAAACTGTGAATGAAAAGGCACATAGGTCACTGAACTAGTCTTGTCCGGTTAAATGAATCACTGCTTACTGTCAGATCTCCAGTCATCCAAACAAAACAGAATCCAAAGTGTGGTGAAATACTGGGACGTCACACATCATGGGCCCGAACGTGCACTTCTCAGTTTGAGGAGGGAAACAGGAAGAAGAACTGCTCACTCAGCCTTTTTACTTTTGTTCAATGGAAAACTCACAATCATCAACATTTTCTCCTCCGAAGCTTGTTTTTTCCTGCACTTGGATACTTCTGCATTTCCACAGAATGACTGAGGTTATTGAACTATAATAGTTATTAGTTGAGGTCAACGGCACAAGAGCATGTGCAGTTTGATAGCATTAACCATTATTATATTTATTATTTATTATAACTATTTAATTATTATTATTGATTTGCAGATGGAGATGTATTAATGGATCCAGTCAGTGTTATATGTTACACTGGGATGACCCTTTGTAGTGAACATCCACTCTCACTTCTACAAATTTGGTCATGTTCGTCAGCATTGTTAATCTTTTCGCCAATTTCATCACATTTGTACACCCATGAACTTCCTGGCACGTTCTGGGGAGGAGTCAAGTGGCACAGTGGATAGTGGCCAAAACACTGACCTCACAGCAAGAACGTTTTGTTTGATTTTTGGACCAGGTGGGGCCTTTCTGCCTCAGACAACTGTCCAGTTTTGAAACAGTCCAAACACAGCTGCTTATTTGTCGTGCACATCTCTCAAATGCAGAAACATTTTCCTTAAATATTCTGGTATCATTCAGAACAAAATATTATCTATTATTTTATCTCATGCTATATTTCTCTTATTGCTGCCTGTCAATCACGCTCATCACAACTGTAGGATACAGTTTCAGACTTTGCATCTTTGTAAAATAGTCTAAAACAGTGGTTCTTAACCTTGTTGGAGGTACTGAACCCCACTAGTTTCATATGCAGATTCACCGAACCCTTCTTAATTGGAAAAATAAAATATGTTTTTTTCAAATTCAAAACATAGGTATATATATATATATATATAATTGGTGCACACGTGTGAATCCATATTGCACATATTCGTCCGACCACTTTCTTTTTTTGCTCGACATAGTTAGTATGAAGGGAAAATATTAAGAAAGAAATTACACGACCCCATCACGACAGTCACAAGACTGCACACACAAAATTTCCTGCAGCCAATAACAGCCAAACGGGGCGTGTCATCACGAATCGTATAAGTTGGATGTGTGTCTTGACCCCTGCCGAACCCCTGAGATTGACTCACTGAACCCCTGGAGTTCTATCGAACACAGGTTAAGAACCACTGGTCTAAAAGAATGTAGTCTTGGCTGGCTAGGAAAGAGTTTGCATGTTGTCCTCATGCACAACCTAGCACAATTTGTCCCTCATGGTAGTCCTTAAGAGTGCCAGGGCACAGTAATTATGGCTAGGTACACTGGACAAATTTCAATACAAGGATTGAAGAATATCTAGACTTAGATTTGAATGGGATTCAAAGTCAAGTTCTGTCAAAGTAATAAAAGTGAACTATGGACCTACAACTGTAAACTTGTCCGAATACATCTACTTTTATGAGTTTTGTTTATCACTCAGTTGGCTCCATAACCTCCTGAAGGTGAAGTAAAGTTAAGTAAGCCACAGAAGGCCAGTTATTATCTGCTGTTATCAGGAACAATGTGACAAGCTTATGTAGAGCCAGTGTGTTTGGTGAGTCATTCCTTAAAAATTATTTGAACCTGTATCTTACATAATTCTGATTCAAAGGTCTGTCCACTACCATCAAGACAGCCACATATAAGACAGGCACCTGGCAGAGTGATGTACGTAAGATGATCCCAGTTTTTAGAGTGCCCTCACATCCAAACTCCACTGTTAAACAATGAGAGGAAACAGGACCACACAGTTTGGAAGACACGTCAGTCAGGATGTCAGATACGCAGCGCCAGGGGATCTTCTCTAAATACACGAAAAACCACATAAAAACCACAACATGCTGGAAATTATTCATTAATTTAACATACCATACTGACTGGATATACAATGCCAATTAGATGGGTTTTAGTGGCCTAGTTTGCCATTCTGATCCTGCTTTGGTTTCATTCTTTCCTCAGCATTTTGTAAACCGCCTTTTTTACTCTAGTCTTATTAGAGCTGGAGCACATATGCAAGCAATTAGCCACTGTATACTGTAGAAGATAGAACAAGCTGTCACTGAAGTGGGTTTCTGGTAATCCCAAAGTTGTAACGACAAAACTAACTGCAAACAGCAAACCATCTAACCATTGTAAAGTGACAGGTCAGCAGCATACTGGTCATGCTGTCCTGTGTAACTTCAATTCTGGATAACTGTGACTAATAGTTTTGGGAAATAAGCCATGCTGTACATGCCACTCATACACAATGTACAGTGGGCAATAAAAATATGTTATACAGCTGTAGCTAATTGGCCAGTATTTTCCAGTCTTATCAAAAGCATTGCTGTCCCTATGGCCCTAATGTTGATAACTCAGATTACAAAAACAGATGAGAAGTAAAAGAAAAAAAAATATTGCAATCATAAGCAAAAGTCAATGAGAAAAAGGTTTTGATTAATTATGTTAATTTAGTACCAATGTTTAGCCAACAGTATCCATGGAGACATTATAGTGAATTTGAATTTGTATTAGTATTGGCAGTACTTTTTCTCTTCCATGTGGCTAATAAAAATACATAATGATATACACATCTGATCTGAAAACACATTGTTCCTAGTGTAAGTGTAAATCCCTGCATTCCCACAATGGACAACCAAAACCTCATCAACAGACCTTGAATGAGGCACATGCCCTTCCAGCATCTCCACAATATTTTTTATATAGACGTTTTATCAGTGACTACAATGCTATGTTTCCCATCACTGAATGAAAATAGTGCCACGGTAACCAAAACAGGAAACTTGGTGAAGGCCACATCTGAATAAATGTGAGAGTTATAATAAAATACTGACCCAGTGGCGTGGGCTGCTCTCTGGAGACCGGGCCTGGTACCGCTGTAGGGCCACCCCACCTTCACCCACCAGCAGCAGGGGGCAGTCCAGGTCGGGGCAGTGGTGATGGGTCTGGGGTCCCATAGACCAGGGCAGCAGAGTGGCCAGAGGGTAGTGGGAGATCATGCTGCCCACCCGGATCATCGACCTGCATGGCACGGAGGGGGTCCACAGTCCATGGTCCGATCTGGAAGGCAGTGTGGATAGGAAACTCAAGTCCCTGTGCAAGAATGAAAATAAAGCAGTTCGTTTGTCCTCTGTGACTGCGTCTAATTCAGTGCAGGTCTATAGCTCTCAAGTCATTATAGTCTATTGTCTCCCGCCTTCTTTCTTTCTGACCCCTTACGTTGAGCTAGATCTAAACGGGGCGGGGTCTCTTGTGGAAGGTAACGCCCACTTCAAAGCCAGTGACTAATGAGAGTTTGAGAGTAGAGGAATGTAGAGAGAGAGAGAAAGACACAGGAAAGCCCAGATAGAGGAAGGATGTTTGGGAAGAGATTTGTAGAAATAAAACAGGCTGGTAAAGTTGGTAATTTTTTTGTCAAGATTAAAATGTATTTGAAATTATAGGAAATCTGATTCATTATTTTATTATGCACATGTTTCACCTTGAATAAGAAAATATTGGGGGGGGGGGGGGGAATCCAAAATGGAATGGAATCCAAATGTAATAACCACATGCAAAATAGCAAAATTATGTTTAAGTTCAGGACCCAAAAGTAAATCGGGTAATTCCATGTTATTGGTTGGAAATATTACAGGTTCTGCTAGTCGGTGGTAAATTAAACTGTTTTTATTTTATTTTAAACACTTGGTTTAGATCTGATTTTGTTTTTGCTTGGTCTTTCTTTATGGTTTAACCTTGTTTAATCCAAAATTCTATTGATCACAGACATAATCCTGGTCTGGCCCTCATACAGTATTTAAAAAACATTCTCTATATTTCTTCTGCTGTATTATTCTGATCTATATTAAATCCATATAATCTTAAAAACGTGACCTACACCTAATCTAAGTGGATTAAGGACAGGGCACAATGTCTGGCTTTATGAAGTTACCGATTAAGCAGCTGCAGCACACTTATTTGTTGCGGGGTTCAAGGGTCAACCTTAAATAAATGTGTAATAAACATAAGACACAGACTTATTTGTGACACTATGGGACACATTCAATTCATGAGGACCTGGGGGTGGGGCAAAAATCAGATCCTTTATTATTATTATTGTAAATCCTTTATTATTAGATCAGTGACATAAGGTTAAGGTATAGGTTAAAATAGGGTAAATTTAGATTAGGGTTACAGTATACAGTATATACAGTATATGTGTATGTGTGTGAATGTGTGTGCGTGTGTGTGTGTGTGTGTGTATGCATGTGTGTGTGTGTGTGTGTGTGTGTGGGAGGGGTGTTTTGAAGAATTGAGTTCAAAGATATTATAGCAATAAGAATCAGTCATGTGTAAAGGTCTGTTGTTTCACTGCAGAGGATTATGGTGGCACCAGGCGATCAACAACAACAGTATTTTATGTGGTTTACAGACATACTGCCACTCAGTTTAATTGTTTGTATCATCTGATCTATAGTTTGTGTAGTATTATTTACCTGACAGTTGAAAGGAAAGAAGCAGGCTGCTGCGTGGCTCACTGGGGATAGGAGATGTGCATATGTAGGTCATCATGGAAGCACTCTTCCCACTCCACATCTCCTGCTGCACTGCCCTGTCAAATAAAAATAATAAAGCCTAAGAGGGTATTGTAAAAGTTTTTATATTTTTTACACAAAATTTCAGCATCTACAGCTTTTGTTGTCAATATGGGAGAACATGAAGAATGTGAAGAGTAGCATAATATACTAATGTACTCACTTCTCTTACATAATTACTAATAACTAAATCATATTTAATGTCATCTACTACATGCAAACAAACTTTTTCTTCAGCACAGTGTAAGAGTACTTCTTCTAACTGTTTATAATTAAAGGTAAGACACTTCATCCCAACTTATCTGGTGTCAATGCGGATACTCAAAGCTCTTTACAATGCTTCATACAATCTCTAGTACCATGCATTACAAAGAGCTTTGAGGATCTTCAGTGGCACTTTATAATTAAGGCATTATTCACATTATTACCAGCCTGAATCCAACAGTGGCACCATTGGTTAATATGGTGCAAAGTGTGCAGAAAGATGAAGTCTTACTAAGCACTAGTGAATAATCTGCAAAAGTACAAGGGCATCCGGTACAGAGTTTTGCTTCACCCGAGTGACTAAACTCATTTATGATTGACAGCTGTCTGGTGTCAAAACAAAACACTGATGTGAATATAATTTCTTTCAAAATGATGCATGTAATAGTATGACTAGTATTTGAAAACAGTAGTACACTGAGTACATATTTACAGTACCTCTTCCACCTCTGTACTGCTCTAGTTCATTGCTTTCATCTGACTCAGCGTGACTCCTCTCTTAACAATCCAAAATGCCATAGACTCCAACTAAACTGTTATAAATAGCATTGAGTCATGGCTGCAGACTGTGGTCGGAGAAAAGAACATCAAACATTAAAATGCCTCTGTAATCAAACCAGATAAATCAAGTGTCATAGGGATAAAGCCATTTTGGCCTGTCTGCTGCTGGGAATGAACGGGAGAGTGAAAGACAGGAAGCAGGAGACAACATAGCATCATGTTGTCACTACAAAAATATTTAAGTTATCTTGTTTACATTATTGAACTGCTTTTAGGGTTAATAACAATGTATGTTAGATCTTGGTTGGTGAGGAGAAGTATCTGAGTGTGTCCAGCAACTTTCTGTTTTGAGTTGACACAGCTGTGAAGGCTAAGCTCTGTAAACTTTCACAACAACTCACAATGAAAATCCCCTCAACTTTGGACAGAACAAAACAACTTGCTTCTCCTGTTTTCATTTGTCTGCACAAACAAAATAGAGAGGAAATATGAAATAGGATAATATCTCCATGGAGATATTATTAATTAATCATTGTATTTATATAGCGCCTTTCACCCAGTGCTTTACAGTTCATTGTTTACTCACTCACGCCACACTGGTAAGCTGGTATTGTAGCCACAGCTGCCCTGGGGCAAATAGACAGAAGTGAGGCCTGGTATTCCCAGCGGGCTCCCATCCAAGTCCTATCCAGTCCTGGCTTTGCTTATCTTCTGTGATCTGATGAGGCTTTGACAAGCTGGTATGGCCATATACATTTTACTTGAAATATTCATTTATATTTTATATTAATTTATAATTTATATCAATATTTTACTGCTCAGAAATACCGTAAAAGACATGTTTTCATACTTGAATGGGGTTGCCTCTCCATTTTGCCTGGTAGTGCCACTTGCTTGTCTCCATGTACATTAAATGCCATACTGTGGAATATTCTACAAGAAAAGGAATAACATCTCTATAGAGACATGCTGGTGGCATACCTTCCACCAGAGACATAACTTGGTGCACCTTAATCTACAGTTACTTTCTGGGTGCAGGATCATAAATAAAATGTGTCAAATATAAGGAAATAATCATTTATTTCCAAGAATACACTAATTTATTTAAAGGAACTATATTATGCAAAGGGACACTTTAAGCAATGTTAGAATGTTGTTACCTCAAAAACATACCTGAAGTTGTGCTTTGTTTCATTCACACATGTTTGGGCAACCTAATATTATATACTATATATTAGTCTGTCTCCATCTCCAAAGCTCAAAATGGTCTGTTAAACATTGTGATGTCATGAAGGGGCAGTTTTCAAGGTAACAGCCACTTTTACCTTTCCTTCAGTAGAGACTTCAGACTTGAAATCATCACTGATTCTAGTGAAGGTGTATCATAGATCCATGAGGTGTACAGAGTTTAAAACACTATGGAGCACTTCCTGTATTGCCACATGACATCACAATGTGGAACAGAGTGTTTTCTGTTTTCAGAGAAGAACTTAGCCTAAGTATGCAGCGCTTGTGTGTTAAACATCTGTGAATGAAACTAAAAAAAACTCCAGCAATATTTTCAATGAGGGAAGAACACTAGCATAAATCGTAAACCAGCATAGTATAAGATAGTAGTATAAAGTATAAATTTAAATTATTATTAGTATTTCAGCCTTTGAATAATAGTTGATAACAGAACCACTTACCTTACAACCAGAAAAGTGACAGAAGATGAACTGTGGAAGTAACAGCAGCAGAAGAATTGGTAGACATCAAGTGTAAATTGTAAAATTGTGCTCAATTTAACTTAAAAACAACATATAGACCAACTCATCCAACAAGGATATGCTACGCAACAACACCACGACTAAAATGTAAGTATGTTTAGTCGACATCTATGTGTGTGGGTACTTGAAGTTGAGAAGTGTTTAGTTGGTCCCCTGGAAGTGAGGACATCCCAGATGCAGGGGCGTCAGGTCAGCTTCAGTCTCCACAGATTTCTATTGCACTCTGTTGGCCATTAAAGGTACTACAACAGTGAAAACCGCTATAATTGGTTAATTCATCATTTGTCCCACAAAATTTTTGAAATAGCAGCTTTATCCTCACACATAAAAGCTGGTTATTTTAGCCCCTTTCACAAACTGCATGAGGCACAGTTTGCCCATTCACCTACTATGAGTAAAACTGAGGGAGTATTGTTTACGCTGAACACTGTGATATTTGTGTGAATGGGGCTTTACAAAGAACGATGGCGAAAGGGAAAGAGGAGGCAGAACAATTTCTTTTTCATTTCCTTTTCTTTTCCTCTGTGTGTGATGACTACGGGGGCCACAGTGACTCATCCAGTCAGTTTACACAATACTGTCACTCATAAACCACAGGGCATTGGCTTTGGATTGCACTTTATCCTTCTGATGGAAACTGTAACACATGAAAGATTTAATGGTGCAACATAACTTACTCAATTCTCACTAGATTCTCTCTCGCATGAGTCTTAAAGTGGTTCAAAAATAGCTATGTTCCAATTATAATAGGCTATACGGGTCGAGATTTAACCCTGACTTTGAACTCCCCTTTGTTTAGAAGCCTTTTTAAATTTATGTATTTATTTTATTTATTTGTAAAGGAACAGCAACAATCACACAAATGTACATAACACCAACACACTCATTATACATACAATTCATTTCAAACAGTTCATTTGAAGCTTGAAGTCAAGAGTGAAAGAGTTAAACCAACAACCCCTCAATATACAAAAAACAATTTGGTTAAACTGGTGACTTATTCTACCATTGAACCACCACTGTTTTAAAGCTTTAGAAAACGCTGCCAGTGTTTAAAGCTCTCGTACACTGAATTCCATGTGTGACCTGCTCAATAAGCAAAAGAGAGGTGTCCCAAAGCACTTTTCCACCTCTAGAGTCTGCTCTTGTTGTCCAATTTGAATTTCTTTTCACAAACTTCTTTAGGGGAGGTGGAACAAGATTATTAAAAATTCTGTATACCAAAATTAAATGCGTATATTTGATGGTGTTGTCCCAATTAAGACATTTGTATTTGTCAAGTATTCTGCAGTAGTGATAATTAGTGGGCTTTTTTTAGTTTTGCTTGTCAGACTCCAACTAGTAATATAATAATTTAGGTGCGGCAAAATCATTGAATTTAAATACATAATTGCAAATTGTGATTTCATACTAAGTTTCTATTTAATTCATTATTATTTGGGCAGCCATGGGGCAAACATAGGCCTGTTACAAATGGGATTTCAAGATAAATTAGGCCAAAATGCATTAAAATATAATCAAACCGTTTATCATATAGCAAGAAGATGTCAAACGATTTTTGTAATTAATGAAAATTTACATAAAATTTAAACCACCAGAGACTAAGAGTATTATTTAGTCAGAAAAATATCTGTCCATTAGGCTATAGAGCAAAGGCCAGGTGTTGTCTGTATGGTCAGAACCTAAACTGTGACACATTATTGTGCATGTCAGTAAATGCCAGCATAAATGTCATATGTAAATGCTCCTGGTACTGTAGACAGCGGTCTGTGCCTCTAGCCTTTATGAGGATGAGGCACCATGTCTACGGAAAGACAATAAGGGTGCAACAATGGTTCTCTGTATTGATGAATAACGTATGCACATGCTCTAAATTATAGTATCTAGTATTCACACATACAAAAGATAAGGGAGAATACAGAGTATGAGATGTCTTTCTTTCGAAGCAGGTGTGGTGTTGCTGGATTGTGTTGCATAGTGAAGCTTTGCACAGCCCAACTGCAATTCCCCAAATGACCAACAGATGGAAATGCAAATTCATGTCTTCACTGATCAACAGTATCTTTCACTTGTACTAAGGATAATTCAATCATTTTTATTTTACTGTAATAGAGAAAATTTGACATGCCCAGACATCGTAAAATAAGTAAGATACATCACAAGGTTGTGGAGGAAGAGCTGGATACATATTCACATGAATATAGAAGAAATAATAAAGTATGTAAAATGGTGTGTTTGCAGTCTTATTGTATTGAAAATGTTTAAATGTTTAATGTTACTTTAACCCAGTGACAAAAAACAATTCCCTATGTGACATGACGTGATGTGATTTGGGGTTTTTCACATGGTGACTTTGGATTCCACTGTTGACTACAGTAACAAAACACATGAAAAGGGTTTTATCTGTACCCCAGTGCCTTGTGGGTAGGTAGGTGCTATGAGGAGGGCCCATCCAGAGTGTGTAACATCATTTTCTAAGGCCCTCACACTCCTGGATAAAGAAAACCACACATGTCATAGATGCAGTTACAGAGACAGCCTTCAGATTCCTTTATTCCTCAGCTGCCCATTAAAAACACAACTGTTCTTTTAAATAGCAATAATCTTTATAAACAACATAAAACAGGGTTGTTTGGTTCACATCTTCAACAAAATGGCAGTTGTCTCAAATGTTACAGTCCCATGTGTACATCATCCAACAGATTACAAATGAGATCTTTCAGTAGTTTGTAAAACTTAACACAGTGAAATACACTGACCAGGCACAACATTATGACCACTGACTGCAAGTGAGTAAAAGACTAAGCCCTCAATAAGGAATTACAATGATTGTATTTTAGTAGCACAGGAGGAATTTTGAATTTGTTGATGTTATGAGGCAAAAATAATGGGCAGACAACTGAAAAGTTTGCCCAGTATCTGTGACAGACAGAAAAAAATAAAAAATAAAATAAAAAATTTAAGCAAATTCTGACAAAGCATTTGAAGAGTACAGGACTAGTTACAAAAATATAAAAACATTAAACGACACAGTAGTCACAATGTTAAGCCTGATATGTGTGTTGCGAGCATTTATTTATTCTAATTGTTATGATTTGGTTTGAAAACCAAAAGTGTTAAAATATAATGTATTATTTTTTAATATTAATCTT
Source organism: Odontamblyopus rebecca (assembly GCA_030686955.1). Taxonomy (NCBI): domain Eukaryota; kingdom Metazoa; phylum Chordata; class Actinopteri; order Gobiiformes; family Gobiidae; genus Odontamblyopus; species Odontamblyopus rebecca. The sequence continues at coordinate 20,089,348 of CM060660.1, read as the reverse complement.
ATTCATTTAAATAAATGCTTGAAATCAAGTGTACAGAATGTTCTAATTTTTTTTGCAAGACTGAAATTCGCATATGTCTAAGTAGAGATAGATGGAGAATAAATAAATCTTTTGTCAAAAGAGCTGTGTCCCAAATTCATTGGGTTCCTGCTCTCAGCGTCCTCTCTGGTAAGCTTCTTTGTAGATATGACTGTATGTAAAGTTCAAGTGTCTCTTCAAGTGAGCGTACACATCAGAGTGCACACACAGGTTCATAATAGTCTCTCCTCTGTCACAGTTCGTCCCTGGATGCCCGTGCAGCAGGGGGCGGTGTTTCTCCCATCACTGTGTTCTGAGCCACTGGCCTGATGCTGTCCTGTTGGGCAGTTTTTCGCGCGTGCTGTCTGTCCCAGTCTGTGGCCACACTCTCGTCGTCCCAGATGGTGGACGTCTCTGTGTCGCTGATGTAGCCTGGCTCTCCGGTGTAGTGTGTGGGGTAGATCAACAGAGGCTCCACTGAGAAGGCTTTCAGGTCCCGGGTCTCAAAGTGGGACATATACTCAACACTGGAAAAAAGACAGACACAGTTTTCATCACTTTGTTCAACCATAACAATATGTTTTCTGTAACTCATTAATGTGGTCTTGACCTCTCTCTTCTCTTGTCTTGTTACCTCTTTCTTTTCTCTATATTTCAAGGGAGACTTGAATTAAATTATTTAATTCATCTCCCATCTGGATGTGGGCTGCAGGTCTTAGAAGAGGTAGGACCTTTTGTCCTGAAGGCTTTTACCCTTCTCAATCAAATTCCCCTGACACTGGACCACTGGACTCTTCCTTTCTGATTCTGACCCACCCTCCTTTTAACTGCTGCACAAAAACTACATAATGTGCTTAAATTGCTTTTAGGGGATAAATAAAGTTATTTTGTGTTTTTTCTCACACATAACTGTACATCTGCACCAATTACAACTAGCCTGCAGGCACCCCCACAAATGCACTTTTTGTTATGTTTTTCAATAATATGATATAAACTTTCAAGTTGATATATCAAGATCCATCCATCCATCCATCTTCTCCCGCTTAATCCAGCTGGGTCGCAGGGGCAGCTGCTGCCCAATACTCATAGCACCTGACCCCCCCTATGAACCCCTCTGCAGGTGGTGAGCCCACAGAAGGGATATATAATATCTTGATATATCAAGATATTAAAAATAAAACCATATTTTGTGTAACATCCTCCATGTGGTATAGTTTACATCAATACAAAACAAATGGGATCAATGAGACCGAGTTTCTCTTTGTTACATAATCACGGAATTTATGACTAAGTTTATGAAAAATATGGTTTGTATTTGTTTACAGCAAAAGGCACAATGCTACTACTGATTTAAGGCAATCTGTACACAATAAAAAACTGAATCTGGCTTCAGTAAGGGAATTACTGAAGATGTTCATTATAGCTCTTTATAGCATCAAAGCTGTCAAATGCAAAGGATAAATTTCCCTACAGGGATAAAATATTGTACCTTAACCTTAATACAAAGAACCTAATTTAGTTTATCTATAAACCATTGTAATCTATTAAAAAAATCAATGTATCTACATCTATAAAATCTCTCTATATAAAAAAGTCTACCTTAAACCTAATAACACAATCCTCAACCTGAGCTCTTGTCTGTCAAGAAGAATACACAGGAACAACAACGTGTTAGTTTAAAAATAATAACCAAAATACAACCTAACATGGTATGGCCAAGTCCTTTTTTAAATGTTTAAATGCATCTTAAGAACACCTGTATGGTACAAAATACCAGTGCTTATATAAAGGAAAGCTGCAACTAGCAGTTCATGTTTTGCTTTGACACATCAGCCATGTTCACACTGGTCATCACAAGGGTCACTGCAAGGTCAACTCAGTTATCACTCCTTTGGGACCGGACACCTCCCCTTTTATGAGAACAGAAACAAATATTACAAGAGCATCTTCTTTCCAGCTGTTTCTCCTACTGCATCCTTCTTTTGTGAATGAAATGACTGGCTACTGCTATGACATAACAAACTGTATTTACACAGCACATACCTGCTTAGCATTTTCCAGTCTCTTTCCCACATTTTTCCCATTTTCATTTAGGGACAAAATTCTCTTTCTCTTAATATTTACACAGTAATCCATACTCTACACAACTGCTGCATAGTTATATTTCCCCACCCCCAAACGCAGCCGGTATCAATGGGAATCCTGTCCCCTTCTCCGGGCAGGAAGAGCCTCGCTGGCCCACATTCCTCAAACAGCAAAGGGAAGAAGGGGGGGTGGAGACATGAGTATATAGGACTACAGAACAACACAGAGGTCTAAAGACACATTAGAGGAGAAGTCAAAACAGAAGAGTGCAGGAGGTAATGAGTTTTAGGGTATGACAAGAATTTTAGGAGAAAGAAGAAAAGAAGCCATTGTGAGTCCTGGACCTGGTGGTGTACGCACTGAACCCCAAGAACAAGCCATGCCCTGTGTTAGCAGGCACACAAGGAGAAGAGGGGGTCCAAAGAAAGGAATGGACATATATAAAGAATATAACCAGGAAGAGATGTACAGGGCACAGGTTGTGGTCAACCACCAGAACACAAACTCCTCAACATGCTTAGGGACACACACCACGTATGTAATTTCTGTGCAGTAACTGACTCTTTTTTGACAAGTGAACATTTGTATGTCCTAAATCTGTCTACTTATGTAAGGCCCACACACCTGTAATAATAGACTACATATGTGCTACATAAGGCTCTTTGTATCTCTGCGACCATCATCAGGTGGCTTAAATCAGCCAAACCAAAGCTTTGGTTTAAAAAAAAGTAATTAAGTTTAAAAAAGTAATTCTGATTATATAATATATGACATTTATAATAATATAATGTCAGGTGAGGACTCACTTGGGATGCTTGTCGAACATGACCGGGAGAAACTCATCGACAGGCAGCATCCTGGCGAAAGGCTGAGCTGCTAATAGTTTTCTGGCTCCTTGTTGTGAAAGTGCGTATCCAAGAGTCCAGTAAGAGTAGTCTGCCACAACCAGATTGTTTACGCCCTCAACAGACTTCTCTGGGTGCTGCACCTGCATACGCTTACGGCCGACATAACTGTGAAAAAGAAAACATACTCTGAACATGATTGTGCTACAACTCATTTAAAGCCTAAAGACAGATATGTCTTACATGAGGTCCCAGTCCAGCTGGGCTTTGTCTATGTCCTCCATTATGGCCTGGAGCCGCCTCTTGAACCTGGGCTCAAACCTCACGTCATCCTCCAGCACCAGCACCTTCTGGAGGCCCCGCTCCAACACCTAAGGGTCAACCAAACAACCAGGAGTGAGATGTGTTAGTTTGGATTATCTTTGGTCAGGAGGATATCAGGAATGTCAAGTATTTTAAAGTCAGAATGTTTCAACTAAAGCATCAGCCATTAAAAAAAATAAATAAATAAAGTCTGTCTTTGTCAATGTGTCTATACAAAATTTGCCTTTCTGTAAAATATTTTAAGAAAATGTTACATGTGTATGTTCTCATGCTTACAACTACAGCTACAGAGCTCCTCCATTTGATCTCCCACCTGTTTCCATATTGAGTGGTGGCTGAGAAAACATCCAATCTCTCCTCTGGTCAACACTCGCCCGGAGTATGGGTCTTTATACCCGGGCATCATCTCTATTCCCAGAGCCTGCAGCTGTGATGAGTTCAAAGCCCTAATGGAGACACAATGGTGTTGGTCATACCTGTATTTGCTTTTACAAACAGTATGTTTATGGACACAAAGCTAAGATAAAAAGACATTTTAGCAGAATAAACAGTCATTTTATACTGTTTGTAACTCACTTGCCATCCACTGCCTCGGTCAGTGTTGGTTGTAGACCAAGTGCGGACATAGATTTAAACATCCTGGTCCGTCTGTCCAGTCTCCGCTTCAGATTTATTAGAAAGATCTAGAAAGAAAAAAGGAATAAACAGATGTGGTTTTAATAGTGGGATGCACAATATAATAGAGCATAAAGAATAAATAAATATTATATGAAAAAAATAAAATACATACTTCATCAAAGCCTATTTTATCTTGTAGTGAGGGTGGTGCATGTAGGTACTCCGATGGCTCAATGTCGTGGTCAACTGCAGAAATGGGTGAAGGGTCACAGAAGAAAAAAACAGAACTTAATTAAATTTCCTCTTGATTATGTTTGGTTTATTTGTGTGGGAGAGAGCATTGACGAAGGAAGAGTAGAAAGAGTCACAATGCTATCATGCAAGGCCAAGGAGGTTATAGAGGAAAATAAACAGCCCATAGAGACACACAGGACAACCATCTGGAGGCTCACACACTTACTCAGTGCCTCTGTGATGGTGTGGATAAAACTCTCCCTCTCATCGTCCACATTCTGCTGCGCTTTGAGTGGGACGGGGAGGAAACCGTAGTGCTCCCGGTTACACACATACATCTGCACACCTGGGTGAACAAAACAAATGCACATGAGGCAATGGAAATATCTTCAGGTCATGTATCACATCAGTTACACCATCACTAAGTGGGATGTTACTTAATTTTAGCTATTTTGGTTTAGCTTAAATTTGGGAAACAATATTTAGGTCACATTAGCCAATGCAAATAACTGTTGAGGTCGTAACATTAAATAGATTAGACTTGATTGGGTTACTACCACTACCCTCCTTTTGATATATTTTCTATTAAGTGTATAATGTCCAGATATTAAAATGCTGCATTTTATAACAAAGTAAGCATGCCTTATATTGTATATATTAATACAAGTTAGCTCAAAGCAGAAAAACATGGAAGGGTAACATAATGAATGAAGAAGGAATTGTCACAATGTTACCAAACTGCACTTATTGCAACTTTATGCACTGAGTAGTGTTAAATCTACAGAGTGGAGCAATAATGTCTTTTATGTTTTATAAATAAAGTTTGACTGATTGATGTGCAGAAGGTGATGGATTCATTTCATTTAAAAGTTATTTTTAATCATCTCTGAGTCAATGAAATAATAAATTCCACATCTCTATGTACTTTGATTTCACAGATAGCGCTACAAAGAGGAATTTTCAATACAGTAAGATTTCTGGATGTTTGTTGAGAGCAGAGATTTCCTGTCAGACAAACCTGCCTGCCGCACAGAGAAGGCAAATACCATGATGTCATCAAAGGCCCAGCTGTAGTCTGGGTGAGGAGGATGAAAGGCCAAATCCTTACTGGCCTCCCTCCTCAGGTCTATCAGGAAAGTGCTATGCACCATGGGCACAGGAAAGCAGCCCAGTCGCTTCCACTCTCTGATGGGCTGGTAGTCAGGGGTTCGCTTGTAATAGCCCTAAAAGGTATGAGAGAAAAACAGATTAGTTTCATGAATTTAATTTTATTGAAAAAAATAATTATTTTGTATCCAATGTACCTGAGGAGTCATGCCGCACCAGAAGTTTGAGTAAAGAGATCGAGACTCCAACATTGGAGCAACTATCGTGAGGTTCTCAGCCATCAGCAGGTTCAGCACTTGAGGGTTGGTCAGGAGGTTGTCACTGTCCACAAACTGAAAAGTATAAGACATCCACGTTAGGCAGTTCAAATGTTATTTATGCACATCTGGACACTTTCACATCTATAGACAAATAATGACTTGTTAGTTGTTTCCCTCATATCTGTTCATATAATGATAAAAATCTACTTTGAAATCTATTCAATATTTCATAGACCTTCTTCCATGACTATATACCATTTATTTTTCTTTACTAACTAAATGTTTAAAATTGCAATGACTTTGTTCCAAATATAAACAGGTATGCTTACCAGTATGTAATCAGCCCATCGCTCTCTAGCTGCCTTCAGCGCAGCCTGCCTCAGTTTCATCACATGGTTGAACCTTGAAGGAGGCCAATGCTTTGGACCCCACTCATCTGTATATGACCTAAAACACACAATTACAAATAAAGTGTGTTTGCATTTAGCATTACAGTGTTTCAGGTAAATGAAATAACTTGAAGTGTCACTAACTTGGGCTCCTCCATCGGCCTCCACTCGACGTAGTGATAAACGCCTTGGGCTTTCTTCAGCCACCCTCTCAACATGGCCGTAGTGTTGTCCACATTGTGATCTGTCGCTGCCCTGGAGACAACACAGTCAGGCACATTACATAAGCTCCACTGGGATTGTGGTTTTCTACTCATCGACAATATTATGACAAACTACTGCATAAATAATGTAAGTACAAAGCAGACACTGTTGACAGATTTATTGTTTAAACATTTCACACTTCACAGTTGAGATGCAGCTTCTCACACAACTGTCAGTCCTCTATGTGGGTTTGAATAATACTTTAGCACTAGGATGGGCCCTTTTAAAGTAGGACTTTAAAAGGGCCCATATTGCACTATTTTCTGATGTATGTTATAACGTTGTTTCCTCATCACAAACATTTACATATGTGACAGAAAACACTCTTCTCCACCTTGTGGTGTCATGTGGTAATACAGGAAGTGCTCCACTGTGTTTTAAACAAACATCGCTGAGATTAAAAGATTAACGGTACTCAAACGTATGAATAAAAACTCATATGCGTTGATTTTGTTTACTATAGAACCTTTAAATTAGACAAAGGGAACACACAAATAAAGAGAGTTGTTCAAAAAATGTTTAATAGATAAATCTAATAGAAAACAGCACAATATATTTTAGAACAAATACAACAATATTGATTTTAAATGGGATAATAATGGTGACGCTTTTACAAATCAACTATTTGCAACAGTTTCAAGCACTGATAAAAAGAGGAAGGCCATCTAAAACCTAAAATCATGACGTTAATTATATTGCAACATTAGCTAACTGCTTTTATGATAAACATGTTATAATGAAATATTTCATTGTATGTTGTGAATATTTCTATTTGAACAACCAAACAGACTACTGTGTCATCAAAAGCTGATGATGTTGAATGTGGCACCATGGTACTGCTGTTTGTTCATAGAGATTTCCACTCAAGTTCCCAGCACTGACTCAGACAAGACTGGCTTTATACGCTCTTCTGTGTGTTTAATTTTAGTGTGAGAATCTAAATTTGTAAACAAGCACTCAAGGACTTGTACACTTCTGTGGAAAATCAACCACATTTTGCATTTAAAAAAAATGCATTTGCATGATGATAACTGTTGCCTGTTACCTGTTATGTGAAATTGTTTGTTTGTTGACAAAAATAAAATAAAAAAACACATTAGAACAGAAAATTTCCACTGCTTGATGCAATATGCCTGGTTCTCCCCTCTCTCCAAATCCAAACGTTTTATACCAAGGGATACAAAGATGGAGCACAGACCCTCCAGCTGCCTTTCTCTTTGGGAATGATTGAAATTCCAGCCAAGTCTAATATGTGTTTATTGCATTATGTGGGCTATTGGCATGTTGTAATCATTTCTGTACATTAGAAGCAGAGGCATTCACGAACCAACCATCACAATCTCCTGCCAGGATTCCTTAATATGCACAAAATAACTGAATAACTTACAAAGTACATAATGAAAAACAAACACAAATTTTAATAGATAAGTAAAACCAAATAGTTATAAGTTATAAAACTATGGTTCTCAAAAAAAAAAAAAAAAGAAAATATTTTGCTTTCTGGGTGCCACCTGATTAAAACCAGGTCTATAACCACAGCATTAGTACTGTCTGGCAAGTTACAAATTCTACAAATTCTGCTGAATTTGTGATTTATAATAATTTAAGTAGTAATTAGTCAGTTTAAAGAATTTCACTGAATAGATGTCAGTGGGATCCAGGTGGCTTATAATTAGCTTTCACCTAACTATCTCATTTCATTGTTAAACACAGTGCTTGAACATGCTTTGCTAATGTTAGTGTCTCCTATATTATATTGTTAAGATGATGGAGTGACTAGAAGAGCTTGTTTATGTGAATGCTGATGGACACAGGGTACAGACCTTTGAGGTTAACAGGACTGCTTATTTATGTGCTACTCAAGTGCTGCTTTTAAAAGGTTTACATGTATCTGTCTGGCCATGTGTGTGTAAACTGCAGTGAGAACAGGCAAGCACAGGACTCTAAGTGCCTATAAGAGTCACTGCAGACGACTGTTGCTTTATCATAGGCCCCACACACCTGACTGAGAGGTAATGACCACATACACGTTTACGTGTCTCTGAAGTGGGCTATACTGAACAACACTGCAGGAAATCATTGTGCTACTACATGCCATTTCCCAATGACAGAGTGCTCCAGGGTAGGATTTACACTTTTGGCAGCTAAGTTCAAATAAAATGGTATGCAGGGATGTATAGGAAGACTTGGTAAAAGACAGTTGTTATCTTAGTATTTCATATAGGATACAGGATTGTTAAGAACATATTGTACTCAGGTAAGGGAAAAAAATGTTAAGAATTTGTTTTCATGAGATACTTATTTGAAGCACACTTCCAATTTCATTTAGGGTTACCTAAGCATTTTTCTTAAAGGCCTTTATAGGTTGTTCACCCTCTCCATTTATTCATAAAATTACATTATGTCTGCTACTAACCAAATTCTGTCATCAAGCGATAATATATTGAATGTGCGTACCTCAGATTTGGTGGTGCACGAATTTGGGGAAAAAACGTATTGCAATTAGTTTTGGGATATACATTTAGGAAATATGATTCTGTTCAGAGTGCAAATGTAAACAACTTAATTTATTTAAGAAACTGAATTAATTTCACAAAATGTAGAGGTCTAAACTCCAGGTACAACAACAGGATGCCAAAATCATTACAGGGGGCATTATATTATGTAAATAATTGCAGCTTTTGCAACTTGACAATTCCCCAAACTCAGATTCACTTTCATAGCGACATATTGTGCAGCTTTAGCGATATATTGTGCAGGTGGTTGGACTCATCTCAAGGGCTTTGACATTGTAAATAATGACATCTGTGTTTTAAACTGCTCAATACTCTGGACACTAATGTATGAATCATTTTACCACTTTTACAAGATCTTTCTGGCAGATGCATTCACTTCCTCTGTTTTATTCTTATGGAAAATGAAAAGTTGTTATGTATTTATAATGGATATCAATCTACTAACAAATAAGACTTGTTTCATAGGTGTGTGGTGTGCAGTGTTCACTTTGTATGTAGCCAGAATGACACAGATGTTCCCTAAGTGTTACCACAGCACGTCCTACAATCTACCCCTCCTCACAACAAGCTGTTCCAGAGCACAGACATATTTTCCATTACAGAATACAGGAGAAAACGTGAGATCCATACATCGGCTTTGTGTGCCGTTTGAAAGATGTAGCAGCTATAATAACTCAGGGAAAAGACAGAGGGATCTTTGCTGGGTTGTGTATATTCCATCTATATTTTAATGCCATTGCCAGAAAAAAGAAGAATTATTCAGAGCCAGTTGAGTTTCTCAGGCAAACTTTCAGTAAAGACCCACACAGCAGATATGATGCATAGAAAAACTCACAACCAATGTAAAATCTACTGATCTATTTTTCTTCTCTTTCTCTCAAAGCATTCTGTCCATCAACAGGCCAGCCCGGACCAGCAGTAAACATACACATGGCTGGCTAGATACAGTGTCCATACTCTGCACCTCTCCCATCTCTGGCTCACTGCAGTTCTTTGTTTGGAACTGCGCTGTAGATTCAGGCTCATTATCTCACTGCCTGCGGGGTTTGGCTTTACACTTCCTCTGTTCCCCTTTCTTTAGAATTGCATCTGGACAACACATGCTCAGACCTACACTACATCAAACTAACATTTCATAGCACCTTTACAAAATCTATGGTATATTTAGAACAATTATTCTGCCGGATGCAGTCCTCTTCCCTGTCTCATCAGGAACTGGAACCCAGACCCCTCTCACATGATGCTCTATGATAATCTACCATCATTTTGTTAAACTACTGTACTAACATCACATACCTGCTCACACTGTAATCCTTGGTTACCAAATACACACTGGTGTAGCTTCCTTCCTTTCCTTTTACCCATTTTAAACTATAAATCAATAAATATGAACAATAATAGTTGTTTGTACATCATTTTTATTTTATATTATTACACAATTGTGCAATCCATTCATCAGCTATTCCATGTTTACTCACCACATACAATATCAAAAGCCTAATTGCAACACTTGTGTGTATAGTTAGACATGGTAAGTGTAGAATATGCATTTCAAGATATATCAATAAACTCTAGTCGTATATTAAAGGGCCTATTATAACGTTTTCTGAACAATGTTATAATGTTGTCACAAACATACCTGGAGTTTTGTTTTGGTTCATTCACACATGTTTAACACACAAACCCTGATATTTAGGATGAGTTCCTTCTCTCAAACAAAAAACACTCCTTGCGATGCCATGTGGTAATACAGGAAGTGCTCCACTGTGTTTTAAAACTCCTCCACTTTTTAAAACACCTTCACTTGAATAATTTGGATCATTTCGTGACATCACAAGGTGGAACAGATCATTTTGAGCTTTGAAGATGTAAACAGACTAATAAGCCGGGTCTACTCAAACAAGGGTGAATTAAACAAGACACAACTACGGGTATGTTTTTGAGGAGGTAACAGCATTCTAACATGGCTTAAAGCTCACAAGAGTGTAATTATATTGTGTAATATAGGACCTTTAAAGGGAATACATACATTGATTCTACACCTATAATTATGCTCCACCTGGTACGCCCGAGTGCAGAAGTGTGTCATTCAGAGGGTCAAGTGTGTGTCATGTGATCCCTGACACCTGGCCCTAAACACACACACACACACACAAACACAGGGCCCTTTAAGTTAAACACAGATCTGTCTGCTGCCACAGTGGGATGGAGCCAGGAGAGTGTTAGTTCAATAAACTATCCAATATCACTGCAGATAATGAGCCACAGTAATTAACCACGAAGCATGCCCTCTTTCAGACCTGGGGATAACGATGGCTGTCATTGGCTGTGGTGGAAAAGATACTGAACATTTGTCCTCAAGTAAAAGTACAGATACATGGTTGAACATGCACTCAGTTACAACTACAGTACTCCTGACAAATGTTTACTTAAAGGGACACTGTGTAACTTTTGTGGTAGAAGATCAACTTAATACTTGTCTCCATGGAGAAGTTATTGCTTTGCCTAGAATATGCCACAATATGGTAGTAGACTTGGCCATTTCTGTAAAAACAAGCATGTGATGCCACCAAGCTAAATTATAGACCAGATCTATGGAGACATGACCTCACTCAGTGTATTTTTGAGCAAAAAAAATGACTTTAACTGAATGAATGCAAGATGGATATGTTTAATGGCATGCAGTAGAATATTTTATACAAAGCAATAACAGCATCACAGAGATAAGCAGGTGGTGGACAGTCCCACTGGAAACTTACACAGTGCACCTTTAAGTAAAGTAAAAAAAATACTACTCCAAGTACAAATTAGTTAATTGATTGTTACATTTTAATGCAACTTTAGTAGCATTTTAGATTCATTTAAATGTTTAAGTTTACTGAATTACCACAATCCACTTATTTTATCAGTTTTAAAGGGGCTGTAGATAATCAGCAGTGCTGCTATGTGCTTTTGTCAGTATAGAAACGCACAGAGACTTAGGTGAGGCAACTGTACATTAGGACTGCTGGGACTTAACTTCTATGATTTTTAAGTTTTTTATCTTATTACTATTATATGCCAAATTGATCATCAATTACAAGAACAAGTGCAGGTTTACATATCTACTCTACTACAGAAGTATGAGGGTTTATAATTAGGTATTTGTCATCCTTGGTCATTGGTGTGTGTTGGCTGACGTGGCTGCAGTAGACTTCACAGTGACAGGGGGACATAGAAGAGGTAAGATATATAAGAGGGAGAGAGAGAGAGGAAGGGTAGGGAGAGGAGAGTAAAGAGACCAGAAATTCCTCATGGCTCTCAGGGTCAACAGAAGCAAAGCACCAGCACACTTACACTCAAGTGAAATATTCAGCATCAACATCACTGGACTCAATACAAACTTTTCACTGTCATATCAAACTGTGATATAAGCACTGAACCTTTTAACTATATTCTCCCCAGTCTACTGACCCACTGTGGAGGCAAAGTAGGGGGCTTCAATAGGTTTGTCACAATAAATACTGCATCAAATTATTGTTCAAGATGGAACAATCATTTCTAATAAGATCATGGTGGCTGAGTGGCTAACACTCATGCCTCACTGCAAGAAGGTTGCAGGTTTGATCCCTGGATCGCCCTGGCCTTTCTGTGTGGAGTTTTCATGTTCTCCCCATGTCTGGATGGGTGAACAGCTGCCCATGTGACCCAGCTGGATAAAGTGGAAGAAGATGGATGGATGGACAATAAGATCTGAGCTGTAAATGGTTGAATATTAACTTGACCTACTATGGATACTAAATGACTTCATTCTGCTCATTCCTCAACAATATATTTAATTTCAAAATTTGTTATTGTGACAGGCCTAGTCTTCAGGGATCTTCAGTCATTATAAATAAAAAATCCAGATCCAGTCTACAAAAGACTACAATGCCATCCTGCAATGCCTGCTGTGCTGGCTCAGATCAGATCGGGCCAATACGCGAGTTAAAAATAAGCAGTTCATGTGGAGATTTTCTGGAGGAGCCTGTGGGCTTGGCAGGTGCAGCAATTTCACCTGTTTCTGTTTTGTGATACACAGATCCAGCCCTGAAGGTTTGGCAACCAAGAAAAAATGTAAAATGCCAAAAAATAAATCCTGTCATGAAAGGTAATACATCTGGAATTTAAATATGTTATTGCTCAATGAATATTACTTCTTAACGTTAATACATAAACATGAACAACAAGCAAAAAGCACAGAAGACACAAAGTTAAACTGGCAAAAATGGAGAAAATTTGGAACAACCTAATTCAAAAAATATTTACAGATTAGTGCTGCGATCTCTACTCAATATAATTCTGGTTTAGATTATCTGTATTCTGGAATATGTCATATATATTTCAAAGGTCTGATCCCAATCTTACTCTGTTATATGTAACAGGACATTTTGACCTGCCTGATTGGGAGGTCACATGGGAATAAAACCTGCTTCAGCGCACATGGTACTACAGAAATGGAAAAGAGGACGAGAGCCAGAAGACAGCAGCAGGGTAATCACATCCATGCATACACGCAAAAAGATGCAGACTAAACGTGTTAAGTATATATTTTAGTTGAGTATAGGATGTTTTCACGATTGCTAAAGTTTAGCCAAAGCTAAAGCCAAATTCATTAATTATAAAACTCAGTATTTTGACCTGTTCATAATCTACTAATAAATATAACACCAAAAAACATGGCAAGAGAAAAAAACTACTGCCTGAATGAACGCAGAAATAACAATTAGGGAAAAATAGTCTTAGATATCAGTCTGTCAGTCAGATTGAAAGCTGATACCAATGACTACTAAAACTACTTTCTCATAAAGTAGAAAATCAGTAAAATTGTTTTTCAACTAAACATTTACAAACAATACATTTTGTTCTAGATTCTGGTCCAAGCTACACATCTGGATTTTGGCTTTATAAATTGGTTCCATCTCTTCCCTATTGTCTGAGGTGTTAGCGATATAGCAAAAAATGTTCACAATTTTCTTGGAGCCAGATAATGATTTAGATTTTAATCAAGATTCATGGAAACTTATCATCTTGCCTTGAAGAGGTAACTAAAGACATCAGCTTCTTCTGAAAGGTTACACATTAGGGTTGGTTAAATCCAGTTGTAATTCACCCAGTGCCTTACTGAGGCTGACCAACAGGAGGAGTGGGCAGGAGCATAAAGCTACATTCAAGAGGAAATTTGTGAATCACGATGTGACAGTTTTACCAAAGTAGATCTTCAGAGGAGCAAGATTATGATTTGATTTTTATCACCATTTTTACATCAGCTATTGTCAGATAGTCAGTGCTTGATGCATATAATGTTGTCAGGATACTAAAATGTGTTATTTCCAATTATGATAATCAATTTTGATATTAAAACACTTCTAATGTTGCTTTAATATTACCATGTTATGCTGTCTCTGATATAGATGAAGATAATACATTAACTGATGAGGAAAGGTCCAGTTGTGTCCTATATATTTTTTCCAATATCTATGGATTCAAATGTGCATCTAGTTTTGATACTGGTCTTAATATTGATTATAGTATCAACCCAATATGCAGTGAGCACAGGGTGTATACAGTGTGACCAAAGGCTCCTGTCAGCTCTATGTCCATGTGATTGATTTTGGCCTTAAGACACAGGCCATAACATTTCTGTTCAAAACAACAGGAATTCAGCTCAAAGCAAGGAAAAGACAAGCTGCTGCAAAACACCATATAAATCACACCATCCATAACAATTTGCCATGTTTTTTCTAATAGGACGGATCAATTCACAAGGAAAAAGTAAGTGTGACTTTCAGCTGGGCTTTGTCATTAAGTTATGAACAGTCTTCGCATTCCTGATATTAATTGCATGTCATTTATGTTTTTAACCATAGGTGATTCATAGAAAGTCATCCTACACCAAGGATTTATGGGAATTTTTCGCATGCCGTTTTGTGGAAAGACTAATAGAACAGCTATATAATCTTGTGGCTTGGGTAAATAAATGTAAAACATACATTTACTAAATTCTGCCCACAAAACAGTAGTCGGTAAAAAAAGAAAAAGGAAAATTTAAAGTCAAAAGCCGACGTCAACACAGAGAAATGCCTTGACAAAAATCAGTCTCTTAATGTTGTGAATAGGCATAAAAGCACCTGCAGTGTACCACATGAGCTCAGCCTGAGGGCAATAAACAGCGTGAAGCAAAACAATGGGAGCCCCGGGACACGCTCTGCTCTGATTATGAAATCCTCTTTTCCTAAAACAGGGTCTCCTCCGGCACATTGCTAAACTCAGCAGCAGAATGGCACAGGATCAAAGTTGATGAGTGATGAAGTTAACGGAGTGATCGTGTTCAGTCAGGCTAACCTCAGGGCAGTATAGATATGTAATGTAGTCTTTTCCACTATGGATTTTCCTACACAATTCTCTATTCAGGGCCACTATTAGCAAATATTATAGCAAAGTTAACTAAATACTTAATCTTAGACTCAATAGAAAGCATCCATCTCACAAACCTAAACCTAAAACCTTAACCCCCCCAAAAACACCCTTACCCAATGTAAATTACTTGTTTTTTCCCCATAACTATTCTGGTGGAGGATTTGCCGCCTGCTTGTCTCCATAGAAATGTTTTGCTTGGAATATTCCACAGTATAGCTTTGAGGGCCAATCTACACGCGTCAGATCTGCAGAGAAGTAACCTCATAAGAATGCATGTTTTTCAAGTAATAAAAAAAAAACACATAATCAAATACATGGATAATACATGGAGACATGCAGGTGGCAGACCCACAACCAGAAAAAAGTTACATAGTGCACCTTTATTAATACTTAATTATGGAGGATGAGGAATTTAAATGGAGAACTAATTGTACTATGTGAATAACAACCATAAATGGCAAAACCCAAACCATGTGTGCCAAGCTGTAGCAGACAGTTCAGTGATGTAAGTGTCCTGAGCACAGAGCTACACAGTCCATGTGGTCAGTGCGTCTGTGGGAAAGGGGATTAAGCAGCCTGTCCCAGACCGTGCCCTCTGGTAATTTCCACACCTCTCTCTGCACCAACCCCCTCTTTTCAAATCCCTGCATTCTTTCATTTTTTACAGTGCTGTGAGTCCACTCTCTCGCTCCGCTGTCAGATCCCCTCCTGAGCACAGGAACCTTTACACAACTTTAAAAGATCCACGGACAGGATGGCTGATATAAAGTTACAAAGGAGGTCCGATTTTACTAGGATTTTAGTTACTGCACTTTGATCTTAGCTTGAGCTTCATTTAATGCCTTTTCTCCCTCCTATGCAAGATATCAAAAAGCATGCTAGTTGTCTCCTTATCTTACCTACAATGTATAAACGCCTCAAATGCAGGACAATGCAGGATTACTCAGACATGAACTATTCAAATGAAATACAACTTTGAGCATCTTAAAGATGAGGGAACACATTATAACATGATTTAAAGCTCATAATAGTTAATTTTCATACGTTCCCTTTAACAAGATTTGCTTTCTGCATCATACCGAAAACAACATGACAAAGGCAGCCCCACCCTCTATAATAACTTCTAAAGCAGTATGATGCTGTTAGCTGCTTAAAATGCTAATGCTAAATTATGTATGTGAAAGTATGTGAGATAAGAGCACACCTGCAAAACTGTATATGATGAGGTTTAGGGTTTTCCACATATTTGTGACAGTTGGGAGGGGTTAGTATGATATAAGCTTGTGTATGTCCTAATTATTACATTTTTAGATTGTAGGTTTTTCATAATTCAGTTGTTAAATGAAGTTTGTTTAACTTTATATTCAGGAAATGATTCACATGCAGTCTAATGTAAGCAAAGATGGCATGCCACACACATAAGCGCTGACGGTAAATCATACATTTAACAATAAAACAGATTTAAAAATATATATATTTTTCCCACTACAAAAACATAGATATCAGTGACCATTATATCACCCAACTTTAATAAGCAGCTGAGTCAAACAGTTAGGCCACCAGGGTAACATACATGATCCTCAGACAGAAGATGCCACTTCCACCTACTGAAGCCCTCCCCCAGTCAGTTCTGCCATAGGGGCCAAGTCTGGATTCAATATCCAGTGTGCCCCCTATACATTTGTACGTGGCCTGGTTTGAGGAACAGACAATCAGAAACAAGCCACCAAACAAAAGCAAGAAAGGGTGGGAAGAACAAACCAAAGGAAGTCAATGACGGATAAGGGCGGGCAAATATTCGCCAGCACATACCTCTGCGATTCAGACTACATTTATGCATTTTTATCTTATGTTGTGTGTCTAAAGGCAGACATTCTTTTCCACATGACTTCCCAGAATTCAGTGCTGCTGTCAGATAAGCTCAATGTCATCCTTCATCTGCAATAACACCTCAAAGTACAAAGTATGAAAGTATTCAAAAGATTCAAAATGTAATGTTATATGAACAAATGAATTTTAAAATCAATATGTTACGCTGTTCCTATATCACTCATTTTAGTTTAAAATTTATCCCAATTTGACATGCTTTTTTTTTTTAATGACAACATAAAACTCACTTAAAATGATCATCTCAGTGTAATTATTATTCCAGCTATAAGAGCTTATAAGGCTGTGCTCTCTTTCTGCTGGATCCACACCTGCAGATGGTTGTGTCAGGCATAATATCAGATCAACTGGTGCATTAGCCGGTTTGTTGTGATAATCCTGGATCAAAAACTAAAAGAGCAATCACTACAACATTACGTTGTTACTGACAGAGAAGGGCACTCTTTGTTTTGACTACCCAGAATCCCATGCTTCTGTCAGATAACTACTGCCTTTCATCTCATCTCTCCACCTCCTGACAACTCCACATAATCTTCAACTGCAAACACAGCACTACCTGCATCTTTCTTACCTGCTGTTTCACAAGCCCTTTTTCCTCAATTTTGTGCTGAATCAGACTTGAGCACGCTGTGATCAAACCCAAAAAGCCTCTCACTATACAGTATATGTGTACAGAAGCCCTTTCATGTGCTCCCAAAACTTGCAATTTAGCCCAGCACGTCGTAAAGATACAGCAACAGGTCCCTGATAATGTCTTATTAGGATGTAAGCTTACACACACTGCTTTTCATTAGGGCATCTCCACTGATGACCACACGACAACAGACAAGACTATTAAACTGTTGTACACAAACCAATTGATAAGAATCCCGGTGGGTTGTTAGATATTAATTTTATTTAGACTAATCCTGAATTGGCATGAAGGCATGTTACACAGAGAGGACTGTTGTATGAAGTTTCTGTAAAGGTCACTTAAGTTGAGTCAGCATTTTATAATTTTATGTGTGCCCCGCTGGCCTGCAGAGTCACCTCACTATATCATCATAAGCAGAGCATATTTTGAAGCATTTGTCCAAGTTTTAATGACAAAGATCTGTTTTGGGATGCTAAAATGTTTTTTTTTCTATCTGGATCAGCTTGCTATTTACAAATGCACAGCACATTTTTAAACACTGCAATTAAAAATGTGCAACAAAATCCCTTTCAGTCAATATTGAATTGGTAGTGGGCAAATGCATCTCCAAAAGGTCCCAGACCATGAGATGAACTTTGTTATGTTTTGTTATGACCTAAAATTCATTGACAGTTTAGATAGAACTTATTTGATCAATATTTTGGACTATGTGAAATAATAGCTTTCTTATTTGAAGTTTTAGGGTAGTTAATAAGCAATGTACCTTATGTCCTATTCCATGATCTAGATGTGAATAAAACGATGTTGGTCATGTGGGAACACTGTTATAAAATGATCCAATGGACCATCAGTGCACTTGCAGAAATGCGTGACGGTGCCTTTACTACTACTTCAAACTACAAACTACAGTTAACTTCAACTTCAAAGCGGGGAGCCTCACCAGATGGCAATGCGGTCCTTGGGATAGTCCAGCCTCTCCACGCAGCCCAGGTAGTGTGGCAGGCTGTGCGCGGCGTTCCTGGCCACGATGGCGATCATAACCTTTGGCTTCTGCAGCGACGACTCGGTCCTAACCGGCTCCTGCACCAGCGTGACCAGCTCCGAGTGCGCCACGCGAGCCCACAGCAGGACCACCACGAGGGACACGAGCCCCAACCCCACGGAGCCCTCCACACCCCGCATCTTCACTGCGTCCACAGCCCGGACCCGAAGTCCCGCGACCGAGCGACAGATCAGAGGAGCGAGGAGTGAGCGAGAGGCGGGGGAGAGCAGAGGAAGTAAGGTACGAGGGAGGAGGTGTGTGTGGACACACCAGAGCCCACCTCCCCTCCGCCCTCCAGAGGGCTCCTGCTGCTCCCGCTGCTGCTGCTGGGAAACGCAGAGCTGATGCTGCGAAGTTGAAAACAATTAGCAGTTAAACGCTAAATGCTTTCGCGGTAAATTGCTGTGTTTACTTGGGTTAGACCTGATTTTCAATCCACAAAGTGTATGTCACCTGTTTACTCTGCAGAGTTGGCCTTCTTGTTGGTGAATAGGCTGTCGGCATTTTAAGTAGAATATAATTATGGTATAACCTACAGCAGGCGCTATTTCATAGTTTGCACTGTTTAAACATCATGCAGGTTTTTATGATCTGATTAGTGAATTTGTTTTTAAAGTAAGATCAGATTTGAGGTTTATTTTAGGAGATTGGGACGTTTCTGTCTTGCAAGTTCATGTATCTAATGTGACTTTCCAAGTAGAACTTCACTGCTATCGCTTTTTCTAAATGGTACGTGTAATGTCTATAGTTCTCTAAACACAAGGTGCACCATCGTGTAGCCTGTTGAAGTCCCAGTGAAGCACCATGTAGGCTACAGTCACATATAGAGAATAATCTGCAAATTGGCGTGTTGCAGCCGCTATAGTCACTGTGGCGTGCTATTATGATATTATACTGTATACTCAGTTGTGGTTACAGTAACCCTTCAGTCACATAGGTTAATTATAGCAGGGCGGCAGGAGAGACAGAACCAGCTCACTTCTGTGTCCTGCCTGAGTCCTGTTTGTTTGGGAAGGATGAGTTCCACTTGGTAATTTTTTCCTTCTTCACTGTCATGGACTGACTGGAGTTGAAATGATGTGAATACACAAATTCTTCTGTTTGGTGCTGGTGATGCCCTTTTGGCTCCCCCTAGTGCATCCCACAATGAGGCATCTAAAAGTAAACCAGCTCTAAGTCAAACCTCTGAAACCGTAAAAGTCCTGTTGAGGAGGGGTGTGTTGACCTGTGCCCCGGTCTTTTGTGCCGTTATGGGGTCAGAGGTCAGGTCATCTGTGGCCCACAGATGGCTGCTGTGACTTGAAAAGGCATGAAGTTTATTTTAAACCGTTTTAGCTGGAGGTGTTCAGTCGGTGTGACTTTTTGAAGATTTGTTTTTATAAAACAGTTAAGATATCTTATGAGGTTATAGGATGAAATTGTGGTATTCTTACTTATAAAAAAACATGTTTTGCTTTGGTGAATGATCCTTACAATAACAACTGAGTGTAATTTCATATTTGTGGTCATATCCTTTCTCTCATTATCATTCACAGAGCTTCTCTATCTCAATAAATAGAAACATTACAGAGAGTTTTAGGCGCCTCGCCCTACTGGCTGAAACTCAAGCTTTAACACAGAGCCACTCCATGCTACATGTCCATTATGTATGAGTGCCCCGAGTTTTCTGTCAAGGCGAAACATCTGCTTTGTAATTTTGGTTTGGTACTGACACAGAGCCATTCTTCCATTTTTGTGCCTGAACACTGGACCAGCAAAGGGCACCGAGCGGGATCATCTGTTTGGGCAAAATACATGTTACAGGCGGCTCTGCTTTTTCATTTGTTAAATTGTGCGTTGCTCGCTAGACTGGTAAAAATGGTAGAATCTCATCAAGTTAAAAATGTCCAATGGGAATAACATAGACCGTACTTGAAATGTATTTACGATAATGGAAAAATGTTAAACCATAATCTCTGTAATTACTAGTTTTTATTAACAGACACTCCCTTGGTTAAAGATGGGTATCCGGCCCTCTCCAGAGTTTGCTCTCAGCTGAAGTGTGTAAGTATGTGGGTGGTTGGGACTTTATGGCTCAGTCGTGTGGATGTCACAGTGATGTACAGCCTTAATAGACTATACTTGATCATGCACATAGAGAGGGATCCCAGAGGAAAGCTGTGCGTGCGTTTGGGCCATATCAAGGTTTACCAGCAGGGGGCGTCCTCGAATCATCCTCAAAAGGTATTTTACATTCACCCAAATACTGTGGGCACTTTAGGGAGTAAGATTCAGACTGCAAAGAAGCACTTACTCCAGAAATTGCCAGAAGAATAGACAGGTGCTGGTGATAGAAGAAGTAATGGTCTTATTTTTCTCGGGATAGTATTCTTTGCATGGAACAGAAGAGGAGAAGAAGAGGAGGAGAATTCAGAGCAGAGCTGAGAAATAATCATGTTTTTCATTATTTATTCTGCAGAGAGCTAGACATTTTCATTTGTCAAGCACTATCTGACATCAGCATTGTGGCTCATGGGTTGTATTCACTTGAATGTGAACTTTTTGTCTTCGAGTTTGAAGTGGAAACAATGTAAAACATTTGTGCAGATTGTGATTTAGATGAAAGAAAGTGTTGCTCTTTTTGAGTGTTTCTTTTCAATATTCTTCAAATGTGGCTGTAGAAGGAACTCTACTGTCTTAGCCACAGGTAATCTACATAGTGAAGTGAGGGCAGATGTGGCGCCATCCAAAAAAATTGTCTCTAGAGCTCTGGTGAAATGGTGAGAGGCAGTATATCATCATACTACTATTATATTTTCTATAATAACAAGCTGCAAAAATATGTGGTAAAACAAATAACTTGAAAAAGGTGCTTAAAGGTGTTTCTGATGGGAAGAATACTTTAGAAATGTATTTAGTTACAGAATACCAAATACCTGCATTAAAATGTATTATAATATATTTTGTATTATATTATATTATTTATTTATATAATATATTTTGTAACGTTACATGGTTCAATTGGCCATACCGGCTTGTCAAAGCCTGATCCCGTCAGATCTCAGAAGCTCAGCAGGGCTGGGCCTGGTTAGTACTTGGATAAGAGACCGCTGGGAATTCCAGGTGCCACAGGGGGGCGCCAGTGGCAAAAACTGTCGTCGTGTCCTCAGGCAAGACACTTCACCCACATTGCCTAGTATGAAAGTGGTGTGTGCATGGCAGAACTCCCTTGAAAAAGAGATTAGTAATCTCAATGGGACTTTCCTGGGTAAATAAAGGTTAAAAATAAATAAATAAATAAAAAATATTGGAGTACTATATTCTGAATACTTTTACATCAAGTTAAATCATCCATCCATCTTCTCCCGCTTAATCCGGCTGGGTCGGGGGGCAGCGTGCTGCCCAATACTCATAGCACCTGACCCCCCTATGAACCCCTCTGCAGGTGGTGAACCCACAGGATGGTGGACATCATGGTCCTTGATGTTAGTTCATAGGGGTGCGGGCATGTTTTGGGTTGATGGGGAAACCGGAGTACCCGGAGGAAACCCATCCAGACACGGGGAGGAACATGCAAACTCCACACAGAAAGGCCCGGGTGACCTGGGGATCGAACCCGCAACCTTCTTGCTGTGAGGCCTGAGTGTTGCCACTCAGCCACCGTGCTGTTAAATCATATTATAGTGTAAAACATGTCATATGATTACAAACAACTTGATTTTTGTTTGTTTGCTCTGTAGGAATTGATGTTTAATTAAGTAAAAATTGCACACACACACATTTAAAGAGTGGGGTTCTTATTAATACCTCGCAAAGCCTAAATTGTGTGATGAAGTACCTCCAAGTATTCCTTTGATTTTGGAAATGTAGCTGTATTCTGAATTGCACCAAATGAAAAAGTACCTGTGCCTCAATACAATTTAAATTAGTATTCAGAATACGTATTCTTGGCACATGTATTTAGTTACTTCCCAACACTGTACATCACATTTTACCACCCAGCATGAGGTTACAATGTTGTACTTGATCAGTGCATTTGAAAAACAGCCTAAGTATAAAACAATCGATAAATCCAGTCATCCAGACAGATCCATGTATAATATATGAACTATAGACTACTACACAATTAGCTTCATGTGCTTTAAGTAGGGCAGTTCTACAGGCGTATGCTGTGAATGCAAATACATCTAATGCACCCTCGAAATCCCCGGCCTCCCCGTATTGACTTGTGTCTTTCTAAGTATAGGACTGTTACCTACAATTTTTCAAGACCGCAGAGAGAGGCAGTTGAGGTGTTTGAAGCAGAAGGAAAGACATTTTAAGAGTGTGGATTTGTCTAGTTTCTAAATGAATGTGCTTGGAGCCGCCGGGGGCAGATTACACCCAGGCAGATATTAAGACCCTGGCACACAGCTCTGCCTCTCACTGTTGACTCATAGCTGGTGTGGGTATGCTTCCTCACTGTGCATTTGTTCAGAAAAAAACATATGCACTCATTTTATATGTAAATGTTATGCATAGAATCAGATGTTTCCTACCAGCTAGATTAAAATTGCAGCTATACTTGTTATTGCATTATATTGATTGACAGATTAAATATTACCTAAGATTTATGTCAATGTATGCATGAATTAAGGTGGGGGCAGATTCTGTAAATATGCCATGGAATAACAATAGTTTAAATTGGCAACACGTCAAGCAGTCATATCCATGGGGTTTGATTCTGCACAAGGGAAGTTTTTAGCCCTATCTTAGATTTTAGTGAAGGAGGATGGCATTCTCAGTAGTAAATGTCATATCACACAAAATTTTAGGAAATGTCTTTCTGTAAAAAGTGTCACAGCATCAAACCATCCGCCATATGCAACATTCTGCTTTTTGTTTTTAACCTTCACCACTTTTCAAGGCTTAGGAGTGTTATAGCGACACTGAGTAAAGAGTATATGGGGTTACATGTTCACTTAGGCCTGTCATGATAGGACATTTTAAAGTGCCATGTATTGCTGAAGTAAATATAGACATTAAATGATGATATTGAAACTAAACCATAAAGCAAGATTATCCCCAAAAAAGTGTCCTAAATGTAAACCTATCCAAATCTGTGAAATATTGTTGAGCTGCTATAAATAACTACCAGAATGCAATATTTATGTAAAGTTTATCATTTGAGTTCATAATTCAACTAAAAATGCCCAAAAATGTCACACTTGTACAAAGACCCCAAAAATGCTTGTTTCATCTGTTAAGTTGATGTAGTAATTATTGTGACAGAGCCTCTTCTGTGACTGTGTCCCCCATTTAGACAGCTCTGCACCAAAAACTATTCATCAACAGGCCTCAATTTTTGTTATGTTTGGGACACATTTATACAAGGTTTGCCCCTTTTAGCGCCAAGAACACACTGTACTTTAATAAGCACTCCAACAGTTTAGCCTCTATTTCAAATCCTCAAGCAGCGAGGGAGGAGTGGGACTTTATTGGTCATTACGTCAAGGTGGAAAGAACATTTTCGTGCCCATATTCCTGTCTTGAGGTTAACAGTCAGCATCAGTCTCCTGCTCCCCTCTCTGCCTTCTTTTTTGTCTTTGCCTTAAGCATGTTTTATTTCTGAGTAGGTGAAGCCTGCTGTGAGCGCTACCCCTGTGAGACCATTTCACCACTTATGTGCGCAGTGGTGGCTGATTGTAACCTTATGTTCCCCCTATCTGAGTCAAGGGGAGGTAAAACATGTCACAGAAAGATATACACATTCCATATAAGGATTAATATTGATCTACATTAGACTAGTAGTATACAGTATGCGCATGTTAGTGCAATATTGATCAGTCTGAGCTTTGAATCAATTTGTGCACCGATAAATACACAGTGAAAGTCTGCATAATAAATCATACATTTTTAAGGTAATCCTACTCAGTGATTATTTCAGGTTATGGAACGTCCCTATAATTTTACTCATGTTTTGTTGAATATGTGATTATTTTAGAGTTTGTCAGATAGAATAGAGTAGCAATAGGAGATGAATTTAAAAAATCGTTTTTTTTTAAAATTGTACAAAAGATTTCTTGAATATGTCTTATTTACCGGTGTGTAGCTAAAAAAAAAGAAAAAAAAAGAAATATCAACAGTAGAAACAATTTTATAGCAACTTGAGGACTTTCACCATTTTTTAAAATTATTATTATTTAAGATACTTTTTGTTTTTTTGTTTTTTTATATGGCTATGGTCTTAATTTTTCATAATTCTGAAACCCTGGATTGAAAAAGTGAAGCTGCAATGCTCACGACTTGTCAGCAGGAGGCGTCCCCAGTCTTGTTCCCGCGTGTCTCTGAGCAGCGTGACCACAAGAAAATACATCTCCCATTGCTGAGATCACCGACAGCGTGACTGTGCCTCAAATTAGTCAGCAAATACGGCATACTCCTCTTAAGAGCTTCTGCGGTTTTTATTTTTAATAGAAAAAAAAGTATTTAAAATAATACAACAAAACATAACCAATAAAAATGGCAGAAAACGTGATCTGCGTCTCTATGGCAACCTGTGTGTCCTCCTATATTCTTAAAAAGCTCAGCCCAGAGTCCAGAGTGTGACTGCATGTGTGTGACCAATAGAGCAAAAAGCCTGTTAAAATATATTGACCAAACCACATGAGTCTGCTGGTGAAATCAAGAGAAGACTGCAAATTGAAAGTGCGTGGACAGTGAATATGTACATGCAAATTTAAAATAATTTCACTATATGTACAAAGTATGACTCTAAAATGGACTGAGCTATTTGAAAATATAAAGAAGGATGTGACAGGCTGAGACACAGATGCCAAAATACCTTGGTGCAACAATGAGACACAATGACGAAAGCAAAAAATAAAAATAAAAATACAGGTTTGTGACTTCAAAAGGCAGGCAAAATTACCACCTTACAATTCCATACTCTGTTAAAATATCCCAAATATATTCTTCTCCCATTTCCCTCACCCAAGCATTGTCTGTTCATTTAGCTCTTCAAAATGAAAAAGCCAAACCTCACCTTGATCATGTTTTTCTAGTCTTGACCAAGTTTGTCCCATCTTGGCCTCCGTACTTGGTTAGCCTATTGTAGTCATTCATATCGGATATAGTGAGACAGATGGCCACAAAAGAACATGTTTTTCAAAGGGAGAAATGATTTTGTCAGACGTCACGGTGGCAAATACTCTGATCACAGCAATCCATCCATGTCCATCGCATCATAGAGTCCTGGTCGTCTAATCATCCCGTCTTTACCCCTTCAACATTCTGCCATCTTTAAGCTCCAGGGGTGAGGAGGGCTTCTCTGCTTTAATCCCATTCATTACACTTGTGTTTTAAAATACTATCTCTGTCATATGTTCAGAAAATATACACATGTTCCATACAAGCACAAACAGCGTCTTGTCCCATTGGTTGAACACTGGTCGGACTTTTTCAGTTACACTCATTCATACAGTGGGTATAAGGTTTTGGGAGGAGGCCTTTGTGCTATGTCCCGTCTTCCTCTTCTTCCGAACAGTAGTCTCTCCCCTGTGGGAAAATAAATACAGATGAAATGTGAAAATTTACATATTTTAATTTATGTGAGCGGTAATGGCATACAGAGGGAAATGAGCACTGTGGCGCATCTGTGAGAGAGACTGAGAGCTTGCAGGTGGGCAGCTTCATGTTGTTTTGTTTATTCAATCAAATGAGGAACCCCCCCTCCACGAAACTCAAGAGCACATCAAAATGTACTGACAGCTCTTCCTAAATGAAAGTTCAAAATGCATACTGCAATGTTTTTTAAAAATTGCAATTTCTATTAAAAGCTATATATCATATTTTTTATAGCAAGTAATGTCACAATAATACATTTGGATGTGCAATAAGACAATTTACATATTTTTTTATTTATGCTAATGACACAATAACGCTAAAGCAGGATAATCTCAGTAAATCCTTTATAAATGAACTGTTTTGTAAATAAAACATGGAGGTGGAAAAATAAAATAGCACAATGAAGTTGGTATCGATAATGAGTCATAGATGTTACTTTTCCAACTGAACATCTTTTGTACCAAAAGAAATATTATTCGATGTATTGTTTACTGACCAATGAGTTAATGTAGTACTTATTGTGACAGGCCTTTATGCAGTATTTTAATATTTTGGTAATACAGAGCGTAATGGTAAAAAAAAAAAAGGAGTATTCAAAACTATTATTCAGTATGTCCATATGAAGTAAACTGGTACAAGGATAACCCCACTATAGGCTCATATTGGAACAGGATGAAGAGGATGAAACAAAATGACTACATATTTTACTAATACATTTAAACATTGTTTTTACTAAACCACTTACCGCTGTTTTACTAAACCACAAAAGAGTTAACGTTTGTCACTCAGTTCCAAATTCTACCCAAATGACTTTCTTTTTACCTAAATGGACATTGGCCCAGCCTGACAGATTGCTCATCTGGTCACTGTCACACGCACACACTTAGGTTAAAGTGGACTCATAACCTCATGTGGTTGTTTACATAGACTCTGTCTCTTTAAATCTTGAGACTCAGCTGTTTCTTTAAGCTGAGACAACACCCCCCTCTCACCATAGAGTGTGCACATACAGACACGTACATGTTTTGTTTAGGGACAAAACATTGGCTTAGATTAATTTCCTGGAGGCCTAACCATAACATGGCTGAACCTTAAAAACCTCAGATCTGGTGATTTACATAGTTGGTGTTGTATACAGTTTGTGATTCTAAGAGCAGCTGGAAATGTAAGCAGATTTATGAGGGTGTGCATGCAGTTGTTACTTTTATTCAAGTACTTTGTGAGAGCATTTTATCAAATATTTTGGTATCAGTTGAAAAGAACATCATAAAAACTCAGGATGCACCAGTCCAGCCTTTTCTGTTCTGATACCAGTGTCAATACTCGGTTTTAAGTATATCGATACCGATATCAGCGGATACTAGTGCAGAGACTGAAAATATCATGAACACAACTTGCATATGGTTAAATATTACCTAAATGTGTTTTGTAACTTATTTAACATTTAAAATAACTACAAAACTGGTTTGAAAAAATAAAGTTCAATAATACAAGGTATTTTGAGCCAGCATTAATCAATATCATCTATATCAAAACGCATATGAACTGAACAGATATCTTGGAATCAATATCCAATCCATCAAAAACTTCGTCGCCAGTATCCGATACCAGTACTGTATGAGTGCAAACCTAATAAAAACACCTATCATTTTGGTCTGTATGTTAATGTGCTATTCCAAAATATCACTGTTGAGCACCGAAATTAAATATCAATTGGCCTCTAGAACTTCATGGTGACACTTTTGGTGCAGCAGTATAATAACTATAATAACTAGAAGGTACTGACGGGTATTAACAGTAAAACATGCTTATTGCACCACTACTGGTACTGGCTTGATAGTAACATTTGTAATAATGGTGGTAAAAACAATGATTCTATTTATTGTTTTCCTCTTTCTTTTCAATTACTTTTTGGTATAGTATAATAAATGAACAGTACTTTTTGCTCTTAGGATTTGTACTGGGCACGTAAAGTATCCGGAACCCACTAGCCTCACCTTCTCAATCTTCTCATCCAGCATCCTGAAGAACTCTTGCTGGCTCTCTGACGTGTGAATACTGCAGCACAAGAGATGGGAAAGAGGAAGTCGGAGGAGGCACGACACATATCATGGGAATTTTCCATTACACCCCCCACGCGACCAAGAACACAGCCCAGCACACAATAGTCTGTGTGTGCCTGCTGTTGATGAATTTAAATCATTATTTCATTAACAAGGCTGTAATTAAGAAAAGACTGTGGATATTTTCAGATACAGATCTTCGAGGGCTGGCCAAGGGTGTTGAGACAAAAGCCAGACAAGAGGGGGGAAAAAATAAATAAAAAATCACACTTTACTTCACACATTATAATATTAACACAATGCAGTGCTGTTTAATGGTTTTAACAGTTTATAAGAGCATCCAAAATCACACCAAATCTGTTGTCTGCGAATGCTTACAAACTGAGAAACAGGAAATGCCTGGTGTGAATTGTACAAAGAGACCCTCCTATTCCAAATAAAAGATTTATGATAGCTTTTTAAAGAAACTCAGATCTAAAAGTCAGCAATTAGGATGACTTACTTGGCCTTGTTTGAAGTAGTGACTTCTTTCTGCAGTTTGCCCCTGTTCTGTGCATTGCTCTTCTCCTGAAAAACATCAAAACCAAACATTTAATTTCTGTATTTGGCAACGACTAAAAAGAATTTCATATCCGCAGATGGTTGTAACATAATATAAAAGCCACAACATAGTGTCAATTAAAACCAGTTAAAAACCTAACTTTAAATAGATGCTTTGTTTGACATTCAAGAATAATGTCCCTTTAATAGAAGACAATAGATTTGTACAATGTCTGCTATTACTACTTAGTTTGACAATAAATCTAATCTCATGTCAAGCCCTTCTGTAGGTAAAGCTCTTAAAACTAGCACACATTCAATGACGCTGAGTTACAGTTAAATGCCTTAAGCGCTGGACCTGCTGTGTTCATCTGAATTGGCAGCTTTTCCAGTTTGACTACACCCCCAGTACTGATTAAGCATTTAGGTTAGATGTTATGTTTTGTCTGGTGAAACATTTCAAATACCCTGTGTAAAAATAAAACCTTAAACCAGACAGTCTAATCTGAATAACCACAGTGAAAAGCAGCTATTTGTTTCACAGCTAATTTTCTCCTTGTAAATCTGGACAGGCTTTCATGTTTTTGAGGCCAGTAGTGATACTGATCACTACAGCTACATTTTTAGGTGAAATAACTCAAACCATTATTTTTGAGCAGGTCATACTGGAGACAGCAGGCTGAGATACTAAACATGCCAGAAGGTCTTGTGTATTTTATAAAAGGTGCAACTTTTGGTGGGGGGTTCATTACCTGCTTGTCTCCATGAAGACAACATATTATTATAGATTTTTGCCATGCTGTGGAACATTCTTGGCAAATCAATATCATCTCCATGGAGACAAGCAGGCAGTGGACCATCCACCAGAAAAGTTCCAGGTGTGTATGTGGGAGCTGTTGCTTTGCAGATGAACAGCTTTGATTTGAGTGTGCATCGTTTGTCTCACCAGATTCTCCTGGTTGCGTGTGTTCACTCGGTTTTCCTCCCCTCTCATGTACTTCACCTCCTCCACTCCCTTCAGCTTGTACTCGTCTAAGGACACAGAGGCAAGATTAAAGACAGATGAAAAGGGCATAAACAACCTGGGTTTATCAGCAACACCAAAGCACCTTAAAAGAAGCTCTACTGATGCAAGTGGCTAAAAGAATTGATTTCAGATTAAGGGCACACCCCAAATAAAAACACAATAACATTATGACCACTCACAGTTAAATCAGGTAGAAAAATGTTAACATACACAATGGATTACAGTTACATGTGTTTCCTATGGCCATTAAGATGTTCAATATCCAGAGTGTTTTAATCCTGCCTTGGCTAAGGTTTATCAATAGGTTTTCAAATATTATAGAAGGAGTGGGTCACATTACATTATTATGTGAGCATCCTGTATGGTATTGAGCTGTGACTACAGAACTAGCACTAGGGTCATGCTTGAGAAATGAAAGTGATTATCGGTGCAAGATTGATTGTCCTAGTCATTACTATCCTTTGTTAAAAATATTATGACAGCAAAACATCCATACATCCTTTATCAGAACCTCTCATTTAGTTATGAAAAACACAACTGCAGCACTTGACAGGCTGCACCCAGAAAATTCCTACCACCAAAAGTTAAATTAAATAGCATTAAAATAACTTTCACATACAGATCCATGTATGCATGGCATGGCAGAAGAATTAACTTTAGTTGTGGATAAAATAACATTTAAATTATTACAGAGACAATTCTTGGCATTAGATGTGTTGAACCAAGTTATGAATGTACTGGATTGATTATGGTCTTGGGATATGTGTGGAAATATTTTATGACTTGAAGGGTATTTATTTATTTTGTACTATCAAATTTTGAGTGTAGGAACTGAAAGATTTTACTATTTGGAATGTATATTTATCCATTTTGTAATAATGAACTTATATATGGCTGAAATGTAAATATTTTTGTGTAATTATCTTATTTGGACCCCTCAAAGAATAGTGTCAGCTTGTCTGCACTAATGGGGATCCTAAATAATCAATAAACAGTATGATTCATTTGGAAGATTTATATTGTCTGGAAGAGGGAACTAAAATTGAATGTTTTTCTGAGATAGCCCACTTCCTTGTGATTGGTTAAATCTCACCTCGTCACTCATCCAGAGCATGACAGAGGTTAACCAAATAACAGAAGGGGTGGAGGCAGAACTGGTACCTGGTTGAGCGTAGAACACCATAAAAGAACTTATACAATAACAAAATAAAAAAAACATTGTCACAGGGTCATGTGACGATTGACTTTGCAACACTATGGGGGTGGGTAAAATGACTAGATACATTTTCAACATGTCTGTCTATTTGATGTCTTAAATATTAAAAAAGCCATACTAAATCACAGTATCAAATCACTACAGCCTGAGTATACTTTTCTACAAGAAAAGTAAAAAGCAAACTGAGAGCAAAGCAAGTGAGATAAACAAATCTAGCTTACAGTCTTGTAAAACAGGAAACAGAGGAGACGAGGGGTAGGGAGAGGAGGGGACTTGGATAAGAGGGAGCAGAGGATTAAAGATGAGTTTGAGAGCTTTTTGACAACAGGAGCTTAGACGCTTAAGGCTGGATCAGTAACAGTGAGAGTGGTGGCACTTTAATAAGATTGATCCACTGTAGCACAAACGCCTCATAACAAGAAGGGCGATCATTAGATTCCATTCAAGGTAATATGCAAGGTATATTATTACAAATGGTTTAATGCTAGTCTAAAGAAACTAGATGCAGAAACCGGAATGTAAATTTATGAAAGATTCCCATTTCAACACTAACTAACAAGAGCTCCGCCAGCGGGGCAAAATACGCCCGTACTTTGAATTATTGCATATAGAATTCTAGAATCGGAATTCCACCAATCAGATCGCAGCAACAGAACTTAAAGACACTACAAAGCTTTAATGTGTCAAAGCTCAAAGAAGCAGAGAATGTGGGTTGTTCTCGCTTTCAGCAGCAGAACATTTGAGAAGAGAGTTCAGATCTTTCATGAAGACAAAGCTTCAAAGACTTCAAAGCTTTGAAGTGTCCACAGACGGACGGACGGACGGACAGCGCCATACCATAATACGTCCCGTCTTACACAACGGGCGTATAAAAACACAAATTAAGGAATGGTCTAGCATTCTCACAACAGCAACGAATACACAAGAAATAAAAAGTCCCCATCTTCCTTACTAGGCAAAATAAGACTAAAGATATGCAATTGCACAAAGAATATTAGTTACAACAGATTTATTAAAATGTGAATGTGACCCCTCTTATGTCCAGAAGTGGTCCATAGTATCAAAGGTAGTAATCGGGTGGGCTTTTTATTATTTAAAGATTGACCACATGGAAATGTGGATACCATAGGTTTACCACTGTGTACAATTTGTATTCAGTCATTTATGTTATTCGTGCAAAGCCATTACTCCCCAGATGTAAAACAGTCCCTCCACCTCCACTATAGTTCAAACCCAGTGTAAACATTGCACCTTTATGTACAGTAGAGTGCACTCCCTGCAGCCTTGACATGGACGTGCATGTTTCTGCTGACTGCTGCCTGTAGTACAGTAAACTGATAATTCTCTCACAAACATTCACCTCTAGAGCTTATCGGCTGTTCACTTTGGCACAGACGTGGGTAAAAAGATAGAACGGCACCCCTGATAGAGCTGGGGCAAAATCCACTGTGGCCTCCAATATGCTTCACACCTACCTTTGAACTTGATTGCATGAGTGTCTTATTTACATTTGCTGTATCTTTTTTGAAAAATAATAAGACAAGAGTAACATGCATGTGCCTTTTGCAGTAGTTGGGGAATGTAAACTAGTCTAGGCCCCGCAGCTCCTGTCTGGGCTTGTCCACACACAAACATTTTGCTAACACTACACAGGCGCGCTAAGTAAGTACACTGCTCAGTAAATAGTGCTAAGAGCTGCAGAGCGATGTTAAATTATTGTGGCTCTACTGTACTTTACAAGGGATTTTAGAACTGATTATGTACTTATTACAACTGCTTCCTGGATAAAAACAAACATTAACATTAACATTCAAACATTAACATTAATAAAAAAATATGTGATCTGCAAATCTACATACATTTTGTATAATAAAAACAAGTTGGACTGTACATTTTGGCCCAGTTTCTCTAAAATCAGATAAGATGGTTCAGATAAGAATAACAAATAATCATTGCCCTGTATATTAAGTTGCATATCTGTATTGTTGACACTTCTCTGTATAATTGATAAGGAGAAAAAAAAACATATTGCCATGGACCAGGAACAGGGAAGTAAATAGATTTTTTAAAAAGTGGTAATAAAAGCGCTGACTGTTCCTGTTGACTTGATTTGAGTATAAGCACAGACAGATCAAAGCTTTTATCAGTCAATATTCATCACAGCACTGGTTTCAATAGGTCTGGTGCAGAAGTAGTCATGCTTTAGAACACATGTGTCAAACATGCGGCCCGGGGGCCAGATCCGGCCCTCCAAGACCTTTAATCTGGCCCTCGGCTGATTTTTCTATTAAAATACTTAACATTTTCAGATTTTTCTGTTAATTTTCTGCACCGTTTAGCATAGCAGCGTCTCTGGCGTTTCTGTACATTGCGACTCCCACCAGAGCAGCACAAATGAAGACTTTCCTCTTTCCAAACGCTCTTAAAGGACGATCGTTTTGACTGTCGACCGTGACCCTCATCAGCAAAATGTCAAAAAATGAGAAAAGCAGATGCTGAGTTCAGGATTTCCCAAGAAAAATAGTCTAATTCTTATTTGTTGACAGAGGTGAATGGGAAATCTGTGCTCAGTGTGTTTGGAACAAGTGGCGTTGCTCGAGGAATATAATCTTAAACACCACTATGAGACACGGAGAAAAATACAATAACTTGAAGAGAGAACTGAGTTTTCTGATCCGGCCCTTTTGGGATGAAAGTAGGTTGCATACGGCCCCCGGACCAAAATGAGTTTGACACCCCTGCTTTAGAATAAGGGCATCCAAACTTTTCCATCATGGGCCGCATAACAAAACACAAAAACATTTCAGCGCCATGGACTATTGGTTAATATAGTGAATAATTCAAATATGTGTATTTTTTTTTAACAGATTAGGATGTGACACTAGACATTTATTCATAATTAAATCCTCAATTAGACACAAAATATTTGTTATTGGATTTATTGAAGTAGATTTTCATGAATTTGCAGTAAAAAGTATTGCATAAGGTAATATTGGCCAATTCTGGAAATCTGAGGGCTGAGAAAAACTGGTCTGAGGGCAGCATTTGGCCCCGGGGCCATAGTTTGGACATGCCTGCTTTAGATGACTGTATGTATGTGTGTGTGTCTGTCAGTAGAAATGACAGACGGAGTTAGTCACCGTGTTGCATTGGGAGAGAAGGAGCGGTGCCATTAGAGTAGGGAAGATGAAAGGAGAACTATTTACAGAAGCAGTGATTCAGACATCTTCATCTCACTGATTAGAGGCCAGAGCTGACCTTAAGGTACTGACGCTGCCTGTGTCACAGCAGCTTTCAATACAAACAATGCTGCCCTTGGCTTGTTCTGCTATGATTCAAGGCCACTGTTTATGTCATTCGAATACATTCTAGTGTGTATGTTTATCTCATATATATTTCTCATTTTGGGCTTAAAAGTACAGTGTAACATTTCTGGTAGTGTTAAAGGTCCTATATTACACAAAATGGACTCTTCTGAATTTTAAGCCATGTTATAATGCTGTTACCTCATCCAAAACATACCTGGAGTTGAGTTTAGTTTCATTCAGACATGTTTAAGTAACCCTTTATTGTTGGTTCATACATATCCAAAGCTAAAAGTGCTGTGTTCCACCTTGTGAGGTCATGAAGCTGTAGTTTTCAAGTTAACAGCTGTGTCTTAAACATGTGGATGAAACAAAACACAACTCCAAGTATCTTTTTGATGAGGAAACAGATTATTACATAGATCAGAAAATAGCATTCTGGGACCTTTAAGTTATGTTGCTTTGCCTGGAATATTCCACATATTGGCATTAAACTTATTTCCACAGAAACAAGCAGATATGTGGTGAGATGACCCAATCACAGTTTTAAGTGATGAAACATGTGTAAATGAATCAGTGCTTGATAGATATGTTTATTGCCATACAGGGGAATATTCCAGGCAAAGTTATACATCTCCAAGGAGATGAGCAGATGGTACCTCCCACTGGATATTAAAGGTCATACATGTTTACCAATATTTAAGATATTATCAACTAAATGAAATGTAACATTGTTAAACCCGGCAAATATGAAAAGTAAGGGCTAATTAAGATAATGTCAGTTCAAACTGTCTGTATCCAGGGGTGAACAGTAATGACTTGAGTATCAGTTCAACCCAACAGTTTCTATTGTATAAAGTATTTTTAAAGCAGGCTAACATAATTGCTGTATTATAATCATTTGTTTGCATAATTAAGGTAATATAATAACTCACTGGAGCAATCATCTCTTCTGTTTCACATTGTAGATTTTGATTAATAACTTGAGAAAAACTCCAAAACAGCAACGCCTCACTGCCTGACAGAAGCGAGTGAAGATGGTGCGTTCAGACTATGAGTGATTACATGATGTGATGGCAGGTGATTTCCAAAGAGCAGCTTTATCTGTCCATTCAATCAACAAAGACGCAGCAGGGAGAGCCTCAACACTGTGAGGCTGTGCAGACAGCATGGAGTGTGCAGGCAAATCACATACATGTAAACAGATTTCGTGGTGGTGGTTAGGGCTGGGCGATATGGACCAAAAAATATATCTCGATATATTTTGCTATATCTCGATATACGATATATATCTCGATATCTTTACAGGAAAAATAACCCCCTCTCAAACTACTGCAAAAACAACAAACTAATTTTATCTGATTAATATTCATTTAGTTCTGCACTTAAACACTCTGTGGCCCTTTTTGGACCCTCACCCACTCGCTCCTCGTTTAAGGGGGCGTGGGTGTGTTTTGAAGCGGAGTTTGTTCGTATGAGTGATATCGCCGCACACGTGGAGCTCGCATACTGGGGTCGTCCGCGATCGGAGGTGTAGTGCCCGGGCACAGTTTGGTTGCGCTCGCGCTGGGAAACGTGCATTTAGAAAGATTACCTCGTCACGTTACATTTGTGCACAGCTCCTTATTGTGGCTGCAGAAGCATCGCACAGATGCGCCTGTTTGTTTTCCCCGTTCGAACAACGAAATATTTGCTCGCAAATGCGAGTGAAATGGGCGCACTGTAGAGCCCTGGTCCTAGTCCTGGTTTAGTCCGCGACCGAGCCCCGGGCTCTGCGGCCGTGTTTAGTCCTGGTTGAGTCCTAGTCCTGGTTTAGTCCGAGGCCAGCTCCGGGCTCCGCGGAGGAGCTCGGGGGACAAACGCGAGGAGGCGAGTGCGGCACAGAGAAGGCAAAACAAGCGAAGCGGCGAAACCAGAAGTAAACGTAAGCATTATAGCGATATATCGATATGCCATAATTCATATCGAGTTTCGAAAATATCTCGATATATTTTAAATATCGAGATATCGCCCACCCCTAGTGGTGGTCACACATAAATGCATGCAAGAATGAAAATGAATGATGGAT
Source organism: Odontamblyopus rebecca (assembly GCA_030686955.1). Classification (NCBI taxonomy): domain Eukaryota; kingdom Metazoa; phylum Chordata; class Actinopteri; order Gobiiformes; family Gobiidae; genus Odontamblyopus; species Odontamblyopus rebecca. The sequence continues at coordinate 20,052,884 of CM060660.1, read as the reverse complement.
TTCAGTTTTTTGGTCACGGTGTCAAGAATCAGAGTATTTTTTTGTATATTTTCCAAAATTATTTTTTGTGACAGTGCTACGATTTTGTTGCTTGTTTAGAGGAAGGAAACTTGCATATACAATGCATTTGAGATATTCATACCATATATTGATGATTAAAATGAGTGTATTTCATATTCACTTTGCACAGGTAGTGGTTTTTAATATCTAGTCATGATTTAGCTTTTATTTTTTACTGAACCTCACAGAATCGATTTGAAATATATCGTATTGAATTGTGTCGAATCGACAGTGAACTGTATAGAGATATGCATCGTATCGGCAACTTCTTAATGATACCCGGCTTTACCTCTTAAGAATTTAAAAGCAAATTTAACTTAACAGTGTTCACACAAAAAATAACAAACTCTCTGGAATGTTTTATCTTTGGACAAGATCATATTCCCAAAAAGGTAAGCACTATTAACAGTTATTTTTTCAGTCAACTTTGTTTCTGAAGCACGTTTGAGCTGTTACTGATGCGACTGCCAAGATTTAAAACATTTAACTGATCGAGACTTGAGACTGGTGGAAATACTTGAATTTTATGGCTGGTGTTAATTTTATTATGACAGATGCAAATTTAAAACATCACTCAATTTGACAGAATTTCATGGACCTATAATTTAAACCAGACATTTTTTCTTCTCAATAAACCCAGTAGTATGCTAATCTTCTTCAGCTGCTTTTCAATGCTTATTATACAATCTTTGTGTCATTTTGTTCATTTTACTATTTCCTGTAATCATATAGAAGAAATGCTTTATAGTATAGGCATGACCTGCTTGTGCATGCCTCTCATTAAGTTACTCATTAAGGCTGATATGGCATTTAAAAAATATGAATCTAAATTAGTTTTGCAGATGACTTGTAACACTGTCATAATATTTCCTTTTACCTGTATTTTGGCTGTCACTCTGTTTTGTGTACACCATTCCTATAGTGGCTCGCTGCTCCGTCTTTCTTAACTGCAATAATTACACACATCAATAGTGCAATGTTGTGGAGAGTGTTGCTATTTTCCTTTTTGTCATCCTCCAATGTTTATGTAAAAGTGTTCGGCCTTTTCCGGTTATTGTGTGCAAGCAAGCAGCGAGGAGCAGTGGGAGAGGGAGGGGGAGGGTTGCCGTAGTCTGACATAGTGTTAAAGATCTGGGACATACAAACAGAAGCACAGACTTTAATGACAGGCAGTTTGTCAGAGAGAAATGTCTTATGCCACATTATTCAGAACATTGAAAAGCCAAATTTACACAGACCGATGTGTGGATGTGAGTTCCATTTACATATTTTCTTGTGTGTGGGTGGACATAACATAACAAATCTTTCCGCCGCAATTGTGAGAAATTGACCGGATTTGCCTTTTTGACCTGAATAAGGGCAACAATTTGAGTGGGAAAGAATGATGCAAGAGACACTGGTAGAAACATAGAAGGAAAGACGGAGACAAAAAGAGGAGATGAAAAAGACTTGGGACTGTGAAATAATCCAGGGAATTCAGGTCAAATGCTTCTTTGGGCAAAAAGCAGGAAGGGGGTGGATGGGGGAACAGCAGTACTTGTTACATTACACCGTGTAAATCACTGATGGAAGAAGAATAAGAAAAACTTACTGTCATTGAAATGGTCAAAGTATAACAATGAGAATTAATTCCCAGATGTGCAGTTAATGTTTTTATTGTATTCAGCAGAGGGAACAGTTTGGTGCCCCTCATTAGGTGGTTGCCTGTTGGAGTGTACAACTGAAATAATTTACTAAATAACTTTGAACAAAGAGTGTTCCTTGCCTGGCATAACATATTTAAATTCTGTTTGAGTATGTTTAAAATCAAAATACAATCTGTGATCAAAATTTCAAAATAGCAAATATTTTACAAATATTAAACATACAGACTTCTGAAATTATTGTCAAAGCCTCTCCAAGCTCTACATTATTACAGTCATTATACATGTACTCCATACTTGGTGGTGGTAATGCACTATTGTAGCCATAGCTGCCCTGGGGTAAACTGAAAAAAGCGAGGCTGCTAATCTGTGCCACTGCCGATCACTCACGCATACACCATTTGGGTGAACAGAACAGACAGACCTTTGGATTGGGGGCCACTGGTCTAACTACTGAGCCACTGTTTAATATTTAAATGTTTTAAGTATTCATATTAGACTCTTATCTATGATCATAAACAACTGTATCTGTTGCCTTTCAAAGTATTAGCAGGTATTTCAATGATTCTTCAACCAAAAATTTTTTTTAGAAACCCAACAACAGCCATCTATCATTTTCAATATGGATTTTTCACATGCTCCTAATATCATGCAACTCAAAAAGGAAGCAGAGGCTTCTGACCTAATCCTGTGCCAGGATAGGACAGCTACTGGAGTAAGGACAGGAAGTGAGGCCGGGCCAACCAAAATAGAGAGAAACAGGAAGGAAAAAAAGGAATGAGGCCTTGGGCCGGAGGAGGGGGTGACCTCAACACACGTCAGTCTGCTTCCTCTGTCAAGGAACACTCATATCTGATCTCAATCACTGCTACATACAATACGCCATAGAAACAAGAGTCAGTAACATTGAAAAAATTATCTCACTTTTGTATGTATCCAGCGTATTTACATCAATATGTGTGATTTCATACAAATTGTATGTTCATGAATATGCATTGTCCCACCCAAATAAACAAATAAAACAAACAAACAAAAACAATGATCCGATTTCTTCACCAATGTCAATATCACTAAAAAAAAATGAAAATATTACAAAGTTGAAATGACATGTTGGGTCAACAAAAATGATATCACAGAGACAAAGTAAAAGATAACATGTTTTTATATAGGAGTATATTGGTCTACTATTCTCCCCCCTAAACTGCCACCTTACCGCGGTGGGGGAGTTTGCATACCCGAACAATCCTAGGAGCTATGTTGCTCTACTTTCCGAACCCCACCTATGGTCATGAGCTTTGGGTAATGACTGAAAGGACAAGATTGCGGATACAAGCGGTTGAAATTAGTTTTCTTCGCGAAGTGGCTGGGCGCTGCCTTAAAGATAGGGTGAGGAGCTTAGTCACACAGGAAGAGCTTGGAGTAGAGTTGCTGCTCCTCCACATTGAGAGGAGCCAGCTGAGGTGGCTCAGGCATCTTTTCCAGATGCCTCCTGGATGCCTCCCTGGAGAGGTGTTCCAGGCACGTCCTACCTAGAGGAAGCCCTGGGGAAGATCCAGGACACGCTGGAGGGACTATGACTCCCATCTGGCCTGGGAACACCTCGGGATCCCCCAGAAGAGCTGAAGGAAGTGTGAGTGGAGAGGGAAGTCTGGGCCTCCCTGCTCACACTGCTACCCCCGTGACCCGGCCCCAGATAACGCAGAAGAAAATGGGTGGATGGTTGGATGGAGGGACTAGTATGTTTCAGTTAGATAATCTATCAAAGTTTCATTTGTTCCACTAATTTGCATGTGATCATATAACTATCTCTGCTAACCCCCTGGCATTAGAGATACTAAAGAGGGATAGAGGCCTCCTGGGGTCGTTGTCATCTGTCCATCTGGCCATTATCCTCTGATAACAGCAGTTACCACAGTGTCACCTAAATCTTAATCTGTGTTAATCCTGCTCCAACCATCATCATCTCTGTGTTCCCGGATCTTTCTCTGGCATCTTTACTCCTCAGTGCTCCACAAGCTCTGATTTCTACAATCAATCCATTACTTATTTGCGTCACATTCATTTTCCAAAAGCCTGGGTTGAAACCACGCAATAATGGAGAATTCATCATAGCACAATTACAAGACTAGCGAATAATGAAAACTATTACCACTAATGGTGTAGAATGATTCTTAATCAGATTGGTTTACTGAAGTACTGCTGTTTTGCTATAAATCTTTTATTTCACTTTCATTTATTTTTGAGTTGGAAAAATTGAGTTTCAGGTTAAACTTAATGGGCCCGATCTTGCCCCCAATCTTAGCAGTAGCACAAGTGTGGGGGGTGGAGCTCTAAATCAGAGCTGTGCTGTGCCTGAATATCAGGTAGAGTGGATCAGGCTGAGGGCGTGGTGTGGCGCCTTCAGTGAATTGCTGCAATTGTGAAAATAAGTATCAAACTAATCCACTGAGAAACAATGTGTTACATGCTCAAGTCTTCTTTTATTTGGAAATATATTAGGATGATAAATACTTCATTCATGTTTGTGCGCATCCGGATGCCCTCCCGCAGTAGAGCACAGTCCCTCGTTCGCTTCCTATATTAACTTAGCACTGCTCTATAGTTTGGTTTAATCTCGAGCTGTAAAAACGCTGCTTATTCAGATGAGGCCGTTTACAGTGACAAGTGTGTCCTGTCTGCGGTCCTAATGCTGCAATGTCAGATTTCCTCACATCCTCATGCCCTTTCTGTCATCCGCTCCATTTTCTTTAAAATTATTCCCATTGTGCCGCTTTGGTTAGTTTATAGGTTTATTGGTTAGTCACCATAGAGTTAGTCACCAGTGGGTATAGGCTACCATCAGAACTGTAGATAAATAAATGGAGCTGACACTGGACTCATAGATTATCGCGCGCATTCATTTACAGCTTGGGAAGGTGGTGGAGCAGATGCACGTCTTAAACATGCTGCTCTTTTGGCAGCAGTGGTCAGTAGGGCTTTGTACAGCAGCTCAAGAGACATATATGCACATGAGGACTGCTCTGTACAGACACCAAGGCATCCTGCTCTCTACGCGCATGGCGCATATCAGCGGTGGACACCCGCACCTCAGGTGAGTCTGTGGTAGCAGACTGCTGGGACAGGCGGGAGCGAGTGCAAGCCGCACAGCAGAGCAGTGTTATGGGGAAGGGGGGGGGTGAGATAGACACTGGTCTGATGCGTAGTGGAAGGCAAATGTAATGAGTAACACAGAGATAACTAAAAATATTAGCATGTGCGTGTGCATGGGCTTACAGGGGTGCGTGTGCGTGAGAGGAGCACATGTGTGCGGAGTGCCACTTCTGTCGGCAAATCCAAAATCTATATTCCTAGTGCCTCTACTGGTGTGTTCTTGCATTGTGGGGCTCTGGAGCCGTTTTATTGTACTCGTATATAATTTTTCCCACATCCCTCTCTGCTGCCTGTAATGAGGCAAAGACATTTTAAACATTACTCACACAGGCAGTGCATTTAAATGCCACATCGGGCACAGATTGGTTCTAGACACCATCACCGTATATGCACTTCTTCGTCTTCAGGAGAAAAGTACAGTCCAACCTGGACACACCCCCTCCTTTGCGCTTGCTCTACTGGTAAGATTGAGGCCAAGATCGGGCCCAATGAGTTTCTTAAACATTATTTGATTAAAATGGACACATTTCACTTTATTTAGTTTGAGTATTGAAGGCTGTGGGTATGAAAGTATTAAGTAATATTTATTACACACTGGGACCCAGATGCTTATGCCAAATGTTAGGCTGCAAAAATGTTTTTCAAAACTGCAATACATATACCCCACAAAATTGTCCGAATCGTTTTGGTAATAAATTGTCTATTGTAAAAACTATTTTCATTTTATGCCTATTTACTAACTTGTTACTTCCTCTCTGTAGGTTCTGTCAACACTCACAGGGCTAATAAAACAGAGCTGTTGACAGTTATTGTCTGAAATAGAGAAGCTCAGACTAGCTGCCACAAACAGGAGGAAATATAGAGACTGATGATGGGTCTGCACTGAGCAATTAAGTGTGTGACCAGTGCTGAGAGGGCTTTTATTGACATTTGTATGAGTCAGGCAGTACATGCTCATGTCCAACAGAACAAATATCTCTGACCATTTAAACTGAGAGCAAGAGTCCTGATATGGTCCTGAGTTATTTTAGGTTTTGCCATTATAAGTTAAGATTTATTTCAAACCCATCCATCCTAATTTACAAAAAAGGCAATGTTTAATAAGAGGAATGCAACAATACTTAACATAAGAAACTGCAAAGATGAACAAAGGAAAACATTTATTTTTTTCAATTTTTACATTACATTACATATTACTAAACTTTTACAGACAATAAATCAGTTCTTATATATGGGCACTACCTTTTGGAATATTGTGCTGCTGTGTCCTCTCCTGTTTATTAACAAATCCTTATAATTGTGGTTATATGTTATAGGTTAAGTTGCAGTTGTAGCATTGTTTGCCTATGCTTGAATCACGTGACTAAATCATATAACATGGTGTGTGTGTGTGTGTGTCTGTGTGTGTGTGTGTGTCTGTGTCTGTGTCTGTGTGTCTGTGTGTCTGTGTAATAGACTGACCAGAGTACAGGTCTCCATTGCTGTAGTTCTTGCCGCGTCCCTCTTCATCGCTGGGCACGGCCGACACCTGTTTGGCCGAGGTGCAGCCCATGGCCTCACGCTCTGCAGCCTGCCCTCATCGCACTCTCACCTGCACACAAACACACACATGAGCTTATCTGTGTAAGTGCGCTGGCAATGCAGGATTTTACAACAAGTTACTTCTCCTAAAGAGCACTAGAGTTTGTTTCATAATGTTAAGGCCCATTTCCTTGTTCCTTATTCTGGAGTACAATCACCAACACAAGAGAATAGAGATGAAAACAACCAACGGATTTAAAATTATAAACTTACAATTTTTGATAATACTGGGAATATTTTGTATATTCAGTATAAAGAAAATATTATATTGCATTGTAAAGTACATGGTGATTGAGGGTAGTAGATACAAATTCTAAAAATGTTTGAAAATGACTTTGAATTTGATGGTAGTGTGAAAGCTTGCTTGCTTAATAACGCATAATTTTACCTGTAGCATTGTGCATTAAATAGTCTAAGGCATCAAACCTCCAATTTACCTTTGTGGCTTTTAAAACTAAGTCTGAATACTAGATGACCTGCTTACAAAGGGCTTTTATTTTCGATCAATACAAGAATTGCTTTGGTGATTAACAGAAGTATTGTTTGAAAGGGAAAAGTGCCCTCCATGTGTCCTCAGAAGATGGGTGTTTTATTTCAGTCCTTCAATTTTTAGATCAATAAGTCTGTTTGGAGAGAAATGGCATCATCTAATCTAGCAACAATATTCTATTAGACTTTTTACTTCATAAATAGTCAACATAAAAAACAAGTGTGTAATAATGTTCCCAAATCCAGTTGATCTCACATTTATAAAGCATTGTGTTTAGACATTCTTGGTTTATTTACTATTAATAAAAGATCAAGCCAAGATCTTGTCATTGAGAAATCTCACTGTAACATTACACCAGCTCGCTCATGCCGTAGGCCAGGGCTGACACACACCATATGACTGCTGCCTACATCCACAAATGCACTGCCAATGGACATCCACAACACAACAGGGGAAGTGCCAAGGAGACTGGAGCAGGTTACAGAATTGGCAGGTGTCGATGAGAGTGATGTAGGAAAGAGAGAGCGGTGAGGGTGAGGATGAAAATAGGGGAGAGCAAAAAGGCCAAAGAGAAAGATGAGACAGAGCATCAAAGTCCTCCCCCTCCCAGCGCCCTCCTCAGAGCTTGAAGTTGTTTAGTGTTGGGGCCCATCCACACCAGCACCAGACAAAGACACAGGTGCACATGTCACTGGGGGTCATCTGCAGCTCCACAAGGTCCATGAACAGATTGATGGCTGATATTTAAAAACAAGTACCATACTCAGAAACATAAATACATCATTTGCTGTTAAAACAGAGTACACCTTGGGGCAATACTTTATTTGCCAATTTTCATAAACTGAGCACACCACTCAAGTGCTGTAGTCCTGAGGATGCTCTGACACTCTCATGTAGCAATTACAATATATACCCTATGTTGAGGTTCTAATACTCCACTCTGCTAGGGGGACACTGATGCACATTTGAATAAAGGCAATATTTTAAGTCCAAAAGCAAATTGTCTACCTGAAAATATTTCAGAAAAAGAGGTGCGTGCCAGGAAACTGTCAGTAAATTTGGCATGCTACAGCAATAAGAATAAAACCACACACAGAAGACTTCACTTAGACAGTTACAGGGTGGACACAGAAGTAGAAACCAAAGTTTACACTGTTTTGCAGGGTATACTTAATAGCTTGAATTTGTGAAGATTTTCCCCAAATCAGTATTTAAAATTTCCATAGCTATTGCCACCATTATTAAAATGAATAGACATTTTCAATGAATTTGCAATATGTTGGCATTTAAAAAGTCCAAGAAATTATTACCTTTCTCTGGAAAGTTTGAAGTGCCCTGTGGTAGAATTGACACAGCTGAAAAATCAAGTTTATATAATGATATTGGTGCTTGGGCTATTTCTATTGCTTGTTTTGCATCCAACCCTTCTTCCCTTTATAGAATGAAGACAATGTCATCGTGACTTAGAGATAGAGAGACATAGAATAGCATTTATTTCCTTAAACTAGGGGTGGGTATTGCCAACAACCTTGCGATACGATACGATTCGTGATACAGGGGTCTCGATACGATACGATTCGCGATACAGGGGTATCCCGATACATGGTCTTTAAGGCGATACGTATCCAGATATTTTACATTACGTAACCTATAATTTAAAAAAAAAAAGACAGATGTTTACTCAAATGTTATTTTTATTTTGGTGTAGCGCATCAGTTACAATGTAACAGAAGAAGGCTGTAAGGCAGAAACTGCCCTTGATTAACCTGTTAACACCTGCACTCGGCACAAGTGTTCAAATATGTACCAGATGTTCCAAACTGTAATAAGATGTAATGTATAATAAATAAACCATCTTCTGAAATTTAGGCATGTTTTCTTAAGATAAATAACTAAAACAAGCCAAAAAATTTCACTCCATACGTCTTGTGTGCCTCCACCAGTGAGTGTGCGTAAAAGGAGGAGAGAGAGAGTCTCCATACACAGAGCGCATGGAGCTAGACTATCACTACAGCACCTCTGCCCCACATGGGGCCCACCGCTGAAATCGTCTTTTCATAGGCTACTCAGATCTGTCAATCATTTCCTGAAAGAACCAATGACTGAAGAGGTTTTGCCGTGGAACTGTCCTCCTTTTATCCATGAGCTGTAACGCGGCGCCGCGTAGCTGGACCGAAGCCTGGATACGCTTGTTTTGTAGCTAAGAGTGTGGAGAAAACAAACATACCCCACACCGCTAACAGGAGCTAAGCGTTTAGCTATGCTAAGGACCAAGAGCGAGAGTAGTAGAGAGATGCGTCGCTCATCCATTCAGACAAACTCTGACTTTCTGGATTATTTCTCCACATGGAATTATTTTATGAAAAAAGCAACTGGATATTCTTTTTCTGTGGACTGTTACGGACTAATTGAGCACAGCTATTCCTGGATTGGACCCGTTTCGGACCGACAGAACCGGCTCAAAGGTAAGAAATGCGATGAATATTTTCGGGAATTATAAGTTATGGCTCTTTGGGCTCGCTGTGTGGCATAAAATGAATGATATGGTTGTTTTACTGAGGAATTAAGCTTTCAAACGATGTATAGCATGTCAATATTGGAAAAATAAGTACGGTGAATATCTGGCTTGACTTTTTAATGTTGTGTAATTACCCGCCGGCGGGCGGGTGGGTGTTAATGTAAACATGGCTTAACAAGGCTGTATGCTGACATGCAGCTACCTTTGATGAAAGTAAACTTAAGATATGGCCTTAACAAGGCTGTAGTGCAGAAGGAATGCTGCCTTTGACAATACGAAATGCGCATTGCAAGCAAGGATCACTTATCAGACGCAGTTTGCTGAAGCTTGATAAATAATGTTTGTTGCATGTAAAATATCGATACTGACGCCTCCGTATCGAAACGTGTATCGCCAAGAGGCCCACGACGATGTATCCCCGTATCGATTTTTTGAACACACCCCTACCTTAAACAATCAACAAAACTGATCCAGATGTGTTATAAATCGATCATGTATTCTAAGTATTATTCTAGTATATTCTAAGTAACTATGGAGCTTCCTGCATGTACCGATATACAAGGATCAATAAAAACGCAAACCCATTTTCAACATCTTAAATTACTTCAGTAAATCAGGATATTTAAATCAGGATATTTGCTGAGCCATTATCCTAGAACAATAGTCAATCCCAAACTTATACCTCTACCCTTGTGCTTTACTAAATCTGACCATTTGAGTTACATTGTTGTAACTCAGTAAGCTGCACTTTTTTTTAATTAGCTAAAGTGCAAAAAGTACAGAACTAACCTAATATTGAATAGAAAGTACATAAAAGGGACTTCCTCTTAAAAGTCCATGTGCTGAGAGATTTGAAGTTTCAAAGAGTCTCCTGTGTGTGGGCAGCCTCAGTGTTGGGGCTTTGATTTGGAAGTATTGAAACATCAGATTCTGTGTAGGAGCGACTAAATATAGACAAAGCAGTCAAGAGCATTTTGTGCAAGTGGAGAACGCTCGGATGAGGATGAGGCAAACTGCATTTACTTCATTACAGGAAGGACTACTTTAACAATGAAAAACAATATGACAACATTTGAAAGACAGAAGTAGTGCTGAATATCTATATCTAAATTAATGAATACCTGTAAACCATGGTAAATATTTACATTTACATTGTTGTCATAGCAGTGAATGTGCCTTATTTAACAGCTCTACTTTTACTTATCCAGTAGCGACCAGTAAAGTACTTATCCATCATAATAAACTTATACTTTATGGTTCCCTGGTGATCTGGAGTGCAGTACTGCAATATTCCCAGAGTTGGACTTTAGCTGTAGACACACCCCTATTTTCTGATTATATTTCCTATTTGTTTACGTTATAATTAAATCTGTCAACACCTTAGATGTCTCAACACATAATCTCACTTTGCAAACAAGAGTCATAAACTAAACAATAGGACAAAAACACATGTGTGACTGCTAACTGATGAATAATATATTATACATATATAATAAATGTCACCAAGGAAATCATTAGACTGCATTTAATCCAGAAAGAATGGCAATAAAGTTCTGTTAATAGTTTCAAATTGCAAAAAAATAAAAAAAAATTGGCGATCCTAGATTGCAGGTGTTATACAATAGAGTCCTCAAAAATATAATCTTACCATATTTTGTTTTGGGGGTTGCACACACTCTACTGGCACAAGATGGGAACATAAACCGAAGTGCAGTTTATTAATCTAGTCTTGTAACACTTAAATTCCAATATGTGTTTTTAAATTCACTTTTGCCCAGAAAGAACTCCACTTGCCCGGATCAACAATGTTGTAAAAAAGAATGAGTTCACAATGCTATGCCTGAAAAAAAGGTAAAATAAAAATGGTCTCTAGCTCTAATGGGAAGCAAAGAATGTTGGGAACCACTTTAAAGATCAGACCTGCCCTCCTTTACACTGGGTACAATAAAGTCACGCAAACACATTCACACAGACAAGTGGAGGATCTGGTTTGTACAGTGTCCTAAGTGCCACATGTGTGACCGCAGTGGGGAGGAGCACAGACTTAACCCACATTCACAGCTGGGTGGCAGTGCTCAGAGCTGCTCCTTCAGAAGTGTGTCAGGAGGACGAGCTTAGGCTGGTTCAAGTTCACTCATCCCACAGCAGCAGCTCAGCACTATCACACACGCACACATGTACACTGAGCCAGAGCATCCGATAAACTGCCCATGTCTGCAGGGGATAAGGCTCTGAGACCAACTGGCACGTACAGTGGGCACGCTCCAGTCTGTCTCAGGCTCATGGGCAACTCACCAGGACCAGGAGAAGGAAGCCAATTTAGCAGACAAAAACAAGAAGATTCAGATCAGCTGACAGAAAAAAGAGCTACACTGTCAAGAATTCAGTGTGGAAACTGAAAATATAACAACTGATGATATTTTATGGTAGATATGTATGGACTATTGACAAAGGCAACAACAGTGATAATAACATTGTCATTGTTTAAAGGGACAGTTTGGAATTTTGCACAGAGGGCCTCATGTACTAGTGAGCCAGAGTGTTGGAGACACTTTTTTATAAATTCCATCCAGTCTTTATATCCACCAGAAGTTGCTGGTGCTAGGCTAGCGCATGTCAATAGCCATAGTTGTCCTGCCACTAAAAACAGTCTTACCCAATCCACAAAGCACCCAAAGCAAATCAATTATTACGACAGACTATCAATGTGAATGTCTGTGATAATAGAATAGAATAATGTTTGAAATAAAACTAACCTTGCATTGCATGAATCGTTGCATGTTGAGGTACTATTTTCTCAAATATCAGTCCGCTGCTGCCAAGCTTTCTGTCAGGAAGTACAACTTGCTGCTGCTGTTCAGACATAAATCCTTCAAATGCAAGGTTGGTTTTCTTCTAAAAATTATTCTATTGACATAGACATTCACATGAACAGTCTGGTGTTATAATTGTTTTGGGTGCACTGTGGAGTGGGTAAGATTGTTTTTAGTGGCAGGTCAACTATGGCCATTGACATGCACTAGCCTAACACCAGTGACCTCTGAAAACACAGGATTTACGTATTTGGCATATTTGATTGCAGGCCCATACTGCTGCTCTGGGCAGCCCTACAATAAAGTCCATTAGACTACTTTTAAACTCAGGCTATCCCTTACACTGGAGCCACACGTGCCCGTGCTTGCACTGACGGAGGTGTGACTGATGCTGGAGGAGTGAATGAGTCTTCTCTCAGAGTAGTTTTGTCAAAGGAGGCACTGAGCAGAGAAGAGAGACTTACACATACACACATGTACACATAAAGACTGCAGCAGTACAGACAGGCAGGGCAGTGTACACAGGTTTGTCAAACATGGCCAACGCCACAGGCAAAGCACCCAACCACCACCCAGCCTGACAAACTGGCTGTGGAGGGAGACATGGAGAGAGCAGAGGAAGAGTGTGACACAGGTTATTTTCAGTCCAATGTGCTACTGTCGGGCTCAGATGAATTTACATAATAAATAATACAAAGTTGCGTAACATATGAATAAACCATACAGACACACCATACACCATTGCTTAAAAAACTGGAGAGAGCTTGTTTACTATAAGACAGACTATACTATACTCACCTTACATTACTGTCACTCACATTCTCATAAATAAACTGAATATTGTTACTCTTGTATACTCCCCTCGGAATTTTCTGTATATTTTCAGAGGCTATTTTTGGTGTAAATTTGATACCATGCTGCGCGGATGATATTTTTCCATCATAACATTACTATTAAAAGCATTGGCTCACAGTGATTCAGCCTGGGAGTGGGAGTGGATCTTTAAAATCCTCAGAGGAGACAGTGAGGCTCCAGGGCAGAGCCGTTTTAAGGACGTACCTGTGAATGAATGTCCCATCACAGCTCATCCTCTATACACTACACACTGACCAATGAGGAAGCTACAGGGCTATTTCTGTTGCTCGCTATATGGCATCTCTATAGAAATAGGCCTAAATCATGTCTCTGGAAAATTTTACACTATTTATTAAATTATGTAAACCATACACTACAGCACTGCTTTGACATAAATGTAACAAATTTATATAAATTCTATGCCATAGCTTGGGGATATTCAATTAAAAATATTCTGGGGAAATAACCTTTCACTAATTACCCATAAAGACCTGAAGCTCATCCCTATGGGGAGTGACAGAGGGGGGTGATTTAGTTAAATATTAACAGTACACAGTTATGCATTGTCAACAAAGGATTATCAATTATGCAGTGTTGACATGGAATTCAAATGGTTTTAGTTATGAACGTATTTGTGAAAATGCAAGCGGATGGCAGAGCTAGGGATTTCCTAATCTCTAAGCAATAAAATTGTTATTTTTTTTAAATATACAAATAGGTCTATAAATACAGTAAGATACCGATAGTTTAAAATGAGAGATAACTTAACTGAAAACACACATCTTTGTAATATGTAGTTTAAAATATATTGCCAAATGTGTTTGGGATGCTTCCGAGACATCAGTCCAGCCAATATCCAATTTTGGTTCTATAAATTGGTGTATTAAGACAATTTACTGGCCAGTATTGGCCCAAAACACCTCAAAACATTAAACTTGTATTTTTACAAAGCTGTTCAGTAGGGGTGGGTATTGCCAACAACCTTGCGATACGATACGATTCGCGATACAGGGCTCTCGATACGATACGATTCGCGATAAAGGGGTATCCCGATACATGGTCTTCAAGGCGATACGTATCCCGATATTTTACATTACTTAACCTATAATTTTAAAAAAAAAGACAGATGTTTACTCAAATGTTATTTTTATTTTGGTGTAGCGCATCAGTTACAATGTAACAGAAGAAGGCTGTAAGGCAGAAACTGCCCTTGATTAACCTGTTAACACCCGCACTCGGCACAAGTGTACAAATATGTACCAGATGTTCCAAACTGTAATAAGATGTAATGTATAATAAATAAACCATCTTCTGAAATTTAGACATGTTTTCTTAAGATAAATAACTAAAACAAGCCAAAAAATTTCGCTCCATATGTCTCGTGTGCCTCCACCAGTGAGTGTGCGTAAAAGGAGGAGAGAGAGAGTCTCCATACACAGAGCACATGGAGCTAGACTATCACTACAGCACCTCTGCCCCACATGGGGCCCACCGCTGAAATCGTCTTTTCATAGGCTACTCAGATCTGTCAATCATTTCCTGAAAGAACCAATGACTGAAGAGGTTTTGCCGTGGAACTGTCCCTCGGTCATGCGTAATACGCCGCTAACTGGACGCACTCGTTTTGTTCCCCAAGCTGTAGAGCGGCACCCCGTAGCCGGACCGAAGCCTGGATACGCTTGTTTTGTAGCTAAGAGTGTGGAGAAAACAAACATACCCCACACCACTAACAGGAGCTAAGCGTTTAGCTATGCTAAGGACCAAGAGCGAGAGTAGTAGAGAGATGCGTCGCTCATCCATTCAGACAAACTCTGACTTTCTGGATTATTTCTCCACATGGAATTATTTTATGAAAAAAGCAACTGGATATTCTTTTTCTGTGGACTGTTACGGACTAATTGAGCACAGCTATTCCTGGATTGGACCTGGATTGGACCTGTTTCGGACCGACAGAACCGGCTCAAAGTTAAGAAATGCGATGAATATTTTCGGGAATTATAAGTTATGGCTCTTTGGGCTCGCTGTGTGGCATAAAATGAATGATATGGATGTTTTACTGAGGAATTAAGCTTTCAAACGATGTATAGCATGTCAATATTGGAAAAATAAGTACGGTGAATATCTGGCTTGATTTTTTAATGTTGTGCAATTGCCCGCCGGCGGGCGGGTGGGTGTTAAGTAATGTAAACATGGCTTAACAAGGCTGTATGCTGACATGCAGCTGCCTTTGATGAAAGTAAACTTAAGATATGGCCTTAACAAGGTGCAGAAGGAATGCTGCCTCTGACAATACGAAATGCGCATTGCAAGGATCACTTATCAGACGCAGTTTGCTGAAGCTTGATAAATAATGTTTGTTGCATGTAAAATATCGATACTGACGCCTCCGTATTGATACGTGTATCGCCAAGAGGCCCACGACGATGTATCCCTGTTTCGATTTTTTGAACACACCCCTACTGTTCAGTAGTTACAAAACACATATGGATTTTTTTTTTACCTTATGTCATTTGTGTATAAAAGGGAATAAATTATATTTTGCTTGAAGCCAAAGTATCGACATTGGCATCATAACAGAAAAACTTGGATCGGTGCATATCTAATTGTACCATAATTGTTCTGTAATAATATTAGGTAATATTCTTAAAATAAAATGACTCTCAAAATCATGACACTATAGTGTGCATATGATCCAACACAACACTGTAAGACCCAGCAAAACAAAACGCAAATCCTGACTGTTGCAGTGAGTGCTGTATCTCTGATGGACCATCCACCATAATATTTACTCTAGGCCAGGCTGCAAATGCTGAACCACTCCTCTGGTCCCACATCAGGCACTCCATCAGCCTGACAGTCCTGGGAACGACCCCACACACAAACACAGTTGGACAGGGGAGTTCTTCAGACCATGTCATTCACTTCATTGTGCGTTATAGCCAGGTCTTTCCTCTCTAGTCACTGAGTACACATGGCCAGTAAAAATCAGATCACTAAAATAATTAGATAATCCAATCACAAGATCAGATTTTTTGTGTGCTTTTCATGCAAAAAGACCTGGTGGCATGTGTCAGTTATGCAATGGATTTTTAGAGTAACTGCAATTTGTTAGTGATTATTTAGTAACTGTAAACTCTAAAAAATAAATCTATAAACCTTTAACATATTCTTTTCATTTTTGTCTTTGCCACATTAGATTCTCCATGTTTGCATTACTTTCCTTGTCAAAATGTGCTCAGGTTTGAACACTCAGATTACTCACATCAGATACAAGTTTGGTGGTCTGCGAGGCTTCAAGCACTGTCACCAGTACTGCTATTATACACAAAAGCATCAACATAAGAAGGAAAGAGTCAACAGTGTGAGAAAGTACCTCTTTGCTCTTGGCTCTAATGGCAGAACATGGGCATAACTGACATGGCCCAGTGCTTTATACAAGACCAATCCATAGGTAAGTGGATTGTTCTTGCTAATAGACTGGAGACTGAAGATGAAATGTCTCCTCTGAGGGCTGTTGATGGTGGCTTTGTACCACTGTGCTGTAAAGAGCGAGGCAGATTCTCAGAAAAAGTCAGAGTGAGCTTTTATAGCTTCTTCAGTCCTGAAACTCCAGTGTTCTGCTGTAACTGAGGTGAAAGCACTAGCTGAGCAGACCTCATGTACAGCTTTCAGTGCATGATGTAAAAAATACAGCTATAATTGCTGTTGCCAACACAATAATCATATCTGAACTAATAACCTAGGTATCAATTAAGGATGCACTGATCCAGCTTTTCCTGTTCAATATCGATACTTCTAGGGTAGATGAAGATATAATTTATTTCCTTTAAAAGACAAACAGCGTAGAGTAAAACATGGTTTAATTGTGTTTTGTAACTAATTTACCATTTAAAGTAACAGCTTTGAAAAAAATACAGGTTTAATATTACAAGCCATTTTCGCAATGGTGCATCCCAAGTAACAGTAACACTATGGTCTTGTGCTAAAAAGGTAGATTACAGACCACTTTTACTGATTTAGTTTAGTGTTTTTGTTTTTTTTAATCAGCACTTGTTGCTCTTGAAAATAACCATGATATTCACTGCAATAGCATCATTGAATATTCAAATTCAGTCTGCTTGTGTTGCATATAAAGTGCTAGCTCATTGCAATTACTGATAGGAGGCTGCACATGGCAGACAGAGAGCGCTACTCAACAACAACAACAACCACGCAAGCAAGGTCACGCATGTTTATGGTTTTCCATCCAAATAAATCTGAATTGCTAACAGAGCAACCAACAACTGGCAAAATGAAAAGAACCCAGCATTAATATTCATTAGAAATAAACACATCTGATGAGAATAAATAGCACTTATCCATAATTGGCCAGAATGATGCTGAATAACAGCACTGCTTCCTGTGAGACATGTATGGCCTTTCATTCCCTGGCTGCACATGAGCTTCTTTCAGGTGCAAAACAATTATCTCAAATTTAAATAATAAAGTACGGTGGTTTAACTTAAGTTAAATTCATGATTATTCAAAACTATTATGATCAATGATAAAACAGGGCTGCACAGTTGTTGTTGGGAATCAGCCAAGATAATACCCATTTTGTGGCATCTTCAAAATTATTGTAATTGTCTTAACTTAGTCTTTGTCTTATCAACAAATGGGGCAGCCCTTTAAAATCAGTTTGACTTGGCTGCAATCTCATCCTAAACAACAGCAATCAGCACGGGTCATGCACTGTGTCAAATATTTGTCATGTAAAACTTATTAGCTCCAACAACACACCGCTGTTTTCTATGACGCTTGGTAGAAATGGACAAATGCCCGATTCTCATTCTAGAAACTATACATCAGCACACAGACCAAAAGTAAGTGTGAAGACTGTCTAGAACCTTAAAAGTTATAGTCTTGAGGACAAGTTTACTTCCAGACAGATTAACGGGAAAGTGCATACAAAATTGACAATGGCACAGTGCAGTTTATTTCTGTGTTGAATATTGGCATTTGCAGTTGAATATAGGGTAATGAAAATAATGTGCTGATAAGCATTCACGTGGATTCATACTTGTTATATTTAACTGTCTGAATTATAAAGAAAACATTAGATAAACCATAACAGACAAAAATGTTGTATTTCGGCAAAGGTCAGTTCATAAGAATACATATTTATTGTTTACTGATTTTAGTGAATGCAATGTCTAAGGTTCAATTGTATATTTGCACTGTTAAAAATAACCACCAGTGAACTTTGACTCTTACTCCTGGACTTATACAGTCTATATGTAAACCAGGAACCAGTTCAAGAGTTACAGGCTATGAAAAATGTAGAAGAGTGATGTAGTTCACCAATAACACCATAAGGTTAAAAGCAGTGAAACATGAAATTGAATTATGGCAGAGGAAATATTACTTTTCTGCACCTGCACTTATTAATTTCTATTCACATTCACCTCATATTAAATGTATTACATTTTTAATTCCATTTACACAACAATCTGAAATTTTAAAGTAAAGAGCCTGCAGAGAATCTATCAAAAATGGTTTACTTGCAGAGACCTGTGCAGGAAACTATTAAGACCTCTGAACACGGAATATTCTTTTGTTACTGCTTTATGAGCTATTGATTTTTTTTGTTTGTTTTATAACATTTTACAGAGCATAAAAATGGGATGGAGAGGAGACTTTAATCAGTTCAAACTATTAGACATGGAAACTTGCAAAGATCTAGGACTGCAACAACAAATTCAATGCAGTGATCATTAAAATAAATAAATAAATAAATGATTGATGTTGGTGTGAGCTGTTGTCTCTGCCCATATTCTAACAGCACATCTTTAAGCACTGTGCCCTGTAAACATACTACAGATATATACTACAGATGTGCCCGTCACTGTCATTGAAATACAACCTGAGGACAAACAGAAAGCACTGAGGCGGAGACTGCACTGCTGACCTCTGCTGACTGAAGAATCTGTCAGAAGAAACCACATCTGCTGATGTCAAGAGCAATGCAGACGCAAAATTAAATTAAAGCTGCACTATGCAACTTTTCTGGTATAGGGTCCGCAAGCAGGTGCAGCTGTCCACCAGAAAAGTTACACGGTGCCCAATTATAAAAAGCCTGTCAAAATGCACAGGAGACTATGGTGACCTCCCACAGTCTAAAATTCTCCTCCATATTTTAAAAACAACCTGTACTATTATTGGCATTGCTCATTGTATTATCATAAACTTATAAAAGACTACACTGGTCAAAAATGATCAGTGACAGGTTGAATATAGGCAGTAAGTGAAATTTATATTTATATTATTCAAATAAAATTATTTATGCCGCCATACTCTTAACAAAATCTAAGGGAAATACTGTAATAGGTAGTCATTTCATTTAACTCTCACCTGACTTGTCATGTGTTTTAATAAAAACGAGAATAAGTTAGTGTTTCATGCTTGCTCTGATTTGTTAAATATAAACTTTACTGAAATACAAAGCAAAAATTCATGGGATCTCCCTCCTACACCCACACAAGCAGACAAGGGTATCCTGGTCACTATGGAAACTCCTCTCCACAGTGACACCTAAATTGTTGCATTACAGGTTAACCCATCAGCACCTAAACCTACTAAAGAGGCCACAGGTGGACATACAGGGCAGAGACGGTCATGATGATTGAGACAGGAAGAAGGACGAGGCTAAGAATAGACCTTCCTGGCTTGGCGAAAGTGACACAGATGAAGAGAAACGAGGAGCAATGCTGTGTACCCTGGCTGCTATGTGCTAGCCAGAACCAAAAGCAACAACTCGTAAGACCTCACAGTGGGTGGGTGAAAGAGGGGGCAGATGGAGAATGACGGATGGGGAATAAAGCAGTGAGGGGGATTGCTGGTACGTGTATATCCTACATTGACCTGTGTTAAGCTGGTGGGGACGTGATGCTGCAAGACCATAACCAGACGAACCTACATTCACACCAGGGGGCTGGCACGAGAACCAAATGGATGCAGTGATGTGGTGGAGATCACAGCTGCTAAAAGCCATATGGCATGTTTCCACACAGTCAGAGTTGACAACATCAGTTTCACTTTGATGTTAGGAAAATAACAATGTCAACATTACAGTTGCAGGCCAAACTTTGCTTATGATTTTATATAGAACAGTAATAATATGATTGCAGTAGTGGTCTTCCCTCCAGAGGCAGCAAGTCAAATGAGCAACATTTAGAGCTTGGAAATGTCCAAGTGGTAAAGCACTTGCAGTGTCCTGACCATGGTCATAGAGATGTGGACCGGACCAGCTGTAGGCAGGGCAGCAGTAGTGTTTCTACCAGAGCAGTCTGGGTCACTAGGGCTGGGACTGGATCAACAGCTGTGTCCAGCTGCGCTACATGGACACAGGGAGCTTTGTTTTCATATGAGAGGCAATTATGAGGAAATCAACTGTCTACACATAGTTTTATTTCCACAAAGAATAACCGTCTTTAGCCTTGGGAGTGCACGAGTCCCTGGCCGCTTCTGTTTTGTGTTTCCAAGAGCAAAGGGCCTAGAACAGCAGCAGTCTGGAGGAGCAGAGGGACTGGCTGGCACCGCCAACCAGGATGTGTGGAAAATTTGAAAAAGCCAATCCTGTTCAGGGGTAAGCGAACAGAACACATCAAGCAAGGAAAACTAAACCTCATAAGTTAAACATCACAATACTGAACAAGCAAACAGCCACACCAAAGTAGCAGCTGGAACAAGCATGTCAATAGAAATCGTACCAAATATCGATAGATGCAAAGCCCGTGTGCAGGAAGGAAAGCGCCCGGCTAATCACGGTGGACTCAGGAAACAACAACAAAAGAGAGGAGTACAGAGCAAAAGAAACCACGAGAGACGCGGTGCGTTTCTTTAAAGCGTAAATTACACCTCCGGGATTCCATTAACAAGGCTACACGTCCGTACCTACTGTGTCGAACCGGTTCCGCTCGGTCCACAGGAGGATAGCTGCCGCTCTTCCGGCTCCGAGTCGGGCGGGATGTGCTCTGCGCTGCGCTATGGACAAGGGAGCAGGAGCCTCGAGCTCTGCGCGTAAACTGGAGCTTGCGTCATTTCACCAGGATGGCACCAAAGCGCACAGCAATGCAGCCATCTTACTGAGGACTGCCCTGCCGACTCACCAATCAGTGGTCTGAACCACGGTCTGAATCAGGGTCTGAACCATGAACCAGAGATTTTTTTTCTCGTAGAAAGGGAGTCAGTCTTTGCCATGACATTTTTTTCAGAATTAAACAAAACAAGATGGTTCGAAAGTCAAGCTTATGTTCAGCTATTTGATTAATTTACCAAGTGAATGTCATAAAACTAATGCGTATATAAATGTTTTATATCTGTGCCATGTTCTATTGAAATAAAAACTCCCAAGAAATGTGATATTGCCTATTACGTTTGTTTGAACGCCTTATTTTCCAGCCCAACCGTCCTTACGTATTTTATGTCTAGTAGTAACTGAACTTTTTTTTTTTTTTTTTTATTGCTTAAAGGAATTTTTCCCCTCCCATTAAAATAATCAGCATGACAGACAAATCAACAGATAGCATAGCGCCCTCACATGGTAGCGGTATGTGCAGCTCATGAAAGTGCAGAGTTTGTGGTTTGGTTTATTACGGGTTTCGGGATAATCGTTCCTGTTCGATGGAACCTGAGCAAAGCAGTAATATAATAAAATGTTTTAATTTTAGATCTATATTACAGCAACAGGTTCTTCATATCTCTTCATTAGTTCTGTATTTATCCATAAAGTAATTAGTTGAGAATGCGACAGTTTCACAGTTAATATCACATTTAAATAAATTTAGTAAAACAAGTTAGAAGAAGCATTCAAAAAGCAAAGAGTTAAAATATCAATTGCACTGTGAGACAAATGGGAAGTGGCAAGTCACATACAGTACAGTCTGGGTCCAACATATGTGATTGATGGAAAAAAAACAAAAAACTATAGTTTATGAGGTAAGAAGCCTGTGAATCACCATGAACCAGGCAACAAACTCCCTTGTGGTCCAGAAATACAATATGTGGGCTGCCTTGGCACATAATGCCATCTACAGTGTAAAATTCATAACGCAGCTTTTTAACATAGACAACCATGTTAAAAATTACCCTCGTTTTCGGTGACTAGTTAATTAAGGCTGGTCACGCGGATGTTTGCCCCTCTCTGCTCCCATCACAGTCTTGGGGCTCAACATGTCACATGTGACATCAGAGTTCATCCCTCTCCATCTGCTGGAATGCTTCCAAGTCCTCCTGCCAGTCAGCAAGCAGTGACTCCACAGAGTGCCTGTTTTCTGTCCGGTCCTTGGCCTCATCTTTTGGCTCAGAGTCTGTCTCCTCTTTTGCCTCAGCTGAATGAGACTCTTTAGGAGTCAAGTCTTCAGAAAGGTCAACATTCTGGGAAGGGCTGGTTCCTTCATTTTCTCTATCAACTTCCTCTGGTGACATCACAACTTGAGAAGCAGGTTCGGCCCGCTCTGTCCTGGTTAATTCTGTTAGGCCCAGAGGCTCAAAGGAGGTTGCAGTTGTTGCATCAGTTACACAGCCCTCTTGTGTTTCTTGTGTATCCACACCTGAAAAGGAAACAAGTTAGACTGTATACACAGACACGCATGCATTCCCCCTCCTCAGTCAGTCCTCTGCAAATCTCTGTTAACGATTTTCATCCAGAAATAGCACAGTTTTTATAGCTTGGCTGTTGACCACAACAGCAGAATGTGGATGGTGAGTCATATTGCTCACAGGAAAAAGTCTTACAGAAATGGATAATGAAATACTAAATTCAACTCATTTTGATTGAGGACAATAATTATTTTTACGTAAATAAATACATTGATTCCAATTAAATAAAAATAACTTACTGTCTTCAATCAAGCTGCCAGGAAGAGGTTTACCTTTAAATATAGTTGCTGTTGATCCAAAGTTTAAAGGATTGTTTGAAAAGAGAGAAACAACAGAAAGGAAAAGACAAGCCATGATTACAGTCCAGTACAAGCAGAAACACAGATATAGTAAGGCTGCAGTAGCTACAGAGACAAATTTCTAGTTAGTCTAGTCTAGTTTGAAGGAGCTACAGCCAGAGTCTAAATCTGTAGATTTCCCTTCAAACCGTGTCCCGTCTTATGCTGTATAGATACAGTGTACATTTATATAAATATCTAATAATAATAATAATAATAATAATAATAATAATAATAATAATAATAAGTATTATTATAATAATAATAATAATAATAATAATAATAAGTATTATTATTATTATTATTATTATTATTATTATTATTATTATTATTATTATTATTATTATAAATATCTATTTTTCTTTTATAAAGAAGCATTTTATGGAGCTAAATTATTCCCTGATTGTGGGAAAGATGGACTGGGGTGGGTAGTGTTGTATTTTAGTTTTAGTTTTTCCTCGAGTGATGCAGAAAAGAGGGAGCCACTGTCTGTGTGAATGTTCTTGTATGTTAGATTTTTTTTTTTTATTATTTAAAAAAATCAAATACTGTTAGTGATCAGACCAAGGTCATACCTCTGTCCCGAGCTTTGTCACTCAGAAGCACCTCCACCTCTCGATACTCCTTCAGTGCCTCCAACAGGATGTTGCCCTCTTTGTGGAAGAGGAACAGAAGAGGTAAATTGATGTCATCAGTGCTGCGTCCATCTCCAGCCATTTGGAAGAGAGGAGCCGTGTCACTGCTACTGCCCTCATTGTCATCTGTGTAAGGAGAAATAATGGCATTTTTAATCACTAACTTTTTCTAAGGAATTGATAGTATGACTTAATTGTATTATATTGGTTGTGACTTATACAATGCGAATTATATGTAGGGGTTGGATAGTAATGTGTACAGCTTTATGCTCAATGGTAAAAAACTCACCAATTACAATACCCCCAATAGCACCAGCCTTCTGAATATGCCGGGCTTTCTCTGCAAACATGCACTGGCCTCTCTGAAGCAGTGCAATGTGGCCCTGGATATACTCAGCATTGGTAATCTCACTACAGCCACTGTAGGGTTCAGCTACGGTCACAAAACCTCTTACCTGAACACAACACCAAATTAGCAGAATGATTAACACAAAGAATGCACATTTCTATAATAGGCAAAATATGAAACTGAAATGGAATAATTCAAAACTGGACAAGTTTAAATTTACCCCAGTGACACTCTTGGACAGGTCTGTGCCAAACTGTGCAGGGCCTGCTGTCAGCACTACCCTGCCAAAGAACGGATGTGAGACAATCTGAATGGCTCTGGGGGGAAGCTGTTCTTTCTGCTGCTGACTAGACAACTCCATCATCTCTTGCATAAACCGCACTCCGTCCTCTGCTGCCACTGCACTCACGGCCTGGACATGAAAGAAGAAAAAAACATTTTTATTGATACAAATATAACCTTTTTCCATGTGTTCTGTAAAGACAAATATTTATTTAGGCCATTGTATACTTGTGTCGCATGCTGAACCAACTGCACTCGTCCATCCTTCAGGTGGATAAGGCTGACGCCCATTCTTCTGAGTAGCTCCAGATGTTCAGGGTTGTTTGCCATAAAATCCTGAGCTCTCAGAGGAGGACGGCCTATACCAGGCTCTCTGAACATTGAAAACAAATTGTTTAAAAACACTCACAGGAAAAAAAAAATTACTGTTAACAATTATTATCTTTTATAGATTCCAAACCTGTATGATGGAGCAGGCCGAGGGCAGCTCTTGTCCACTACACTGCGGATAGGTTCTCTGATATTTCGAGGAAAAGCAGGATCAGGAAACAGTAGCCGGGTGTTGGGACAAGTCCAATCAAAGTTTGAGTCATCCAATTCTTCTTCAGTCTAAAATCAATAATAATATAAGACATATATTTTATATTTCTGAGCCTATATCAAATGCATTTGTCCTTACTGTTATATTCAGAGTTACGGACGAAGAGCGGCGAGCAGTGGAAAGGGACAAAGGGAGAAAGTGAGCCTCTGTAGTAAAAATGTAGTCCTCCACATCAAACGGTACATCTTCCGCATCAGCAAAAAGCAGGAACAGATATTTAAACATTTCAGCAAGGAAGAATGAGTCCATTCTGGAGAGGAGTTGAATAAAGGTTTATTACAAAATGAACTGCATTGGGTTGAGAACATCCCATCATTATTTCCATAAAATAATTTGTTCTGACCTGTCCTCATGACTACCGGTGCGCACGTCCTTCATTGCAGCAAATCCACAGGGTACACGAGCATATCTATTTAGGTTGTCCAGAATGGTGCGACCTGCCTCCAAATAATATGGGTCTCCTGTGGCCTATAAAAAAATGATAAATGAGAAGACTGCTATCCAAAAATAGGGACTGGAAGATACATCAAACACAATTTTTATTATGTTAAACAAATCAAATTTTGGATATTTGATATATTCCGTTATGTTTAAACAATAATCAACAAATACATATGTAGGTGAAATATTTTAGATTGAAAGTATTTTAAAGCATATACTCGAGAATTCCAAAAAGCGCAGGGGGGAAGCAAACACTTTTTTGTCCCCGTGCCCCATGCCATTAAAACAATAATAAGCTCCTGAAGATATTTTGAATGTTTAGCTATTGTGCTGCTCTATTTTTGTGCTGCAATTTGATTAATAAAAGACATGCATGTTTTTAAATATAAAAAGAAAATACAAAGCCTGGGCCATACCAGTATTCCATTACATTAACCCATCTATTATGACAAAGTTCCCAGATAAATTACCTTGTACAGGAAATAAGTGCTCTCTGCAAACTCTGGCCTCAAGGGATGCTGCGCCCAGTGTACTCTAAAATCAGTTGTGAAGGCCTGGAGATGAACAGACATTAATGTGATTCAGTTGTGTGTTTGTTACTTGTTACTGCATACAAACTTTTCATCTAGGGGCTAAGATTTTTATTTTTTGTTTACCTCTGGCAAAAAGTTGTGTTTTTTCGTAACTTGATACAACATCTCATGTGTCTCAATAGCGGGCCGTATATCCCCCTTTAGCACCTGAAGAATAGAATAGTTATGTAATGTTACATAAAGAAAAATTATAAATAAATATTCATATTTAAGAGTGACTAAAATGTTAATCATTTAAAAAGATAATTTCAAACAAACCTGAAGACCAGGGAAGAAGGCAAGCAAAGAATCCATCCATGTCCGAGCAGGGAGCAGAGGTTTGTGGATGTGGACATCAAGCAGCAGCGGAGGCTGACTAATGTACTTCATTATGGATGCATAGTGCTAAATGAAATTGGGAAGGAAAAAATAGTAATACAATTACATGGCTAAAGCAAAAGACCAGCAAAATTATGTCTGAATCACTGTGCAAACCAGCTCAGGTTACACTGTGTGTTTGTATGAGCTCTTACTATATTGAAGCGCTGAAGGAACTGGTCATCTCCCAATAGTATGTAAGCCTTCAGAAGGTATTCATAGTATGAGTCAATTCCAGCTCCTACTCCACTGTCTGCAAACACACAGTAAACATCTCAACAAACAGGTTCAAGCTAATGGATTCTATCAATACTGGACTGGCTGTTTTTTTTAATTCTACTAAGCCTAGTATTAATATTTTTTTACTGGACCCACCTCTACGGACCCACTCTCCTGAGTGGATGTTGATTGTAGTTCCAACAAGATTGCTGTTTCTCTGCCTCTTTTCCCAAAGAAAGTCTAAGGCTTTCCGTGCATGAGCCTAATTGTGGGACAAGCACATTGAAGAGAGAAAGATTTACAGAAAAAAGAAACAAGAGTGTGGAGTTTCAGTAATCTAATAGTTTAGAGATAAAGTGAAAGATATCATAGAACAGAGGTTACTAAGAAACAAAGAATATGTTTGCCTTCAGCTTTAAAACACAATACTGGACATGATAAAACATGTCTTCTGTTTAACAATTGCCACAAAACAGTTTACATCTCACATATCTAAAAAACTCTATCTGTTCCGATATAAATATTTATCATAAGGTTTACAAAGCCATGTGAAGGAAATATTTATCAGAGTATTTTGTGACCTCAAACACAGGATCTCCAGTAAAACGACTTAAGGCAGCAAACTCCAAAATCATGGTGCCAGCACATGCAGTACAGGTGTCAGTTTCTGTGCCTGTTCTTGTCTCAGGGCCTCTAACACCATACTTCAGGTTCACCTGTAAAAAAGCTAATTAGTTTTGCTTTTAATCCTTTCAAAACAATACTATTAGTTATGTTTGAAGCTGGATTCAGTGGTATTATGTGGATGTCTCACTCTAGGATATGGCAGGCCACTGCTGGTGTTGAAGGCTGGCAGCAGTCTGAGGCCCACGTCTTTGGCCATGTGCAAAAGCTCATCCTGATACCATTGCATGAGCTGTCCTTCCTCTTTCAGCATCACAGCCATGGAGTGCCCTCCCAGAAGACCACTTCACAAGACACATACAGAAAACCAATTAGTCAGTATTAATGAAAAAACATTGCTTAAATACAGTATTTATTTATCTGTTATTGTATCTTTATATTATCATTCAAGCTTACCCAAGAACACGAATGTTAGTTTCAAATACTGAAACCACAATGTCATTGTCCAGCCTCACATCTGACAAGACTCTTCTAACTGCAGCTTCAAACTCTGTTGTTTTGTTTAAAAGCTAAAAAATAAAAAAATCTCATAAGATCAATTAGCTAAATAATGAAAAAAAAAACATTTGATTAAGAGTAGAGTTCATTAAGCTGCAAAACTAACACATTCAATAAAAAAGAATGTTGCAACTCACCACTAACGTATCCAGGGTATCAATAAGTGTCAGAGAGAACCTAGTAAAGAGACAGTTAAGAGTATTTTTATATTGCTCATGTTTACTATTTAATATTACTCATTTCACAGCATGTTTTGGATTGATTTTTGTCTGATTTTGAACCAGAATTAAGTGAATTCACGCACTTGCCCAAAGCATCATCCACGTCACCTCGGCTGGGCTCAAGACCTCGCACTCTGCCTCTGCATGTTAAAGGCATCAGTTCATCTGCCGGATATGCATGGTCCTGAGGAAGTATAAATAAGATATTAATTATCAAAAACACAAAACAGGGTTATGTCGCGGGACAAGATGAGAGAAGATCTGTGTAAATGCTTACCATATAATTTTGATATGCATGGTCAAACATCTCCACCACTTGGTCCCTTTTATAAAGAAAATAAAAAGGGTTTGTATACAGGTATGTGTTAACTGCGGTGAGATGGATACTTACTTTAATTTGTGTTTCTCCTCTCGTGTTATTGCCTCCCCATGAATGCACAATGCCCCAAGAAACAGTGGTATCAACAGTACGAGTAACATTATGAATGGCGGTCTTAACTTCAGCTCGTTGCAAAATATTTTCAGCTAATTTTCCTTGGTCCTAGAAACCCCAACATTACAATTCAACTACTCTAACCAGACCCCAACTTGGGAGAAAACAACTATTCCTCCGTCAGTGTGCAATATCCAGTCCATCAGGTTCAACAAAAACTATTCTTTGTAAGTGCTTAATAATCAGAAGCAGCAGAAGCAAAGAGCCTATGCTGTGTTAGGCATACATGTCACACCTGTTTACATTTCCATCTTGTCACCCGGATTTGCAACTAAGTAGGCTGAGACACGTTGACGTTTTGGCAAATTAAGTACACAACTGGAAAAAATATAAATAAAATCCTGTGATACGCGACAAATTCCAAGAACCTATTTTAAGCGTTTATGGATCTTACAATCAGACAATAAATCCAGCTATTTAACAGCTACATACAACAGTTTCCAACAGCCACCAGCTAAAACAGCAGTGTATAAAGGTCCATATAGAGGCCAAGTTAATTATTTCCACAAGAGCACAGGTTCTGTCAACTGTCGGCCAAGCAGGAGGCAGAAACTTGACAGTAGCAAAAAGGCTGATAAGCCAGTTAGCCAGATGTGCTAACTCTTAAAGCTACCGAAGGCCGAGAGGCTCGAATAACAAGGGAAACTGTCAAAAAAAATTTCATTTTAGAAAGCGTTGTTGGCTGGTAGTTTGCTTAATTTCTCGATTTGGAAGGAGGATAGTTCAGTCGATCACACAGCGGCATTTCGAGCATCTCTTCTGACTAGCCTGTCTATAAAAACCGGATGCTGCTTCGGTCAATACGTCAACAACATCCGTTTCCTGAAGTAAAGAAGTCTTGATTAAAACAAAAAATAACAACAAACAAACAAAACAAAAAAAAAAACACTCACAAACACACACAAAAAATCACGTGTACGCATTTATTAAGAAATATGAATAAATATTTAGTTGCTTATACGGCAATTTCAGCTCAACAAATACAAAGAATACGATAGTAAAATTAATTTCTTTATTTCACCCAACAAATTTGTAGACATGGGTGTGACGTTTTTGCTTAGTCTTCTATAATCTTTCCCCCCTCCCCCCGTCCGTCTAACCTTTAATCTTTGGACCACATTTCCCAAGAAGCCCTGCGTCGTTACTTGATTTTTGGCACTGTTCACGTGACGAACCTTTTCCATATATCGCGTTCACAAACACATCGGAGTTGTTCCAAAGACTTGCTAAATCCTATTCCTCATTCGCCCAAATAAAGAGAGACAGGTACGTGGTTTTATGAACAAGCTGGTTTAAATGTTGGCTATTTGTTGGTTGCGCACTGTTACGGTAGTTAAGTATGATCTTTCGTTATTTTTATTTTCCTGTCTTGTTTATATTATATTATGTTTTTGTCCGCTGCAACACTAGAGCG
Organism: Odontamblyopus rebecca; assembly: GCA_030686955.1. Taxonomy (NCBI): domain Eukaryota; kingdom Metazoa; phylum Chordata; class Actinopteri; order Gobiiformes; family Gobiidae; genus Odontamblyopus; species Odontamblyopus rebecca. The sequence goes on along the minus strand of CM060660.1, from coordinate 20,023,010 downwards.
CGAGAAATGGCTCCTGCGGAAGCAATAATGTCAGGACTTGTTGCAGCCACATTTACTCCATTGACGCCAGAAGGGTATGTATCTGCTGACCTGCTTGCTTGTCTTAAAATCACACAAACTCAGAAAGTTCTTTAGTGAGTATTCTTAAACGTATGATTATCCTTCTTCCAACAGTGAAATCAACCTGTCTGTGATTGAACCCTACATTGACTACTTGATCAACAAGCAAAATGTCAAAAGTATATTTGGTGAGCATTATGTATTACTGTGTTTTGTTGAGTTGGTAATAATTTGTGCTTTTCAGACAAAATGATGTCCTGTCATTTCGTAACACTAAAGAAAATTATTCAGCACTTCCACATCAACATTTTATATTGTGACTCCACCTTTGTCTGAGTCATCATCATAATGTTGATGCTGCTTTCATAATTACTAATAGTCCAAATTATAAACTAGTTAATGGTTGAAATGCATAAACTAAACTATTACTCCTAAACTATTCCTCTACTCTTCTAAATTACTATCTCTTTCTTGATTTGATCTTTTTCTGATGTTGAAGTCTTGATTAATGAAGGCTGTCCTGTCTGTGCTAAATAATGCTGGCTTTGCATTTTAATGACATTTCTAACTGTTTGCAGTGAATGGCACAACTGGTGAGAGTATGTCTTTAAGTGTGGCTGAAAGGAAGGCACTGGCTGAGGAATGGTGCCACAAATCCAAGGGAAAGTATGTCATAATTTTATATTTATTGTCCATCATCATTTGATTTTTTTTTTTTTTTTTTTTTTTTGCCTGTATTTCTCCAGAATGGACAACGTGATAGTGCATGTTGGTTGCATGAGCCTCAGAGATTCTCAGGAATTAGTAAGTTGTTGAAACCCTGAACAGGTTTTCTGCTGTGAATTATTTAATTTTTTTGACATTTTGTTTTTTATTGATTTGAGTATACACTATATTATGTATCAATTGATATAGTAGTTTATGTTATGTTATCTATATGGTTTTTTTTATCTAGCTAGAAGAAGTCAACATTTTGATTGATTTAATTAGTTGCACATCATGGCAAAAATGATCAACCCAATGACTTTTCTATAAGCTATTTGCATATGATATTACCTAGAACCCTTTGGAAATTTGTAATAATTACATTTGTCATATGTGTTTATAAACCCATGTGAATAGCGCTTGTAATGTTAGTTTTACATTTTGGTTTGTAAACATTTTCTCTAGGCCCGCCATGCGGCTCAAATTGGGGCAGATGGGATAGCTGTCATTTCCCCATCTTTCTTCAAACCCGGCACTGCAGGTTGATCACCTGTTTGCTAGTGCTCTTTTTTTTGGTCTTTTTTGTTTTATGCATTATACTTTATACTGACAAAACATCACAAGTAATTCTCTGCATTTCAGATGACATAAAAGCATTTCTGCGAGAGGTGGCTTCAGCAGCTCCTAACCTGCCCTTCTATTACTATCATATACCAGCCATAACTGGCGTGAATGGTAACTGTCTGCATTTGCCAACTCTGCACAGATGTAGTGAAGAATAATATATTGTTATATATTTCCCATTATATATTAATAGCTGATGTTCTCCACAGTGCCTGTACGAGATTTGCTGAAAGACATAGAAGACCTCATTCCATCCTTCAGTGGAATAAAGTTTAGTGGGCATGACCTTATGGATTTTGGTCAGTGTGTGAGCAACAGTCGACCAAACTGGGCTGTGGTCTATGGCGTAGATGAGGTCAGCAGCTTTTTTAATTTATGTTAATGTTATGTTTTATTGTTTTTATATTTTGATTACCATCACTACAAACACAATGAATTAAAAGATCCAACATAATTTGAATTTTAGCAATTACTTGCTGGTCTCGTGATGGGGGCAAATGGTGCAGTAGGCAGGTTAGTGTTACTAAATGTACTGATAAGATTCCTTATCCTAAACTGAATGTTTTCCTCCTTTTCCTAATAGCACCTTTAACTATGTAGGAAGTTATATGAACAAGCTGATGACTGCTTTTGAAAATGGTGACCAACTGCAAGCTCGGGCAATACAAGTATTATAATAATAATAATTATTATTGTTTTTATTTGTGATCAGATGGATTGATATTTTTAATAATGCAATATTGTTCTTTATACTTTCTTATTAGTTCAAGTTGCAAGAACTTTTAAGTTTTGCCATAAAAAACAGTAAGTGATTTTTGTGGGTTCCTGAGGGTTAATTTTCATGTGTGGTTAAAATGTTTGTGTTCCTGCAGAATTTGACTTGGGAGTGAACAAGCAGCTGATGTCTGATGTGTCTGGCTTGAACCTTGGTCCACCTCGACTTCCTCTGGTTCCGTGTCCACAAGATTATGCCAAGTCCATCTTGCAGAAATATCACAGTCTCTTTCACGACGCTAGGTCAATTTGAAGGTGACTGTAAGCCACAGAAATATTGTTGTAGCCTAGTATTTACTGAAATTAGGCTTAATGTACTTTGAGCTCACATTAATAATTTTTGTGTTTGTATTACTTGTCCTCAGATGACCATACTGTAACATTTACATAATTTAGCTTTGTTATTATGTTCATTAAATGCTTTAACCTCTTGAGACCCTGTGGCCCCATACGAGGACATTACATTTTTGCCTCTTAGCACCATGATTTTCAATTATTTTAAACTTTCACCTGTAATCAACTAAAAACCTCTACAGCAGCTCCCGAAAGTAAAAAAAAACTGCATGGTAAAGTTTAGATGCAAAATTTATGAATAAAACCAATGTATTTATGTACAATAATGTCTCTTCATGTATCTCAATGTATCTTCATTTGGCATTAAAATTTGACACATTTTATTGACCACAGCAGACGAGAGCATCAGTAAATGTCATGTCCTCGTTTGAAGACATTGGGACTATGTTATATTATTGATTGTACATGTTGTTAGGTAAACTTGGGAATATTTAGATGAGTTTACAGTTATAAATTGCTGGACGTTTCTGCTGCTATAGGGAAACTGCTGCCGGTCTCCACTTTTTGCACCTCTACTTTTTTTTGTAACGATTGAAAACCAGAAAAAATTAAAACATTTTCAGGCCTTTTTGTGTGTTTTTAACCTCATTGAACCCCAACCCGCTCACGGTCGACCTACGTCACATTTGGCAGGTTTAGGGCTTGAAATAAACAGCTAATTGCTGTTTGTTTGTTTTTTGTAATTTATTTATACATTTTAATGTTTTTACATTTTTTAACCTCTTGAGGCCCACCGTCCCTTATAAGTGTCCAATGGTGTCATACAGAAGACTTACTTAGTAGGTCCTACTTATCCCAAATAGCAAGAAGAAATGAAAAATGCACACCAGACAAAAGCTCGGGTCTCAGGAGGTTAAGACAACCTTGTTCAAGGTTATTTATTTTAAAGTTGGTTGGTATTGTTTTTTGATTATTATTATATCCCCTCCCCGAACCGCCACCTTAACGTGGTGGAGGGGTTTGAGTGCCTGAATGATCCCAGGAGCTATGTTGTCGGGGGCTTTATGCCCCTGGTAGGGTCACCCAAGGCAAACAGGTCCGGGGGGACGGGTCAGACGAAGAGCGGTTCAGAAGCCCCTAATGATGATGACCATACAAAGGCCAGTTACGTCGCCCGGAATGGCGACACCGGGGCCCCACCCAGGCCTGGGGTGGGTGCACGCCGGCGAGCGCCTGGTGGCCGGGCCTTTCCCCACGGGGCCCGGCCGGGCCCAGCCCGAAGGAGCGACGTGGGGCCACCCTCTGGTGGGCCCACCACACGCGAGAGGAGCCATAGGTGTTGGGTGCGGAGAGATCTGGGTGGCGGTCGAAGGCAGGGGCCTCGGCGACCGGATCTCCGGACATGGAGACTAGCTCTGGGGACATGGAATGTCACCTCGCTGGGGGGGAAGGAGCCTGAGCTTGTGCGGGAGGTTGAGCGTTACCGGCTAGATATAGTCGGCCTCACCTCCACGCACAGCTTGGGGTCCGGAACCCAACTCCTTGAGAGGGGTTGGACTCTCCATTTCTCTGGCGTTGGCCGCGGGGAGCGGCGGCGAGCTGGTGTGGGCCTGCTCATCGCCCCTCAGCTCAGCCGCTGCGTGTTGGAGTTCACCCCGGTGAACGAGAGGGTCGCGTCCCTGCGCCTTCGGGTCAGGGACTCACTGTGGTGTCGGCCTACGGGCCGAACAGCAGTGCAGAGTACCCGGCCTTCTTGGAGTCTCTGGGAAGGGTACTGGACAGTGCGCCGACCGGGGACTCCGTTGTTCTACTGGGGGACTTCAACGCCCACGTGGGCAACGACAGTGACACTTGGAGAGGGGTGATTGGGAGGAACGGCCTCCCCGATCTGAACCCGAGCGGTGTTCTGTTATTAGACTTCTGTGCTAGTCACAGTTTGTCCATAACGAACACCATGTTCGAGCACAAGGGGGTCCATCGGTGCACGTGGCACCAGGACTCCCTAGGCCGGAGGTCGATGATCGACTTTGTTGTCGTGTCATCTGACCTCCGGCCGTGTGTCTTGGACACTCAGGTGAAGAGAGGGGCAGAGCTGTCAACTGATCACCACCTGGTGGTGAGTTGGGTCCGCTGGCGGAGGAGGAAGCCGGAAAGACCTGGCAGGCCCAAGCGTATCGTGAGGGTCTGTTGGGAACGTCTGGCAGAACCTTCTGTCAGTGCGGCCTTCAACTCACACCTCCGGGAGAGCTTCTCCCGGATCCCGGGGGAGGCTGGGGACATGGAGCCCGAGTGGGCTTCGTTCTCGGCCTCTATTGTCGATGCGGCTGCTCGTAGCTGTGGCCGTAAGGTCTGTGGTGCCTGTCGCGGCGGCAATCCCCGAACCCGGTGGTGGACACTGGAAGTAAGGGATGCCGTCAAGCTGAAGAAGGAGTCCTACCGGGCCTTGCTGGCTCGGGGGACTCCTGAAGCAGCTGACGGGTACCGGCAGGCCAAGCGTGCTGCAGCCCGGGCGGTTACAGAGGCAAAAACTCGGGTCTGGGAGGAGTTCGGGGAGGCCATGGAGGACTATCGGACGGCCCCAAGGAAATTCTGGCAAACCGTCCGGCGCCTCAGGAGGGGGAAGCAGTTCTTCACCAACACTGTTTACAGTGGGGGGGAGAGCTGCTGACCTCGACTGGGGATGTTGTCGGGCGGTGGAAGGAATACTTTGGGGATCTCCTCAATCCCACCGTCACGTCCTCCGAAGAGGAGGCCGAGGCTGGGGACCCAGAGGCGGACTCATCCATCACCCTGGCCGAAGTCACTGAGGTGGTCGGAAAGCTCCTCGGTGGCAAGGCTCCGGGGGTGGATGAGATCCGTCCTGAGTACCTTAAGTCTCTGGGTGTTGTGGGGCTGTCTTGGCTGACACGCCTCTGCAACATCGCCTGGCGGTCGGGAACAGTACCTTTGGACTGGCAGACCGGGGTGGTGGTCCCTCTGTATAAAAAGGGGGACCGGAGGGTGTGTTCCAACTATAGGGGAATCACACTCCTCAGCCTTCCCGGTAAAGTCTATGCCAGGGTACTGGAGAGGAGAGTTCGGCCGATAGTCGAACCTCGGATTCAAGAGGAGCAGTGTGGTTTTCGGCCTGGTCGTGGAACACTGGACCAGCTCTACACCCTCCATCGGGTGCTCGAGGGTTCATGGGAGTTTGCCCAACCAGTCCACATGTGCTTTGTGGATCTGGAGAAGGCATTCGACCGTGTCCCTCGTGGTGCCCTGTGGGGGGTGCTCCGGGAGTATGGGGTCCGGGGCCCTTTGCTAAGGGCTGTCCGGTCCCTGTATGACCGGAGCAGGAGCTGTGTTCGCATTGCCGGCAGTAAGTCAGACTTGTTCCCGGTGCATGTTGGTCTCCGCCAGGGCTGCCCTTCGTCACCGGTTCTGTTCATTGTATTTATGGACAGAATTTCTAGGCGCAGCCAGGGGCCGGAGGGGGTCCAGTTCGGGGACCACAGGATCTCATCTCTGCTTTTTGCGGATGATGTTGTCCTGTTGGCTCCATCGAGCCAGGACCTGCAGCGTGCACTGGGGCGGTTTGCAGCCGAGTGTGAAGCGGCTGGGATGAGAATCAGCTGTTCCAAATCCGAGGCCATGGTTCTCGACCGGAAAAAGGTGGATTGCCCTCTCCGGGTGGGTGGGGAGTCTCTGCCTCAAGTGGAGGAGTTTAAGTATCTCGGGGTCTTGTTCACGAGTGAGGGGAGGATGGAGCGTGAGATTGACAGGCGGATCTGTGCAGCGTCGGCAGTGATGCAGTCGCTATATCGGACCGTTGTGGTGAAGAGGGAGCTGAGCCGAAAGGCGAAGCTCTCGATTTACCGGTCAATTTACGTTCCTACCCTCACCTATGGTCATGAGCTCTGGGTAATGACCGAAAGAACGAGATCGCGGATACAAGCGGCCGAAATTAGTTTCCTTCGCAGAGGAGCTCGGTCACACGGGAGGAGCTCGGAGTAGAGTCGCTGCTCCTCCAAGTCGAGAGGAGCCAGCTGAGGTGGCTCGGGCATCTGGTCCGGATGCCTCCTGGACGCCTCCCTCGGGAGGTGTTCCGGGCATGTCCCACCGGTAGGAGGCCCCGGGGAAGACCCAGGACACGCTGGAGGGACTATGTCTCTCGGCTGGCCTGGGAACGCCTCGGGGTCCGTCCGGAGGAGCTGGAGGAAGTGGCTGGGGAAAAGGAAGCTTGGGAGCCCCTGCTTAGACTGCTGTCCCCGCGACCCGGCCCCGGATAAGCGGAAGAAGATGGATGGATGGATGGATTATTATTATTATTATTATTATTATTATTATTATTATTATTATTATTATTATTATTACACAGAAAATAAATAAATACAAATTATGCAATGAAGAACAAGCAATACTAGACAGGAGGAGACAGAGGTAACAGAAGGGCAGTCAAGGGTCACACATAACCAAAATTCACGTTAACAAATAAAATATAAATTGAATTGCTCGAGAATTTCCAGGGTTTTAACCACTTTGGAATTGGAGGGCAAGTGGATGGTTTTCTTATAGTATTGTATTTCGGACAGGAAAATGGGGAGTGGGGTAATGAGATATTTGTGTGGTAATGTCCATACATTTTTCCATAGAATGTTGTCAACAAAGTATCTCCCTTGGTGAATCGCGTATGGGACCGTAGATATATTTCTTTGAAACAAATCTCTTATTTTCCTGTTTTGATTTAACTCTTACACCGACGACTAGACCATAGACTATACCCTAGACCATATATACGGTCTATGGACTAAACGGACCACAGACTGGACACGTGCTGTTTAGGGTTACTATAGCAACGCACTGCTCCACCACACGCGCCGTAACTGCTTGTTTTTTTTACTCTAAAAACATCTAAATTAACTTATGTACTAAGTATCAGCTGTATCTAGAATGTCAAAAGGCAAGGTAATGTAGATTATATCCTAAAAGACTGAAGTTAGTAAATCAAGATAAACTGCTGTGTGTAACGTATGGAGAGGGCTGTGTATTTCCATGGAGGACGTGTAACTACGTAGCTTTGCTAGCTGTTGCAGTTTTGCTCGTGTTGTTTTATTTTATCATATAATTTAGGCATGTGTGTTATTATAGTGTCACCCAGATGTTGATTTAGTTTTGGCGGAAAACTATTTTGTGTGAATCTTCAGGCATGTAAGCTAGATAATAGCTAAGATAATACTAATAAATTAATTTTTCTTTTAAGTATTGCGATTTCGATTCAAATATCCGATTTGATTTCAAATCAGGATTCAGTTCATACTCCAAGAGCATATTTAAGATTAGACCTATGATTTTAAGAATGTCCTGCATTATCAGAACAACATTTGAACGTGTTAATCAAATGCATTTCATTACTGAGAACATATTATAATAATTAGAGTTTTTGTGATTTGATAATTGTGACAATAAAATTTTATTTTAATTCTGATTAAGTCCTCCAAAGTAGTCCTCCAAACATAGCCTATTTCATTTGGACCTTTTTTCTGCTTAGGTATCTGGAAACAAAGGCTCATATGACTGTGAAAAAAAAGAGCGGTGAGTGTTGATGTGTAATACTTTGTGAAGTAAATTACCGCTTAGCCAAATAATATGTGCTATTTCTCTTTATGAATCTAGAGAAGGACGAATACCTGTGTACTACAAATGTGGCCTGATGAACAACACCATACAGGACGTCTTAAGGCAGAGACCAGGCTGGGTAGAAGTCAAAGAGTAAGTGGCATTATAAAATTCTAAAATAAAATATCAGTTTATTCATCTTAATGGTGAGCTTTAACAACCAGTGATGGAGAGTGGGATTTTAACTGGTGCGACGTGGCCTGGCTAAGAGAAAACTTTGATCATTCTTATATGGAGGAGCATGTAAGAATAAACCATTTCCGCAACCATTATGAGGTGAGACATTGTCAGTGATTAAAACCTAATCATCAGCCTTGTACAAATAATGATGTTTTGTTTCACAGCTGACTCGCAAAAACCTCATGGTGAAAAATCTTAAGAGGTATCGAAAAAGTATTGAAAGAGAGGAAGGCCGCATGGAGGCGTCCAAATGTGACTTTTTCCCCTGTACTTTCACACTTCCCAGTGAATATCATCTTTTTGTAGAGGAGTTTAAAAGAAGCCCTGGCAGCACCTGGATCATGAAACCAGTGAGTAAACAGGCCAAACATTTTCATAACAACTTGCAGCAACAGATTATACAATATAAAAATTATTTCTTCTTTAAGGTCGCAAAGTCTCAAGGGAAAGGTATTTTTCTGTTTAAAAAATTAAAAGACATCATGGAGTGGAAAAAGGTAAAGCTGTAATTCCTAGTCACAAAACCATTGTATATTTTATGTTTCTTATGTTTTTAACTGAATCTGAATAGGATGGCACTCGCTCAGAGGAGCAGAAGGATATAGTTCAAGTTGAGAGCTATGTTGCACAGCGCTATATAGAGAACCCATATCTCATAAATGGTGAGTTCAAATGTAATATAATGATTATATTTATTTTTACTTTGGAATCTTTGCTTTTTGTTTTTGATGATAGGAAGAAAATTTGACCTGAGGGTGTATGTACTGGTCACCTCAGTATGTACCACTTTTTTATACTTAAGCTGTAATACTGATCTATAGAGACTATTTAAAACAGAGGTATGTTCTGGTTTTGTTTTCCAGTATGTTCCCCTGAAGGCCTGGCTCTACCGTGATGGCTTTGCACGCTTCTCAAATACTCGTTTCTCTCTAAGCAGCATTGATGATAAATGTATCTTGTGTTAAAGATTCCTTATTTATAATGATAATGTTTTACTTTTTACCAAAGCCCATGTCTAACAAAGATGTTTCATAAAAACATTCTAGATATGCACCTGACCAATGTAGCTGTTCAAAAAACTGCTCCTGATTATGACCCTGAGAAGGTGGTTAACTGACTAATGTTTTGATTTTATTTTCTGTAAATGACATTTATTGCTTGTTGTTCATGCAGTATCTATGTTCCTAACATTGTACCTTAAGCTTTAAGTATAATTTATCTTTTTATTCAGGGATGCAAGTGGCAGGTGCAGCAGCTTCGCAGATATCTGACAGCCAAACATGGTAGAGAGAAGATCGAGACTCTTTTCAAAGACATAGATAACATCTTTGTCCGCAGCTTACAGAGTGTGCAAAAAGTTATCATTAATGATAAACATTGTTTTGAGCTTTATGGATATGACATTCTTCTGGATGAGAACCTCAAACCGTCAGTATCACAGCTCTTGAAGTTAAGTTTTGTAAGGGTCATGTTGGTTACTGTTTTGTTTTTCTGTCTTCCCTTGTTTAAGGTGGCTAATCGAAGTGAATGCTTCTCCATCACTCACAGCCAGCAGCAAAGAGGATTATGAAATGAAGTGTCGTCTTCTGGAAGATACATTAAATGTTGTTGATATGGAAGGAAGGTAAGTAGTTTTAATGAAACCTATTATTTAAACTGCTGGAAGAAGGTGAGGGATATGTCTCTTAATTTTGCCCTCATGACTTCAAGAGTATTTAGCAGCACTAACATTTTGTTTGTTTTTAAATAAGCTGAGAAAGTCTAATGCATAAGCCTTTCCTTTAAAATAATACTTGATGCATACATGCCGCATATACAGTTTACATTATACATAATGCTAGTTTTAAAAGCAGCCTAACAGTCACATACATAGTACGCAATATCAGCATTTTATTTATTGAATATGTTTTAATTACGTTTCCAGTTTGATTACATTTATATTTTAAAAATGCAAATATTTTACACATTTTTAAACGTTATGGTTCATTTGTGTGGCCATAATCTTTATCTGTTAGGTTCAATGGCAAAGAAAAGAGAATGGGGGGGTATGATCTTATGTGGAATGATGGGCCTGTCTACAGAGAGGACCTCAACCCAGAAACCTATGGCAGTACATTCTTTAGGGCCAATACACATTTGGGTAAGCTGTAAGATAGATTTTTATTAGTATGTCACTGTTTGAGAATAAATCAGCCTATGTATGTTTTTTCCAGGGTGTATAAATGACAGGGAGAATCACCTTTGCAGACAACGGCTTCAAAGACAAATTCAGGCCCGGAAAAGGATATAGTATTAATTTTAGGCTTCATGATGCTGCCTCTTTAGATTTGTTTCTCTGTATGAATAATCAAGCATTGTCTTCAGTCATGTTTCTATGGGTACTCCCTTAATCAGTTACAAATACAATTTCTAAATTTATAATGTAAACATAAACAATTTTTGACATCTGACATTATTCTTTACAGCGATTTAATTGTTATATTCTATGAAGATAAGACCTAGTCGGCATTCTAATTTAATCACAGTCTCTAAACCTCCATATAAAAGTTTCACTACTTTTTTCATATCTTACTTAAGGAAGATAATTTGTTCCATTAGATTTTGAACATGGCTTTTGCCGTGGCATCTTGGATCTTTCCTTCACTGCAAATTTTACACTCTGAATTTTGACTGCTGAATTTGAGGGCTTGAAAATATTTGTGCTGAATATTTAAAAGGTGATTTTTTCATATTGAAGTTTAAACACTTTGAAAATGTGCTGTTTCAAACATGTTTCTTCAGAGTTCAAAAATTCAAAGTGAGAACTTCAGTGGCATTTCAAATTCAAAATCTGATGAAGCAAATGATCTTCCACACTTATGTATTACAACACAGCAATGACACCTCACCAAAAGACCAAACACACGGAACTTTCATTCATGACTACAGTTCTTTTGGGGGACGTTTTACGAGTTGCACACAAAACGACAGCGCTTCCGGCCAGCTCACCGCGTCAGCCTGCGGTGTTGTCAGTTTACAGGCTGTCAGGCAAAAGGTATCGGGAACCTGTTGGCTTTAGTGGGTCTGTTCGGAGAACAGAACCGAATCTCGACACAACATGGTGCTGCTGACGATGATAGCCCGGTTGGCCGACGGGCTCCCACTGGCCGCTTCAATGCAGGAGGACGAGCAGGTATAATGTTCACTGCTTTTTGCTTATGTGGCCCCTGTATGCTGTGTACTTTTGGTCAAAGCTGGCTGACTTCTTCATAAATATTAGCTTTCTTCCAGTTCCATCCATTTATAAATCTTCACAATTCAAACCACGTAAATCTTGTTTCATTTTCTGGACCTATTGCACAACTAAACATAAATAAACCCAGGTGTTGATACTTTTAGGCGGTCAGGAGGCAGAAGGCCAACCTGTTTTAGAGCCGCCTAATTTTACCTTATGGACCTCACTCATCATCTTGTACTCAATATGTTTGCTGTTTACACGATGACTTTGATACAGTCTATGTTTATATGAAATAAATATTAGGTTTCTTAGTTGCTACTTTGTCATTCTTTACAACAACTGCTAGACCAGAAGGTGGATTCAGTTATATAGCTTAGACTAATATTGTAGATTATTGCTCTATTTGTCTCATTGTAGGGGAAAAAACGGAAAAAAGGCATATATATTCTGTCATATTTCATAAAATAAAATAAAAAGATTATAAAATAATAAAGTTCCCAGCAGCTTCTAGTGGTGTTGAGATTACACAATCTGGTATGATTATTCTTGCATGTTCTGTTATGGTCTAATATTTTTCTCTACTCTCTTATTTGCTTTCATAAAGGGGAGTGAAAAGGTTTGTGGTGTCTCTGCTCTAATTAATTAATCTGTGATGCTACATTACAGTTAAAATTTTATTACATCAGTCAGATGAAGAAAACATACATTTTCCAATGTAGCAACACAGACTGTCTGCTTGCACTGTAGTTGATTTCAATGCCATAAAGTGGAAATGCAATTGTTCTGTCCAGGTATTTTTATGTATTTGTAATGTATTGAGTTTTTGTTACAGTCATTTCCAGCCCCAAATACAAAGGCTTGTTTAATTAAATTTAAATCTAATAACTGATGTTTTTGTGTTTTATTTAGTTGGGTCGGGACATCCAGCAATACCAGAGTCAGGCCAAACAGCTCTTCAGGAAACTCAATGAACAGAGTCCAACACGCTGCACACTGGAGGCTGGCTCAGTCACTTTCCAGTAAGTTTTCATATTCGTTAAAATGTCAAAACTTATAATATATACTATTATAACAATTGTATTTATTTATTTTTATAGTTATTGTATAGAGAAAGGCGTGTGTTACTTGGTGTTATGTGAGGCCAGTTTCCCTAAGAAGTTAGCTTTTGCTTACCTTGAAGACCTGCAGGCAGAATTTCATGAGCAACACGGTAAAAGGGTTCACTCAGTGTCCAGACCTTACGCCTTTATTGAATTTGGTAAGCAAATCAATATTTCACTCCTGTTACAGTTTTAAATGCATTTTTTCTGTCTCATAATATGTGTTATAATATGCCATCAAATCACAAAGATAACCTAAAATGTAACTAAAATTGAATGCAATTATGCAAAACTTCAGATTGCCATTCCATTGTGTAAACTTATATTTTCTTAGACTCTTACATCCAGAAAACCAAAAAGTCTTACATCGACAGCCGAGCACGAAGAAATCTAGGAAGCATCAACACAGAACTCCAGGATGTTCAGAGAATTATGGTGGCTAACATAGAGGAGGTTCTACAGCGGGGAGAGGCCCTTTCTGGTGTGTACATTTTATCATGTACATTTTGGAGTAGAAACTAGTATTGTTTCCTTCATTATTCAGATTAGTGTAAAAACATTTTGCAACCCTGTGTAAATGTTATGGATTGTATTGCCTATTTATGGCTTTGTTTTTTTCTTGCAGCTCTGGACTCCAAGGCTATTAACTTGTCATCCTTGTCAAAGAAGTACAGAAGTGATGCCAAGTATCTAAATACCCGCTCTACTTATGCCAAGCTTGCGGCAGGTGGTGTCTTTTTCATCATGCTCATTGTGTATGTGCGCTTCTGGTGGCTCTGAGAGAGAAACCCAAGAAGAGGAAAAGGAGTATCAAAGCAAACTGAGCTACACAGAATCAGTAGACACTAAAAAGCCACCACTTACAAACTAAAACAAGGATCCCTGCGCTAAATAAGACTTTACCAACATCTAGTCAGTTTGTTTTTGACTGTCAATAAATGTGCGCTTTCAATACAAATGAAGTTTTATCTTAACAAAATGCAAAGTAAAGATGAATGAAGTTTTGTGTGGATTTCTCTTAATCTGTGGTGGAAATGGAAGTGTACAAACCTTTTTTGTTTATAAATCTGCACAGTACAACAACAGGTCTTGTCAGAAGACTTCATGACTGATATGAGTAAAGGCCGGTTCTTGCATATGATTAAATGTGTAATTGTATAACTCACCTAGCAGAAATGACCATTAGAATGACTCAATAATTAAAAAAAATATATACTGATTTTGTCATGCCCAAAAATGTCAAAGTCAACTGAGATTTTATGATTGTTTTTATGTGTTTTCTGATCTACATTCGGTTTTCCTATACTGTTAATGAATCCATTATTGGTCACATTATTCTGTCTTTAGGCTGTCCTTCAACCAAATTTGTAGAAAAGGCAGGTATTGAAAATAACAGCCACCCAATTATGTTTACTTACTGTAAGCTCTATAAATGTGTTGGTGCAATTTAAAAGACTGTAAAAAGCAGGATGTGTAAAGGACACATTTTTTTCTTTCTCTTATCAAATAATAAAATTATTTGCTTCAAACTTCGCCACATCTGTGAAACTGATTGGGAAATTATATTCACGCATTTACCATTTGACTGTGAAATAAAATATGTGCTGTTGTGATACTTCTGTTTGTAACCACCAGATGGAGCCCTGCATTTAGAATTGCACGGTTCTCTTTGTAGAGTGACACTCAAAAAATGAGCTGGCCTTGCATATATGTGTGTATGGGTTGTGAGAGTGTTTAAAAGTCTTGGTATAGCAGGAAATGACAGTAAACAAAAATGAGAAGCTGCAGAGTTGCGTGCCAGCTGCAAACCACCAGACAAAGTTCACCTTTTAACCTTCTGAAGTAGGTCTACAGAAAATATACTCTGCTTTACTAGGCTACTTTACGCTTAGATAAGATTATCCGGGGTAAAAGGATCATTGTCTCAAATAATTTGGCGATTTGGGGGGAAAAATCTGAAAGATTTGTGCAGAGAAAATATAACTTGCATTTACTTTATTAAGTCACAACTGAACCATAACACCTTATATTTTATTAACCTTTATCAGTATCCCGTCTATGTACAGTATTAGCTTATTATTTTTTGTGTGGGGGGGGGGTAACTTGGACAGACGGTAGGCCTACATTAGTACATTTTACATAGTCTATAACTGAGCTTCACTATTTTAAATCACCAACACTTCTTTCAGAAGAGTTTTAATACACACGTTGTAGGCCTACTTTCTTAGGGTGACCAAATTTTCAAAATAAAAACTGGGGGGGGGGGGGGGTAGTAACTTGGACAGACGGTAGGCCTACATTAGTACATTTTACATAGTCTATAACTGAGCTTCACTATTTTAAATCACCAACACTTCTTTCAGAAGAGTTTTAATACACACGTTGTAGGCCTACTTTCTTAGGGTGACCAAATTTTCAAAATAAAAAAACTGGGACGTCCCTGGTTTGGATTGGTAATAATAAAATTGTGAAATAATCACTCAGCACTAACGTGAATCAGTATAGTCATATTTTCTTTGTATTTTGGTCATTTTAAAGCAGCTTTTCTGTATTTTACCATTGCCTCTCTTTACTGTTGGTAGGTATCAGATTGGTCAAAAATAGGGACATCTGGGACATTTCTTGGGAAAATCACTGGTTTTAGATTAATCTGCTGGGACAGGGGGACACAGGGATCAAGAAACGGGGGCTGTCTCGGGTAAACAGGGACATCTGGTCACCTATACTTGTACACCACTGTGTACATATTCAGATTTTTGAAACATGGAAAACTGTAACAGACATTTTTCATGCTTATATATCTTCTCCATTGATAGAAAAGGAAGAGAAACTTGAGACTCCACGTAGACTTAAGTCACTTAAGTGTAATTGTCACAGTCATTTAAGGCGCTCACCCCTGTTCTTACTCTCTCTCCTTCCTGCACCGTTTCCATGGCAGCAGCAGTGTGTGACCGTCATGTGAAAACGAAGCTGATTGGATTAAAATACTTTGTGTGATCAGGAGTTAGAAATACAGCACACATAGTAAACACACATACTCAGCCCTATATCAACACAACTCATGCCCAGACAGGTAAAAGCGGATATAACATCTTGCATTTATCGAGTTACAAGGACAAAATCTGTGGTATGTGTGTCTCACCAAAAATGTCTTAGCCTTGATTAAGTTTCCTGTTGAGACACAGCCATAACCACAAGACCATCTTAAAGGAACAGGAAAAAGAGGCACGATCTTCACCTTGACTGTAAACCTCAGACACTCAATGTCACTTTTGTCTCACGTGAGGTTTCTGCCACTGTCTCACAGTGTCACGAGGAGACAGTCAAAGGAAGCCATTGTTGAGCTGAAGTTTACAAGTTCATTGATTCTTCTCAGCTTCTCCTGGTAAGATGTCTTGTTAAAGGGTCATGTCTGTTTTAAAAAGAAAGACACCATTTTAAGTAGGCCTATCTAACCATTGACTAAATTCTGCACCACTCATCAGACATTGGCTGCAAATAAACCTTGGTCAAAAATGCATTCAAAACTCAAAAGCAATCAAAAGCTCTGATTATGTCCTCAAATTACAGAATTTTCAAAGTCTCCCTTTGTTTGAGTACAGTCTGCAAATCTTCCTCAAGTAAAATACATCATTGCAGAGACTGAAAATATCATTTATTTCCTTACAATATAATTATTAAAATCCAAATGAATTATGTAGCCTGTTATTTATAATTTACCAATACTGTTTCCATCCATTTTACTTCAAAGCCAGTGAGTGATACCAGTATGATGTTCTACCCATCAATACATCCACACGCAAAGGTCTTGTCCAATCAGAACAAAGGGAAGCTGCGCTCACCCACAGCAGCTGTACTGCAGAGGAGCAGGCCATAAAACACAGAGGACCAAAAAGAGGAAGTCTGTGGGACCTGTCAGGTTATTGCCCTGCACCATACACACTCCATCCTGGGAACTGGGCGCTTATCTGTGCAGGGGTCAGACTGGACCATCCACACAATAAGGACAGTCTTATCACCACTTGTTTTAAGGGATAATAAAACTTGAACTTCTCTGTTTGACTATTTACGCATCTTACCCACGTGTGTCCCCCTGAGATGCCAGCCATAAGAAGATGGAAAACAAAACAAAACAAAGAACAATCACAAATAACTAAAATAGTCTAAGTAAGTAGAGGTAGAGTTACTTTATTTTGAACATTATACAATTTTAACACAGTATAAAGTATATAACACAGTTGAAAGAATGTGTAACTTAACCAGAGGGATAAGCAATATATATTTTTAAATGATGTCAATATTTCTTTTGTGTTATCTGTAATTTTATCTCTCCTGGATTGTTTTAGGATGGATTTGATCTAAAGCAGAACTATAAGACAACATCATAATATTTCATCACAGTACATCATACTGGTAAAAAAAAAGAAAAAAAAAATATCTTGATATCAAAATCAAATGAAAAAAAAAATAAT
Source organism: Odontamblyopus rebecca (assembly GCA_030686955.1). Taxonomy (NCBI): domain Eukaryota; kingdom Metazoa; phylum Chordata; class Actinopteri; order Gobiiformes; family Gobiidae; genus Odontamblyopus; species Odontamblyopus rebecca. Next base: position 20,005,929 of record CM060660.1, on the reverse strand, counting down.
ATTGTGATAACACTATTACTCGTTACTTTCAACCAGTTTTTCCATCATGACACCCAAACCAGTTGTTGAAAATTGTACCAGTGTTGATGGTATGAGTCAAGTTCCCATGCATCTCTCCTCAAATAGATAACATAGCAGATTTATTAGTTGCTCTGTGTCTGACACACACAATGCATGACTGTGACTGTGAGAAAGTGAGGCGCTGAGGTGTGAATTCCAGCCATGCTTGTCTTTTGGCAGCTTGTGAATTTATGATACAATTAACCCGGCGAGATGTGTGGAGCACACTTTCTTTACAGACAGGGAACTTTCAGAGACAAACACAAGGTGCTCTGTGCTAATGTTTCTAATTTAAGCATGAGGAAAATTACAAAACTGCTTATAAAAAAAAAACAAAAACCAGACACACCATGACTCAACATAAATTTTGATGTTATTATTGAAAAAAAATCACAATTTTATGTTATGATTATTGACACCGTCATCATACAACAGTTACATTCTTAATTCACTTTCGTTGTTTAATAGGTCAAAAGTCCTCTATGAAATCAAACTTGAAAAATGAAATGCAGTTAATGTGACACGAACAGTCACTTCACATTTGGGTTCATTTTTTTATGTGTAAATAAATTAGAAATTATTTATTTATATGATATAGTGACCTGTAAATTCACACTCATAAATCATATTTCACTGGTATGTTGTAGTATGTAGTGTATTCTGGTCAAAGTTACAAACATAGATGGATATAACATTTCCAGTTAAAGGTTATTTGAATTTGAATTTGAAGTCTTATGCACATAAAAAGTTAAATAACTTTAAATGCATTTGTATATATAATAATTATATTAAATCAATACCACAGTATAATAAATTAAACTAAAAAATATAACCACCAAAAATTGTACAGATCAGAATAAAATGATCAGGGCTATGATTGGACCAGTAGATGTCCCATTTTAATTTCACCAGAACATTTGAAGATTTTCCCACATGCAGTAGTCTCTTCTGTGCCATCTGTGTGATAAACATGACCCTTGACTCTGACCCGATTGCCCCTGGGACCTGACTGGAATGATAGACGTCCTAACTGTGCATGTCAGTACTGCGACGTGTTTATGTTTTGGCATCTGTCAGTGTGCGAGTGTGCTTCTACGTGCATGTGAATTTGTATGTGATAATGTATGAGAGAGGGAGATGGAGAGTTTGCAGGGAATGGATCTGACCTCTGTGAAACCCTGTGAAAAGGCAAACATCCCCGGTGCCATATTGTGTAGATTTGCTACGGTGGATTACTTTAGGGTCAAGATGTTAACTTCAGGTCCTCTACCATTACTCCCAGCGCCCACCACATAAACACAGTGCAGCAGTTTGAGACGCTACCAACCGTGTTTCTCAAGGTCAAATTTCAATGTTGATTACTATACTTACTCACTATATACTTTTGTTCTGTTCTTTTGTTGATATAATTTATTTACAAATAAATAATGATGTATACCATTTGTGACTATATAAAATACATGAGAGGTAGCTTAAGATAATGTCATATAGTCTGCAGTGATTTATTGTAGTATGACCAGTGACCAGTAAAAGTACAAAAGATTGCTGGGCAGTATATTTCACTGACAACTGACATTAGCACTGCCTTTAACATCAATATACTGGGCTATTACAGGGTAATAGTATCCAATAAGATCCTTTACTAAAAAAGTAACTACCTTCAGTAACAAAAAGAGGTTTGTCCTTCATTGTCTTTTAATGGTGCATTTTATTTAAACCAAATCTCTGGGAAATGACAATAAGTATGTATACACTGGCCTTTTGAATGTTCAAGAGCGTGTCAGGGGCATGTTTGTGTGTGAGTAGGTGTGCACTGTAAACCATTCAGTCTGATGCTTTGGGCTGGGCTGTTCTTTTCCCACAGGGCAGTATAAATAGCTTGGCAGCGTGGGGCACTCAGGATTCATCACACAGCAGCACATTCCTGTGCACCTGGTGCTGCCAGACCCACCGTCACCTTACACCTTCTATATGCCCCACTACAACTTATGTCCTGCATCCCTGAGTCACCTCTACTGGGACTTTTTAGAACTAGTTTGAAGCCAGGGCTGAGCACTGCAGACTCCACCATTACCAGAGTGAAACATATGCTCATGGGCTAAATTACTAAATGACTGCATTCTAGTGGCTATGCAACAACATGAGTTCATAAGAAACATAAGAACATAACATAAGAAACCCAGGCCAGGATCAAACTCAGGGCATTTCATAGATTGCAGCCTAAATATATACACTGCTTGAGTAAAGTACTTCCCTGTAGTGATGCTGAGAAGTCGTTTACAACAATAAAAGACAAAGCTATAAAAATCACTAGCAGCGGCATGTTGACTTTCTCTGAGCACTATCTCATGTCAATAATTGCTCTGATGTTGTGACGGTGTGGATGTTTGATTAAATGACACACATCTTATCAAGCACATGTTGACATTTGGCTCAAATAACCTCAAGTTCACACAGGAAAATTATTTCCCATCTTAATAACATGACCTCTGTGGGCAGGCTGTTGCTATCTGACATTTTTGCTCTTATAGTTCATGTCACAGTTTATCTATGGTGTACACTCAAACCACTCCATTTTTTTTAGATATACACCAATACACACGATATGAGTATATGGAAATATTACAGGAATGCTACTTTCTATACCTAAAGATGAGAAATACAGTAGCAAGTGAACATTTTGTCCTTCTTGCATAAATAAACAATGATAGCAATGGTTACCATAGAAATGTAGTCCAAAGTGTTGATTCTGATGGTGTGTTGGCAGCATGTTATTTATTTTTCACCATGTAAAAGCAAAACCAAGCACTCACATATCAATCATAATATAAAAGAGTGAACTTTAACATGAGACAGTGAGATATTTTCAGATTGAAGATTTAAAAGTGTTAAAAGCATGTGCACAATCCTGGAAAATATTTTGGATCGAATTTTTAACAATAGACAGAGGTAAAAGCTGTGTGGATAGTTGGAGCATAGTGTGCGGCTGGAGCTGTGGATGTGTAGAAGTGACCTGAGGGAGGATGGGGTTTTACTGATTAAAAACTTGTAAATGAACATTTAACAGTAGGTTTGTCTGTGGGTGTAGAGAGATAGACACTTCACCAAGTGTGCAGTGATGGGTGGTAAACAGTGCACTGTGACAAAGCAGATGGCTACATGAATCACAATGAGCTGAAGTAAGCTTTGATGCTGATCTATAGACTATGTCTCTGTAATCGAGGATTAGGAGGACTGTAGTTTAACCAGAAGCTCTTTTGTGGGGTGTGCGAAGCACTTTTTGTGGCAGCAAGGAAACCTATTCATGATTTAGCTTTAGTAAGGAGACTATTAATGTGCATTTTGAAATTTAAAGAATCAAGCCATTTGCCGAAGTTCTTGTAGTGACAGACAATCTGAATCTCTAAACTGCCCAAGGACACAGTTTAGTTTGAGATCTCAGTCTGTGGAAGGTTTCTGTTAAAGATCATACATTTTGGGTTTTTTGTGTTCAGTGTTAAGTGGAGGTCAGAAAAGGCATGTTGGAGCAATATGAAGCTTGTTTGGAGCAAGGAGAAACCAGTGCTAAGACAAGAACTATGTGCATAAAGGATAGTGTATATAAATCAATATTAGATTGTCCTGCAGCTTGTGTGATATTGTCAGTACAGATATTGAACCGGGTGGGGCTAAGAGGAGATCCCTCCACTCTCACTGACTATACATGCCAAGGCAAAACAATAGTTTTATATAAATATCATATCAACAATAATAAGAGATCATGTTCATGCCTAACCTACTGAATGCAAAGAACCCCCCAAACGTGATAATCAACTCTAAATATACTCCTTCTGCTTCCTGTTGACAGATCTGCTTACACTGTAAAATGGTTTTGAATAGCTAATGCATCCTGCACTGCATCTGTAGGGGTCTTTATAGGGGTATAGAGGTCATTGGATCCTCACACCAAGAGCTGGAGATTCACAAACGTTGACCTCAGCAAAAGCTACTGCAACATGCTTTACAGTCAACACCTGTGCAAACTTAATCTGGTTAGTGAATAGACAGCTGAATTTCAAATACATTCAAATAAAAAGGGATCATATTTTAGAGAGGACCTTGAAAGTGTATAGAAATCAATATGTCTTAGTGGTGTTTATGTAAGTTAATCAGCTGTGGTGCACTGTGGGGTAATGAGAAGTGAATCAGCCTCTTGCCATAACTAAATATAGAAAGGCATCATATACACACTTGATAGAGGCGTATTGCTTGCCTTCTAAGAATGCAGATGCCATGATTAGTAGCTGCTACTAATGTTACTCTTGTACATAAGTACACATTTTACAGAACAAAGTTGGGGTAATGAAATTCTTATCTGTACCTTTAATATCAGCTGTTGAAACTGACATCCTTTACAATTCCCTGCTGTTTTCAATATACTTTTAACACAACTTAAATATAGGTTGGTAGTTGATTCAGGTGCATAAAAACAAGTGACATAGGAATTTAACCATATTATACCACACATGTATAACACATATAACACATGTATAAAACATTTAGTGACTTCCTGTGTCTGGATTAAACAAATTATAGTTTAAATCTGAAAGTGGAGAAATATTCAACACATGTACGGTTTAAACAGCTCTGGTTCTGGGCTGTAGTCTGTATATTTTACAGAATAAATCCTGTCACCACACAGTCATCATGACTGATGAACTCTGATTTGGTATGAAAATCCTCTTGGGGTTGATTAAAAGAAAGTCCCTCTCAAGCACTTAAAGATGCACTGTGTAACTTTTCCTGAAAGTCTATAACTTGCTTGTCTCAATGGAAATGTTATTGCGCTGTGTGGAATGTTCCACATATAGCATTGCCCAAAGACACCCTAAAAACATGCATTGTTTTTCACTGTGAGTGAGATTGCTTCTCCATCTGTATCTTTGCCTGGTGACGCCACCTGCTTGTCTCCATGAAGATTATAATAATTACAATAATAATGTATTCATTTTATATAGCACTCTTTTGGATATATACTGTAGACGCAGGCGGCGAACCTTCCACATTTACATAGTGCATCTTTAAGTCATTGCCACTGAAACTAATAAAAGTTGTATTCGAACATATAGTGTCTACTGTGTCTGTAAGGAATACGCTTTACTCTCTGTTATATATTTTGGACAGAATTTTGGGTCACATGTTCAGTCTTCTTTCATCAGGAGAAATTATGAACTGTAGACAGCCACACCCTTCGTAGCCAGGGATCTTTCCCAAACTGTGAGCCCACATCTGGAGTGACGTCACCTCTGAAAACAGGCCTGCAGACAGTGATCCTCTGAAGTGATCTATATCGCGTTACATTAGACTCCTATAAACCAGCTGCATAAAAGTGGAATTTACAGTCTCTCGGAATTGATGACTACAAAGAAAAAGCCAGTGTCACAACTGAGTCCAAAACACGCATTGCTCAATTAATGGCATAAGGACACAATGTCTTGCAGTACTTCTCTATTTTTTTATATATAGAGAAAGCACCACTTGTCTTTTACAAATTCAGTTTATAATTTTTTATTCAATGAGAAAAATGTTACATGATGGTGAGGATGTCAAATCACTTTCTAATCTCTCCTTATTTTTTTATTTATTTGTTTGGAGGATAAGCCCCTTGAGATGTCTCACCATGTCATTTTCATGGGGGTCCTGTTTAAAGTTGTTGTTTAAAGTCAAACAAAAATGTCAGTAAATAAGTAATCATTTGAAATAATTGTGATTTTAATTATACATTTTTACATATATTTTTGCAGCCCTAATTTGTTGTATTTCTAGTATAGACTTATTGAACCTAAATCTGGGCTAATCTACGTCGAGTCAAGTGATATAGCTCATATGGGCATCATTACTTAGACCAGTGGTTCTTAACCTGGGTTCGATCGAACCCCAGGGGTTCAGTGAGTCAATCTCAGGGGTTCGGCAGGGGTCAAGACACACATCCAACTCATATGATTCGTGATGACACGCCCCATTTGGCCGTTATGGGCTGCAGGAAATTTTGTGCGCGCAAAAGTCTTGTGAATGTCATGATGGTGTTGTGTAATTTCTTTCTTAATATTTTCCCTTCATACTAACTATATCGAGCAAAAAAGGAAGGGGTTGGACGAATATGTGCAATGTGGAATCACATCTGTGCACCAGTATATATACCTATATATAGGTATAGGTATATACCTGTATATACCTATGTTTTGAATTTGAAAAAAAACATTTTATTTTTCCAATTAAGAAGGGTTCAGTGAATGCGCAAATGAAACTAGTGGGGTTCAGTACATCCAACAAGGTTAAGAACCACTGACTTAGACTATTTGAATTACCTGGATTCAACCAGGATAAACTCAGGAGTAAACCACAACCAAACAAGATCACAACAAGAAATATCCCCCTTTTTACCAAGCAGAACTATAAACAACTCCTCAAAAGTTCCAAGCTCATTAGGCTACATAGCAAACATGAATGTGAGCTAACCATTTGTTGCCATGGCCTTACTTGACACAACATTTGCAGAGGTTGATCCCGTCCTCCCAAACAAAAGCGTTGTCGGTTCAGATCCCTGTGAAGACCTTGGTTCGGGGGCTGAGAGGAGAACACAGAGGGCGGTAGCATCAGCAGGGGGTCTGTAGTGTTTTTCTAACAGGGCGTAAAGACTAACAAGTCACCACTCTGTTATTATTGTTACTGTGATGGGCATGGGATTTACACCTGCATTATTTGTGCTGATAGTGGATAATTAGGTTAGTATTAGTGTAACACCAACAGACTAAAAAGCTTTGAGTAATTGATCATGTGTAACCCAGCTGCATAGACACTTTAAATATCATAGGTCAGATTGTGAGAATGAAAATTAACTTTTATTTTATGTATTTTGTCTATTTATTTTTTAGCCTATGTAATGTTCCGGTGGTGGTGTACATCATCAGGTTGTTTATATAAATAATTATATATAATATATTATATAATAGTTTCCTTTGCCTAGAATGTCCCACAGTATGGCATTAATCTTAAATGCCATGCTGTGGAATAAAGCTTTAGGAGAAAAGCAGGTAGTGAAGGCTACTGCCCTCTAAAAGATTTTAAAGTGCACCTTTAAGAATGTATTCAGAAACATTTTAATGTTAGCCTAATTATAAAACAAACATAATTAAGAGAAGGCTTATCATTGTTATAATGTTTGCACCAGCAGCCCTATTTTCACTGCACTTGACAGCTGTTAATTTGACCACATCTCTTTACAGAATGACACAGGGTTTCGCTTAACTGTATGAAATTATTGTATGCAGAAACGTGTCGGTTTAGTTAGGTCTGAAAACACAGACAGGCACATCACGCATGAACGGAGAGAAGAAATCACTGAACGGGTTAATTTTGACTCATAGCTTTGAGAAAGAGAAAAATGAGTAAAAAATTCCTCCGCCACTCTGAGGGTAAGAAGAAAAAAGTTCGACATCACTATAAAATCACCTTTAAGTGCAAACAAGAAAAGCCTCGTTTCTCTTACTAAAATAAATGCATGTAGCATAAAGGGCTATGTCATGCCTTCGCGCGTTGGTTTAGTCTCAAAAGCATCAGTTTCCAGGCGCCATAGGTCCACGCTGACTGTGGCGGAAGGATACCTTTTTGTCTCTTCACTTTCAGAGACTTCAGTGACTGCGGAGCGCACGGAGCTGAGGCGCTGCACCGCTGTTTCCTAACGAGGCAGACAAGTTATTTTAGAGCTTTTTGAGCGATTTTCACTTTAACCGCGTCCTGTACACAGTAAAGAGGGACTTCAAAATGTTGTAGACTCTCCTGGAATGTGTGTCTCATCATTTCTTCAGCCGTAGGTTTGTTGTAGTAAGACTGAAAAACTTACCGTCCCGGGAGACAACTCAACTTTGGGCTGGCGACCTTATGTGGATTTTAAGGAAAAAATGGAGCAGCTCCCCGGTCTCTCCTCGGGAAAATCACTGATATTTGTGGCGTGTCTCATTCACGTCTCTTTGGGTAAGTTTTTAGATCCTTGATTAGTTCATTTTCTGTACAACTGTGAAGCTCAGGTATTGCTGCGTTTGCATCTGCGCAGCGCTCAGACGCTCTCACCGCTGGAGTACATTGTCGTACATTAGTAATAGCTCTAGTCTAGAAAAAACATATACTTGACTTACAGAAGTGGCCATTAGTGGTTACTTTGACTTTGTTTCTTCTTATGTGTACAGTTTTCAGGAGACCAGAGTTTCTAATCTAGCTGCATTTTTACATTTGGTCTATTTTTGAATTTGTAAAAAACGCACAAGTTTAATGGCGCTTTACATATTTTTTGTTTCCACGTGGTCAGAATAAAGTCTGCGAAGATGCATTTTGAAAGAGCTGCATTGTTTTGTTTTCGCTCAGTAATATGCGTATTATGTCAGCATCTCATCCCACTACTTTCTCTGAGCTGCCCAGATGTGCTTGTGTGGGATTCACACCTTCCTAAGTGTCACTCGTGTCATCATTTCATTGCAGTTTGTTAGTGTGTGGTAGATATTAGTCATAATAGACTACACACGTCTCCTACACTTCGACTGTAGTTTTCGTCATGCTGTAGGCCTCTGGATTGTTTTTGTTTGTTTGTTTTTTAATTGTAGCTCCCTAAACCTGAGCGCATAGTGCAGTCGTGCCATGTTCGTATAGTCTTTGATGGTGAATGGATGACTCGTGGACAGAAAAGTGGCACAAAAGGAGAAAACACAATGCAAAGTGCTTCAGGCCTAAAGCAAGGAGAAGCCGTGGAATGTTGTTGGTGTTTGACATTCCTCTCTCACACTAAGCACACACTCACCACCGCACACCTAGCGCCTATGCTGGGCCCATAGGGACCGGTAAATCTGCTCTGAAACTATAGAATGTGTTCCGTGGAAAAACGTGACATGCAAAAGTCAAAAACTGAGATAACTTGACTTGGACTTGACTTAAAATTTTCTTGCAATGTTAAATATAAGAATGGTCTTTTAATAGTGGCTATGCTCCAGTAAAATTAATTTGTTCTTGAGGGTTCAGCCTATGCCTGAAATGACTTCTAACCTATTAAAGCGCTAATCTATATCTGAATTTATATTTATGGTTCTGGCACTTTCAGAGCTGACAAGTCGCACCTCAAAAAATAAAATGTATTACATTTTTCTGAATCCTAAACTTGACACTTTTAATCGTTGTGTTTTTAGGAAGTGTGGGTGCCATCTCCTCGCCACACGACTAACTGTTGTCCTCTCGATGTGGGCCTGTGGATGGCTGCATGTATTTACTCAGTGAATACTCCACACAGTTTACTTGCATTGCATTTGCCTGGAGAATAATACAAAGGCCAGCGTTTGTGCCGCCCTTGAACCAGACTGGTGTGAAATATGTTTTATTTGTGCCAGGCCTTGCTCTGTGCCCTAAAAACAAAGCTGTTTATTGAGCTACCCGCAACATTGCATTATTTACTGACCACCAGATCTGCCCACTGCCATATGTGTTATAAATGTGGCTGCACCCTCCAATTTCCCTCTTTGATTTTTATATTTGCTTCGTCTACTCCCCTGCAGTTGTAGATACATTTGCTGGTTCTTTAAGTGCAGGGTCACACTCGGATCGACCTTCTCCACCCTTGTGATTAGTAGTCTAAAGTTAAAAAAGCCAGACCACACTATGTGCGCTGGTCTAGAATTGGCTATGAAATAAGTTTATGTAACTTAACATTTACAATCGTTGCATGGTAGCAATAAATGCTGCAAAGAGTAGACTTGAATAAGCCATGGCAAATGGCATGGAACAAATTATACAGACAATTAGACAGACTATAGAGCACTGTAGTGTAGATTTACCAGGAATCTTTTATCGACCTTTTTCATTATAGTAAGCTCAACTGTCAGTCCTTTGGATAAATGCAGAAGTTTGTGTTTGGACGTATCCTTAACAGGGCAATTGGCATAACATTTTGCCAAAGTATGCACATAACTTTTATCCTTAATTTTAAACAAATCAACTAAATTGATGCACAAGGAAAAGTGAGGTGCAGTAGAGCTACAGTGGTGTCACATAGACAATCTGCCTGACCTGTGGGTAATTCAACACTTGACTTTCCTTTCAATCTCTTTTTTTTGCTTTGTAGATATAACTTGGCTCAATACTAAATCCTTGCACATTTAATTAAACAGCACTTAAAGTGAGGATGAGGCATGCCCGACATTCACTGGTACCAAAGGAGGAGGTGTTGGGAGGCTGTGAAGGTCGAAAGGATTACAAAGTGTTTTGTCTGCACTGTTGAACAGGTTAGCAAATTAACAGGGAATTACTGCTGCCCACATTCTTTGGCCAACACAGTCCCGTAATCCTGGAGACAGGCTGGCACACAGTAATAAAGCCAGCGGGTCACAGCTGGAAGGCAAAAATGTTCTTATTGCCAATAAAATCATTTTAGCAATCATTCATGTTAAAATCACCTTCCTGGACACTGTACAAGCTTAAAGCAGTAAAATACATAACAACAACTGTTTCACTTGTTTACCTGTTTGGCCCATTTGGTCAAAAATAGAGAGGCTGGACAGTGACCTCTAGCATGTATTTGTTAGCATTTCTGGTAAGTGTGTGACAACCAAGACATTTAAGATGCAAATAGTTGTTTCTTATTGACTGGTTAGCAAAACTGTGTAACTGTACTGTCACACTTAGCAATAGTAGCAGTATATTTCCATGGACACAATTGGAATAATTCACTCTGCAACATTTCTTATTTTTGGTTTAAACATTTTGATATTTTTTCACTTAAGTATGAAATAGCAGGAAACTGGATGGTGAATTACAGCTTTGTTTAAATAAGTATTAAAATTGTTTTAATTATTTTTGTAAGATATAATTACCACAACTACAAACTTTCTTAACATTTTAAATTGGGTTTTTAGGCTGTGTGGTTTTTGGTAATGACCCTTAGAAGCCACATACAAATTAGGCTTAAAGTCACTGTTGTATTGAACTCTCTCAACCTTTTCACTATATTTCAGTACATTTTTCAGTTCTCCTTCTTTCTACATATGCATGCATTTTTTGTGATGCTCTTTCTCTTGGCTCTAACAGCCTTTTACTCTAAAACCTCCCCTCCGGGTGAAAGTGTTTGGTTTGAGCCCCATCTCCTCCTCCATGCTGAGCTAAGGGTATTTCATTGCATGTTTGTTACCATGACAACTCTTCTAAGGTTCACTGGATCAAGAGAGGGGCTTGTACGGGCAATTCCAGGAAATGGAGTCACTTCCTCATTCGGTGCGAACAACTTCCTGGCCTGTGCCGCGTGGAAGTGTGCCAGTGTGCTCGTGTGCAGGCCTTTCATAATGACTTCCTCATTTCAATCCGCGGATATTAACTCAAAGCCTGTCTATTTGTCTCGTTCCCTTGTCCTCTCTCACTCCTTTCTCTCATGTAGTTTTTTTTTCTTTTCACTACATGGCTGCATTTCTCCAGGGGCCCATTGTGGTGTCTGTGACAAGGCAATGATGGGTGCAGAGGAGTCCCAGGCGTAATGCCAAATGATTGCAAACAACCACAATCTTACAAATCACCTTTTGATCTATAGGCCCCAACTTTTGTGTCTCTTTCCTTCAACACTGTAACCACAAGGGTATTACAGAAGAAACACAACTTACATTTGGAATTTACAGTTTTGGCATTAGTTTGCCCGGGGCTTTTTAGGCGAAGTTTAAAAACTTTTAGTGGGTGAAAGAATTTGCCCTCAAAACACCCAATCTCATGACGTTATCTCTCGTAGTGTGACCTCACTGAGCCTTGTAGTATTTTGTAGGTTGGAAATGATGACGGAGACTAGCAGCTGAATAGGGAAGTGAGAGTGAAAGCAGTTGAGGCCCTTGTACTTCTTAATTATATGCATTATTGTATTTACTCTTGTTTTGTGTCTTTGGGCAAAATTGGGTTAATGTTATTTCTATTTCTGTTTCTATTTTTGTATACTTTTGTAATGAAAAAATGTGGCAGCATGAAAATGTATGTCTATGAATGCATCTACCATATGACTGGATTAAACTGGTTGAGAGTTGGAAATATCATTGAATGCCTGGATCAAGTATTTGGGATTTTCCAAGCTCCAGGAGCAGCAGCAGTAGCATCAGTGTAAAGTTTTCCTCTGTTACAGTGGTTCAGGGGTATCAAAACATTTTAGCTTAAGTGACCACCATCTTTCACACACTATTTGGATTTTTCTATTCTCTGTTAGTAGGAAAGGACAATTGAAATGTAATGAAAGTATTTTTGGGGAAATTAGTCATTAGTGGCTGTGGCATACATGCATCTCTCACACACACACACACACACACACACGCACACACACATTAGATATAGTGACATTGTTGACTCATTCAATCAGTGCTTATCAAGACTCCCAGGCCTGAAAAAACACCCGTGGAAAGAGCAGATCGATAGTGACATGTGAGAAAAAGCAGGTAGCTTGTTGTTGATTTGACCCTTTGTAAAAACATGAGTCACTGATTTGAAAGCATGAGGAAACAGAAGATGAGAGGAGGTCTGTCCTATGTCTTTTAAGACCATTGTGTTTGGTATAAAATGAGTGCATGGGAAGCTTGTCCACAAGAATGAGAAAATTGCTTTACACTGTGCTGTTTTTATTTCCTCATTTTTGTTTGAAGCAACAATAGAAATTGTCCTTTTGTGTTGCAGCATATTTAGTGTGTAGGTGGAAGCAGGCAGTTTCCCCTGACACTTAGTGCTTGTGTGTTCTTAGTGGCATGTGTGAGTGCGCATGCTCTTGGTGGGATTATTCATTTCACAGTGGTTTATGTTTGACTATCCCCATGTCTAATGGACTGTGTCTGTGAGCGTGTCTCCAAGGTTCAGCACAGACCTCCATTTTTTGCAGAGCAGAGGTTGAACAAAACTCTTTAGCCAATGTCTTCTTCAGTTCTTGTGACGCTGTGATTAATCTAGGGACAGGAAGTAACACTACTGCTGACTGAGCACACTTCCTGTAATGCCTTATGAAGAGGCTGTGTTTCTTTGAAGTCAGCTGACCTACTAAAAGTGTAGTACGGTGCTGCATGTATTACAAGTTCATATTTTATACATTAAAATATTCTTACAAACATACTATAGAGGTGTTGTCCAAAGATTCTTGTGTTTTTTATGTGAAAATGTCACGCCATGTTGCATGAAGTGTGTAAAGACCACTTGAGACATGTGTCTGTATCGTCTTCAACCACACAATGACGGATGTGTCTGACTAAGGATGGTCCCATTGGTGTGAAGATAGTCAGGCTTTGTTGTCTCATTCAAGGCTCACTTCTGTGGAGCTGCCCATCCGGCTGCCCTGTGACCACGACCTGCCTCCGCACAGCGAGCCGGACCGCAGCTTTATCTGAGCCCCTCTGGGATAAGGAGAGGAGGGGAACTGCACACTACATGAGGAGTTTCCTTTGGAGCTCTCTGGATGTGCATGTGGGCTCTTAGCTCACCTTTGCTTAAGTGCCAAACAGGGTTTTTAATGTAAAACACACCATCAAATACTGTTTCCTTATATTGTTAACATGGTTAATGATTTAATACAGTGCACTTGAAACTAGTGTTGTCACGATACTAAAACTCAGTATACTGATACTACAATAGTATGTGATTTTCAATATTAAATAGTAGTACTTTATTTTATTTTACCATGTGGTTTTAAATCTGGGTAATCCTTCAATCATCCAGGTGGGTTTCATAGTGAGTGTAGACTAGTCTGTGTGGTCTTATACTCAAATGAGTATCTACTTTTGATAAGCGTTTAAGTGTGATTAATATCTGATTCTTGATAGTTTTGAACCCTGCTTGGAACAGTCACACTCATAGCATCTTTCTGCATATATGCATGTACATAAATGTGCACTTTCTAATCAGTCTGTTGTGTCATGCAGCTCTGCAGTGTGTGGACGATAAGAAGCCTTGTGTGAACAACGCGACGTGTGTGACCTTTAACAATGGAACGGGACACTGCCGGTGAGTTTGAACCTTCCACCACTAAATATGTTCAGTAGCTCTACATTCAAACCCTTCAAAAACAGAGTGGTCCTAGTGAAGTAAAAACAGGCCAGAGCCCGTGTTTTTATAACCGCCCCAGCTTGTCCACGGGAGCATGAAGTTTTGCTCAGGCACGAAAAGGGAATAAAGGAGCACTCTGTCTGACGAGCACATCAGCTCTGCATGGGAACAATACCAGACACACACTTTTCCACCTTCTAAATGGGATTTAGAGCAGCTAAGTGGGCTCCACCATTACACTGCAAAGGTCAGCTCCAGAACTAGTGCATATAGAATAACTGAAACCTGTGCAATGAAGGGTCTGTAGTTTAAACACACTTTATTACACAGCAAACTACCACACATTTAATTGAATGAGACACAGACTATTATTTGTCAGTACTTACCCCTACTCCTTCTGTTGTAATGGCATCATTAGAAGAAATTGGCTTGTTTGATGCATATCTTTACTTTTCTGACAGTTTAGCCCGGTCTATAATTAACTAGGCTATCTTTTTAATTACCTCACCACTCCTGAGCCAAAATTTCCAAAGAAAACATCAATGCTAGTTCATGAACCTGATCATATTTCATCAGATTTGATGTGAAACACACGGCATGTCTGTTCCCAGAGCTGTTGGAATTTCAACAGTGAGGGACCGAGAGAGCAGCATTCCTTAATTAGTCTGACTGAAGGTCAAACAGAGATGGCCGCAGGTGCAAACGGACATGTTTCTGAGCATCTGTTTGTGACCAAACCACCTGTGGATCAGTGGCCTGAGGGACACTGACAGGCTCATTCATGAGATACTCAGGTCACAGCTTTATTGGGCACATCTGATAACACGAATCATTTCTGTGGCAGAATTGAATTGAAAGTTGAAAAGAATTAGCTATTATACATCGAAACTAATACTATGCAATACTTTTCAGTAAAAAATAAAAATAAAAGGTAAAAAATATTAGTTTATAGAATTGCCCTGCCCTGGAGACAGAGGGGAGTTGTTCCTTCTGTGCAGTCAGCTGACAGAGCGCAGGCCTACTGTTAGACTGATTCAATAGTCTGACATTTTTTTCTTTTCTCATGCAACATGTGCGAGTACGCACACACAGGATCATACACACGCTCATAGCTCCTGTCTGACTGCTCAGCACTGTGCTGCGCCTCAAAAGATTCATTGTATAAAAATCCAATTATGTGCTAGTTAGGCTCCTGAGTGTATTAAAGACAGTCGGTCGTGGGTAAACAGCCTCTGTGGCTTTTTGGCGCAGCAGTAATTATCGAGCCAGAGGTCAGCGTGGAAGTAATCAAACTATTTATGTGACACATCAAAATAAAACATGAGAAGAATTAGTACGACACAGATAGACCTTCACTCTCCACACTTTGTCTGTAATAAAGCTGTTTTGGCACAGAATGGACCTGTGAGCATGTTTAACAGTCTGCAACTGCCTCTAGGTCCCAAATGCAAATTTTCCCACACATTTTTCTAACTTCTGAGTGTTTCATCATTGACTGTTTAGGTTTGAAACAGGCAGGTTTGGTGAGTTTTACTCCGGTCCAGACTAACTTTTTTACTCAGAAAAATAAACATTGAGACATTTTTATGTAGAACATGAACTCAGGTACTGCGTTCAGCATGTGAAAATGTCCAAGGCGAGAGCTGGGGAGCATGGGAGAGGTTGAGTGGCTGCCTGAAGGGCTGGGCGCAGAGTCGTCCAACCGGTGACACAGCAAGCCTCAGCTCTGAGAAAGAGGTGTGCGCACGGCCAGATTAGTGCATGTCACTGGCTCCATGGTATGTGTAACTTACATCATTGCTACAGGGTCATCACATACGCATTGCTAAAAAGATTTGTCAGACAGTTTTTATTTAACTTAACATGACAATGTCCAAGGTTTAAATAATGCCTCGTGCAGCTTTTCTCAGAATTCTTGTATCTTTTGGTTGGTGAAAGGGCAAATGAGTTCTGCCCTTTTCTTAATCCATCACTGTCACTCTTTCTGTTTTTATGACTAAGAGTTTTCATTCTGCACTGTGGAGACCTGCGTGTCTCTGATCTGACAGGTCGGATTTTGCTTGGGGCCAGACAGGGAGGAAGAGAAAGGGCCAAAAGAAAAGAGGATGTCTTCTTTTTGGGTAATTTGATGCGGAGTGCCTGAGAGCATAACTCCTTACTAATGATGAGAGAGGAGGAGCGGAGGAGGGGGGGGGTGGGGGGGGGGTGCTCTAATTTCCCTCATGCTTTGCCTCCTTCATCAAACTGTCACTCAGCCATGGAGCCCCCAAGCTTCAGGAACTGGCCCCTCAGGCATGGCTCACCTGGTCGTATATTATCCCGCTCCCACAAACTACACAGATCAGCCACTTTTGTCTACACTTCTTTATGTTTCTGTGCTCTCCTGCCTGTGACAACATCTGCGGGCTTGTCTGAAGGCCATTCTGCTCTGTCTCCGTCTACAGCTCCCCAGACTTTTGTTAAAATGTCTTGCTTGTGCTTGTTTTATGAACTAAGTGAAATTCACATCCTTCATCACCTTGCACTACAAAAGAGTTACTGAAATGACAAATAAAAAATTGGTAGATAGAATATTGCAGATGACTTCCCTGTAGCCGGTGGTTCTTATGACTTAATATCACAGGCTTGCCAAGCAGTAATTTTTCATTCACTTGGTCAGACTTATCACCTTCCCACAGACATGCTCCTCTCACACTGTGTACTCATAGCGGAGCCACCGTGATATGAATTTGATATGAGTTTGATATGAGTTTCTTTGTGTCTTTGTTTGTATTTGTCCTGTCGCTGTGTGATTGTGGCACCTTGAACATAAAGACAGCACTAAGAATTCAAAAGTAAGATTAGTTTGTATTGTAATTAGATGAAATACGAAATATGCAAAGGAAGAGGTTTGACTTGTGGAATATGACCAGTTACACTACTCCGTCAACAATGGTCCAGTAAACTACTGAAACTTAAAAAATAAGAGTTCAGATATTTTCACCAACCATAAGATCTTGTGTTCAGCAACATATATGTCTGAGCTTAGGGTAATTGATACTAAATCCAATATCAAAACTACTATTGTGAACAGGTATGTGACAAAATTAACTAAATAGAGAGAGCACCTATATGGAACAACAAGAGATTATATGAAACATTGTTTATTTTCATTGTGGTATTGAAACTGGTATTTAGAAATCAACCTTTTGTCTTAGTATCAAAGTCGAATTTGAAATTTAATATTATGACAACAGTAATCTGCTTTTATGGTCAGTAAAGTCAAATAGGTATGGCATTCTCCAATACATAGCCATCTATTATTAAGGATTTCCTTGTAAGTGACTGCTTACATTGATTACTTCCATGTAATAGTTTTGGTCATTTAGCATTTACAATGAAACAGACAATGAATCGCTGCTGACTGAACTCCTGAGTGGCTCTTAGATTTAAACACTCTGTAGGTGTGAGGAAGTTTTACAAAACAGTGGGGAATGTTGCAACCAGACCCAAAGCCCACAGACAGAGAGGCGACAAGTGGCCCGATGTCACACACCCAGGGCATGTGGCATCTAAATGACTGAAAGGTTTTCATTTTCCATTCCGCACTCTACTCTTCTCTCTAATTCTCTTTAATTTAATGTCCGATCTCTATTTCAAAATTTTATGATGATTATTTATGTTTTGATTTGTTTGTATTGTGATTTTAATGTATTTCTTATTCTGTAAAGCACTTTGAAATACTTTTTGTATGAATTGTGCTATACAAATAAACTTGCCTTGCCTTGCCTTGCCTAAATGACCCACAGGTTTATGGTAACGGTGAACACAACACAAGGAAAACCATGGCAAATGTTATGGGCTTAAATTTAACCAAAAATACATTAATGTGTGTTTTTTGTTGTAGATTTAGAATTGTAACAATACAAAAATATCTTAATTGATACAATACAATGTTTTTGAAATTACAGTAAAAAGAGGAAAAAATATAGGTGCTGCTTAACTTTTATTTAACATAAAAAGTAGTAATTAATTTGATTTTTGACAACCCTGCTTTGTAGGTTAACTAAAATGTAGTGATGTCACAATAATTTTTAACTCAATTTTCATACTAAAAATAGTGGTTTCTTTAATTATTTTATGTGGTTTATGTGGTCTTATACTAGTTTGATACAACTCAATTATACACAACAACACAATTATAAAACTGTTTAAAAAAGGTAAATTTGTGAATTATGTCCAGTATCGAAATATCTAAAAAGTATCTTGTTTAGTAGTGGGTATCAATTCACTCAGGTGGACCTTTCAAACCAACTCAAGCTGAGTAAAGCCCATGTCAGGTTGTACTTGGTGAGAGAAAAGAGCAGTCAGTCTGAATTGAGTATAATTGCCCTTAAAAACAAAAATAACCTCTCCAATGGCATAATGACAGAGAGGCAGCCAGATGGAGTAGCACAGAGCAGACAAAATGGGAGCTGTGTTTTCCACCACATTGGAGCATGTTTCTCTGAGCACAGATTTTTACCACATGGCCCCACTGCCGACTCCTCCCTAAAGTCTACACTCCTTCACTCTATCTCCTCTCACACTTTTCTCTCTGTCCTCCCCGTTTCCTCTTCTGTTTTTGTCTTCTGTCTCATTCTTGTGTTACGTTTTGGGGCTTTCACAAAAACCTTCCACCACTTGATTTCCTCTTTGTCTTTTTGGTCTTTCCTATACTTATACTTAGCATACTTTACCTCCTTCCATACCTGTTGTGAACCCACATTACTATACTAGACCACACAGAATCATAGTTTCCAACAAGTAAAAAGCTTTAATTGAATGTCTTGGCACGTTTTATTGTTCCATTTGTTCCATAATAGGAACACAGCAGCAAAAATAGGCATTCTTCTCTTGCCAGCTTGTCGCTATAGAAAACATTTGTATTGTAAATGACATGCTCTGCTGGTATTACAAGTGAACCTGTAGGCTTTTGAAAAGTCACAGTTTCTGCTACTTATTCATATCATCTAAAGCAGCCTTCTGTAGTTTCCTTCCTTTAGAGATAACAGTAATCAATATCTATTCATTGTATCATAGTTCATGACAAAGTTATCCTGAGATTAACTGATGTACAACAGTTAACTCTGCAGTTTTCATTTTGTTGTACACTGACATGGGTTTATGCATAAAATACAAGATGAAAGGGTGATTTTGGTGTCCTTTTCTTTTGGGGTAGTTACTTCTCATCTTAGGAAAATGTGGTTTAGATCAGTGAGTTATTGAGTACGAAATATAAATAAAAGACAACTTCTAAGAATTATCTTTTAATGATCTGATGCTGTGACAAAAAGCATGTGTCCTAGACCTACGAGAGTTACTGTTACCTAAAAAGTTAAAGTTACTGTTTGTGGTAAAATCCTACATTTTGTTGCAAAAAGTTATAAAACCAAGAAAATAAAGTCTATTCAGTGCAAAAACCTGTTGTCTTTGATAGCATGGATATAACAGTATTTCTTTTCATCCTATGTCTACCTTATTTTTAAAGTAAAGAACAAAAGGCATCATGTGACTTGAGTAGTTCGCCAACACACACATTGAACAGTGAACAGGCCACCTCTGCTCCAGTCTGAACTGAGTCAGATCCAGAGAGAGATCCAGAGTTTGAAATGTGAGCCCCTCTGCGCTCTCTCCCTCTCTCCCACTGTGTCTGTGATGGCCGCGGGGTGGAAGCGTGATTATGTTATTAAAAGGAGGATGAGGTGGGGGCAGGGCGAGGGCTTAACTGTGGCAGAAAGGTGGAAAATGAGCTCGATGTGGAGGAATGAGACAGAGAGACAGTGGAGACGAAAGCAGAAAGCGACATTGAAAATCAGAAATGCAGCAAACTCAAATGACGCTGGCGAATACCCTCATGACCATAGAAAGGACTGTCAGGGGTCAGCGTGAGGTAGAGAAGGAGCATACACAGGATGACTGCAGTGAGAGCAGGGGTGAGATGGGCCGCTAATGTGAACCAGCTGTAGAAACCTGACACCTCCTGAGTGGGCTTGGGACGAGAGGTGGAGGAGTGAGAAAAGGAGGGAAAGAAGGCCTTCAGGAAACAGAGCAAAAGAAGGATGAAGTGAAAAAAAGCACTTGTCGAGCAAAACAAAGAGGCCCATAGATGATTTTGGCCGCTAAAAGCCTCTCTTTGCAAGTTGTTCTGAAAGTGGAGATTAAATATGTTCCTACAAACTAGGCTACAGAAGTAGCCTAGTTTGTCTGTGTTTCTTCTCTGTTCAAAGAGACACCACTCCCTCACAATAATATGAATCATGCTCTGCCTTGTCTGCTGGCCTCAGGCTGTGTCACTGCAGCCTAAAGGCAAATAATGAAGTCTTTATCTGGCACGGAAACCTGAAGGACAGCCTGCTATCACTTCCTGACGCCATGGTATTTGGGTCTGTCAACAGAGGCTTGAGAGGGATTGATTTTTAAAAGGCTTTGCCATACCTCACCATTCATACATCTCCCTAAAAACAAGTGCAACAGTTGTAGGTGCAAGTAAACAAAATGCTGTTAACTATTATTACTGTGTAAATATGTTATTGTGGAGGAAAAAAAATGTTGTGGATCCAGCCCTTCAGATATGTTTTAAGATTCAGGTTTTAAGCTAAGGGGGTAGCCTACTTAACAGTTTAGATATACTATACAGCAGGGGTCTCCAACCTGTAGTTCGGGAGCTACCAGTAGCTCTCCACCCCCTTCAGAGTAGCTCTCTAAGGGATTTCTGAATTCTGTGTATTGTGCTGAATAAGTAAAATTTGATTAATTATTATTGTAAATGTATTATTTTGAAGCCTAATTTTGTGCCCTGATAAATGGATAATGGTTTATGTTTTATATGTCAAGTCAAGTCAAGTCAAGTTTATTTCTATAGCACATTTAAAACAACTTCAGTTGACCAAAGTGCTTCACATAAAGGATAACAAACATATGCATATACAACACCATATGAGGACAAAAGAGAAAAAAAAGAGGATAAACTAATAAAACAAGATAAACTGACTAACTAGTATTAAATGCCAGGGAAAAGAAATGAGTTTTCAATCTAGTCTTGAACTGCGTTACGGACTGAGAGGATCTGACAGGAAGAGGAAGGTTATTCCACAGTCTGGGCGCTGCCACAGAAAAGGCTCTGTCTCCCCTCGTCTTGAGCCGAGTTTTGGGCACAACCAACAGGAGCTGGTCGGCTGACCTCAGGCCTCTGGGTGGAGTGTAGGGCTCCAGTAATTCTCTCAAATAGACTGGACTCAAAGAGTGTAGACATTTCAACACAATTAACAACATTTTAAATTGCACCCGATAGAAGACAGGGAGCCAGTGCAGGTCACACAGCACAGGTGTGATGTGCTCACGTCTCTTAGTGTTAGTGAGCAGACGAGCTGCAGAGTTCTGGACGTGTTGTAGGCGCTGCAGGGAGCTCTGGTCTAGCCCCATATACAGAGAATAGCAATAGTCCAGACGCGAAGTTATAAAAGCATGAACAGTTTTTTCAAAATCTGCCCGAGAGAGGTAGGGCTTTATTTTTGCAAGTAGCCTCAAATGAAAGAAGCTGGACTTTATCACAGTGCCTATGTGCTTGTCCAGTTTAAACCTGGACAAGCACATGTATCTAACTGTTCCCGGTCTAAGGCTTGCAGAGGCTCTTATAGTTACTTAATTTCTTTGTGGCTGCTAAAATGGGTAGCTCTCTGGCATTTTTGTTTTGTAAAAGTAGCTCACTGGAGGAAAAATGGTGGCATGTGAAGAGGATTAATCTTGTAACTAGAAGTTTTTCTAGTCATGGACCAGGTCTGGCTACTATTGTACAATAAGGGTCTCAGAAATCTGTGGTCTTCAGTGCCATCTAGTTTAGTTATTTATTTTATTTTATTTTCTACTATTTGGCCATGATTATATTCATCACTTAGCAATCTTTTATCTTCATACACATTTTTCTTTCTTCAAAACCACGTCAAAGACTTGTCAGTGTTAAATCAGACTAATGATCACACTAATGTAGAAACCATATTTCTTCTATTTTATCCTAATCATTTTTGTGTCAAAGCGGCTTTATAACAAAATACAGCAGGTGTAAAATTCATCTTCTCTCCTCAAAGCCATTGTATATAAGACATAATGTAGCTCTCATGTTCCCCATAGTAGACAGTAACAGTGGAAATGTGTGAACTGTTCTGTGTGAAACTTAAACCTGACATTAGTGCGTCTGGACCCTCTTTGTGCTAATGTGATGTATGTCACAGGGCACAGGGCCTTGTCAGTACTGTGAGGGAGGGGGCGGAGGAGCAGGACAGCCTCTTGTTGTGATACCACGACCAAAGCTGTGTTTGTGTTTAAACAGAGGAGGAGGGACAGTATTTATATCTCCTAATGCTTGGACAGCTATAGACACCAGGAAAAGGGAGGGCAGAGGGAGTGAGCACGTGTGGCAGAACACAGTAATACACAACAATACACACAAGAATATTGTGTATTGGGGTCAGAAAGGTGCAAGAAGAATTGTAAAAAAGTAAAATAATAATAATAATATAACAAACTTGCTTTGGATTGTCCAAATAAGGGCATAATGATAATTCTGCACTTTTGTGTTTATATTATGTATAGTCCATCCATCCATCCATCTTCTCCCGCTTAATCAGGCTGGGTCGCGGGGGCAGCTTGCTGCCCAATCCTCATAGCACCTGACCCCCCCTATGAACCCCTCTGCGGGTGGTGAACCCACAGGAGGGTATTATATTATTATTTATAGCCAATTAGTTTATTGTGCAACATGTTTTAGCGCGTTTCTAGTGGATTGCAAAAAATTATCAATAATATATGTGATTTTTTATATCTGAATAAATGTTTATGTATGCAAATAATATATTGATGTTTTGAACTGATTATTGTACAGATACTGCTGGCCAGACACTGTGTGAGTATGATATTAGTTTTAGTGATAACCGAAGTATTGGTTGAAGCTTCATCATCACACTGTTGTTTCTCATGGAGATTAAATTATTGTGTGACAAACACCCTCAGTTCCTGCACACATAGATTAGATCAGTCTGTGTAGAAGGCTGCTTGGCATGATTCATAGCTCTCTGCATCGTTCCCATGCACTTGCCTAATATCTTCAAGCTGTCTCTGGGTGGAGAAGCTTCAAATAAATATAAGTTTTAAAACATCAGGTCATCCATCATTCGCCATTGCCATTCAGCCAGGCTGTGTTATGAACTTCTACCTGATCACTGAACAGGGGATTTGATATGAGCCAGATTGGGATTTGGGCCTTTGGAAGTGTCACCTGAGTCCCCTCTGGGAGCGGTCTGTACGCACAGAGTCCCAGGACTGTGTGTCTGCCACATGCACCACACAATACACTCCTCTGCAGTTGACAGATGAGAAGAATACACAGGCAAATACAAAGGAAAGCTCCTATAGGGCACTAACTAGCACCGCTCTGTTATGGAGAAGGACCATCATAGTCAACATGATTTGGATCAAAAGTGAAATTCTCATTGTGTGCATATTTACTTGTGTATTGTACCAAAATAAATACAGACTTTTTATCATGTGTTAATAATGTTGTGCATTTCATGTTGTAATGGCCTCTGTTGATTAGACATTTGAATAAATGCCCATATTATTGTGAATTGTGCAACTGGTTCAATACTTCCACTAACTACAAACTTGTTTGTTTGCACATCCATACAGGATATATAGCTGTTATGTGTGGTAGAGCTGTGATACTGAGGAAAGTGTAGAGTGAAAGTGTGAAGGACTGAGGAATAGAAAAATGTGTCAGACATAAATGTATTTCACTAACCAAGTAGCCACTGGGGCTTTCCACTGGCTGTTTTTTGGATTCTGTGTCTTCAGTCAACAACTTCCAGATGACTCTACCCCTCATCCTTCTGCTTTTGAACTTCTTCTTTGCCATTGATGACCCCACTTTAACCCCTCCTTGATCACATTTACCCCAGTCCTGGTGATGGGACAATAACTGTGTGTAAATTGTTTGGTTCAGACAACATCTTGCAGCAAGTAGTGCATTTTTATTGTGGGATGTCTTTTGTCAAGAACGTGAAAAATAGTAATATAAGAGAACGAAGACCTCTACAAACATTTGAAACATAATGGTATTAGTTCAGCATTTTATATTGAAGTTTTGTCTTACTAATATTCCTGGAAATGTTTTAAAATGTGCGTTGGGAACTGAAACCAAAAATAATTAACTTACTAAAAGTTCTCGAATAGCGAATCACCCAGTCAAAAACAGTAGCTCTTATTATAGTTCCAACAGTAACCACTACAGTCTATCCCCCAAACAAGTTCCCTGTTTATCCAGTGCTCATTAATATGGAAGGTACAATGGAACAGCTATGGCTAAACTGAGAGAAAAGATTGAACAATGCACGTTTCATACAATAATTCGATTCATGTGGATGTTTGATGTGCCTTGGGATCCTCTTCAAATGTTCCTCTCCACTGTCACTGCGCTCTGATGTGGTCCTATATTATGTGAGCTGGATCGAAACTCACTCTTTGTTGTGTATATTTGTCTTTTTTAACACAGACGCTAATGACCTTTTGTTTAACTGGTCTTTCAACTTCCCCACATGTGTTCCTGCATTATTTTTGACAATGCTTTTTCAATGTGTGTGTTCAGGTGTGCTCCGGGCTTTTTGGGAGAGTACTGTCAATACAAAGACCCCTGCCAGCCTGTTTACTGTATGAATGGAGGTAAATGCATTGTATCGCTATCTGGGGGTGTACCTGTCCCAGGAAACCCCACCTGCACCTGCCCCATCGGATACACAGATGCACACTGTCAGACGCCCCAAAACTCCTCGTGTTACCCCAACAACCCCTGCATCAACAATGGGAAGTGTGAGCTGGTAACATCTCTGGAGAAGTTCAAGTGTCGCTGTCCAAGAGGATGGACAGGTGAGAAAATATGTGGGGAATTGGGCTACATAATTAATCACAAGCAAATTATCTAGATAGATATTAGAATGTCCTCAGAAGACAACAAAACGCCTCTTGTTTAGACTCCAATTAAAGGTGCTCTGTGTAACTTTTCTGGTGGATGGTCTTTCACTGTCAACTGCTTGTCTCCATGGAGATGTTATTGCTTTGTTTGGAATGCCACAGTATAGCATTAAACGTGTCCATCTTATATTTACTCAATAACATGGGTTTTTATTGACCTAGAAACTTGCTTTGTTACTATGAATGGGCTCACCTCTCCACAGATGTGACATGTAAGTTGGCCTTGTGGTGTCACTTGCTGTCTCCATAGAGATAAATAAGTGTAATACCATACTGTGGAACATTCCAGGTAACATCTCTATGGAGAGAAGCAGATGACAGATCCTCCACCTGAAAAATTACACAGTGCACCTTTACCATTGTTTTAGCAGTTCATAATGTATTCTTCTGTAAATCTAATAAGAGTAAAAAAATCTCCATAATTACAAAGTCCTCATGCATACACTTACACTTAGCAGTATTACATTTTGTATATGCCATTAATGCTGATATAGTCGTGTTTACTGCTTAGGACCCCGATGTGAGTACGAGGACAGCTGTCTCTCCAGTCCCTGTGCTAATGGGGGCGTGTGCACAGCTCAGTCCAGTCAGAACTACAAGTGCTCTTGTCCATCAGGATACACAGGTCCCCGATGTCTCAATGACACGGACGAATGTGCAGCCACACCCTCCATCTGCCAAAACGAAGGCTTGTGCTTCAACACTCCCGGCTCCTACAAGTGAGTCTCAAAGTAGAAATTAAATGAGATTACAAATGTTCACAACCAAATATGGTTCAATTGATGGCACACATCTCTCAAAAGCGGATAACGTATATATGAAGACCACAGGTAGTAAACTACAATCCTTGATTTTAAATACGGTATTTAAACTTGAATATTTAAATACTGAACTTTTAAACTGTGTGTATGTATTATCCAGAATGTTATGCCTGTCCAGAGTTTTCTTGGCTAACATTTTGTCATGAATTGCCCAAAAATGTGACTTGCAACACTGCTTGTTTTTCTTTATTTGCTCAGTTGTAATTTTGTTTTTAAAACCATGGTAACTGATTAAAACATGCTGCAGATGTAACTGTGCACCTGGCTTCACGGGACGACACTGCGAGAGCTCCTACGTGCCCTGTTCCCCTTCGCCCTGTCTCAATGGAGGCACCTGCCAAAGCTCAGAGTTCAGCTACTCCTGCCACTGCCTGCCTGGTATGACCTTACAGCTTTAAAAAGATCTTTAAAAACACCTTTAAAACAGGTCAACCTGTGAATGCATATTTAGGATCCTTGAATGTCTACTGGCTTCTGTGTTGTTTGTAAGTGGATTCAGAAGATGGTGCATGGTTAGTTTCACCAGTATCACCAATTTAAGTTTGTTAAAACATACGCTTCTCATAAATATCTTTATCTATTTCATTTTCAAGCCTTTCCTGCTCAATAAAATTAAATTGGGTTTATGCACAATAAAAATATAAAGCAAAAAAATCATCTAGCTCACTTTGGCCCCTGTACACCTTACTGAACTACTAATGCGTGTCATACTCTGAAACAGTGCTTTTTATTTGTTCCTATTTCTGTATGAAGGCGTGACCAAAATAGTTCTGACTTGAAACGGTTACAATGTGTTTAACAAACAGTCAGATCTTGAGGGGGTGTTTCTGTGTACACAGACAAAGAGCATGCTATAACTCTACTACTTGTACAGTGAGGGCAGACACAACAGAGTGTAGATGAATACTGTTTATGCAACACCAGGACATGTCATAATCCCTACACACCTTAAAGGATATCCATGTGCCTAAAAACAAATTTATAGTGAATCAAATATTTTACAACGTTACAACATTTTGGGACTGTACAAAAGTTAGATCTCAAATATGGTCACTCAGTTTTGGAGTCCCTGTTATTTGGGTCAGTATTCATAGAGTATCTTTATCTGTATTTGTATTAATCTCGTACAAATCTTGCCTTTTGGTTTTGTTCCCTTTATATTTTATTCTTTTTGTCTTTGCTATGTCACTTATTTTTACACATTGAAGTAAAGCATATTATATTCTGACTTTTATGCATCATTGTGTTGACAGGGTTTAATGGCACAAACTGTGAGAACAACATAGACGATTGCCCTGGGCACCAGTGTGCCAATGGAGGGACCTGTATGGATGGAGTCAACACTTACAACTGCCAATGTCCTCCAGAGTGGACCGGTAATTCATATTCATTCATCACAATTCTGTCTGTGTTGTATCTGCATTGTTACTTATTCAAGTCAAACAATACCCAAAATAAACTGTTAAGTGTTTTAATCATTGATGACTACATAACAAGATATGTAGTACAACAAGTTATGGAAAGTAACTTTTGTCATGTTGATTAAGTGCTAACCCGGGAAATCCTCTTTGCCCTACCTAAAGCATCAGAGGAGCTCAACAGTGACAGCCTACACTGCAGTTCTGGAGCTAAATTTCCCATACATTTTTTTCATAGACGTTCCAAAAGAAAAATAATATTAGAAGTTTGAATGCTTGCTCTGGGATAATCAGCTACGTGGTAATTAATGACCACAAGAGCATTATAAACTGCAAAGTTATTTACACATTTAAGATAATTTTGCATTTTAAACTGCCTTTTTGGACTTAAAACAATGGCATTATTAAGGCATTATTATTAAGAGTTCATAGCACAAACTTTTAATATTTGAATTTTTCGAGTCTATAGGAAAAATTAATGGAAAATTTACTTCTGGAACCTGAGCAGGCTGTCACTGTTACGCTCCATTAGGGTTGTCAAAAATCAGTACCCAGAGTCTAATCAATTCTAAAACTATAGTAGCACATGCTAATTTGAAGTATTATTGTTAAAACATGTATAAATTGGAAAAAACTGAAATATTTCTGAATAGTTTTGGAATAGTCTTGATCTATATCAGGCTAGTGTCTCTATCTGTGTAGTATCAGTAGACCTTATTAGTAATTTGTAAATTGTTTAAATTTGAAGGTCAGCATTGTACTGAGGATGTTGATGAGTGCCGACTACAGCCCAACACATGCCAAAATGGAGGAACATGCAGTAACTTAGCTGGCAGTTACACATGTGTATGTGTTAATGGTTGGATGGGACTTGACTGCTCTGAAAACATTGACGACTGTGCAACAGCAGCGTGCTCCCAGGGCTCCACATGCATCGACCGTGTAGCTTCATTCATCTGTGTCTGCCCACTTGGAAAAACGGGTATGTCATACATGTGCCACCCTCAAACAATATTTCATTACAGTCATTGTGTTGTTGGGCAAGACACTTAACCCTTATCTGTGTATGAATTTGATGTGTGTGTAGGTGTGTGTGTGTGTGTGTGTGTGTGAGTGAGTGTGAGTGAGTGTGAGTGAGTGATGGTGGTTCAAGAACTCAAAACAGATGTGGATGCTGGAGTAACTTACAATCACCCAATATGGGAAGCAAATGATGTATTGCTAAATGCTAGCTCAGAGTACTTAGATAGGCAGTGTACAGCCAAAACATTGCTATTATTAGACCAGTACAAAATTAACTATCTGTAGTCTCTATCCTACAGTATGTTTAATTTACCTATTGAACTATTTACCCAAAAGAAATATATTCTGATTTAGCAAAACCACAGTAGTTTTGTTAAAAGGTTTGGTTTAATTATTAATGTCCTTGCTCTTCTTAGGTTTGTTGTGCCATAGAGATGATGCTTGTATTAGTAACCCCTGTAGAGAAGGCTCCCATTGTGATACCAACCCCATTAGTGGCAAGTTCAACTGCAACTGTCCAACAGGGTACACGGGCAGCACCTGCAACATAGACAGAGATGAATGCAGCATTGGTAAGTGCTTATACTACCTTCCTCTGAAATTGTCTTTTTGTCTTGGATGAAATATTTATGTCTCCTTTTCTTGCAGGTGCTAACCCATGTGAGCATGGGGGTCAGTGTGTCAATACTGATGGATCCTTCACCTGTAACTGTGCGCGTGGCTACGCTGGGCCTCGCTGTGAGCAAGATGTCAATGAATGTGCCTCAAACCCGTGTCAGAATGATGGCACCTGTTTGGACCGCATTGGAGAGTACACCTGCATCTGCATGCGTGGTAAATTTACCAGAGAATTTGTTTTCAAACCATTGAGGCTATGCTATGCTAAATTGTATGTATTTTTTGTTTCACTCCAGGATTTGAAGGGACTCATTGTGAAATTGAAATGAATGAGTGTCTAAGCTCTCCTTGTTTGAACCAGGGTAAATGTTTGGATCAGGTCAGTCGCTTTGTCTGCGAGTGCCCAGCAGGTTAGTAAAACTGAGTTACTTAATAATGTAAAGCTATTAATTTTGTCTTTAATATTTTCCCTTTTTTCTGCAGGTTTTAGCGGTGAAATGTGCCAAATAGACATTGATGAATGCTCCAGCACACCCTGTTTAAATGGGGCTAAATGCATTGACCGGCCAAATGGATACGACTGTGAATGTGCAGAAGGTACCACCAAATGCTTAAAAGGCCCATAGAACGCTATTTTCTGATCTATGTTATAATGTTATTTCCGCGTTACAAATATTGTGTTTTGTTTCATTCATATCTTTAATGTTTGAATCCTGTAAATTTAGTTCTGCTCTCAAAAGGAAACACCTTGTGATGTCATGCAGTAATACAGGAAGTGCGCCACTGTATTTTTAAATTCCATACACTTTCACTAGAATCCCTTGGATAAATTCAGACCTTGAATTTCCAATCTATACTGAACTAATGGTAAAAGGTAGCTGTTAACTGAAAACTACTGCCTCATGACATCACAAGGTGGAGCAGAGCATTTTGAGCTTTGGAGATGTAGACAGACTAATAATAAATAGTTACTCAAACTTGTGGATAAAACAAAACACAACTCCAGGTACGGCTGATGTTCTTTGATGAGATAACAGCATTTTAACATGACTTAAATTCATTTTGTATGATACAGGACATTTAAATGTTTAAAATGTTTTGCACCACTCTTGATGTGTATAGTTAAAGTACATGATTTTTTATGTGTAGGCTTTACAGGTGTGCTCTGTGAGGAGAACATTAATGAGTGCGTGCCTGAACCTTGCCATCATGGTGAGTGTAAGGATGGCATCGCCACCTACACCTGTGAGTGCAATCCAGGATACACCGGCTCCATTTGCAACATCCAGGTGCAGGAGTGCCACAGTAACCCCTGTCAGAACCGAGGCCGCTGTATCGACCTAGTCAATGCTTACCAGTGCAACTGTCCACCAGGCACCAGAGGTAAAACTCACAAAACTAAGCACATTTGGTTAATCATTTTCTCCAGAATTCATTACTGAACCTAGTTCAAGCCTGTTTTCAAATCATAGCCAGAACTGTTAAGGAAATGTTAAGGTACAATAAAAGACAGTTTGTCCTCTGCATTTGAGCCATCCTTCATGTGACCATGCCCTGTAGATTATAAAATGTGCAGCCAAAACATACTACTATATAAATTTTTCTCAGTACAAAGGCTGCTCTATGGATCTGCTTGCTGTACCAACTTAAACCCTGGTACATGAATCTCTGCCCCACTCACAAAAAGCTTAAATTGACACATCCTGTTTTTTTTTTTTGGTTCATACCTTCAGTTCTGCTTTTCTGGAGTTTCGTGTTCCTTTTTATTATTGTTTCGATTGATTCAATTCCTTTTTCACCTCATGAAAATGTCTGCATGTAGTCTTATAACAATCCTTATTAAGTCACTTGTATGAGCAATTTTTTGGAGTATAGCTCCCCCTGGTGGCAAGTAATGCTACGTACAGTTAGGCAATTATTAACTAAAAGCAATACACAATTTTGTTGAACTGTGTGAATGTATGTTGTTTTTAATTTCTCAGGCGTGAATTGTGAGCTTAATGATGATGATTGTGCTAAGAATCCTTGTGAATATGGAGAGTGCCATGATGGCATCAACGAGTACACGTGCGTCTGCACTCCGGGATACACAGGTATTTTCATACTCAATTAAATAAAGGATTTAAGTTCTTCGCTATTGCAATACTATAACTGTTACACTTTATCATCAACGTTCAAACCATTTAGGAGCAAAGTGCAATGTGGAGATTAATGAGTGTTCCTCAAACCCATGTATGAATGGGGGCACTTGTGTGGACAAAGTGAATGGTTTTCAGTGCCAGTGTCCTCCGGGCACCCACGGTCCTCTGTGTCACTCTGAGATGGATCACTGCGCTCACCGGCCCTGTCTTCATGGAGAGTGCATTGAACAACAGCATGGGTAAGCACTGAAGCATGCCATCTTGTATTGTAATTCTTGGAGCTACAAGCTGTAATGTAAATATGCATTATTATTCTTTGTTTAGATACCACTGTGAGTGTGAGCTTGGTTGGACAGGAGAGCATTGTGAATCAGAGAGAGATGAGTGCCAAAGTCATCCTTGCCAGAATGGCGGCAGCTGTGTGGACCATCACAATGGATATACCTGTCAATGCAAAGCCGGCTACAGAGGTAAACATTAAAATGTATTACTGTAATGTTTTGTCCATAATCTAATAAGTAGTACTATTCTCAAATAAACTGGCCTGTTTCCTCCTTCAGGTGTGAATTGTGAGATTAACATAGATGAATGTGCCTCTTGGCCATGTCTGAACCGCGGCATCTGCATTGATGGAGTCAACAGTTACAGTTGCCATTGTAGTCCACCTTTCACAGGTTTTTATTAAACTGGTTAGTGATCATGTGATTTAGTATGCTGTTTATCTAATTATGTAACATTCTCAAAGGTAAACACTGTTCAGAGGAGCTTGCTCCCTGTGCTTCTCATCCTTGTGAACAAGGCGGAGTCTGTCGTCCAACTCCAAACTATACATCTTATACCTGCCAGTGTCCAGTTGGATGGCAAGGTATGTGTTTTTACAAATGAAGTAATCCAGTAAGTATTGATCTGATGTAAGATAAGAGGCCTTTTTGACAACTTATTTGTCAATTCTTGTAGGTCCACGCTGCAGTGAAGATGTTGATGAATGCAAAAAGAATCCTTGCAAAAACAATGGGAATTGCATTAACAGTCCTGGCAGCTACTCATGTAAATGTCAACCAGGCTATAGTGGACACAACTGTCAAACAGATATAGATGACTGCTCCCCCAGTAAGTTTCTCTTTTTACGTTGTTTGAATCAGTATTATCTATTCATAAAATATATCACGCTACTGATTGCACTCATTTTTGATTTGTCAAATTACTTCTTCTTTTGTAGACCCATGCCTGAATGGAGGATCGTGTGTGGACATAGTGGCAGGGTTCACCTGTGATTGCCGTCCAGGATTTAAAGGGAGCCGTTGTGAGACTGAAGTTGATGAATGCGCCTCACATCCTTGCAAGAATGGGGCCAACTGCAGAGATTATGTCAACAGCTTTGTGTGCGAGTGTCGTCCAGGATTTGATGGGATTCTGTGCGAACGCAACATTCTTGAATGCACAGAAAGGTGGGACACTTATTTAAGATCCACTCTGTGTCTTTTTTTGTTTTTTTCAATTGACACATTTCTTGCTGCTCTTGTTTTCTAGTTCATGCTTGAACAATGGAACATGCATCGATGATATAAATACCTTTTTATGCCGCTGCCGTCCTGGTTTTTATGGGAATTTCTGTGAATATGAGCACAATGAGTGTGACTCTCAGCCCTGTAAGAATGGAGGGACTTGTAGTGATGGTCTGGGCACCTACCGCTGCACCTGCCCTGCGGGATACAATGGACCCAACTGTCAGGTACAGGTGTCATTTTGTAGACCCCTTTTACATAGTTGTGGTTGACCTAATATTTAATATATATCTTTGTTTGTTTGTTTGTTTTGTGTGCAGAATCTTGTAAACCTCTGTAGCCATGTTCACTGTAACAATGGAGGGTCCTGCTCTCAGACAACCACCACCTGGACCTGCCACTGTACAATGGGATGGACTGGCCTTTACTGTGATGTTCCTAATATGTCATGTGAAGACTATGCTGCCACCAAAGGTAAAACAATGGAACATTAATATGCCTTTATTATGTTTGTGTTGAGTGCATTGAATTGTGAGAGGATACCAAAAAATACTTGAATATATGTTCTTTCATAGATCCAAAAATGAAAGTGGAGGATGTATGCAAGAATGGTGGGCTTTGCTTAAATGTTGGAAAGTCCCATCAGTGCCAATGCCAAACTGGATTCACTGGTAGTTATTGTACAGATGTGGTTGATGAATGCAAGTCAAATCCCTGTCGCAACGGAGCTACATGTGTCAACTATCTGGGCACATATGAATGTAAAGTAAGTATTTGTGACTTTTCTAGGGACTTTTTTCCCTCAGCAGAAAATAAAATATTTAATATGTTTGTATTGCATTATATCAGTGTAAACCAGGCTTTCAGGGAGTCAACTGTGAATATGATGTAGATGAGTGTCACTCAAAGCCCTGCCTCAATGGTGGAACTTGTATCAATCTCATAAACCACTTCACCTGTGCATGTCCACCGGGAACACATGGTAACTATAATACTGCCAAGAATATTTTTAATGCATTACCTTTGGTAAGACTGTCTCTCATTCATCTGCTTGTGATCTGTAGGAATACAGTGTGAAGTAAACGAGGATGACTGCGCTCCCAAATCAGGCTCCTCTGAGCCGCGCTGTCTGAATGGGGGGCAGTGTGTGGATGGGATTGGCCGATACACCTGCACCTGCCCTCCGGGGTTTGTGGGTGAACACTGTGAGGGAGATCTCAATGAGTGTCTGTCTGACCCCTGTCATGCTCCTGGCAGCCTGGACTGTGTGCAGCTGGACAATGACTATAAGTGCCGCTGTCGTCTGGGCTACACAGGTACACTGGTTTGTGTGTTTAATATGGACAGTTGTAGTAATAACAGCCTTAATTGTACTGTGTTGTATGCTTTATTTCCAGGGCGACACTGTGAGTCTATGGTAGATCTGTGTTTGTCCAAGCCCTGCCATAACAGTGGCATCTGCTCGATGAACATGAGCTCAGTACATGGTTACACCTGCTCCTGTGCCCCTGTAAGTCTCCTGTAACTTCTGTCATCTCTAGACCTTTCCTTCTGCTTTTCAACCTATTTAGTCAACCACAGCTCTCTACACAAAACACTTAAAAATATTTTTCTTATTCTCACATTTGCTTCAGAGGAATAAAACAGGTATGCTATGCATGCAGCACTAGGAGAATTAGATACTGAGAATAGTTACTGTTGTGTGGTAATTTTATTCAATGCTGGTATTTGTCTATGTAGGGTTTCAGTGGATATAACTGTGGTGAACCAGAAGGATACAACTGTGCCAAACTGTGCCTGAATGGTGGGCGGTGCGTGGATCAGCCATCGGGTCATCCGTACTGCCAGTGCCAGTCTGTCTTCAGTGGTCCACATTGTGAAAAGTGTGCATGCAGAAATGAAGGAACATGCGCCAAAGACCCTTCAAACCCATATCATTACATCTGCGTTTGTCCCCAACACTTCTCTGGCCGATTCTGCCAGAACAATGTTTCACCAAAGACACCAGTCAAACACAGGTGCCCATTCCCTCAGTGTGAGAAACAGTCAGGGGATAAAGTATGTGATGATCAGTGCAACAACTACGAGTGTGAGTGGGATGGTGGAGACTGCTCTCTCAACTGGAAACAGCCCTGGATTAATTGTACCGCCAGTGTCCCCTGTTGGGACCGGTTCAAGAATGGACATTGTGATAAGGAGTGTGACAACCCTGGGTGTCTCTTTGACAGCTTTGAATGTCTAGAGGATGTCCCAGAGCCTTGCAAGTAAGTCTTAATCTTAGTTTGCTTTCCTAAAATATGTAATTCATATACAGATTGCAATTTTATACTGTGTTTTCAGATATAACAGCTACTGTGCAGATCACTATGATAATGGATACTGTGACCAAAGCTGCTACACTGAGGCATGTGGATGGGATGGCCTTGACTGTTCAAAGGATTCTACGCCCAAATTACTGGATGGTGTTCTGATTATTGTCGTGCGACTGCAGCCTGAGGAGCTGCTTGGAGACTTGAGAGGCTTCTTGCGTTCCCTTGGGGGATTGCTGCATACAAATGTAAAAGTGAAGTTGGATGAAAATAATAGACCAATGGTCTATCCTTTCTATGGGCAAGAGGAAGAGACGGGTTGGCACCTGATTAAGAGCAGAAGCAAACGTGAACTAGACAGAGAAGTGATTGGGTAATATATCAATAATGCTTTTATGTCTTGTATTCAAACATTGTATTCACGATGAAAAAAAAAAGTTCTTTATTTCTTGCTCACAGCTGTCAAGTGTATCTGGAAATAGATAACAGAGAATGTTTCCAGAGATCCCCAACTTGTTTCTTAAATATAAATGAAGCTGCATCCTTCATTGCTGCTGCTCACATAAAGGCAGATCTTCCATATCCCCTAGTGTCCATAGGCAGTAAGTTTACACTGATTTGACTTTACTGAGAATATAACATACTTGTTGTTTTACTATTATACACCATGTTACTGTAAAGTAAATAAGACCTGTCTCCTAGGTGATCCAACTGTTGTGCCAAAACAAGACTACTTGATGTACGTTATTGGAGTAGCAGTGGTAATTATTCTGCTCATCCTTGTCTTGGGAATGTTAGCAGCCAAAAGGAGACATAAACAGGGTATCTTATGGTTGCCTGATGGTTTCTTACCTTCTAAAAATGACAAGAGAAAAGAACCTGTTGGGCAGGATGACTTTGATCTGAAGTAAGTGAATCAGTATTGTACATGTTGATTACAATTAAATGAAAACAAAAAACACTTAACATTTATAATATTTTAAGAAATTTCAAGACGCAAGACGGAAGTGTGATCGACCACAATTCGGGGTGGCTTGAAGATAAAGCAGCACCCAAGAAGCCAAGAGTGAGTAATCTCAAAAAACAAGTTGCTTTTTGTTGTCATTGTTTTAAGACATGTTCTTTATGCAGACTGAGGACAAACCATTGCTGCCCATTGCTATGGATGGATGTGTGGATCAAAGACAGTGGACCCTACAGCATCGCAAAGCTGCTGATATCACTCTAACACCACCACAGGCTGATATGGACACTGATTGCCTTGATGTGAATGTCAAAGGTCCAGGTGAGTGTAAATTTTTTCTCATACTTAGTAATAAACTATAACATGTGTAGATCATTATTTTATTTTACAATTTGTTGATTAAAATGGTATGGCAGCAAATTAAACATTCCATGTATGACACAAAATATTTTTTTGGAATATATGTTAAAGTTAAAGTTTTAAGAAAGTTAATAGCTCTAAGCACAAGTGACACCACCTGCAGAGAATTTCTGCTTGACGCTCTTTCACCAGTGTCTTAAAGATAAGTAGGCAGGCAGTGTTGGGTGTAACTCATTTTTCAGATAAAAATAGTGTAACATGCTACTACTGAAAATTTGGTAACAAAACATAGTTCCTTTTTCAATTCGGCACAACATTACTTCTCTGTGTACGCGGGCCGGTCCTCGCCCTGGCAGCCCGACACAGTTGGGACACACTGAGGACAGTGAGAGGGTGCAGGGAGCACTGAAAGCGGCAAGGTCCGGGCGGGAGGAACTATAATGCATGTAGCCAGAGCGTTGCGCCACCTTCACCTTGAGCCTTTCCTGGCCAACCCAAAGCCAGTCATGGCGCATTGCCTTGGAGGAAGTGTGCTGGGCGGGGGCCAGTGACACCCGGGGAGAGGTCCCTCAAGAGTATCCTCCCGCACCAAGCAGCCATCCCTTGCTCCCTGAGTTGAATCCTCCAGGCAGACTGTGTGGACCCCACCCATTTACCCCTTAATGATTTCACGTCCTCTTGAACACTCTTTTCAAAGTTCTTTTCAACTTTCCCTTATGGTACTTGTAAACTATTGGTCACATGTTGGTATTTAGCCTTAGATGGAGTTACCAAAGTAACAAGTAACATAAAAAGTTGCTTTCCATAGAGGGTATGGGATTACTTTTCATAGAAGTAATGAGCAAACACTACTTAAAGTTAAAGTAACTTCCCCAACACTGTAGGTAGGGCATAGATAGGGCATAGATGAAAACAGACGTTTTCTGAGGGCTCAAGCTCCAGATGCCACTCTCAATAAACTAATGAGAAGGGTGAACTATTATAACATAGTTGATTGTTATTATGTGTTTTTAAGTTGCATTTATTGGATCTATGTTTGCAGTATTATACTAACATGTTGTACATTACATTGCAGATGGTTTCACACCACTGATGTTGGCATCTTTGCGGAATGGTGGAGGTCCTGACTGCAGCTTTCATGGAGATGAAGAGGAGGAGAGTGGAGGTGAAGAACAAGGACCAAGTGTAATTTCAGACCTGATATCTCAAGGTGCTTCCTTGATGGCCCAGACCGACCGCACAGGAGAGACTGCCCTGCATCTAGCTGCACGCTATGCCAGGGCTGATGCTGCTAAACGCCTGCTGGATGCTGGAGCTGACCCCAATGCTCATGACAATATGGGCCGAACTCCACTTCATGCAGCAGTGGCTGCAGATGCACAAGGAGTCTTTCAGGTCTGTACTCCTAAACAGTACTGTAGTGACAGATTAACAAAATAATTATAATTTCACAGTAATGTTACATTTTCCTTTGTAGATCCTGATCCGTAACCGCGCAACTGAGCTTGATGCCAGGATGAATGATGGCACCACTCCTCTGATCTTAGCCGCCAGACTGGCTGTGGAGGGCATGGTAGAGGAGCTGATCCACTGTCACGCTGATATTAACGCAGTAGATGACCATGGTTAGACTTTTCCGTAGTGTTATACTTCACCCATATGAATACCTTATATAATTGCTTTTGTTAATTTTAGGCAAATCTGCTCTGCATTGGGCAGCAGCAGTAAACAATGTAGAAGCTACACTGGTTCTTCTCAAGAATGGAGCTAATCGTGACATGCAAGATAACAAGGTTTGTTTACATTAATTTGATGTATTTTTTTTAGCTTTTTTCTCAGTCTGTTTTGGGCTGATTTTTTTTTTTATATTTGTCTGAATTTCAGGAGGAGACACCTTTGTTTCTTGCGGCTAGAGAGGGCAGCTTTGAAGCTGCTCAGGTACTTTTGGATCATTACTCGAACAGGGATATAACGGATCACTTGGACCGATTACCTCGTGATACTGCTCAGGAGCGCATGCACCATGACATTGTTCGTCTGCTGGACCAGTACAATTTGGTTCATAGTCCTCATAATGGGCAGCACATGGGAGGAAACTCCTCAATTGTTTGTGGAGCTAATGGAGGTGGCTACATTGGCATGCGCACTGGTCCCCAAGGGAAGAAGAGTAGGAGAGGAGGAGGTGGAGCAAAAGTGGCTGGAGGAGGGCCTAAGGAGCTTAAGGACATGAAGGCCAAGCGCAGAAAGAAGCCCACTGGAGTAGAAGCGCCAGTGACAAGTGGAGGCGCAGCAGGAAATGGGAACAGCTCAGCTGGAGCTCAAACAAATGGTGTGAAGACGGCAGCACTCCCCGAGAGCTCCATCACCATGTCCCCTGTGGACTCCCTGGAATCCCCTCACTCATATACTGGGGATGTGTCTGCTCCTGTTTCCACTACAGCAAACTCCCCTCCCCTCCTCAACAGCCCTAGCAGCAGACCTCTGCTACCTCCAGTCAGCCACATGCTAGGCCAGCAGCAGGGCTGGGTGGGCATGTCCAAACATGGGTATAACGGCTCCATGTTTGGCTTAGTGCCACACCAGATGGGTGGGGCACACCCTGGCATGAGCCAACACCGTGGCCAGGGGGCGATGTTGACACCAATGAATGTGACAATGAGCAGAGAGCAGCTTCCTCCCATCGTCACCTTTCAAATGATGCCCACTGGTGGTGGGCAGCCCATGCTGAAGCAGCCCCAGCCTGGGCAGGTCCAGGTCACACAGTCCCAAACCCCCCAGCACGGGGCTCCCCCCCTGCACTGCTCCCAGATGTACCAAATGAATGAGCAGATGAACATGACACATGCCCTGTCTCACACACTCCCACACGCCCATACGGTCAACCACGGAGGTCACAGCATTGACGGCCAGTCCCGAGCACTGCCTTCCTACCCCACTATGCAGAGCCCAGTGGATAAGTACCCCACTCCCCCGTCACAGCACAGCTACACCCCAGCCAACTCAGAGGGCACCACTCCGGGTCATTCTACCCATCCTGCCAGTGAGCACCCGTACCTCACCCCCTCTCCAGAGTCTCCAGACCCATGGTCCTCCTCCTCCCCACACTCTAACTCGGACTGGTCAGACGTGACCACAAGCCCCACCCCTCTGGGCACCGCCCACCATGCACTAGCCTCTTCACATCGCACACACATTCCAGAGCAGGCACAGCACCAGCCACAGTCACAGCAAATGCAGCAAGCATCACAGCAGGCTCCGCTTGGGAACATGCAGGTGTTTGCATAGACTTAACCAAAGCAGATGAACTCTGTGTAGTTTAACTACATGATTTAGTGACTCATAAACTGCTCTATTTCTTTATCAGTATAATATTTGTTTATCTTTTAAAAGTTGATTGTTTCCTCTTTCTTAATGCACTTGATAAATCTGTGTATTGTTTCCAAAAGTATTACTCATAAATACGCAAGTTCTCATCACCATAATGTTCATGCAGTAATCTCAAAGGCTTTAGTTTGAAATCTTGCCTTTTTGATCTTGGGCCATTTAATGGTGATGGGTTGTGGAATCCTTCAGAAACCACTGACGGTTGGCATGATAGCAAACCTTGCTAACGACTGTTGCATAGAACGGGTGTTTTGTTTGTTTTTTGTGTGTACAATATGTCAATACTAACTTGTGGAACCTTTAAATCTAATGCTTTTATATGATGGGTCAAATGATGCTTTTATTCTTAAAGCTGAACTTCTACAGGAAAGATGATCACTGAATGATGCTTGTATAAATGTATGAACACGTCTTTGTGTCTTAATCTGTTCCATGATGAAAAACCTTTTAGTATTTTCACACTTGAGATCTGCATGCACCGGATGCATTAGATGACGTTTAATTGTTGAAGTGGTATCTTTTTGCTCATGTTTCATTGGTTCATAAATACACATTTTACTAAATTCAGCTACATCAATGTGTAAATGTTTGGTTTTCTTTGGAACTGAAATAGAAAAGCTGGACAAACTTTACACAAAAACATGAATTAACGTATAGTGTGATAATATGTACATAGACGTATAGCACATTCTGCTTGTTTTTTTTTACAGAGATCAGCAGTGTTTAATGATGAAAGTGTCTTTCTCTGTTTTATATGAAAAATTCGCACTTCAGTTATTTTGAATGTTACAGAGGTGCTACTTTTCCTCTTTAGTGCCTCTTTATATCCTGTCTTCCAAAGTCATGAAACAGATTCGCTTTAATACAATCAGTCTCTGCTTGCACCTTTGATAATTCATCTTAACTGTTCACTGTTATGGACAGACAATCATTCAAAAATCCAAAAATTAGCACCACAATATTTTTGACCAAATTTTTGGTGACAATAATTTTAATGAAAAAAATTCGTAGTTATTTAAATAAATAAAACCAAATAGTTTAATGTAATTCTGACATTACAATCCTTTGTAATTTAACGTATCATCAAAAGCTTTTCTTCTTTGTTCTGTATATAAATGTTTTGTTGTTATATGTTCATTGTACTTTGTTACCAAATAATCTATAATAGACATGTTACATGAAGTAGTTGTCAGCATATTTGTATAAGGTAGTACTAAATAAAGACATTTTGTTTAAAAAAAAAAAAAAAAAGATCATCCTAATGCTTACTGAAATAAAAGGTCAGTGCAAACATTCAGTAAAGTTGTGTTTATTCAAGGTTATATTTATCTTTTTTTTCTACACACTTATGAATATAACTCACTTCTCTTGATCAGTGCTTGGAAATTGCAACGCCAAAGTGTGTATGCTCTCTGCAAAGGCTAAATGTCAAGAAGACTAAACTATATTCATTATCATTTTATTTTGGTAAATACTAGGCATACATGATAATGATAATACCACGGAGAACAGACTTGGTTGGCCCATACATACATGTGATATTATACAGATGGTCGCCAGCAGGCGTCGCTCTGTTGTACACTTTATTTTGTCAAGAACGAGGAAGAACTGTGTACACGGAAGTAGTGAGGCTTCTACTCGAGCTCGAAGTTTACTGAAAATGCTGCTTTTATTTCTCTAATAATCGCTTATAAAGTGTCGGTTGATCGGTCGGGGATGGCAGATTACCTTAGAGGTTTGTGCTTGGGGATTCTCACGCGAAAATACGCTCTTTGAGTGGACGGTGTATTGCTGTGCGGGTCAATGGACGCCAGGACTTAAGTGCTGCTGTTTTGACAGCTGCCTGAAGCTTCACTACCTGTGTCTATGTCAAAGATCAGGTCTATGAGTAAAAACGGCCCATACGAATACACTAAAGCAATAATTCGTATATAGATTTTACATGAAGGCGTCTGGATTTGGGGCAGCTTTTTAACGTTCGTCAAAGAAGGTAAATCTTTCAAGTCTCTTGACATGTTCGTGCATCGTGTCAGTCGTTTAAGTGTGTGTGTTACAGTCCCTCCCTTGAGCCAGAGAAGGCCATGGCGTCTTCCCGGCTAAAGTACATGTCTTTGGGGGTGCTGGTGTTCCAGACCACATCCCTGGTGCTCACCATGCGCTTCTCCCGGACGCTGCAGTCTGAGGGCCCACGGTACCTGGCCTCCTCCGCCGTGGTTGTGGCGGAGCTCTTCAAGATCCTTACCTGTGTTCTGCTCGTCTTTAAGGAACACAGTGAGTTTTGATTAACCAAAGAGACTTCAGTATTACAGAATGTGTTATTATCTCAATATTTAGACTAAGCTTTTGCTTGTATTTACCACTGTCTAGAGACATACAGTGATAAACTTGTATAATATCACATTTTTCAGGTTATAGCATGCGAGCCCTGAACAGTATTCTCCGTCAGGAAATCATACACAAACCTATTGAGACTCTGAAGCTTGCCATCCCCTCTGGCATCTACACTCTCCAGAACAATCTGCTGTATGTGGCCCTATCCAATTTGGATGCAGCCACTTACCAGGTACTGCCCCGGCCCATCCAATATCCAAGTGTACATTAGTATGTGTCTTACGCATTGCTTTGTGTTGTCAGGTGACGTATCAGCTGAAAATCCTGACCACTGCTCTGTTTTCCGTGTCCATGCTGGGTCGTAGGTTAGGGGTCTACCAGTGGCTCTCGCTCCTCATTCTTATGACAGGAGTGGCACTTGTGCAGGTATAGTGAAGTTTTTTAACTATTGTCACAATTTTTTCTTTAAATTAGTAATTGGTATGGAGTACCCCACATCTACTAATCCACAGAATGATTAGTACAAATTAAACTTGTATTGCAGAATATGATATCGAGCAAAAGCATTGTCACAGAAACTGCCCAAAAACAGAATACTTCAACAAAAAGGTTTCAGCTCTATAGAATACAATACAAAGGTTTTGGTTCTTTGAGTGATGTGGGTGTGTTGGAATTTTGTTACATCCTCAAGTGTCAGTCACTTGCAGAACCAGATAAAGTGCCTGCGGTCCAGAATACATACTTTTCGATGCTTTACAAGATGTGAATGTGTTCACTGGTAAATCTGGGGTGAGACTAATTTGATTTGTAAATGATCTGAGACCAATGAGCTCCTTTGGTTTAGATGCATGACTGAAAAAAAATCTGATTGTACAACCATGTTTGACTGGGCTTGAGGGCGCGACAGAGAGCATGGTGAGCTGATATTAATCTGTATAAAAAATAGAGAGATTTCATTATGGATTTGTCAGGCAACCAGATAAACTCTTATTATCTTATAATCATCTCTTTGTCTGAACAAGAACATATATTTACATAAGTACATTGAACAATGAAGAGTCACAAAAACATTGTTGGATTAACATTAACACACATATTACCACATTATACCCCCATGGTAATGTAATTCACTTCAGTCTTTTAAAAAAAAAAAAAAAAACTACATGAAAAACTGTGTCCATATAAAATTGGGCTACATCTCCTAAATAGTGTGTCTTAATTTATTTTGCCTGTGTGCAGTGGCCCTCTGAGTCTGCGTCGGCTGCAGAAAAAGAGGTGCTGTCTGCTGGATCGCAGGTTGTCGGAGTGACAGCCGTCCTGGTCGCGTGCTGCTCCAGTGGCTTTGCAGGAGTTTACTTTGAGAAGATCCTGAAGGAGAGCAAGCAAAGCGTCTGGATCCGCAACATCCAGTTAGGTGTGTGTCAACCACCCCCAGTTTTAAGTTTGCTGAGTAATGTTTGTTAATGCATCTCAGTTTGCCTGTGATGTATTAACTATTTAGGCCATACAGAGGTATTACTCTCTACAAAAAGCTTTGTCTTATTTAACAGATGATGTTCTATTTCTACACTAACTCACTTTAGCAATCATCTGAGGTATAATCTATAATACTAAAATACAAAAGGATTTGCTTACATTATTATAATATGATTGATTTTATTTTACACGGAGGACATTTCATTGTTCATTTTCATTCATTGTTCTTTTTTTTAAGTCAGCTTTATGACTTAATTGCAAAACTCACTCTTAACAAGGTCGGCACAGATGCTTTGTTCTACACAATTGTAGCAAAAAGAGCATTTTGTTCAAATTACT
This sequence comes from Odontamblyopus rebecca, assembly GCA_030686955.1. Taxonomy (NCBI): domain Eukaryota; kingdom Metazoa; phylum Chordata; class Actinopteri; order Gobiiformes; family Gobiidae; genus Odontamblyopus; species Odontamblyopus rebecca. The sequence continues at coordinate 19,962,076 of CM060660.1, read as the reverse complement.
AACAGTAATACTTGTGACTATGCAGAGAATGTGTAAATGCTGGCTCTGCATTTCTGAAGAGCATCTTTTACAAACTGCCACGACTTGCAGAACCAGCTGGGTGTTAAAGCTTGTGCTTCTGCTAAGACAAATGTTCCTGTCTAGTTTATTTTTACCCCCGTACGTGTGAGGTGCGTGTAAGCTCTCTAGTGACTCTCAGTGTGAGCTCAGAGATGTTTTTCACCTGCAATAAATGCTGAAGTTTTCTAAGATGCATTACCCCGAAACATGAAAAACTGAAATGTGTTTATATTTAGGGATGTTTGGGCTGGTATTTGGCCTTATTGGCATGCTGCTCTATGACGGAGAGAGGGTCCGAGAGTCTGGAATGTTCCAGGGTTACAACACACTCACCTGGACAGTTGTGGCGCTGCAGGTAATGCCTCACACCAGAGACATTTTGTGAATTATACGCATATTTATTTTGTCGGTATTTCAAAGTAATCAAAATGCAAGATTAACAGAATGAAGAAATTTAATTGGCCTGCTGCATACTTTGTTTTAAACTGTCAAAAGATTTATACCCAAATGCTAATAGTGTAGAACAGTCTTGTCTTCCTTTCTAATGTCTAAAATAGATTCAAGACCGTATCTCATATTGAACCTTTCCTTGATATCAAAAAAGTTTGAAATGTAAGCATCGTGACAGCACTAGTTTGGTTTATTAGTTACATTATCTCATAGTAAAGCCAACGTTTTTCCCACCTGCCCAATGCTTTTGCACAGAGCTGTACGTCAGTGTGAGGACTCCCTGTTGGCGTTTACAGGTCATGCCTTGGTCCATCTGTTTCTGTGTGTTTGTTTCTTCAGGCGCTGGGGGGTCTGGTCATAGCAGCAGTTATAAAGTACGCAGACAACATCCTCAAGGGCTTCGCTACATCCCTCTCCATCATCCTGTCAACTCTTATATCCTACTTCTGGCTCCAGGACTTTGAACCTACAGGGTAAACATTTGTATTTATATTTGTATTTGTATTCTTAACTCATGGGTTTCAGGCTCCTGTTGTTATAGGGGGCATTTTAAGGCAAAAATCATAATTTCCATCATTCTGAAACCCATAAATAGGTTGCGTTTATGCACTAGAATTTCATGCTGTTATAATTTTAGGTGGAGGGCAGGGGCCTATATAATCCAAGAGATCCAAGATATTTGCTGTTTTTGAAAGAATTGTCCACATACAATCTTACAACTTGCACTTTATTTGTTAACTACTGACTCCACAAACTTGCCATATACATTTTATGGTTTAAAATCCTAAAGATGAAGTTGAAGTTTGCAGAATTCTATCCAGCCAAAAAGAAATGTGAACTTAATGTATTAATGTGCTCTATGTAAATACTGCTTTTATAATACTTTTATTCATGTTGTCTTTTGTTCACAGGGTGTTCTTCCTGGGAGCAGTTTTAGTCATTGTGGCTACTTTTCTGTATGGGTATGAAGTTAAGCCGGCTGTGAATCCAAGCAGAGCATAGTACTCTTCAGGGGGATACTACAACAGTATGAACCCATGATGGAGAGGGGAACAGAGTACAGAGAAACAAGGGGAAAGGTTACTACCAGTCAGACGTTTTGAGACACCATCTTATCAATGTTTTGTTTCTTTAATTTTTACTACTTTCTATATTTTATATACATACAGATGACATCAGATATATGAAGTAAGATGTATGGAATCATAGAACAAAGAAAAAATGTCTATCTTTAAATAAGAAATATTTTTGTTTTATATTTTATATTCAAATCCTCAAAGTAGCTAGTAGTAAAAAAAAATATTTTGTTATTTTACTTTTTTTCTTTACTACATAATTCCATGTATCTTGCTTCATATACTCAATGTCTTGCATATGTATCAGAAATACCGAAAGTAGTATACGTAAAGAAAAAGCAAACACTGAATTAGACGGTGTGTCCAAACTTTTGACTCCTAGTGTATATATGGTTGACAAGGGAGGAGTTTTATTCACCAAAAGTGCCTCAGCTGGGAGAACAGAACCTGGCAAACAGGGCTGTATGTGTAAATACTTGGTTGATTTAATATTGTGCCACAATTTAAGACTGTCCACATTACTGCCACTGCAATCAAAACAGTAGTCACAGTGGCAGTCATTTTATTGCCACTATTTGGATAGACCCAACATATTGCAAATTGCATATTGCAAATCTTTTTTTTTTTTTTTTTTTTACTGATTCACATTGTTATACATTAAAATCAAAATCTGTTACAGCACTATTTGGTCAGCAAAATTGTAATAATTAGACTGTAAAATGGATTACACTATACTCAGATATTACATTGTTGTAGAGGAGACTTTGTGGAAAAACAACTAAAAATATATTTTCATTTGGTTACTGAGCTGGGTAGTAAAATATTCTAACTTTTAATTTTGTAAAAGGTACATGCTTGGGACCAAACAACTAGAGCTATTTTTTGTTGTTACATTTCTGTCCTTTTATGTTGCTTTCATAGACATGACTATTACAATACAAAGACGACTGCAGACTGGGCAAACCTAAAATCCTGTTTAGTTTTCCCAAGTTATGTCGCATTTGTCTCTGCTACTGTATTTTTAGAAGCGTTTTTTTGTTGCCAGGCAACATATAGTCACCATGACATCTTGATCATGTGTGCTCCACACTGGGCCTCACATACCGACCTGATTTACTGTGACGTTTATTACACAGAAAAATACATTCTCTCAGTTAAGAGATACTGCTGTACTGGTTGTAATGGCAATACTTCATGCAGAAACATTAAATGTTACACAATATGACTGATCATATGTAACAATGAAGTTATTTCTCTACTACTACTGCAACATTTAGCTTATAGTGCCCTGTGCTGGTATGTTTTTCTATATATTTTTTTTTTATTTGTGGATAATCAATATTGTTGTTCCAGGGTTTCAGTAGTGTAAATACTGATAGAATGTTTGGGGGTATTTAAATATAATACTTTGGTTGTATGTTTTTTTATTTGGAACATGAGATCATAATTCATATCTTTATTTTCATTACAGCAGTTGATTATTTTATAAAACAAATGTGTGGACTAAGCAATGTCTTCTCATTTATTCTAACAGTTATGCCCCCATTCTATAAAAGTGCTGAAGCCTGATAACTTGAATCCAGAAAGGTACTAAAGAGGAAAGGAAATGGCATATTTGTAATCTGGTCATTTTAATTGGTTAAAAACACAGCATGCAAAAGCCACACAGTCAGAGAAAAGACCAAGATGGCAGAGATTCCTGTCCTTCATACCATTCATTTGGACTGATCACTAGGTTTAACGCAGGATGGAATTACAATAATGAGTCCAAGCATCCTTGTGATTGCTGTGCTGTGCACTGCTTTGTCCTTGTCAAATCTTCAGGCACATCTGTTAAAGACACTTGAGTCGTCTCATAGTCAAGTATAATAAATACTCTCATTAAAACAGTAGGATTCACACAACATGTAAAATCACTGACAGACGTTACCTGTAGAGTCTGGCATTCAAAGTGCTGCTCTTGCCTTTGATTGTCAGTGTGGGGTTTCTCATGCTGCCCGCAATCATGTCATAGCTACAATAGGCCAGTTCCAAAAATACTTATATTCTTATACTTATATAGGCCTCGATATTGTGTGCTTGTTGAGATTTGCCATTATCAGGAGGCAGAGTGGTTGTAATGCTGATGAGGTGAATATGTGAAGGCTTATTTGGCTAATGTCTTTAGGAAAAGACTTAAATCTATGTAATACATATTATCCATTATGTCAAATACAGGACATTTTAAGTTTAAGTTAAATTTGATTAAGTCAGTTATTACAAATACACTATGGTTCGTTTTTGTTTATCTATGACATAAGCTTCAGGTGGGCCACTTAAATCCCTGTGAAAAAACTGTCAAAACTATGAATGTAAACAGTCTTCATTTAGTGAAGATTCAGGTGATCTAAACTACAATAGCGCAAATGAGGCTTCTGGTGTGAGGCAGAATGGTGTGACAAGCAGCAAACCCGACTGTGATCTTGACTAGAGATAGACCGATATATGGGTTGACTGATATATCGGACCGATATCCTTTTTAGTGTATGGGCTATTGGCCAGAAATCTCCAGCAGCCTAAATATGTATGAAAAATATATGCACAAAGGTTTGTTTGAACACTTTAGTCCAAAAAGGATACTTGAAAGACCACACTGGACAGTTTGTAGTAAAAGAAGGTTGTTGATTACTTTGTATTCAATTTTAATTTAATAATTTGGGAAAAATTATCTATAACAGCCCAAAAATATCGGCAGAGGTCATTGGCCAGTGGTTTCTCTGGATTCTAAACCACTTGTATGAGCATAGGCCATCAAAAGTTGCATATCGGTCGATCTCTAATCCTGACTTCCAATATTGGAAAATGTGGTATCACAAAAGCATCACCTATCTTTGTTGAATAAATAAGCAGTAGAGATTTCTTCTTAAGCAAACAGTAACTCACTGACACTGCAGTGTAGTTCATTCATGTTAAGGCTGATGAACAGGCTCTGGTTTAAACCTTCTATATCGCTACAGTACAGAAACAGAGCACCCACCAGGATCAAAACAACACCAACACCAAGGCAGCAGTGGGGCTTTTAAGGCAGCTGTCCCGTCAGATTGAACACACCAAACATAATAAGGTGAGCATGGTGTCTGCCTGCTTCTTAGTCTGCATGTCTTTGTCCATCCAGTTTTGTCTTTAATTTAGCTTAGTCTATTGATTGGTTTTTGCCAACATACTTTATTTGGGTGGTATAACCACTAGTGGAGGGCCTCTTCTTGGTCTCCACATCAGAACCTGTGCATCGTTAGCATTAGGTCGTCCCATGGCATTGGGAGGTATGGCCTCCATTCGGGTGAGTACCCGGGGCTGGTCTTGATGTACCCTGCCTACCAGCTGGGCCCTGGTGCCCAGAGGCAGACCGGGATCTACCACAATGTCCACCCTCATCCTCCACTTTATTGTGTGGAGCAAGATCTTCTCCCTGGTTGTGGTGTTGAGTGCCACCAGCCATGTGGTAAAGCTCTGGTCCCTTTTGATGTTAGTCAATAAAGGTGTATTGGATTCACTTACTGGCACAGCCCAGGTGACGCTTGGGTAGAAATTGTCATTCATGCTAACTATAAAGCGGGAGGGCTTGGAGGTAGGGCCAACTATAGTTACAGTCTCTGTTGTGTTTCCATACCAGGGGTAGCTCACACCATCCGAGTCACTGATGGCTCTCACCAGGCCGTCCCGTAGTTGGGGCAGCTCCCAACTCGACCTAAAGAGAAGCAGAGTGGCATAATATTATACTTGACAATGAGACATTATCCAGTCCTGCATTCTCAATAACAATGTGAGAAGTGTAATAAATATGGTATGGTATTTTATTTAGCCTGTAGTTATCACAATAGATTATGGTAAATTTGAAGCTTGTCAATATATGTGTGCCTTATAATAGGAAGTATTATCTTGTCTCATGGTCTTTTGGGTAGATCGGATTATCACTGTCGTACTGAATGCTTGTGTCATGTGGTGTCCCCCCCCCCCCCCCCTTTCGCATACGGACGGACGGTGTTTGGTGTAAAGGGGAGTATGTGTACATTTGAGAAGAGCAACTGTTGTTTAGCTCCTGAAATAGCAGCTTTTCTATTTGGGTGGCAAAATCACAGGAACAAAATCTTTCGGTGAGCGTTTAACTAGCCTCTAGTTAACCTACTGCGTGCCCAAATGTTCCTTATCGCATGATACCGTGCAGTTTGTGCGACACCGGCATTACGCACGCTCAGTATTTAGTCCCTTTTGACAGCGCACACCACAAAAGCGGCGCTGATGATTGCAAGTGGGTTCAGAGATGACAGTGTTGTCTACTCACATGCCTATGTCTCCGTATACGTTGTAAAACTCCATCTGGGTGCACGCCTGGATCCACCCCACCACCCATGTCTCATTGCGCGGTACCGGGGGCATAATAATCCGCGCCGAAGCTTTAAAATATGGTGTCTTGTACCGCAATACTATCGGCGAGTTTTCCTCGATAACAGTGGGGCAGTGGTCTATAGTGGCGGACAGGTCGTACACCACAATGTTTTCCCGTTTGATGCGGCTCTTGTTACACGCGATGCTCTGGATACACCCCATGTCTTGAAAAAGAGCAAGCGCCTGTCGAGCTTCAGAGGCTCCAAAGCTGCCAACTGAACTTGACAGGCCCGGGAAAAGACAACACACGGTGATGTGTGTGGGAAACCATAAGGCAATGGTGCAGGAGGCTACCACGCTGCAGGATTTCAGAGTTAAAATCAAAGTAAGACTTTGTAAGAGGTGGCAGTAACACCACACAGTTTTTCAGTTACAATCGTCATATTGTGGATTAATGAATCCATAACTGCCGGTGCCTGGGTATGCTACCCCGTCCTCTGTGTCCCGACTTAACCTTTGAACCTCTTCTTTCTCCCTTTGGTATGCATATCAGAGGAGGAGACCAGGATAGCTGCTAGAGGTGCTGAAGCAAATAAGTTCCGGCTGCTTGCACCTGCTCAACCTGAGAGCCGGAGACGGGCTGGACCGTCATGCCTGTCGGCTCACACAGGGCGGTATACCCCGGTGAAAAACAGGCACATCACGAGCATCTGGAGAGCGCAACATCCTCTTGATAAGGCCGCGGAAATCAAACTTTGAATGCACGAGTGTAAAAGTGCCATATGCCGCTAAAGCAAAATAAGTCGTCTATGAGCTGAGCTGCACAGGTCTGCGAGCATCCTCGTGTGTGTCGCTGTTCAGCCTGCGCGGTGCTGAAGATGCTGCACGGACCAATCACAGGCCGAGGAAGACACAGGCGCAGGATCGTCTGCTCGTAGCACCTTGGCGCAACCTCTTTCCACCATATTGCAATAATGCAATCTAATCACTCGGATACAAAGACATAATTAAGCCAGTATTACTTACTGCAGTAAGCTAGGAGTGGGATATTTGGTACTCTGTAACTTGAGTGTTCCAAAAAGTAGGAAACATGTAGGCCTAGTTTGTGCAGGGACATGTTGTGACACTGCAGTTTAATTAGTTAGTTAGTTAGTTAGCTAGTTAGTTTTCCAAAAATGAAACAGCAGGTATGTGTGTTTTGGATGTGCACTTCTGTCTTGGATATGAAGTAATTTTATCTTTGTCTGAAATATCTCCAGAAAATAATAAAAATAATAAAAAAGCACATGCAATATTTTGTTATAACCTTCCAATGTAATTGAAAGGACGATGTGTGAGCACTAAAGCACAATTTACATGATTTGGTCAGAATAGCTGTTCTGTATGCTCTGACCTAAAACAGAGAGGCCAGAACTTTAGATGTCCCATCTAATTTTCCAGTGATTATAAAATTGTTTGTAAAAACAATCATTGTATATTTCGAAGCTTGAAAATCCAGGCATCATAAATAATTGCATTCAATTTAGACTGTAAACCATTGATAAAATGAGTGTTTAAACCCATATAATGGTTTAAGGCAGAAAGCTGGAATAAACAGAAAAAGAAAATGAAAAAAGTTTGCCTTCATACCCGGTCTATTTGTCTTCCCACCAAGATATTTTAGGGACCAGGGACCATAAATTTCAACTACACTTTCAACTTTTTTCTAAATATTGTTCTCTAACCTATACATAAACAAACAAATAGGTGACATTTATAATTACAACTTACTATATACATGCTCAGACCTTTTGTACTCAAATTAAATTACAGTGAATACCATGAAACACAATGAAATGTCGTGAACTCTAATTTTGATTCTGTTGTCGATCACGTGGCTACAACACTTCCGGGTACATACGTGTGCTGTTACTGTGGATTTATAAACAAAACCGAAACATTTCTAAAATGAGTCACTTATAACATCGACGGGAGTAATAACAGAGAGAAATGGTAGGACTAAGAGGCTTTAATCATATTCATGGGCAGTTTGAAAAGAAAAAATCATTTGTATTGCAAAAGCTACGTTTGGCTACAAGCTAAGTGGAGCTAAAGCTAATGCTAACCTCATGTTTCTGTTGGGATCTTGTCTGATGATGAGGCATAAGTAAATACTTTTTTTTTTTATAATGCGCCTTTATCAAATTTGATTACTTATTCATACTTATCAGTCTGTGTGTATGTAATATGTAACTATGACTGAAGTGTTTTAATTTCTCTAATGATTTTCCTAGGTCCCTTCAGATTTTAAAACCCTGATCCAGAGGTTTTATCACCTTCAGGCTGAACGGGTGGAGACATATCGGCTGTTTGAAGAGTAAGTTAAAAATAGCAAAACAGTAAAAAGAAAGAGCAGCTTAAACGTACAGCTGTGACTTGGGCACTGACTATAAAAACACTTTACAGTACACACTGTTCACGTTTGTGTTCTGTTGCTGTCTGTCTTCCAGAGGACACGAAGCATACTTAAGGACAGGACCTCAATATGACTTTGAACACTACAAGCAGCTGGTGCATGAGATAACCCAGGCTTTTAACGGCATGTCAAAGGAAGTACTGGTGATCAAGGGAAAGTTGCACCATGACTTTGACCGGCCAGACCTCTCCGAACACATCGAAAAGCTGCAAAGCAAAGAGAAGGAAAAGCTTGAACTTGTGAGTGTGTTTTACAGACTATAGGGAGAACAAACAAGCGGCAGCTGCACTCCATCTTTCCCACTTAGGCATAGCATTTAATGATTACATTAGGGCTGCACAATATCGCAATTATTATTTAGATAACAGAACGCCCTCTTTTACACTTATCTGTGTTGTGAAAACTGCCTATCGCGTGTCTTCTTCTAGTTCAATGCGTACGTACATTGCAATAACATAACCTGACACAGGCCATTAAAAGTGCAATCTATATAGAAAAGTCGACATTCATAATGGACAGTTGGCCTTTGTGATTGCTGCAGGGTCCAAGGATAATCTTTTTTTCTTTGTGTGTTGGGAATGACATCTGTTGTAATTATTCCCGATTATGTAATATCTTGTAAATGTAGTTTTTTGCCTTTAGATTTGAAATTCCAGTATTATAGTTGACCACAAGGGGGTACTGTTTGGTTCAAAAATGGCCTAATAAATGGCCAGAATATAATTTTTACAATACATTGTTATGAATACAGATTTGTGTAATATTTCATAGGTCAAAACAGCATTTCCCTCTTCTCTGAATCGTTTAAACTCTTGACTCTCTCAGGGCAGCAGTCTGAAATTTGCCTGTGTCTTTGCCATCTGGTACCTTGTGTCAATGTGTTCCACTAGTATTTTTACACTGCTCCATTATATAAACTCTGGCCTTTCTTTGTGACTGGTTAAAAAGATTTTATTGTCGCACTCACAGTTTATTATCAGTCTCTCCCAGATTCAATGACTGGTTTCCATAAATCAAATGTGATGTGCCTCTTCTGCAGACAGCCAAACTGCAGCTGGCCAGACAGTGTGCTCAGGATCAACCAGAGGACGAGGAGTATCAGGAACGGATTCAAGAACTCAAGCACAAGTAAGAACTGATACATAGCATAGTGGTATAGTTATGGCAAATTTCTCTCCCCACTGACTTCTACCTGTGAAGCTACGCAATTTGTCATAATATTAGCATAATCTTTGCTTAAGTCTTTCATTAAAGAACCTTCTATAACTGAAACTATTTAATTAAACCATGAGTACACAGTATTTAAATGAATGAGCATGAAAAAAAAACTTAAGTTTTGGACCTGATTTTTTTTTTTTAGAATCATCAAGAACAAAGAAGCTTTGAGCGAGATCATGCAGGACTTTAAGTACGATTCCGAGGAGTGTGATTGACACTTGTGGGCCTCCTGGGAGAGGTAAAGCTAGCGCCACAGCACAGACCCAGGGCGGACGCTGACTGCTGCAACTTCAGCCTCTCAGCTGCACTTATTGATCTCCATTTGGGCTCCACCCTGTTCACTGCTGCAGTCTCATCCGCCCAAGGGCCTTTAGCATACCTTTTAGACCTGGAGTTTATCTTTGCTTGAGAATGTGCAAATGGACATTGTAAATATAGAAATTACAAGGATCTTTTCTGTCACACTTTTTTAATAAACAAAATTCAGAAAAATAGCTTTCCATTTATATTGTGCAATACATTTCACATTAAAATGATATAACTTATAGCTGTCCATGTTTATGTTGTTTGTAGACTGGTGACTGAATACTATTAATATAAGCAGCATTTACATGTCACTATATGTTAACATACATATTTTTTTAGTACATCGCAGAATGTGTTTTGCTCATACTGTAGTGGTCCTTAAAGTTGTGCAGTCACAGAGGAGCTGTGAAAGTGTCTGAAGTAACCATCAGAAAAATGCTGCATTGTCTCCTCTGTTATCCTCCACTCGGGTCCTTTAAAGTGAAGTTAAGGCACTCAGGCCAAAGACTGCGGTATGCCTGAGCCGGCGTTGGACCTCTCACGCAGCTGGGACTCTGGGGGCCTGTTAGCTGTCAGTGTTGCTCGATGCTGGTCTTGAGTTAAACACAGCTGTGCTATGAATTATCGTCTTGTAGAATCTAAAGAGGCGAGAGCAGATGTTTTATACTGGGACAATTAAACAAGGCAGTAATTTATATCTTCAACTGTAATAATATTAAGTGTTTTTTCATATCTACAACAAAGTAGTAACAGAAAGGAGTAAAATACTTTATTGTAGTTAGCTTATTGAAATTTACATTGAATACTATTTATATATTTATTGAGTTTATATTCATATAAATTAAAAGGCTAAATCTAAATCTTAAACCTGACACAATCCTGTGCGCTAAAAAGCAGGTTGCTGGAGCGAGAGAGATCCTGAGGATATCAGGATGGCTTCAATGAGGTCAAGGTTTTGACTCAAATTCACATACATGGGCTCAGTTATTTTCGTGAAAGGGTCTATGCCAAGGAAACTGAACAGAAACTCATTTAGCAGACTTCTCATTTCATTACTTTGTATTGTTTGTTGTGGTAAAAAAGAGAACATGGTAAAATCAATATATACTTCTCTGCCTCCTCTTTTAGGCCAGTGAAGAGAAAACCACACATTTAACCTGATAAAATAAAAACTGAAACTACACAGACGGTCTGTATGAGGGAATGTCTTTTGTTTTTAAAAATGAAACCACAAGGCTTAACGAAGCAAGGTCACAAATTCAGCTCAAGGCAGCCATGTAAACGCTCATTCACTTGGTTCCAGTAGTGTATGTTCCATTATGATATACTGTTTTTTAGCTTGCAGTAATTTGCACCTTGTTCTTTCTGAAGTTCTTTCCAATGTCCCCTTCTCTGTTTACCTAGGCTGGGCACTCACTCAAAGCCAAACTGTAAATGTTGTAGTTAATAAAGATGGTGCTTACCTACCTGGTTGCCTGTTTTATGAGACTTCTGGACCCACACTCTCCACTGGTCATACAGTTTGATGGACATGCCGCTGCAGCCGTAGGCGTGTTTACGGACCCAGCCAAAAAACTGCTTGAGTTCTTTGCGCAAAGTAGCATTCTGGTCGCCGGGTTTGGGATCACAGGAGGCCGTGTATAGCCGCTCTGGAGAAGAGAGGAAGTGGTAAACGTGTGAAGATGAGACAAAAATCGGCATGGTTATGGACAGGACCATCCACGAATTAGGACCAAATGCAATACAGTCAAATGGTCTGCTATTGCTTTTCGTGGGTACTACTGTGGGGAATAGTGATTTTTTGCTGATTCTCTTATAACCTGTTAAAACTTTTTATCCATCCATCTTCTCCCGCTTAATCCAGTTGGGTCGCAGGGGCAGCTTGCTGCCCAAACCTCATAGCACCTGACCCCCCCTATGAACCCCTCTGCAGGTGGTGAGCCCACAGGAGGGAAAACTTTTTAATCATTTCAAATAATAGCAATGCAACAAAAAATACAAAAATAAGTCAAGTCTAGTTGTGATTATAGGTAAACATAACATCCATAAAAGATAAACAGGTAACATAAAACTTTCAGAATGCATGAATAAGTTCTATGCATTTCAGACATATTAAAGATGAGAAGACTACTGAAGGCAGTAAGTCTGCCACACTAAATTGTCTAAGGCACACAACAGATCCTGATAATGACTTCCTCCCTCTGAGAGTAAATACCACATAACCCATGTAACTCATTATCTGCTGCTCTTGGTCACAAACCTGCTTCCACTCAGTCTTTATAGACCAGCTTATGTTGCAGACAGACAAGCAGCTTTTTAACTTGATCAATGTTTGTTTTGTTAGAAAAATCTAACAAATGTCCTCATGGCTGCCTCCAGTTGCCTCTGATCCCCAGTTCTGAGATCTCTATCAAAGTATGATGCCAATTTTACCATGGCTCCTCTTGGGTCACATACGGTTTGCATCTTTGGAGTCAGGATGTTAAAGGACAGATAAGTTCATTGTTTTCTGGTTTTAATTGAGATGTAAATCTTCATTAGTAGAACAGAGGCACAAATTAAATTGTAAGAATGTTTCAGATGTTTGCAAAATAAGACATTTCCAACATTGGTACAGACCATTGTTGGGCGTAGAGGCTGCTGTTGGGTGGCTCCAGTCGCTCCAAATGCCTGGTTTTCTGGACCCATAGATGCCCACAGGGCGGCACCGAACCTGCACAAAATACACTGTCCCAGGGTAGAGCCCCGCCAGGCGACATGACGTCTGGTTACCAATGTCATCCACAATCTGAGAGAGGAATAGGAACAAAGTGAAAAAATAATTTGATTATTCATGTCATTTTTGTCACAATCAGGATAAGTACTGACAACAAATCTTTGTGTGAAAAGGGACAAATCCAAAATAAATAAATTAGCTATGCAGGACATCCCTCAGGGGTCCACTGTACTATAATCTGAGTGCTCATTTTCATACTTACCTTGGAATGATGGGTAACTACTATATTTGCTTACTAAACTGCATGAACAGGCAAGGGTTTGAGTGAATTTTAGACATTTTAACCATTAAACCATTGAGGCATTAAATGACGAAACATGTCGAGTACATTTCAAAGGTATTATGTTTCACAGTTTTTATTGAACAATTACCAGCAGCAGATTTTGCACAAGAATCTTTTACTGAAATCACACAAAAGACTGAAGAAATGCATGAAGAGCAAGTTCTCTACTTCAATTGTGCTGCGCCTGAGATATTTCCGCCACAGCCTCAGAAGTATCATAACTACAGTGTGTGTGTGTGTCTGTGAGTGTGTGTGTTTGTGTGTGTATGTGAGTGTATTTTATGCTGTTCCCATTGTGGGACTGTACCTTCCACTCAGAGCTGTCCTCCAGCCTGTAGCGGATCTGGTATTTGGCCTGAAACAGGATGTCCTTCAGGTCAGGGGGGCTGGCCCATCGGACTGTCAGCTGGTCGTCCAGGTCTCCCACTCGACTTACCTGGACATTGGCTGGAGGGTCTGTGGTCACTGAACAGACAGGACATGATTAAACTTGTGTAATCTATTTAGGACTGTGTTTCTCAACATTCTGTCATTTCTAATCATCAACAGCATTACTGCGTGTTTTAATCAAGAGTTCTACAGCCACTCCTGTCAGTAAAAGTGTAATTCATGTTTTGGCTGAAGAAATTTGACATGTTTTTGGTAAAACAGCATTGATTAAAAGTGTGTATTGGGTAAGTTCAGGAAATGACATTCAATCAATATCACTTCATTTGTCCCCGAAGGGCAAATTCTTATTTTATAGCTCAGTCTGCTTACATTGAGCTGTAAAATACAATAATAATAGAAAAGCTCAAACATAGGTCTCAAAAGTGCAACTCAACAGGTCATCACATCCAGTGTAAGGAGAGTAACAGCCCTCAAGACAAAAAAAAGTGTCCTCTGTGCCCTGCAATCCAAGCATCACATTCAGCCTCCAGGATGAACCAGGTGGAGACACAACAATATAGTATATGTATTGCATAACTGATAAAGCACTCACTGACTGATAGCATGGATGTGAAACTACTCAAACTACTATTATTATAATGTGCACACACCCTAAAATGTGTGGACTGTTTTAGGAAGATTCTGATAGTAGCCAGCTGTTAAACTGCAGACTACTGGCTTTGTAAAGGCTTAGTCAGTGGTTCCTGTTCAACTGCTTCTCCAGTCAGTGAAAAATACCATTTTTACCTTCTGCTATAAAATCTGCACACACATCAGCACAGCCAAGGAAATACAAGGTGCCACAAGAAATGAGAGAAGAAAGAGAACTATGAAAATGTCTTGTAAAAATGCGTCCTGTTTGTACAAGGACATCCTCAAGAAATACCCTGTTTAAAGAAGCCAGTCTACTTAAATTATAAGGGAGTACAAATGCTACTATTTGTTTAGCCGCAGTAAAGACAGACTTCTGTAACTAATAGGAATGTAGCAATATCCAAATCTAATTTACTGCGATATGAGAAGATCATGGCTAAATACTGTCTTTCCCTAAAATGGCCTAATGAGCCTTCAGTGTTATTATGAGTCATTAAATAGTTAATATTATTTGGTGTTTAATAGCAGGAATTTCCTGTAGGCTACACAAAACATAGCAAAAAACATGTTCAGTGTTGCTAACTAGGGCTGGAAAATTAATAAAATTTTAAACAAACAGACATCATTTCAGATTTTCAATAATATGCTTGTGGGATTTATTGAGAGGTCAATCCTCTTTTGGTAGTTTTACTGTATTAACAATACTGTTTGTCTTATTGATATTCTTAAAATAATTGGGAAGCCATATTCATGTTTTTTAATAAGAGAGTATAAAATCGCTCTGCTTTGTGCACAGTGTTTTGCAATGTCACAATTATAGTTACATTCCTGTTAATTAAAAGGCCCTGTTACATGCAGAATGTCTGTTTTGAACTGAGAAAAAAACTGATTGTTTTTATGATAGATATATTCATCTTTATATTACATTAGACTAAGTGTAGGAGTCTGCAATTATTAAGTAGTAAGCATTCACAATATGTTTGCCACATAGTAGCAATGAAAATAAATTGATAAAACATTCAATTTAGTTTTCTTACCTACGTCCAAGATGTCCAGAGTAGTGATGTCAGAGTTGGAGGAACCAAGCTGATTGGCTGCTTCTACCCAAATCTCATATGGAGTGAAGAGGGCAGGGTTACGAGGAATGTAGCAGGAATATCGCTGTTTTCCTGTTCTGTAATTACCACACTCTTCTTCTCTCTCATACCACCTGGACACAAGAAAAAATAAATCACTACCAAAGTCCTTATGTACTACGTTACTTCTATGTACCAATATAGACTAAAATGAATGAAAACTGTGTCGGTGTGGTCGATACTAAACTAAATGTAGCATATTAGCTGTTAGTGTACCTGCATAGTGTTGGACGCGGTGATCCCGGTCTGGGCGCTCACCTCAGTTTGTACTTGAGGGTGTACTTGGTTCGGATGTGGGTCTCACCCCTCCCCCCAGGACTCCACTTGCAGCTCAGGTCTTTAGCGTTTCTGGACCAACATGTCAAATTCACTGGCTTTTCTGGGGGCACTGTCAGGGGAAACAAGAATGAAAACAGCTTCAGAACAACATGGCCAAAATATCTGCACCCAAGACCCATGTGCTTTCAGAAATATGTTTTTAATTTCATCTGAATCTCAATGCCATTTAAATGTTCTATAATAAGTGAAATTGACTCTTGTAAGCTTTGAGCCATGTTCGAATGTTGTTACCTCATTAAAAACATATCTGGAGTTGTGTTTTGTTTGATTCGCACATGTTTGAGTCTGTCTACATGCCCAAAATGTTCCACTTTGTGATGTCATGAAGTGGTAGTTTTCAAATTACCTACAGGTTCCTTTTACCTGTAGTTCAGTAGATATTATGAATTCCAGGGCTGTAATTATTCAAATGATTCTAGTGAAGGTGTAGCTGCAGCAATTCCCAAATTACCACATGACAGTGTTTTTGTTTCAGAGAAAAACTGAGTCTAAATATGCAGGATTTGTGTGTTAAACATGTGTGAATGAAACAAAACACAACTCCAGGTATGTTTTTGATGAGGAAACAACATTATAACATAAATCAGAAAAAAGTGTTGGGCCCTTTAAATATTCCTTCATCAATGTCTTATAATATTACACATATAGAAAGGAATACATAATGTTATACAAAATTTGGAGTAGTCCTATATACTAAATACATTTTTAAAAAGTTACAATTATTCACATATGGACATATATGGAGCTAGTATTCATACCATCATTAATAAATTACCACCATTGACCTAATACATAAAACGATTCAGTGATTTAAAATAACAGTATATTTTTTCCCCCCATTTTTTCCAGTGACAGTATCTGAGTTTTACAAAGCTCCTTCAAGCATCACACTGAGGAGCTTTGTTCAGATTAGAGGAGGGTAATTGCAAAATGAGAAACACAATATTTTTTAGGTTTATGACAATATTCAGAGTATATTATGACAATCCATCAGAAATGTGCTAAAATGTGCCAGTAAATATCTCGGTTGAGTATTATTTAACCAGAAAAGTGTAAAAATATTACTTCATACCTTCACCAAATCAAATCCAGTTTTATTCTTATATTTTTAATCCCATTTTGTTTTAAATTTTTTGCTTTATTCTAAACAATATACTCAACAGTATAATACAATTTTGCATACCTCAAAAACATTCATTTTGATATTAAAATGTTTCAATATGTCCCACACGTAGCTAGACAGGATATGTTGGCGTTTTACTGTAGTTTTCACATATATTTTCTGCATATCTGTTTCTTCTGTTTTTGTAGATTTTTATGTGAAGCACTTTGGTCAACTGAAGTACTTTTAAATGTGATATATAAATAAACTTGAATTGAACACTTGTACTTCATATAACACTTACTGCCCACGTAGAGACAGGACCCGGCCAGGATGTGCCCGTCTGCTCCGTGGCACATCAGGTTGTCTCCAGACTGCTGCCTGGAGCCGTTCAGGTTTTGGAGGGTGACACTGAGAGAGTCGGGGGTGAGCACACTGTAAGTGCTGCTGGGCACACGCGCTCCGTTCAGTGTCCAGTACAGAGAGCCGGCGTGGAGGTTCACCGCCGGACTCAGGGTGCAAGTGGCTGTGAGAGAGGAGCCCATCAACAGCACAGGGTCCTGAGGGGAGATGACTGCAATGTCTGGTAACAAAGACACACATTAAAACCAAATTCAATACAAGAGTATTTTTGTCTATAACCATCTGTCCATACAATAACCATTTGCTCTTCATTTATTATTATATCATATCAATAAGGAAGTTAAAATTACATGTATTATTCTTTTATTTTAAGAAAGAAAACTTCATACTTATATTATTATTATATTATATTATTACTTAATATTTGAATATTTCCAGAGAGAACAGAATTTCAATGACATTCATTATTATTGCTCTAATTGATAAGACAGAACATAAACTCACATGTTCAAAGTGTACATATTGTTTCCTTGAGTGGAAATATAGATTGTCCCCTTCTAGAGTATGTTTATAACAGTCTGTTTCAGTAAGATACGTCACCTTTACCTACTTTGATTATATCAGTTAATTCTCTTCATTTTAGGGGCACTGATGCCCCAGTAGATAACTGTGATTTCAATTGTGATTTAAATAATGATTATTATTTTTTGATAATCATGCAGTCCTAGTTTGCAGTCAGCCTGCAGCAGAATGCTGTGCATATTTATGACCTTGTAATGAAGGGATTTATGATGGTCCAGGAGGATCATCCAAAAGGTCAGTGCAGTCTGTCAGTTGTGTCTTTGAATGTTTTTCCATGCAGTGACCTGCCTTGGGTCTGTCCTGTCAGTTTGAGTTTATGACTGATGCTTTTGGGAACACTCTCAGTGTGTCTGAATGTTACCAGTGGATAGTTTCACACTTATACACAGGTTAATGTGTGAGGTTTATGATCTGTTTGCAGGTGGGCGCCAGCAAGTACTCTAACACATGCACCAAAACAGCTTAGAAGTGCCTTATGGATGAGAGCTGTTATGCTCATATTATAAATGACCATGATAATGTCCTAAGTATTGTTAGCATAAAAGAAACATGTTATATTTTCTTTTGTAGCAGGAATATAGGCTAGGTATTGTTTGTGAGTCTATCTTCATGCAACATTGCTAATGAACAGTGTTCAATTTCATTTGTCTCATTAGTTATAATATTTCAATGATTAACAGGCCTTGTTCACTGTCATTATCCTCCAGGAGCATGACAGCACATGTAAAAACTGCCGCATATAAAATCTGAAATATATTTTGGTATTGCAGTGTAATAGTTGATGTTTGTTAGCCTTTGGCACTACTTCATAATAAATGGCTGCCATGTGCGTATTTTCCCCCTTTACATTGTGTTGTAGGCTATACTATCCTTTAGAAACTTTGTCCAACAAAGTCCCTGAGGAGCACAGTTCCACACCTATGATAATTATTAAAGGTGCGGCGTTTTGACTTAGAAGAAGCCAAGGAAACTTTTGTGGTTTCTTTGATCAACATAAATAATTATTAATTTGAGATGTAGCCTATTGATAAGAGACGTTTGCAAGATATTGCCCTAAAGTGGATCATGGCATTAATGTTGACAGTGAAATAGCACAGAAACAGAACATAGGCACTATTCAAAAAACTTCAAAGACCAGCAGGCTACTTACGTGTCGAGCAGAGTATCCCATGTGGAGCGAGTAGGAGGAGAAAGTAGTGGCAAAGCATGGTAAAGTTACTCTCTGGTTTTCGACTGTCCTGTACGATTGTTGTCCTGGCGCGAAGAAGGGGGACCCCGAGTGAGAGAAGCAGCGGCACTTCCTGTTTTCAGATCACATTTGCTCCGCTGAGAAAGTTGGGAGTCTCGAAGCTAAACGCAGGCTGTACTTTGTGGAAACACGAGAAGTTACGGGTCCATTTAAACTCCCAAAGTGGTTGTGCGGCAGACCCAGCGCTCACGTTAATGCTGTTTGCTCCTCCCTTGTTTTCTCTCTCAGTCTCAAGTGATTAGTGCTCAATACTGTCCCTCCCAGACACACTCCCACAACACGTACATATAGGCAAAATAATGGCTCAGTGTAAATACCAAATAGCCTACATCACAAATAAACTGGTGAACAGAAAATGAAAGGGCAGATTTTTTTTTGTCTATCGTCCCAGGGTGCCAAAAGCACTATGCTATCCTTGCTTTATAGTTTCTTATTATAAAGATACAAACCAAAGGAAACAGTCCTCTTAAATGGCCTATTGTTCATTATCCATGCACATGTATGTTGGCTCCATGTTTCTCTTATGAGAGACTTTTTTTGATATGACCCTGTGCTTTAATCCCTAGCAGGGACAGTGCACCGCAGTGGAGGCTCATTCGCAGTTGTGTACTTGTGTACCTTTGGAGGGGCAGCGTGCGTGATGATGATGATGGTGACGCCGCTCATCAGTGGCACGAGCAGGAGGCGAGCTGAGGCAGCAGCATCCGCAGCAGCAGCGCCAGAGCCGCCACAAAGGGAGCTCAGTGTTGCTACGATCTCGACTCTCCGCGCTTCTCTCCTCGGCTTTGGGCTCCTTCTAGGCGGAAACATGCACTGCTTCTCGGCACTGCTCTCCTTCCTCTGCGCTGCACTCGCAGCTGAGTCCTCGGATCTTTTTGACAACCAGCTCGGCGACATCAATTACTGCAAAAAGCAATGCCAGTTGACCATCAAAAACAAAAGCCCAGCTAAAGTAAGTTATTCCTGTTCCTTCCTGGCATTAGCGTAGCCTCACTGCAGAGAACGCATTATCAGCACCCCTTACAACTGCATCTCATCCTCAACGCTTAGCCGAGGCTATGTTAGGCTGACTATATCAACAAAACATTATTTGCTACAATATGTCAGGCGTTTCCACATTATAGACTTTAGCCAATGTATTCACATAGGCCTACTTCATCTGTGTACATTATGTGCGTAATAACGGTGCCTCTGCAGCCTCCCGTCTGTCTCCGCATCTTAGGGATGCATACACTGGCCGTAAATGGATGCAGATTATTTTCTTATTCACCTTTAACATGGTACGCTTTGTAGTTAGTAGTCCTGGCTTCAATCCTGCACAAATTCTTTTTTGATGTGATATTCAATACACCCTCGACCAAGCCCTTAGTGAGCTTTGGGCCGCCACTATTGAGAATTAAAAATCATTAATATTTTTTCTTCTTCCGTGCACAAGGCCATGGCAGCATCTGTGTTTGGTCCCAATGAGGTGTGAAGCACCTTGTCATTTGTGTGACTTCAGGTGTGGTTCAGACATCTTGCAGGAACAGGAGCTGCATAGGCCCTGTCACCTGCTGTTTCACACTGGAGCTGCGCTGGGACTGAAATAAATGGTCTGTCAAATGTCAAAGACAAAGGGTGCAATTTCTGGATTTGGGATAATGATGAGTTTTGGCCCATTGCTTATAAAGAAGAAAACCGCGGTGAAGATGTTGACAGGCACAATTATGGACCCTTCACGGTGGAGAATTTCTTTGTCTAGTCTATTTCTAAAACAACCACCAGAGGGTGCAATTTCTTCACATTGTAAGCACAGAAATTAGACAGTCACTGGATACAACCCAATGACCTATCCATCTAGGCTACTACAAACTTGAATCCATTGTGTGAGTGTATAATGCCTAAATCCTGTATACCATTACCTGTCCAATTTCTAAACATTCATAACACACCAAAACTACACAAGTCTGTCCATCCAAAAACCTACAGGACAAGTTTAATGCCCCCATCCCCTGCCCTGTTTGTTCCTCTGTGTGGTGTCACTGGGTGCTGTAGGACTCCATAATGAACGCCTGTCACCGTGGATGTCGTCTCTACTCCATCTGCCAGTTCGTCAATGGCAATGCTGGCTTCAATACAAGCAAGGAGGAGTGTCAGGGAGGTGAGTCTGTTCAATTTTCTGTTTCAGTGAACAAAGGGGATGAACTGTGAAACTTCTAAGTGCCTATAGCACTTTTTGTAATTTTTGTATTTTTATTCAAGTTTCCACAAATTAGTTGTAACATACAGTTATTTATTTTCTTAATATTTCCTGTATATATCAACTATTTATACTCACTGGTCTGTGAGCAAACGAAACCCTTTAATCTTTATTCTTGCTGCTGTCAGTGAAGGTGGCAGACTCAGGAAGTATTTTCTGGCAGTTCCGTCTGTTGGACTGCTGAATTGGAAATCAATGATGTGATTTGCTGTCCAGACAGCAGATGCCCCATTGCCCCCTGTTTCTCAAGTGCTAACGCCTTGGTAAATCACATTTGTAGGGCCAGTCTGTCTTTATATCTATCACATAAAAACCTTGTTCATAGTCTTCCTGCATATGCCTTTTACTGTGTAACCTCATCTCATACATTACTATGCAGTATCTCTCTTATTTACATCATTTTGCTTGTGTCTCTTCTGCAGCATGTCAGGAGGCCTACATGAAGCTGCTGGAGCAGGAGGCCTGCACCACGGGCTGCTCCAGTCAGCCCTCTGAACCAGAGATCCAGAGGAGGAAGGTGAAGGGCACTCTCATAGACATGCAATACAGGGAAACATATTTAACAGTGATACTATAAATATAGATAGATAGATAGATAGATAGATAGATAGATTCTAGTTCAATTGTCCTATTCCCCACAGCTGAAGGCCATGACCCTGCGCCCCAAAGCCCCCTCAGTGATGGAGGCTGTATCCAGTTGGTGCAATGACATCGTCAGCTCAGCCCAAAGCTTCATCTCCTCCACTTGGACCTTCTACCTGCAGGCGGACGATGGAAAAGTCGTGGTATTCCAGGTATACAATATTGCTTTTGTTGTCTACATACTGTATGTTTTCCCATCATCATAGTTTGGATGTCTTCAGTCATAAGTAATCCTATGCCTATGAAGTATGGCTGTTGTCATCATCTCAAAGGCCAGTAAATCGTCAGTAAAACATAACTTTGGTATGGACTTGAATAGGTTATTATTGTTTGTGTGAGCCTATTTTTAGGACATTTTCTTGTACGTCGGAGCCTAAGCTTGAACACATTAATATCTTGTTTTCACGTAGGCTAAGTATTTTCATTTGGCAGTTAACAATCAACTGTCTAACTACTCCATCTCCTTTATCCTATGTTTCAAAAACAAAACCAGACGTGTTTAATTGTCAGAGGCTTTTTCCTGTTTGCATTCCGTGACTATTTGGTAAATTTAGCTTCATAATTAAAGGCCTCTATGCAAAATTATAGTCTTTGTGCACTGTAGCTCATACAAAAGGCCCTACTGTCGACAAGAACACTGCCTATGTATGCTGAGATTTATTACAAGATATAAGCAGCAGTACTCAGGCTGGGAAACCTCAGATGCCGCCGCCACAGAACATGAAATTACTAACATTTCAGTTGGAGTAATAGATGAGTGCTCTTTTTAGCAGTGACAGGCAGATTGAGGCAGAAAAGGGAGAGTGCAGTAAAGTTTATTGGGCACTTCTACTAACTTTATTAAAATATATAAACATCAATATATTAGTAACAAGATTCGGCTTCAAATTTTAAGGTATCTTAAATTGCTCTAAAATCAAGATCTATACAGCAAAATATGCTCGTGATAAGCGTAATAAACAAACAAACACAAAACAATTGCCTAAGTATATTTTGTATATTGAGGGATGACTGTAAATAATTTACCTCTATGTTCAAGTCTTATAGAGTAGGTTTGAGAATAGCACTATATTATGATGGGTTATTAACATGCATTAGTCTGTATCCAAAATACCATATTATTTCTACATCCTTATTCATTATTTTCAAGGTCACACATGTCACCCCCTTCGTAATGAATATCATTAATGGGCTGAGACAGCAGGTGCTTGTTATGGCAGGTTTTCGTTATCAGGACTCACTCAAGTCCAATAAAAATGATACAAATAATAATCAATCTATAACAGCCATTCAGAATTAATTTTAGCTCATGAATGAGACAGAGTAACGATGAGGACAAAGGTCATTTGATTAAATACTTCCTTGGCAGTGAGCCATGGTGTGTTGGGCTCATTATATTTACTGATACAGTGCACAAGTTAGTCTCCTCAACCCATTTCATCTTGCATTTGTCTATTTGGAGTGAATTTGAAAGGAACAAAATGAATGAGTGTGCGAACAGAAGAGAAACAGAACAAAACGCTCTGGTGGTGATTTGTCAAATTTTGGAAAAGGAGCGTGAAGCTGACTTCTAAATGAGACGTCATGTTTTCTCACCTCTGGAGAGTCAATGTGCTGCACTCACACGTGACGCACTTCAGGGCTGTAAGATGTTTTGCACATGCACAAAACATCATGACAGTGATATTTCGGAGGTAAACAGATGCCTGAATATTTAGGCTAATGAACCACTTCCATCCATCTTTCCTCTCTGATGTTATTTCTAACATGAGCTGCCCTGATGTACTCGTCCCAAATCCATCCTGTATACATCAATCCCACTGTCAAACAGAATATCCAAAACCTTTAGTCCTGTTAACGTCCACTCTGTCCCCGATGTGTTGTCAATGCCACAGTTCCTAAACCATTTCCTATGGTTTAAAGTTTGTTGTTGTTGTTTTTGTTTTGTTTTTAGATCTTGTTTTTTTTTTAATTATAATTTAGTTACAATGTTTTGAGTGTCAGCAGCATGAAATGGGCACTGAGGTAGGGGAAGACCAAACTTCTTGACCATAATGTAGCACAATACTTAGATTTAATTTTCATCTTCAAACAGCAGGAGGTATGCTTTACAAACTTCAGTTGGCTTCAGACTTAGGCCCACTATATTGGAATAAAAGCACAAACCAGTAACATAGTTTTAATTGTCTTCCCTCCTCAACCCATTTTAGCATTTTTGAACTGCATAAACCCTCCTCCGCTCTAAAGCAGAGCACCTTTTACATCCCCTTTGGTAATGCTTAGCAGATGCAGCCCGGACTTCACTCGTTCTGATGGTTAGATCCCGTCAAGGTTCAACCAATCAGAAGGCTTCCCCCTCACATGTGCCCTCTTCTCCAAAACCTTCACACTGGTGCGGCATCTGGTTTCAATGCACTCTGTCAGAAAACATTGCACACTAGGGGTAATAAAGGCCATTGTGAAATAACTTTTTCGACTATGGAGGTTTGTAGAATTTGAAACGGGAATAGGGCCATTTACATCCCCTTTGTGTCTTATTCCAGAAAAACATTTTTATTTTTTTTTATCATTGATAGCAAAAGGTAAATGGTCATATAAGGCATAGGGTGCAGTGTTGACCGACTGTTGTAATGTCTCATGTATAAATGTGTGTTGCTGAGAACAGGGGGACCACTGCTGTGAGCGTTGCTACTGTAGTGAAGGGAGGAGGCATCAGTGGGGAACCTAAATCCTCTTTTAATGAGTCCTTGTTGGTGAGCTGTGGAGGACAGAGTAACTATCCCTTTTGAAAGCAATGTAACTTGTGCTAAACATCAACAAAAAAAGATTTTTAATGCTTGCTTTTTAAACATGTTTGCCAATGTAACATATAGTGTAATAACTGGGTAGTATAGTATTCAGTATACAGTCTATGGTCTGTATATCAAAATGGTATTGCTCTTCACTCATGTTAATTCATTTATTATCAATGGTGTTGTTTATTTTCAGAGTCAGCCTGAGATGGAGTACACTGTCCCTGAACTTCAGGCCCCTCGCTCCAATGTGGCGGACAAACCCTGGCCCCAGGTCCACTCTCACACACAGAGACCCCACGGTGACTGCCCCATTCTGACTAAATAATATGTATGTTTTATGAGGTCTTTGAAAACAAACCAAACTAAATGATTTGGGACAGGTCTGAGGGGACACGGAGAGAAAGGAGCTCCTAAAGCGGGAAAAGGGAAGCATCCAGTGCAGCACTTAGAGGACCCATCTGCTGAACATGACTTCCTTGGATGCATGTCAAGGTAAATACAGTTCAGTATTTAAGCACTGTGATTTTGGGCCACTGACAATAGCAGTAAACGTTTTTCAGATTCTGATGTACATTTTATTTTGCAGGCGCTCAGGTCTCCCTCGCTGGATCTTAGCTGCGTGTCTGTTCCTGTCCATCATGGTGATGCTGTGGCTGAGCTGTGCCAGTCTGGTCACTGCGCCGGAGCAACACATCAAAACTCAGGTGAGACAAGGACTTTTTAGCCACTTCATATTCTCACTCTCAAAAAGGGCCCACGTCACACTGTTTTCTGTATGTTACAGTGTTGTTTCTTCATCATAAACATACCTGGAATTGTGTTTTGTTTCATTCACACATGTTTAACACATAAACCCTGATGAATCCCTATTTAGGTTGATTTCTTATTTCAGACAGAAACAAAACTTAACTCGAGCTATGTTTTTGAGGAGATAACCACATTCTAATATGGGTTAAAGCTTGCAGGAGTCAATTTTGATGATCCTTTTTACAGGGGTTTTCATGACTTCATAGCATAATTTCTCCTTGTGTTTTTCTGTGCAGCTGAGCATCAATGGAGATAAGGAGTTTCTGGACAATACCCAGAAAGTCAACCCTTTCCATCTGAGCCCAATGATTGCAGTTACTATGAAACAATCAGAGGAGAGTGAGGAGGCCGGCCCTCTGCCAGTCAAAGTGGATCTCAACAAAACTTGTGTTTAGATAACCTTATTATTTATCTGAGTAAGATTTTTGAAAAGGGATGGCATCAGTTTGTCTTTTTGTTGCCTCTGTGATATGGGGTCTCCGCTGCCATTGGGGATTTTACTTACTACAGTTCATTATTCTGTCATTTTCCTGTACAGTCATGATTATTTAACTTATAAATAACTCTGAATTTATGTCTCTCAAACACCAGAGACAAGCAGAAAATATAATTCACAGCTGTGCATTTTGCTATCATCTTTCATATGCTGTGTAAACAGTGTCTGACAAATGAAGAACTACACTACAATTAATTAATAGCCTTAGGAAAAGTAAAAGGTAGGTGGTAGAAAAGATAAATTACAAGTAAAGTGAGAGAAATACCTTTGAGAGCACTCTTAGGAGCTTTATGGTCTGTTTACATAATCAGCTTTGTGAGCAATTTTGATCATCTTCTAATATCAAGTTTCTTAAGGATAGTTATAAGTCCCTCTCAGCTCTTCCCCTCTGGCGTAGCCCTTGTTAAACAATGGCCCTTGGTGTGGATACATTTTCATATTGATTTTGGATTACACCTGATGCCCTCCCAGTGCACCTAGCTTGTTGTTGGACTGGCACAGAGATTACACTAGAATTTTCTAATTTAGTTGAATGACATCTTGTTATTCCATTTTTTTAATATAGCACAAATATCTGAAAGTCTTTGGATAATCCATTTGCTCAAACACATATTTATTTTCTACTGTATTTATTCAAAGCCACAGAGTTAGTGTTATCAAAGTGCCATGTGCAGTTCCATCATCAGACAACTGCATTAAATCGGTATGTACAGTGTGGACATGGAAGATTGCACCTGTTACTATTATAATGGGTATTCTCTTATATCATAAAACTGCTTTAATATCACTTATACCAGAGTTCTTAGTTGTTCAATGTGCTTTCTGATAGCTTTTGTATGTCCTAGGGCACATACTGAAGGATAACCTCGGTAACAACAATGAACTACCATAACATTGGGACCACTGAAGCATAAGGTTAAACACACATTTTTAACATTGTGGCAAGTATTAGGAATTGAAAATTATTGATAAGGGGCACAATTTGTTGACTAGACAGCCAAGCATCTCCTAAATAATGTGGGATGTCCCTGGTATGTAGTGGTCAGTATCTATCAGCAGTCTAATATAGGGTGCACATGGGGAGTAGAATATCAATGGTCACAATGTTTTGGTATTGGTTAGTGTACACTGTATTGCAAAGCTTTTGACATAGACTTTTTTATGGGGCAGAGTTACACAGTCTTGTTATAGACAGATTTCTTTCAGTGCTTTCAATGTCCTGTATAATGCTCTCTTTTAACCCGGCTGTGTAGACAATAATAAACCGTGCATGCGAGTGATGCTTTGGTAGTTAAACTTATAGCCCCATGTCAGTACGACTCGACTCTGCTGTAGACTTGTGACTCTTTTGTGTTACTATTAACTGTAGCCATTGAATAGAATGTGTAATATTGAATGACTATGATTAACAAAAAGGAGATTCATTTATACTCAATGTCTACTCTGGATGGAAAAATGTAGAAGGATTTGAACTAAAAATCTGTATGCTTTCTTTTTCTAGTCTGTTCCTTTTCAAGACAATGCTTACAGTATCACCAATAAAGTGTTTTCATTGTAAATAAAGGAACAAGTCCAGCTTTGTTATAACAGTGTTTAATTACTATGGATATCGCAATAACCATGATATTATTATATATTCATTCAGTTACTCCGTATTTACACAAGGTGAGATGTAAAGCAGCTGAACTCAGATTTAATTCAAACTTTTTTATTGAATAGGTTGAAAACAAATTAACAAACAAACAAACAAACAAACTAAAAAATAATGTATTTTAATATCGTTTGGGCATAGTAGCCCCAAACGTTGCGTGCGTGTGTAATGATGGCTAATGGCCACTTGGTGGCCCTAGAGTAACTTCCATTGCATAATGCCGAAACCATGCTCACATCTGCTGTTAATGCAAGTTTAGCCTGAAATTTTCTCCCATCCTCATGTTGTTTTCTTAAGTGACAGACAGGATGCATTTGAAGGAGGCTGTCTGCGAAATGACAGATAAAAGAAAATTAAATGTAATAATAAAACAAAACTTCTTGTCATCGCTGAGAAACGGCGGGGTGGAGGATGAGGTCTGGCCCGTTTTATTTGACAAACTCCAAAAGTCAGACCTGCAGTCAAGTGTCTGATTAACATAAGAGCATTATACATACAAACCGTGCATAGCCTACATGAATGATAAATGTGAGAGATCTTTCTGTGGCAGTGAAAGACAGAGTATGCTACTCTTAAATCACATGTCTAAAGCTGTGACTCAAGTAAACTCTGAGTAAAGGGCCTCTGACAATGACGAGAAAGAGACAATGTCATTCTGATTACAAAGGCTGATTTAAGGTATGGTGCTGTAACGAAATTATAGCCTCAAAACAATAGAACAGTCCAGACACCCGTGTAAACAAAGTGTAAAGTTTAAATTTGTGAATTCTAGACATTAACAATTCAGGCTTGTTGCAGTATCCAGGTGCACTGGCGGTCCTTTTTATTAACCCAAAGGGGGCGCTATGGATTCAGTCTGAAGCGCTGGTGGCCCCATTATTACAATTTAATGGTTTATGTGAGTGAGGAGGCAATGTTCCCCTCTCTCTGCCTCCCTCCCCTCTGAAAGCGTGTGCTGCTCTTATCTAGCCAGACCTGCTGCAGGAGCCAACCTGCAGTGCATTAAACAAGCCACCACCTCAGACGCACGCGCACGCACGTAAATGCACGCAGAGGAGCGCGTGTGACTGTGGAAATGAGCAGAATAATGAGAGGAGAGAGGCCGAAGTAAAGGAGGAGTAGAGTTCATCAGGGAATTGATTGGACAATCTATTGCACTACTGTACATTTGTGAATAATTTATCTGAGCTACAGTGCAAGAAATTACAAAAATGCATCTAGTTCAATTAGCGTACCGTTCAGATAGAGATAGCATCAGAAAGCTAAATGAATTTAAGTAAGAGTCAAATTTATTCTGATCTAGAAGTGACACAGAAGTTTGTCACTGACACGCAGTGAGGGGCTGGACATGTCTGTCAGAGCTTTACAAAGTTTAAGTCCTTAAATCAGTTCGACATCAGAACATTTGAAAATGGTGTCAGTAGTACACCATCACACATTTTCTCTAAAAGGCAAATAATAAATACACATATAAACATGGTCCCCAGATTATGGAGCACAAGAAACACTGAACATTTCAACTTGCGCAAACGCTGCGTAATAATGCACAATCAGAACTGAGGAGCGCAAACGTGTGAGTGTGACGGGAAACGGGTTTGGATAACTTTCTCACAAACACTTTTTACGGTATCTTTATTTTCAGTGTATATTTTTCGATGAACTGGGCATGTATATGCTAGTCTAAACTAAACCTGTGCGCTTTTAGCGGAATTCCTAATTTGTGATGGGGATCGTGTCATGGTCAAACCTCTTTGGGCATCAACAGAACTTCAGCCAGACATAAACTCATTACAACACATAAAAGTGAAAACACAAACATATTAGGCTAATCCATAGACCAGAAAGCTGTAGGAACTTTATTTCTCGACATCTGTTGGGAACATCGTTACGCATAGACAAGATGGAAATTCAGAAACGTCAAATTAAGATTCCGGGCACATCGTTGTCTCTGAGTGGCCGTAACCGCCACGCACGTACACATGGAGAGACAGACATGTACATACTGCACGGATGCTACCAGGACTATTAAACTCCAAGCTGCTCGACACGCCACTCTCCCCAAACTAAGCGCGCAGGCATGAGCAGGCGGTTTCAAGCTGCCCTCTCAGTGAATTGATTCTACTATGAGCCTACACGAACCTGTGTTCTGAGAGGCGGGGGTGAGCAGTGCAAAACAACCGGTCCAGACCGGTCCAGAAAGCGAACAGAACACGAGAAAACTGTGAGAGTCTGCAGATCCCAAACAACACTGTGTGTGTTTGAAACGAGAGGATCAGCGAGAATAAGATCTGAGGACCTTGGGCCCTCTACGTTTGGTTCACCCCCGAGGAGCAAAATGGAACATTCCACAATTTATTCCAGGGAAAGACTGACAGTTTTTTGGGTCATGAAGCAGCTCTTCAAGTCAGCAGCCACTACCCCCTCCGCTGGAATAAGAAATTAGTCCATTTTAAAGTAAATAACTAAAGCCTCTGGCTGATAAGACAGAATTATAGAATGGTGTGCAGGCTCAATTTGACAGAGCGAGAAAGCCTCAGAACAGTTAAATCATATAAATATGACCCCTCCCACCTCCCAACTCCATCACAATATTAAATACACTGGCCTTATCAACAGGAGAAAATGGGACTACGGCTTGAGCAACATATAGTGCCTACATGCATTAAGGATACTTGTTCGGCTCCTCTTTACACTAGTCATGTGCACAATCTGTTACCAAAATAATTACTTTAGATAATTTTGAGTTAATTGAAGGCCATCAAGGTGAAACACTTTCTATCTGCAATTGATATTCATCTGTTTGTGTAGCCTAATATTAATAACATCTTTATTACTGTTCATGTTTATTCAGTCAAAGATGGCGGCACCAGTTACATGACAGTTTAATATCTGATAGTTGTACAAATATCTTGCTCTTTTGCACACTACACCTCTAATATTACATTAACACATTTTTTGAGTGGAGTCTTTGTTTGCCTTAGTTAAGTCTCTTATCTTTTGACCTTTTCACAGCAGGTATTTCTCAGCAAAATTAATTCTTCCTGTTTTAAACAAATAGGCTACAATCCAACACTTTGAATAACTTTAACACACCACACAGGTTTTAGTAAGTGTGAGTTTAAAGCACTGTGCCAGCGTACATCCAAGTATATGAGCCATACATGCTGGAGAGATATATGCAGCTCTGATTGCCATCTGGTGTGGCTAAGTTATGCTTCATAAATTTTAATGTGGGAAAGAATAATTTAGTAAGTGTGTAGTTTGTTGAATATAATGTAAACTTCACTTGACTGCTTTCAAACATATTACTGATTTCATCAAGGTTATATTAAAAGCCAATTGACCTGTATGTACTAAACAACTACCATTACTGTCGCAGCCTTTTTCTGTATGCATGGAACAGATGGTGTATGATGTCCATATGGGGAGTTTCAACATGCTAATCAGCTATTTCATCCCAAAACAAATAAGGCTTTTGCTCAGAGAAATCTGTAGAGAAACTGTGAAATCTACCTGAGAGTGACAATGTGTGCGTGTTTAATATGTGTTTGTTGAGTACAGGTGGCTATGAGAGTTTAGGGCCTGTACACCATTGTTTGTTATGGTTTAGTAACTTTAATATTTTTTCTCAATTGTCCCATCTTTGGCATTGTTGCATTGACTAATACTGAATCAAATAGCTTTGCGCCACATAAAATATTGTCATTTGCAAATATATTTTTTGTTGTTGACCCTACACCAACTCATTGAGTCATGTTAGTTCCACTGCTTAAATGTGACTGCTTTATATTATCATTCTTTTATTTACACACATAAATACCTTTCATCTACAAGTATGTTGTCCATTACTATTAAGCTCATACAAATTTAACTTTACAACCTTATTTCTCATTTCAATAGTAAAGTGTAGAATATAAGAGATGAGGTGTACATTTCATTTTCCCTGAGGGTCAAAGTCAAATCCATGTTTGTGGTGAAGGGCCAAACAAATGCTCATGCAGATTTCTGTAAAATGTAGGCTAATAATATTTTTTAAATAATTTTATAATAAAATTGTAGATAGAATTTCATATATTTTTGTATCATGACTAAATATTAATAATGAATCATTATTTAAACTGTTATCTACACTATGATGAATTATTATCAAAAAACTGGGATGGGGGCAGCCAGTGGGGATTCTAATGATATTTCTTTATTTTCATCCTCTATTTTTCAACTAATCTATACTTTCTTTATCTTTTTGACAATTCATATGACATCCCTCCATCCCTTCCATCTTCTCTCTCTATCTCTCCCTATCTCTTCTTATTTCTTATTTATTTATTTGTAAAGGGATAGCATATATTAATTAAAATGTAAATATGTAAAGATTATAGCCAGTGTGGCTAATTTCCATCTTCAGTTCCTCAGCAGGTTGATGTGAAATCATCTACAGGACAGAGAAATGTACAGCAACAACCACACAAATGTACATAACACCAGCACTATACAAACAATTCATTTCAGACAGTTCATTTGAAGCTTGAAGTCAAGAGTTAAAGAGTTAAACCAACAACTTCTCAATATAAAAAAAATAATAATTTGGTTAAACTGGTGACTTATTCTACCATTGAACCACCACTGTTTTAAAGCTTTAGAAAACGCTGCCAGTGTTTAAAGCTCTCGTATGTGAGCAGGCACTGAATTCCATGTCTGACCTGCTCAATAAGCAAAAGAGAAGTGTCCAAAAGCACTTTTCCACCTCTAGAGTCTGCTCTTGTTGTCCAATTTCTTTTCACAAACTCCTTTAGAGGAGGTGGAGCAAGATTATTTAAAAAATTGTATACCAAAAATTAAATATGCATATTTGATTTTGTTGTCCCAATTAAGAAATGTGTGTTTGTTTTCTGCAATAGTGATAATTAGTGGGCTTTTTGTCTAACACCTTAAGTGCTTTTCTTTTTTTAGTTTCAGCTCATTTAAGAGTAGTTTTGCTTGTCAGAGTCCTGCTAGTAGTGTAATAATTTAGGTGTGGCAAAATCACTGAATTTAAATACATAATTGCAGAGTTTGTTGTTAGATTTTTTTCTTATGTGATGGAAATTTGATCAGTTATATTTGATTTTATTCACTGCTCTTTTAACATGTTGTTTGAACAATAGTTGTGGGTCCAGTGTAACTCCCAAATACTTCACTTCATGGACCAGTTTTAGTTTTGTTCCAAGCACGTACATCTGGGTCTGTATCCATGCCAATTTTGTTTAGAAGAACATACTAACTGACTTAAAGATATTAATATATAATTGTGAATTTTGTAGCCAGTTTGCTGCCTCTGACATAGCACCTGACAGGTCCTATGCAGCTTGCTGTTTGTTTTTAGAGTGAACATACAAAACTGCATCGTCAGCGTACATCTGACAGACTACATTAGATGGACAAATTTGGGGCAAGCCATTAATGTACATTAAACAGCAATGGGCCCACTATCGAGTCTTGAGGCACACTAAGATTGCTTTGAGATTTTGGAGATGTCATATTATGCACACAAACACATTGCTTTCTCAAGACCAGGTACGACTGTAGCCAATTGTAGTCCCTACCTCTCTCTTCTCTCTCCCTCTCTCTGTCTCTCTCTCTCCCCCTTCTCTCTCACCCTCCCTCTATCTCTGTCTCTCTCTCTTCTCCCCCTATCTCTTCTCATTCTTGCTCTCAATCTCTCTCCCCTTCTGTCTTTCTCTCTCCCCTTTTGCCTTTCCCTCTCCCTCATGTGAGCTCCCCCTTTTCTCTCTCTCCCTCTTGTGAGCTCCCCCTCTTCTCTCTCTCCCTCTCGCTGCCGTCTGCTGGCCCAGTCACCAGTCATCCACCAGCTCTCCCAGCTTCATAATGCAGATCATATGTTGAAGCCAGCGCTGTAACCCAACACTGGACATCCACATCAAATAAAACCTGCGTGGCTGCATCCAAGCTCTGGCAAGACAAGTGAAACCATATCTGAGCCGGCCTCACCAACACGCCATAAAACACAGGCCCTGAGCACAGCACCCAGGCAGACCACGCCTCTGTACAGGACATTCTTTTCCTATTGCAAAAGTACACTATATAATATACAGTGAGGATGAGGAGTATTGTACATGTGAAGAGTTGAGTGGCATTTGTCGAATGACCAGATGATCTGTGTGATTCTTTATAATGTAACTCCAGCACTGGTCGTATTGTTGGAGCTTCTTCTACATTCTTACAAGAAGGAGACACATTTATTCAATTGGAAACACAATTCAGAATTCTCTCAGACAAAACCCAGATCTGGAGCAAAGGCCCCATTCAGCTCCTCCATGGGTCCAGAGGTGTTGCTAGACCAGGGAGAAATAGTTCCCCTACGCATTCCCAGTGTGACGGAGCAGCAGCTCTATTTTGAGCTCCTTGTATGCTCACCAGACAAAAGCTCATTGCAGTTAAAAAACAGCCAAAAATGTAAGCAAGATGATGACTACACAATAAACAAAAAATCAAACTAAAAAGACATTGTTAGAAAAAAAAAACTCAATTATATATTTTTTATTTATATATCTTCTTTTTGAAAATCAAACAATAAAATGAGCACATATTTTCCAGAAGAACTTCCTTCTCTGTGCTGTATGAAAGACTTATATCTTTGAACATTTTGACATCACACACAGGAAATATTGTTCTCTTGGCCATGTAAATTGTCCTGCATTTCATTTTTATTTCAAATGTGATCATAAATACATGTACATAAGTAAAAGTATAACCGAATATCCATACATATAGTGATACAAATGCATTTATGTATACATAAAATATAACCCTTAATAGCAAGATAATGCGCCAAACATGCATTTTCATCAAAAATTTTAAATGTTTTGCATGTTGAAACAAGTCCACATTTGGTACCTGTGTATATTCCAGCCAACCATTCAAAACATGCTACAATTTGCGTAGATCTCCTTTTTTGTCTATGTCTGGTGTTTTGTGCATAAATCACCAGTGGCCACACACACTGCACAGGGCGAGCAGTATTACCATTTTTCAGCCCATATGACTGAGATTTAATTGCTCTCCCTGAATCTGTGTGTACGCTGCGGAGACAGAGATCCCGAGGTAAAGCATGAAGATGGATGGTGGTTGTGCAGTGATGGTACGTGTTACTGGGGGAAGGTGGAAGTACGTCGTCGAGTGGTGGTGATTTCCGATGCTATCAGAGCTGGAGGTGTCTGCCTGAGTCATGTGCACACAGGGGCCAGTTTACCTAAAGGATAAACACTGACCTGGAGTTGTAATCCACTAGCGAGCCGCGCAAAAGATATGTGGATTACAGAGCACTGCAGCCGCTGTGGCCTCTCCACTCGTTAAACACCTTAAAATGAGACTAATTGAGCTAAATCTCATTATTTATGGCCAGGCTATGAAGTAGGTAATCAGTGCACTGGGTGTGCCTTTAAACAAATCGGTCACAGGCACAGTCTGTTAAAGCTATAATGTGCAACTTTTCTTTTCTATTACATTGTAATGTTCTTATAATGTTCTTATTACGGAGATGTGTGTTGTTTTATTCACACACGCTTGACTAATCCTACGTTAAATGGCTGCCTTCTTCTCAGTGGCTTAAATGGTTGCACTGCATGATGTCATTAAGTGGTAATCCAGGCTTTTTCAGGTCATTTGAACACCCATAGCAGTTATTGTTTTTGGTACTGTTTCGTTTCTAGGGGCAACTCTCTTAGATATTATAGTACAATATAGTATAGTATATATATATATATACACTATAATATATAAGACACGAAAGCTCCTGACCTGCATGGAGGGTTCCATCCCAAGTCCAGCACCCTGAGACTGTACACGAGCCGGAAGGAAGGAGGCTGAGGACTAGTGAGTGTGGGAACCACTGTCCAGGATGAAACATCCAAGCTCCACAAGTACATCAGTGACAAGGCCCAGACTGATGACATGCTCAGAGAATGTCTCAGACAGTGGTGCGCAGAGGAAGAGGTGCTGGAGGGACCATCATGGCAGGACAAACCCCTACATGAGGTGTACCTCCGAAACATAACTGAAGTGGCTGATATCAAGAAATCCTACCAATGGCTGGAGAGGGCTGGTCTAAAGGACAGCACGGAGGCACTCATCCTGGCTGCACAGGAGCAGGCCTTGAGCACCCGAGCAATAGAGGCCCAGATGCTGGCAGGGAAAGCGTACATGGAGCGACATAACCAAGTAGCGGGCATAGTGTACAGAAACATCTGTGCAGAGTACAGGTTGGAAACCCCAGGATCAAGGTGGGAAACGCCTCCAAAGGTTGTGGAGAATGAGCGGGTCAAGATCCTGTGGGACTTCCAAATACAGACTGACAGAATGGTGATGGTGAACCAACCAGACATCGTGGTTCTGGATAAGCGAGAGAACAAAGCTGTGGTGGTGGACATTGCAATACCGAGCAATGGCAATAGCAGGAAAAAGGAACACGAGAAACTAGAGAAATACCAGGGGCTCAAGGAAGAGCTGGAGAGAGCCTGGAAGGTGAAAGCATCGGTGGTGCCTGTAGTGATCGGAGCACTCGGAGCCGTGACCCCCAAACTGGATGAGTGGTTGCAGCAGATCCCAGGAAGGACAACAGACATCTCAGTCCAGAAAAGTGCAGTACTGGGAACAGCAAAGATACTGCACAGAACTCTCAAGTTCCCAGGCCTCTGGTAGAGGACTCGAGCTGATGAGGGTGAGAGAGACCAACCACCGTGGAAGGTGAGAAACACGTTTTTATTACCTTTACTTTAAGATTTGCAGTTTACTTCAATTTGATTTTTAATGTTATCCGTTTATCAACCCGCATCATAGCACAAAGCCAATCAGCCAAAGTTTATTTTATTTTTTGTTTGACTAGTATCTTTTTTTTTTTTAATCTATCTAAGTTGCATGACAAACTTAAGACAATAGTCACAAACTCACAGTTGTCTAAAACAACACAGCACCAGTTCATTTCTATGACTTAATGAATGCAACTGATCCAGATAATTCGTTGCGAGCGGCTACCTAGACCAGCAATTTCCTGTATTATTAAAAGGCACGGATCACTGATGTACTGATACGCAGATATGAAGTTTCATTCCCAGCTGATATGAGAATTATGAATGGGCAAGAGGGGGCAAAAAGTGACCCTCTAGGGACACACAGCACTGGCTTGTCTCCACTCATAGACAATAGAGCCAATGCCAGTTCACATAAATGTCACGGTTTTCTGGACTGCTAATAAAATGCGCACAGGACTGATGATAAAAGCTGCATTAGGAGAAGTGAAAGAATGAGGAAAGATGGAGGAGTGTCTTAATATGTTTTGAACAAAAAGGATTTCAGACAGCATGGCGGCACTGAGAGTTGCTACCATTTTTGTGGAAAAGGCAGAGGATGAAGATAGGTTTAGAAGTTGAGAAATTGGTAGGCTATGTGCATCTCTATGTGGCAATATACATGCAAATAGGGGAGAGTTTTTCAGTTTTGCATTATCCTAAATGATGCCAAGCTCCAGAGTTTTGCCTTTCACCAAAATAGGAAAAGTTGCACAGAGATTGTAGTGACGCTGTCTGAAGCAGTATCGGTCTTTTGCAAAGTTAGACAAGAATATGTCGACGGAAAGGCAGAGAGAAGAAGCAGTAAGAATAATTGCTCAATAAATATGTCTCAAAGAACACAAAACAAGATTTCCATTGAGTAACCTGAACCTATTCTACAGGTCTGTAAACCACAATGTTTGTTTTCATACATTGGTTACGAAAATGTTCCACAAAGCCAGTTACAATTACCTTAATTAAAATAACAGCATTGTGTAGGTGGACTATATAAAATGTCAATGTGCAAATGCAGTCACGGATTATCTGAAAAATCCCTAGATACCCAACGTTACCACAATAAATATGTTACACAAAATATATACTTTCTTTGGTCTTTAAGGCCATTCAGACCTTTGCAATGACTCATTATATTACTTCATCCTTTTTATTCTTTTTCTACTGTTCAGAATTTTACTTGTCTATGGTCCAAATGATAAAAAGGTATTCTAGTTATTTATTCTAGTATTTTATTTATTAGCAGGCAGGAATGACATGATAAGCGCTTTTGCTAAATCATCAGAGCATCATGTTAAGTGGGTTATCGTAACACTGACATTTTTGGAGAGGCACCAAATGTTCTGTGTTGGCTTGTCATCACAACCTCTCATCGCGTTCATATCAGCCCAGGGATCATGCCAAGCTGCTGTAACACAACCCGGGCACGGTGACGTCTGCTTTAATGAATCTGTCCTATCCTGTGACCTAACTGAGTCTGTAAATAAAGCTCTTCATGTATGAGAACTGTCCCTGGTTTTGAAGTGACACTTTTACATATACAAGGTGAAGTATGTGAAGTACTTCTAACACAATAAAAGATATTTTAAAACTGTTCTATCTGTTTATTAATAGGTTACTAATTGTTCGACCCAAAGTTTGGATTTATTTTTGGTTGTAAAATATAAATATTGACACCAATCTCTGGTTATTTTTGTTACTTATTTTGAAAGTTTTGTTACTATTTATATTTTTGCTCTCTGTTATTATAATATATTGTTATGTGTGAGCTACTTTGTTCAAATAATTTCCCATGTGGAGCTATAAATTTTGTCTAAGTTTATATAAATTTATATAAATTTTGTCTAAGTTTAAGTCTTAGTCTAAGTTATGGTAAAGAATATGTGGCTTATATCCATTTTAAAATTGTGTTTTACCAGACACAAACAGATATTTACAACCCCAAAAATGCTGTGCATGTAGTCCAGGAGACAACAACAGAGGCCAACTGGCACCCTCATAGCGTGAGCTCTACTTTGAACTCCTATCTTAACCCTGTAAAAGAAGCTCATTTCAGTTTAAAAACAGACAAAAAAGAAAACAAGTTAATTTTACAAATGGATACTTGGAAGAATTGTGACACCTTGACTCTAAAATAAACACAAAAGAAAACAAAAAATTAATTGTTAGAAAAAAAATGCAACATGAAAATCCATGAAAAATCTATTCTACACATTTTTCACATTTTGCGTATACTGACAGTACCACTGTATTATTTTAATCGAAACATACTTCTTCCTTCATCCTTTATTGATGCATGCGTTTTCAGCAGTGCAACTAACTAAAGTCAGGTTTGCCTCCTCTCCCTCTCCGGGCCTCTCGACCCCACCTTCTCCACAAAAACTCTTCATCTCATGTCTCACACAGACACTGCAGTCACAGTGTTGTGCTCTTTGTGCTCTGTAGTTTCAGGCCACATTCACATAGAAACGCATAAGAAGCATATAAGCAGACATTCCTCTGTTCCTCTGGTGGTATGTGCACTAGTAACCACAGACAGGAGAGCTCCTCTACTGCACAGAGCACAGACTGGGACTACTGCCTTCTTACAATTCTGCTCAAACTTGTTTTTAAACTTTGACATGTGCTTGAATGTTTTTAGATCCATCTGTTGTACAAGATGACCAGAACCAGTCTGGCAAAACGTACAAGTTAGATGCAACTTGAAGCAACAAAATTGTATAACAAGGGTAAGGATGGATGCAAAATGTTCCACAATATGGCATCAAACTGCTCTTCCTTACATTTATTTGATTACAGGTGGTTTTATAGTTAAAAAATACAATAGAAACAGGCATTCTGACTGCAAGTGGGGTTGCCACTGTAACTTGGCCTGGTTTGGTCTCCATGAAGATAGAAAGGTTTAATACCATACTGTGAAACATTACAGACAGAGAAATAACATCTCCACTGAGAAATGCATTTGATGGACTCCCCACCAAAAAACTTACACAATGCACCTTTAAGTCTTAAAAACTGATAAGCATATAGTTTAAAGTATGACAGGAGAACCACAAGCCAATGTAATTTAGTGCTGTCTACTCCTATTTCTCTGTCTCCTATCCAGATCTGTGCACTCTACTTGAAAGCATTTCTGCAATATAGCTTGATTTGAAAATACATGTTTCGGCATGATTCTGCATTTTTTAAGATAGTGGTAATTTTCAGTCTGTATTGTCCAGTATTTATAAAATGTACCTATGACTAACTTCAGAAGCTCATCATGATGCCATCCTTGACATTTAGCTTTATTAAATCACTCCTATAGCACAGACCAGTGACATACGGAGGCAGATTTACATATTTGTGCTTCATTCTTCCTCGTGTTTCAGGTGGATTTTCTCTTAAGGAGCATTAGATTAGCATCAGTGTCGTATCACAATGAAGAGATCAATGACTGCATTTTCTGGTCCATATGCAGCGATGAGCTTACAGAAAAACAGCACTTTTCACAGTCCAAGTGGGAGACAACAGGTCAACTGTAATGTGATGTTAAATCTATAATTCACTTTGTAAAGGCCTGCTGGAGTAGTCCATGAGCACAAGGTAAGAGCAGGACGCGACAGACTGGAGAGATGGGTGCATTTTACTGTTCACTTTTATTTTCTATTACAACAGTTATATATATATATATATATATATATATATATATATATATATATATATATATATATATATATATATATATATATATATATATATATATATATATATATATATATATATATATATCCACAAACGGCAACTGCTATCACAACTAGAGATTGACGGGGTACAACACAAATGCTACGGCAAGGGGGAGCCAGGACGCCAGGTCAGAGGGGAGTTAACACAAACTCCCCAACCAGAGATTGGGAAGGAAGCCCTAATAAGTATCACACTGAGCGAGGCAGCAACTGACCTGAAAGATAAGATCATGGCCCGGATGAACACAAGGCAACCCCAACGCCAGTTACACAGGCTAAGTGAAGTACCATCTGAAAGTCTGCTAGAGGATGTGAATGCAGCACTCAGAGCGATCCCTACCACAACCATCACTGAAACCAATGAGCTGATCTACACTTCAGCAGCAGTGATCCTAGAGGTGCTGGACTATAAGAGCAACCATGGGAGCCATGAGATACGATACCCACCATGGAAAAGACGGTTAGAGGCTAAAATCAAGGAAGTGCGGCGAGAAGTGAGCCAACTGTCAGAGGCCCAGAAAGGTGCGATGAAAAAGCGAGTACCCAAGAGGTACAGCCAGATGCCCATACCTGAAGCACTCGAAACTGCCAAACAAAGGCTCCAAGCCTTGGCCAGCCGCCTAAAGAGGTACACGAGAGAGAATGAAGCCAGACGAATAAACCGCCTGTTCGCAACACAACCTATGAAAGTGTACGCTCAATGGCAGGGTAATAACAGCAGAGCAGACCCACCAAGGCTGGAGACTGAGAGGTACTGGAAAGACATATGGGAAAGAAAAGCATCACATAACACCAATGCACAGTGGCTGGTGGCTCTGAGAGCAGACCACAGCAACCTCCCTGAAAAGAATCCAGTTACCATCTCAGTGGCAGACATCCAGGAAAGAGTCTCAGGCATGAAAAGTTGGACAGCACCAGGCCCTGACATGGTCCACGCATACTGGCTAAAGAAGCTCACTGCTCTCCACGAGCGCCTAACAGCACAAATGAACCAGCTGCTAAGGGATGGGACTCACCCTGAATGGCTAACCCAAGGGCGTACGATCCTGATCCTGAAGGATTCCGCAAAGGGTACAGTCCCATCCAACTATCGGCCTATAACCTGTCTCTCCACAACATGGAAGCTCATGTCAGGCATCATCGAGGCTAAGATAAGCGGACACATGGATCAATACATGAGCGCAGCAAAGAAGGGCATCGGCAAAAACACCAGGGGAGCCAAACACCAACTCCTGGTTGACCGAACAGTCGAGCATGACTGCAGAACCCGTCAGACCAACCTGTGCACTGCCTGGATTGATTACAAGAAAGCCTATGACTCAATGCCACACACATGGATCACTGAGTGCCTGGAGCTGTACAATATCAACAGGACTCTATGGGCGTTCATTGCAAACTCGATGCGGTTGTGGAAAAACCACCCTTGAAGCCAATGGCAAGCCACTTGCACAAGTGACCATCAAATGTGGCATATACCAAGGAGACACACTGTCCCCACTGCTGTTCTGCATAGGTCTGAACCCCCTTAGCCAAATAATCGACCGAACTGGCTATGGATACCGACTCAGAAATGGGGCCACCATCAGTCACCTCCTCTACATGGATGACATTAAGCTGTACGCTAAGAGCGAGCGAGACATCGACTCACTGATCCACACCACCAGGATCTACAGCACAGACATTGGAATGTCATTCGGGCTCGAGAAATGTAGTAGGATGGTGACAAAGAGAGGGAAGTCCACACAGAGCGGGTCTCACTCCCAGAGGGAACAATAACAGACATTGAGGACAGATACAAGTACCTTGGTATCCCACAGGCAAATGGCAACCTTGACAAGGCAACAAGGAAAGCGGTGACAGCCAAATACCTGCAAAGAGTACGGCAGGTCCTAAGAAGCCAAAGAAGCCAGCTCAATGGCAAGAACAAGGTGCAGGCAATAAACAGCTACGCCCTGCCAGTGATCAGATACCCAGCAGGAATCATAAGTTGGCCAAAGGAGGAGATACAGACCACGGATGTTAAGACACGAAAGCTCCTGACCTGCATGGAGGGTTCCATCCCAAGTCCAGCACCCTGAGACTGTACACGAGCCAGAAGGAAGGAGGCCGAGGACTAGTGAGTGTGGGAACCACTGTCCAGGATGAAACATCCAAGCTCCACAAGTACATCAGTGACAAGGCCCAGACTGATGACATGCTCAGAGAATGTCTCAGACAGTGGGGCGCAGAGGAAGAGGTGCTGGAGGGACCATCATGGCAGGACAAACCCCTACATGAGGTGTACCACCAGAACATAACTGAAGTGGCTGATATCAAGAAATCCTACCAATGGCTGGAGAGGGCTGGTCTGAAGGACAACACGGAGGCACTCATCCTGGCAGCATAGGAGCAGACCTTGAGCACCCGAGCAATAGAGGCCCAGATCTACCACACCAGACAAGACCCAAGGTGTAGACTGTGCAAAGAAGTGCCTGAGACAGTCCAGCACATAATTGCAGGGTGTAAGATGCTGCAGGGAAAGCGTACATGGAGCAACATAACCAAGTAGCGAGCATAGTGTACAGAAACATCTGTGCAGAGTACGGGCTGGAAACCCCAGGATCAAGGTGGGCAATGCCTCCAAAGGTTGTGGAGAATGAGCGGGCCAAGATCCTGTGGGACTTCCAAATACAGACTGACAGAATGGTGATGGCGAACCAACCAAACATTGTGGTTCTGGATAAGCGAGAGAACAAAGCCATGGTGGTGGACATTGCAATACCGAGCAATGGCAATGTCAGGAAAAAGGAACACGAGAAACTAGAGAAATGCCAGGGGCTCAAAGAAGAGCTGGAGAGAGCCTGGAAGGTGAAAGCATCGGTGGTGCCTGTGGTGATCGGAGCACTCGGGGCCGTGACCCCCAAACTGGATGAGTGGTTGCAGCAGATTCCAGGAAGGACAACAGACATCTCAGTCCAGAAAAGTGCAGTACTGGGAACAGCAAAGATACTGCGCAGAATTCTCAAGCTCCCAGGACTCGAGCTGATGAGGGTGAGAGAGACCAACCACCGTGGAAGGTGAGAAATGTGTTTATATATATATATATATATATATATATATATATATATATATATATATATATATATATATATATATACCAACCACCGTGGAAGGTGAGAAATGCGTTTTTTTTTTAATATACAAATCTATATTAGTAAATGCATACTATGTTAATAAACCATCAATTTCACAAGATAAGCTTTTGACAATAAAAAAAAGTCCAAGAGTTGAAGAGAAGAAGCAGGACACTGGAGTTCTAATATAGGAAAAGTTTATTCATCAGTACAGGACCCAGCACACAGAGACATGAATGTAACACCCTCTAAGGGCTTGACCGCCCCGTACAGCAGGTATTATGGATCACCAAAGAACTATAGACAGCAGACTTTACTTTCAGTGATTTTATTATAATAATTTAAAGCTGTTATGAGGAATGATTAAAATGTGAGAAAGTTTGATTCGGCTTTTCAAGGGCTTGTCCACAGGTCCGGGCATTTGGTCGAGCTAAGGTGGCTTGGTGGCCTGCAGTCAACGACTGGCCCACACCAACAGAGAGAAAAATCACACAAGGATAAACCCACACCCATTCAAAGTGGCAGAGACATGATACTCTATTACCCCTGTTACATGAACATTGTGATAGTGTTGTCCTTTTCAGTCTAGTTCAGTCCAGTCTGGCTATGCCATACAGCACAGAATTACAGTTTCTCTAACAATGATGTTAGTTACTTTTATGTTGTTATAGCTATCTATAATAATGATAACATTTCCAAAATGGACTAAAAACATTGCCATCAATGCTCTAGATAAAATTCTGCTTAATCAATTACATTACTCTAGTAGCTTCAACTAGCTTGCTAAAACCCTGTTGTTACCTGTATGTGTATTAAAGACGTTTTCATATTGTTTCTTCAAGGCAGATTTGTGTT
Source organism: Odontamblyopus rebecca (assembly GCA_030686955.1). NCBI lineage: Eukaryota > Metazoa > Chordata > Actinopteri > Gobiiformes > Gobiidae > Odontamblyopus > Odontamblyopus rebecca. The sequence continues at coordinate 19,918,130 of CM060660.1, read as the reverse complement.
ATCTAGGACAACAGTGGCTGAATGTCAAAATGGACACTCCATGCTCTGATCTCACTGTTTCATAAGCCTTGTTTAATTCCAGCCTGCATCACAGCTCCTGCAAAAACACAGTCATAAACATGTGCTAGATTAGGTCACAGTTAGTTTCATAACCACTGACTGACCTCTTTATTCTTTGCCTCTTGAATATCTCCCTCTTTTCTGCATCCATCTACCTCTCTTTCTTTCCTATACAGTCTGAACCATAATGTCTTCTATATAGTGTACTGTTACTGCATGACTCTTCTTTTCTACTCACTCCTCTCTCTTTTCTATTCTCACTCCTCTCTTTTTATGGGGTAACTAAACAGATCAATATGGCCAACTGTACTGCTAATTTGACAAAGTTCAATTGAATCATACATTTTTGTGATGATAATGAGATGATAATGAGTATTTACCGATGGACAAGTTGAGGAATTTCAAAAGTACAGGTAGTACTTTACCATTGCAAAAGAGTAGGTTTTGGCAGAGGTATGTGTTCTGATATACTTGCAATTTGTTGAAGAATGAAAATTTGTTTGTAGCCTTTCTGTAAACATGTGTATCACTTCCACAAGTTTTAATATTGAAAACAACACAAATAAAACAATAAAATATGTGGTGTAAGAGAGAACAAAGAGGTGAATGAAAATGGCTGCAGAGATGTGATATTTTGGACCATCCACTACATTAATATGTTGCAGTGTACATTATTGGGAGCATATGTGGAAGCAGCATGACAAACACATTGCATCATCTGTGTTGACTGGCCTCACATCCTACACCAGAGCAGGCCTGGATGCTGCCTTCAAAGACCCCTGTGTGCTGTACGTTTTGTTAGTGCCCGAGGAGTGGATCCTGAGTGATTTATTGGCCATAAAATCCATTGATCACAGCTCTTCAGAAACATGTAGTGTAAAGTGTTGTGTTGAGAGCAAACAGCATGGCCGCCGGGCATGTTTGTGGCCAAATATTCTGTAATCTGTTGTGGTAATTTAATTAGTCAAGAAAAGAATGTGATTAATTATATCAATTAGATTGCACTCTGAAACATAAATCATGTTTCCCACGTCTCATTATGAACCTCAGGGTGAGTGTGGTGCTTTGTCTGTGTGGCTAGCTATGTTCCAATATGACAGCACAAAAATGTGTCTTTATACCACCTATTTTCTGTGCATGATGGTGAGTGACAAAGGAGAGATCACAAGCGGCAATTATAGGTAATTTTACAACAGGCAAAATTAAAGCCCCCAAAACAAACCAATGAGTCCAGCTGTACACCATCGTGTATGAGCTAAAGGTGTTTGCTGTCCATTTACTCACAGCATCCAGGTCTTTTTAATCATGTGGGAGGAGGAGCTTGTCACCGTTGCTATGGCACTATCACAATGCATTGTAGCATTAATCCGCCTTATGCTTGTGCTTGTATCTGGAGAGTGTGTGGAGATTTGACATGTTCAGTGGGACAACTGTATAATGCAATTACATATTGATATTTTCAGACTACAAATGTACAATATTATGACAAAAAAGTAAATTTCCCATGGGAAAAACACACCACCTGTTTTCAAATGTAGGTACTTCTAAATGCTACAATTTTGCATATCTTATTTATGGAGAAAAAAGATTTTTGATTTTCATAGAAAAAAGTGACAGTAAAAGGATACTTGTTCTGTCTTTTCTAGTTTTTTTTTTGTTTCTTTTCATTGTCACAGTACCAAAACAACTGTTTTCAATTCAATTCAATTGAACTGAATTTTATTTATATAGCCCAGAATCACAACAAGAGTTGCCCCAATGGGCTTCACAGTGAAAAACATGGAAACATAATCTAACATAGACATCAGCAAACACATTGTCCCATCCTCAGTCTCTCGATAAACACACGATCCTTGGTGCCAGAAAAACTGAACTGTTTTAAAAACTGAAATATTTTAACTGAGGCAGACATTCTCAAGCGTGGGTGAATAAAACTATTGCAAGGGCATCAAATATGTGGCAAACCAAATCAACAAAACCACAGCACAATATTGTTTATGGTTGTGGCACTAAAATAATATACAGTTCAAATATCTCAGAAGTAAATTATGAAATTTAAAATATCAAATATTGGTTTAAAGTTGTTCCTCCTGGTGTCTGGGATCTGCAGAGTGGAGTTGGTAGGTGTGACTCATCCTGTTTGGAGAGTCAGTCAAGCTGAAATTATAAGCTGGTGTGCATATCAATGAGAACAGAGCTGCCGTGACAACTGCCATAGGTTCACAATATATGTCTGTGTAGATCCTATGCGTTTACCCCTGTCCCTCTTGTGTCTTTGTGTTTAGTCTCACCTGGAAGGAGTCATTGGTCCACAACAGTTAGTCATCAACTCCTCCATTTCCGCTATCTGAGATCAGCTCTGCCTAAATAAACCTCAACAAGTTTCTTCACAGTTTCTTTTCTGTAATAGCTTGTTCCTGATTGTACCTCCTTACAGATTTTTACTGTGCGTATAAAATCCATCCCCATTCTTCATTTGTTTGTTTGGTGGCCCCTCCAGCTCTGTACTCACCCACCTGCTCCATTGTCTGGACCCTCCCAGCTCCCACTTCACCAGTTAAATAAGTGTTGTTGTGGTTTGCTTTTGGGTCCTATACAATTTTGTCTTTACGCATTGTCTTTTCATTCTTTAGAGTGATATAAAATTTTCTTTTAGATTTTTGGTGGGATTTATGGCATTTTTTGACAAGATGCTACAGTGTGAAGAGAGGCAGAAGAGAGAAACAGTCAGCCTGGATATGAACTCACAGCAGTGAGGCAGAGTATCCCAAGTGCCCCGCTTTTACAGTTACAGTGCACTATTCTTATTATTTAAATGAAATGTTGCATTTATTTTAAACAAAGGCAATATCCATCCATCCATCCATCTTCTCCCGCTTAATCCGGCTGGGTCGCGGGGCAGCTTGCTGCCCAATTCTCATAGCACCTGACCCCCTATGAACCCCTGTGCAGGTGGTGAGCCCACAGGAGGGTGGACATCATGGTCCTTGATGTTAGTTCATAGGGGTGCGGGCATGTTTTACCGGAGCACCCGGAGGAAACCCATCCAGACACGGGGAGGAACATGCAAACTCCACACAGAAAGGCCCGAGCGACCCGGGGATCGAACCCGCAACCTTCTTGCTGTGAGGCCTGAGTGTTGCCTCTCAGCCACCGTGCCGCCTCAAAGGCAATAGGCGTGAATCAAACCTGTATAGAAGAAAAATGTATAAATGTTTCTTGAATATTATTATTCACACGAGTCAAATGATACAGGAAACCTTGCAAGAACAGAACAAAACATGCGATTCCTCTAGTTGGTGTACTTAACCCACTGCACCAGTGTTAGTGTTGCATTTAAATGATTATTTGCAAAACAAACAATTACAATACATTGTTCACTTAATAATATGTGATAGAAATTATTTATTTATTTTTCTCATTTGGTGTCTCTTTTTGTTTTTAATGTCACTTTAGTCCCCATCATTAAAAGCCACCCCTTTTTGCCCTTTCATAATAATCCCATCAAAAGGTAAGAGCGTATGAGCCCTGGTCTAATCCTTCATCAGCATGACTCCTCCCCCCACATCTGAACTCTGCACCAACGCACCACTAATGAACTTAACACTAATGAATTGCCAACGGTTTAGCTGCTACCTAGTGTTAAAACACAAAGCAAGAAATCTTATGTCTGTTAGCAACATCATTAGCATACTATTTGCCTGAATTTTTCTAATAATTTAGCACTTTGAGATTTCATTGAAATGTAAAGTGCATTACAAATAACATTTATTATTATTATTATTATAATAGAATAGAATAGAATGCCTTTTATTGTCACTCTACATATGTACACACTATACACATGCACAACAACATTAAAAGCAACTTCCCCTCCAATACAGACATATACACATATACAGACATATACGTGGTACATTTACACTCAGTATACAATAAAATAAATAAGTAAGCTGAGACACCCAAGACTACACTAGGATATTGTGCTGCTTTAAATACTGCACTCAATCAACCACTGCACGGCATCAATACTACACCAAATCAAAACACCAAAATACTGCACTGTTTCTCAAATATTGCACAGTATTAAATATTGCTCTATAACTAAATACCACACATTATCAAATATTGCACTGCGATATACACTGCACCCAGTCAAAACAACGCACTGCACCAAATAAATATCGCACTATATTACATATTGCACACAGGTGGGTGGAAGGGGACCAGGGGATATAGGGAGAGAAATGTGGGATCAGTCAGTGCATGTGTGAATTTAAAGTGGTTATTTTGGGAAAAAAAAACTGTTACTGAGTCTTGTGGTCCTTGCTTTGATGCACCTTCAACCTGTTGCCCTCAGGAAGACAGTACATCTTCCTGAGTTGAACAGTTCAGATCCAGGGTGAGAGCTGTCCTTAATAATGTTTTTAGCCCTGTTTAGGCAGCGGGAGGTGTACATGTCCAACAGGGAGGGCAGAGGGCACCCGATGATCTTCTGTGCTGTTCTGATGACCCTCTGAAGCCTCTCCCTGTCTGCCATAGTGCAGCTACCGTACCATACGGTGACACAGTAAGTCAGCAGTCTCTCGATAGACCCATGGTAGAAGGTCAGTAGCAGGCTGGGGTCTAGATCATACTTCCTGAGCACTCTCAGGAAGTGTAGTCATTGCTGGGCCTTTTTTGATGATTGCTGTGATGTTCTCAGACCAAGAGATGTTATCGGAGATGAGAACACCAAGAAACCGGAAGGTGTGGACCCTCTCCACACACTCGCTGTTGATGTTGAGGGGGGCTAGTTTTGTGCTGTGCCTCCTGAAGTCAATGATGGTCTCTTTGGTTTTCTTGGTGTTCAGAGCTAGATTGTTCTCCGAGCACCAGGCTACCAACTTCAAGACCTCCTCTCTGTAGGCCGTCTCGTCGTCCTTTGAAATTAGCCCAACCACAGTTGTGTCATCAGCAAACTTCACAATGAGGTTGCTGTCGCTAGCCAGGCTGCAGTGATAAAATATTTGGCAATAGAAACCAACCACAACGAAAAAGTAACTTTAAACAACATATATATGTTTTTCGTAATAAAGTGCTTCAGTGAAGTAAAATGATACTAAATGTCGCCCCTTAGTTCTTTGCTTTCAGTTTTCAGACATTTCTGTGTTACCATTTAAATACTGTATATGTTCAAATGTTGCTATGGAATTCATTCACCTTATTTGAAAAAGTAACACAGTATGCTTTTAAGGCTATATATAATGATATTCTACATCAGACTGTCTGAAGTGATTATCACTGGAATGCACAGGAAGTGTGTAGCGCGCTACAGAACATGAGAACAAAGTGTTCAGTGCGGCTCTGGTCACGCAGTCTAGTGACATACTGTATCTTCCACACAAAACATTCAGTGGCCTATTAAGAACAGGTTGAACTTGTGGAGTGTCCTTGAGTCAAGCTAATAAATAATGAAATCAGTCAGGAGCAGAAGAATACACCAGCAACACATTTCCTCCTCTGAGGCATCATGGATGTTCTTAGGCAATACATTGACGTAATTGGGTTCTCAGTCTTTTATAGAAATAATGGACCACCCTGCAAATGAAAGTAATAAAAACTGTATAACTTCGTAAAATGTCCAACAGGCTATGTCTTCAGTTTAACTAAGTTTCTGTTCCCTTTTGAGTTTTGAATTCAACAGCAAAGCATGTATACAGCATGTATTTATTGATTTAGTTTTGCACGTCAGAGGCCATTTATTGAAGCTTAGCACAGGTACTTAGTCTGCATGCAAGTATGCCTCTTATAACAACATACAAAATACCCACAATGCATCCTTTTGTTGATTGGTTATAAACATTATTCAGGCTCGCCCTCAGACACATCAATTAGATTTACAGTCTATTCACAAAAATAGGCTGAATCAGACAGAGTCACACGGAGAACCTGTCAGATCACATTTTAACATTAGATCTTGTCCTGACATGGGCAAAAATGTCATTAAACTTAATGTCAGTTTAGAGTCTTATTCTATGTAGTTCCAAAAGCTGCAGATAAAACAGATCAGTACTACTATAACGTTTCAAAAAGTTTTGTACTTTTTATGGCTGTTGTCCATATAGGCCTTAACTAAAATGACATCATTGCATAACCAAGAATAAGACACCATTTTGCATTTCAACTTTCACTCGTACTTTTGTTGTTGACACACCCATTTTTGGTTTTGTTCAACAACTGTTACACAACCGAGCTGGTTTATTCTTGTTTGGGTTTCAAGAGACACTTTTCTGTATCTTCTGTGACATTGTGAAGAATTTTGACAGCTTGAAAAGGCATGGAGGGCCCTAACAGGCACACACTGTCTTCAACCACGCTCTTGTTTGCCATTACAGCTGACACTGCGTTACAGATTTGAAACCAAGAACCCAGATATTCCTCAACTTTTACTGGAGTCATCTTCACAAATTAAATATGTGGACAAATGCATGATAAACAGACCACTAAAGGACTACTTCAATAATTCTCAAATTATAAAAAATACTTGAAAATACTAGATCTGTGTCCAAAATCATGCCTAATAATTGGCTTACATCTCACATCGTTTTAACCAGTGACCCACGAAGACTGCAAAGTGACTGATGTCTGATAGTATTGCATTGTGCAGTTCGGAAATCCTGGGATCCGGGCAATTATTTCTGATTTATCTACATGGACAAATGCTGGCATAGGAAGCTCGACTCCACAGTCTTCTCCTCATTATCGATATATTCCTACAATAATGTTGGCTCATACTCTCAGCTCGCCAAAGACGTGCCCCTCCATCTTCTCGTAGGGTCTATAAAGCATGACTGATTTGTTTTTTTTTCTTTTGAGGAAGCCTGATTTTCCGTCATGTAAATGAGTTCATGGGTGAGTAGGTCATTAAAATAGAAAAAGATGGCTTGATTTTGTCTTTAAATATAATTGAGCTTTTAGACTGGTCTGTCTACATCTTCAAAGATCAAAATGCTCGGTTCCACCTTGTGATGTCATGTAATGGTATTTTTCAACTTAACAGTTCCCTTTTACATTTAGTTCAGTAGACATTGACAATTTCAGGGCTAAAATCTAATTACTCTAGTGACTGTGTATAGAGTTTAAAAACACAGTGAAGTACTTCATGTAGGTGAAACTGTTTTCTGTTTGAGAAAAGAACTTGGCCTAAATATGCAGGGTGTGTGTGTTAAACACGTGTGGATGAAACAGAATACAACTACAAGTATGTTTGTGATGAAGCATCATTTCATCATAGATCAGGAAATAGCGAAATATTGGCCCTTTAAGGTAATATATTGTTTGAGGAAAAACGGCTACCAACATTTGTGATTTGTCTCTTGCACCCTTGCTTCACAAATGCCAGCGTATTTGACCCTTGTATTTGTCTTGTCTTTATGCTCACATGTAGAAAACAATGTAAGACAAGTTAGTGTGATTTGTTATCTTATATGTAAAACAACGATGTAGAGATGTCTCCTTGACCCTGACATTGTAAGGCAAGAACACAACATCCATTCTCTCATGATGGACTGTTCTAGAGGATGTGCATGCTAACACGCGTAATTCAAAATAAAACAGCTATCCATCAAAGTCTGTTTTCACTGCATCATCAGTGAATGCAATTTGACCAATAACATTGCATCAAGGACAAAGACTATACTTTGAATCTAAATCTGTAATATGCAACAATAACTTTCAGTAATAATTCTAATCTTTATCAGGATATCACAGGCGAAAATTAACTTGATGAATCAACTCATATTACATTTGCAGTATCAGATGGATCTCAAAAGCTGCACTTACAAAATTAAGCAATGTTTATGCCTGTATGAACTTTGGGATCTGTCGATCTACTCTTAGTGACCAAAACCCTGTTTCATGATCTATAATAGAAGAGCAATGACTCTACTATGTATTTGGGTTAAATTTGGGGAGTCGACTGTCCTCTTTCTCTTATTTAAATGACCAATACTGTGCATTCAAGTGATGTTTATGAATCAAAGAAGCTACAATGTTGAAGATATTGGCAGCATTTATTCCTAAACCGTTTTAACAAATGCTTTAAAACAACAACATCCACAAATTTTCTTTCACTTGTTCAACATTTTCAAAGATGTTTGCAGGAGGTGATTTTGATGTACTCCTGCTCTATTGCTGTTCCTTTTCACTCTCTTCAGTGTTCTCTCTCTCTCTCTCTCTCTCTCTTTCTCTCTCTCTTTCTCTTTTTTCATCCTTCTATCTCTCCATCCTCTTTCTCTCTCATTGCAGTGCAGCCATCCCCAGGACAACTATTAATCAGAGGCACAAAATGATAGATGTTTTGCTCACCAGCAATGCCATCTATTTTGCCTAAGTACAAACACTAGATGTGCTGTGCATATTTATTCACAAAGAAAAGAGGGACCAATGGCTCAAAAGGGCACACATTTTTTCTCATTTTGCACACACACAAGCAGATTTGAGGCTCTTGGTAAACAACCAGAGACGATGACGCAGACTCCACTCCTAAATATGATACATTCTCCTTGGCACCTTTTGTTTGGTTGTTTTTGTTCTGAAGCCTGTCCCCTTATGTGAGTTTTGAACACCTTGCACCACCAGGTGATGATTAAGCTGCTACAATGAAAAGTGTGTGGTCATTGTTTGGTGCAGATTCTCTCCAAAAGACTTTGGCCAGAGGCATCGTGAGTCATCAGATTGGAAAAGGCATTTATAAATAGAGCAGACCTATTGAAATGAATCACGCACTGTCTCAAGTATACAGATACATTTGACTTCCCCAGACATGTACGTGATCGAAAGAAGTGGACCTTCAATGATATGCACAACCAACAGCTTCCTCACTGATATCCTACATTTTGAGCTTCTTTTGCACAAAGAAGCTCAAAATGTTGATATTTGTGCATTTTTAAATGTGATTATTTTAGCCTGCCCCAAATTAAGATTCATTGAAAATTTAGGTCTTGCCTGGTGAGCAGATGGGCAGAATGGGGTAGCTGATGGTTGTGTTGCACATATAGGGTCTAACAGAACCATGGAGATGTTCTTGCCCTGGAATGTCCCACAGCGTTCACTTATCAGCCTTGCATTAATTTACTTAAAAACATGCATTCTTGCTGTGAGCATGGTCATCTCTCCACAGACCTAATCTGTCACGGCCTGGCGATATCAATGGCTTGTTTCCATGGAGACAGACCATACTAGCAAAAAATTTAACTTGAGTAGAAGTTAATTCTGTCTTCAGTTTTGAACTGTTTTGAACTATTAGGCATCAATTCTTTTTGCAAACAAGGTCCAAGCAGCATAAATCAGGATAAGAGAGTCTACAGCTTATCACATATGCCCATGGGATGTAGTCCAGAAGGAGGCGTTAGACAGAAGGGGCATAAGTTTCCCCTGCTGTCAGGACACATCACTGCACCATTATGCAACGCTTCTAAGAAACGCTACAGGAAGTAGCTGAATCATGTAAAGCAGGTAAAGAAACACTCCTGTCTGACAAAAAGAATACTCAACACATGAAAGTCAAAGCAATAACATCTCCATGGAGACAAGCAGATGGCAGACCCTTCACCAGAAAAGTTTCACAGTGCAAGTTATAGGAAATCATCATCTTGGTTTAATTATGATAGCAATAGCATATATGTTCTGTGCTCATATTTTCAAATAATTGCTCCCAATGTGCCTATTTAAATGAGGTCATTATATGTTTAGTGTCAATTTCTCCATCAGATAATCATGGGAGCATCATTCCAACTCTCCTATCTCCTTGTGTGCCGCTCATAGAGATATGATTCATGACTGACTTTTGACCCATATTTCTGTGTGCCCTCACATCTGTAGCATTAACCACGCTAATATGGATTAATCTGTTCTAATGCTGCCCATGCTGTATCAACATGTGACGATCCTGTTTAGCTGTACAATGTTTACCATGTAATCCTCACCACTGGAGGTTGTTGACAATATTTTCACTCATTACATCCACTTTTTGGTTTGTGTGAGAGAGAGCAGGACTGCCATCTGTCCTAGTGGTGTTGAAGTCAAACAAAGGACACTATGCAAATAATGTAAATAGCCTGCTTCTTGGCTTTCTCCAGGACACAAGTTAGTGTTATCTGCCATGTCCACAGTGTGTCTATGTAAAATATGGTCAAATGCTAATACGAAGCCACTTGCATATGTAGGTCACGTCAACCTATTTTCTGCAAGGCTCACACCCCCTTCATACAAGACATACTAGATACAGCCAGTTACAAAAAACATCCAACTTCATTTTTTATTTTATTTTATTTTAAGACGCTTCCATTGAAAGTGTGGCAGGGATATAGGAGAAGCCCTGGTGAGCGTTTGCCGAATTTCCCCCTCGGTAGACGCAGCCTGCAGTGGCGTTCCCGTGGCGTCCTGTTGCGATGCCTCGGTTCTGATCTGAATCTTCACACCAGCGCACACTGAGACAAAAGCTGCAGAGCGCCTTTCCCGCTGTCTTCTCTTAGACTTGAAGTTTTTTTCTTTTTTTTTCTTTCTTTTTTTTTTTTTTACAGTGCAAGGGTACATGCAGGCAACGGGCTTTGAAAAATATACAACTTGGTCACAATATAAAATGTAAACAAAATCCAATCATTTGCAGATTTCAGGAAGACATTTAATATTTTTTCTCAACATAGGCAGCTGTACATGCATCATCCTACTCTGGCTATTTTGGGAGCTGTTCATTTAATGTGGGTGTAAAAGAATCATATTTACTTTCTTTGTGCTATTGTTCATATTGTAGAGCCAGCCCACCCACTGTAACCCTCTGTCTGATTTGTACCTCCAGCTATCTTGTCATCCTCTGTCCCTTTGGTGACCTCATTAAAGCTTCATAAGCGTTTTGGCACGCTCTAGTCCAATGCTTTAAACACTGCACCAATGCTCATTTCCAGTGTTTCAGTTCAGATTTACAAAGAAATGCCCTATACATTGTGACCATTTTACAGTGCCCTACACAGTTATTCTTCCAATTTTTTTTTTACAGTCAACCATTATTACAGCATATGTTATTGAATGCTTTGTTCCAGTCAAGATCAATTGAAAAGATTGTGTAAGGAAGGGCATCTAACATAATAACATAATAATATAATAACATAAAATATCCACCTAAATATATATATATATATATATATATATATATATATATATATATATATATATATATATATATATATATATATATATATATATATATATATATATATATATATATATATATATATATATATATATATATATATATGTGTGTGTGTGTGTATACACATATATATTTGTCTTTTGTGGTTGTGATCAATAAAATAATTTAATTTATTCTCTATTGGCAATTTAAACACTGTTTTGAGGTAGAACTGAACAGGAGAATGGGTTAGGATCAGGAGGGAAGAGCCAGGCAGTCCCGTGTCATATGTTTTATTGGTCTCAGCCAATTTAGCAAGTGAGTCCACTATTTTAATTATGGTTTAAATGCTTAAATTATTAAACCACAGCTTCCTAGACAATTAATGTGATTACAGAAGCCTTGTAGCAGGCAGGCCTTTTCCTCCTATGGCTCTACAGATTGGCTTGTGGGGAGCAGACATGGCCCAAGACGAAATCGGATAAAAATTTTAATATAAATAAATAAACACACATTTTTTTCAATGCAATAAACACCTTCAAACTTCTTTCTCTCCAATAGCTTGCCTTTATTCCACTATTCTCAAGCACGTATTTATGTTTAGGTTATCCAGCAGAGAAGATGTTACTTCGCAAACAAAGTAGTTAGATTGGATTCATCGTTTACCATTCCCTGTCTTTGTCACTGAGGACTTGGGGCGTGAATGTTCATAATAGCACCAGTTCTCTCTCTCTTCTAGGGCACAGCGGATACACAAGCGCCTCTGCCTCTGACTCCCTAGTGTGACAACCCCCATTACCCGTCTGCTTTGGTCCCCTCCCCCCTCCTCTCCACACACACACACACACACACACAGGGCCCGGGGCAGTAGGAGGTCACAGTGCTTCGTGTCGACTGGCAGCAGGGTACGACTCTGCGTGGGAGACATAAAGCATAGACTGATGCCGATTCCAAAACCAATGTGGGCACGCATGTTGGCAAGCCCGCCCGTGCATGTTTTGGAGAAAAGAAAATGTAACAAAGGCGGGGGACGAATGAGAGAGAGAGAGGGAGAGAGTTGAGGAGGAGAAGAGAAGAGGTGGCTTGGCTATGTTTGTGGGCATGTTTTTGGCCTGGCTGCACACTGATGATGCAATTTGACTGGTAGTGGTTGAGTGGCGCGTGCTGGGCTGTCACCATAGTGGGCTGTCCCTCATCACAGTAGAACCAGGGGATCATGGCACCACAATCCAGCTTCTAACAGTGCGGGCTGGCTGGGCTCAAAGATGTTGTGGTAATACAAGACTGCTGTGTGAGAGGAAGCCAGTACGTGGTGGTGGCAGAAGATGGCGAGGCGGGGTGCGTAGTGGATAATGGAGGGAGAGAGTGAGGAGTAGGCACAGGATGCAACCACATGTTTCTGTTGGGTTGGGCCTGTAGCTGTTTGTGGTTCCCTACTGAAGCTAAGCAGGAAACCACATTGGGACAGAAAAAAAGGGCTGCTCTTTCTCCCAGATATCACAAGAAATAATTGTATTTCTATATTTGTGTATGGATCTAGTTCCTTGATTTTCACTTTCAGTGTGCTAGGGACAGTAAGCAAAACAATCACCATTGCCCAATTTAGCCAATTTAAATGTCCCATGTTGTGCAATATTGACTCTTGCCATGTTATAATGTTTTACCTCCTCAAAACCATGCCTTTAGCTGTGTTTTGTTTCATTCACACATGTTTAAGTAATCCTTTATAGGCTTTGTTCCACCTTGTGATTCATGAAGCGGTAGTTTTCAAGTTAACAGCCACCTTGCGTTTGACAATTTCCGGACTGAACCCATCCAATTGTTTTTAGTGAAGGTGTATAAAAACTCAGTGTAGCACTACTACAATTACTACATGACATCACAGGGTGGAACAGGGTGATTTGTGAAGAACTCAACCTAAATATGCAGGATTTGTGTGTTGAACATGAATGAAACAAAACACAACTCCAGGTATGTTTTTGATGAGGAAACAACATTACACCAGAGATCAGAAAATATGAATATGGACAGATATGGGCCCTTGAAAGAACCACAGTGGTATGGACGATATTCTCTACATATTACACACCAGATTATTTCACTAATAGGTGTGATTTGGTAATGTTGTAGTAATTCATGTTCCTCATAATAATTTCATCCAAAAAAGGCATCAAGTCAAAGAAGGTTTAAAACACTGCCTAATGTTGTATTGTTTTTTATAGTGGTGTTCAGCAACCTCCTGGGACCAAACCCAAGAGTGAAGAAAGGGCTGCATTAGGGAGGGCATCTGACATGTTTTTGTTTATTTATTAAATTTATTCTAGAAATGTATCTTTAGTATCAGTTAGTTAGGTTGGGCCAGCAGTCAAAGCACCTCCATCTTGATTCAGTAAATAACACTTTTCACAAATAATTATTGGTGATATTGTGCATTACAGTGTGAGGGATCTTCTAGAGTGGACCTACATGCATTTTGTCCCCCAGTAAATATAACATTTTAGGTTTCCTTTACTGATTAAATTAAGTATCTATGGTTTTATCAAAAAAACAAAAAAAACATTAACCAACTCCGATGGTGTTGGACTCTAATAAAAACTAATTATGATTTCAATATCCTGTCAACCCAAAGAATCAAACAAACAATTGAATAATGACCAAAAAATCCTTGCTTTGGAGGTGGGCATATGAATGTTTTTGCCTTGGTGCCACTTTCCACATGCAGAAGAAGAGAACACATGAGAACATTACCACCACCGCTCCATCCTCCTCTTTTTTTCTCTGTTCAGTGGGATTTTTCACCACTGCACCTCTCCACTGCTTCTTAAAGGTACAGCGACAGAATATGAAGCCACATTGTAAAAGTAAAGGACGACATCTGTTATCCTTACACTACAGTCAGACTAATTACATACACGGCTAATCAGAATATGTAAAGAACCCTACAGACCGTGTGTAATCTCACTCATGTGCAGCATCCACAAGGAATCAAAGACATCATTGAGATCCATGATACAAACATGCATCCATAAAAAGCAGTACATGACAGATGACATTTGAAATCAGCATAATAGAAGATCCTGGCTTTGTTATTTGTGAACACAGCATGTTATCGGGAGCATTCTAAAGACTGGAGATGTGTGAATCAGAATCCAGGAAATGTTTGTGGATCTGTAAAGTATAAGAATATTGGGAAATTTATAGTGAACCATTCCCTGGCCTGATGTCTACTGATGTCTACTATACCAGTCCAAAGGTTCTTCATGTAACTTCTTCTCTACAAACTAATCACTGGTTGGAACCAACTATGAGCCTTAGGCAGAGAACACTCTTGTTATTGATCAATTTGATGATGATCTAAAGATGAACATTAACTGACACAATTGATCATTAGTCTAATTTATTCTTCACACTAATTGAGCTCAACCTTTGAGTGAAAAATGTGAGTTTCCCCTAACCTAGGAAGGACAGGCACCACTCTGGCTCTGTGCATTCTTGAAAATAAATTAGTTCTGATTCATACCAAATGTGTTACATTGCAGTGTACATAACAACTTTGAAAACAGTGTTTTTCATTCATAAACATGGCAAAACAACATGGAACTATATTTTATTTTACACAAGGTACAACATGTGAAAATGTGCTGTTTACGATGTTTTGTTGTTACGATGTTTACTTTTTTGTAGATTCTATGTTTGTTTTTAATAAAAAAAATAAGTTGATCTAAATCCGAGTTAGTGTTAGTCACAAATCTGGCTCATTTAAGATTTTTCTTTTAATGTATACATAGTGGGCCCAGCTTTTCTTACTTGCCGTTTAAAAACAGATACACAGAAGTGACACTTCAGAACTGTAAATAGTCATGTCCGAGTTCAAGTTTTAGTTACTTAATCAAGCCCAAGTCACTGCCAGGTCCAAGTTCAGCTTCAAATCCTCAGTCCTTTTGTTTAAGTCCACAGTCCTGGAAGTGTCACTTGTGAGTATGGTCCTTCAGTAGCTCTGACCTGAACTATGAAGATCTGCTTGAGATTGACATGAGTGAAAAAAACAAACAGAAAAACTATTCAACTTTTGTCACAGTAGCATAACCATCACAATGCCATGGATCATTATTGTTTCAAATGTCATGTTTAAATAACATCACAGATCAATCTTTCAAATGTCTCAACACCTGATTGTTAACATCTCTTCACTTACAGTCCTTTGGCTTTCATTTTCATGCAATACTATTTTTTATTGAGCCTTATTTAAGGCTAATCTTCTCTTGACTGAATTTACAGCAAAGAGATTTTGTCTGCTGCTAGTTTATATAGGAGCAGTACCAGTTAAAGAAGAAAAGGGCCAAATTTAATACAGATGCCTGGTGCCATTAATTCTTTTTGTTGTCAAATCCAATATGGAGAATAGTGTTTTCAAAGTTGGCAATGACTTTGAACATTTTTACAGGACTGCTACAGAGAGATATAGGAGATGGATCTTATTATTACTTCTTTCATGTGCAACCTGTATCTCCCGACAAGGCTGTTGAAAAGTGGAGGGGCTTTGTGTCTCATTATGTGGCAGTGTTTCTTGGTCTCCTACAGAAGTCGCAGTGGCTGCCGGGTGTTACATGGGGGGTGGGTAAGGGTAGGGGGATGGAGAGGCTAAACTTGGTGACCAAAAGTGAAATGACGCAAATGAAATGAGACAAACCGACAGGAAGCCAGGGCAGAAACAACAGCTGCCCAGCACAAAGAGACAGGCTGACACATAACTGCACATAGACAGGTTTCAATTTGGGACAGAGGTTGCATAAGCAGGAGAATCAGAGAAGCAGTACAAAATGTGTATGAAGGTAACTCTGGACAGATGGCTGCTTTTTATTGTACTTAAAATAAGGCTCAAGTGCATTTCCTGGTGCTCAGAAAGTGCCAGACAATTGTGGAAGAAAAAGATTAATATAACATTATGACCTGTCTGCTATGCAGTCCCACAAAATTCTTTTTGTGTATTTTAAGAAAGAAATTATGGATAAATCACCACATACTGTGAAACTGAGGTGAGAGAAGTTACAATATAAGTTAGTGAATTTTGTACTGAATTAGGCCTTTAAGAGGAAATGCATGTTCCTATTGAGACACAAGTTACAAACAAGTAGCTCTGACTGGACAAGCAAAAAACAACAAAAAATCTTTTACTGTGAGTAAGATCCCAGGCACTCCTTCTCACAATTTGCCAGTTGTCAAAAATGATCAAATCTTTCCATGTTTGTGTGCCTTTAATTTCTATAATATACTCAATGACTCTTTCTGACCTAAGACAGTGTTTTCAGATCATCCAGAAAATAAAGAGCACTGGAGAGGTGTTTGGGGTCAGTGGCCTGACTGACTCATACAATAAAGGGTGTGGACTCAAAGTTTGGTTGATTTTGGAGCACTGTCACACTAAACAAACAGTGCACATGGCAGCAGACTCCACTGTGAAGGAATGACAGTGTCCAGTCTGTGACTAGATATGATCTGGCCTCACACAGAAATGGGAAGAGGGAATTCCTCTGTGCAACTGTCAGTGAGAACACTGGTACTGGCATAATTACGAAAGCCTTAAAGGTGCACTATGTAACATTTCTGTTGGAGGCCCCACAATCTGCCTGTCTCCATGGAGATAATTTACACATTGTTGTTGTTGTTTTTAGCAAAATAAGCACCTACAATTAAGTAAATGAAAGGTTATTCAGTGTACCTTTAGATTTGTCAGTTGACAGTTCTTCACCAATATAACTTTCCACCTTTGCCAATCAACACAGAAGAACACTTTCTACCATAACTGCAGGATGAGCCAGGTCACTTTTTAATCAGAGTGAATAGTCTGAGTCTTGGCCTTTCAGTACAACTCCTTAAAATTTTGACTTGCTTTGACACCTATGTGAAAATTCAAGTACTGGTGATTCAGAGAATTGCTCACCGACGTAGACATGTCAAAATAAAAGTATACGACACACAATGAGGTTGTCTTGTGGAAACATTGGAACTGAAATTGGTTGCAGGACTGGAGATGGTCATGTTCACTTTGAGGGTGAAGAGGACAGGGTTAGAACTGTGCACATTAGATATTATGATATAGTGATATATTGTATCAAGAGTTGGACCTATAGCAAAGAAATGTTAGCATATAGTGGAAGATGTGCATATTTACTAAGCTGTGTGAGAATAACATGTGGAGGACAAGGTCAGAGGGATGCAGATGATAGACTGTGATGACCTCTGAAGTGATGTTAATCTAAAAGTAGCTAATCGTGATACTATTAGCCTGGGCTGGTCACATTGGGTGATGGGGAACAAGCACAGTGGCACCTCCCTACAGCTGCTTTGTAATTGGAGTCAGAGGTGTGAGAGAGCCAGCGAAAGTAGGCTGGCCTCAGGTCACTGCAGTGTCAAAGATGTAATGAATAATAATACTCAATCCCCTTTTTGCTAACAAGGAACAAGCTAAAGATCCCATCTGACTAGCTGTGTGACGCAATCAAGACAAACTTAACTCATTTTAGAAATAGACTACTTAAGTCTCTCCTGGGCTGACTGCAGTCAGTGTTAATTAACTCTCAAAAGCACATATATTTTTTGTATTTCATAACTGAATAACAAAAGATTGCATGTCCTTTGCTGCTTGGAGAGGCTGTTGCCAATCAGATAAATCTCAGAGCTGTTATTCTGTTAATAGACTTGAAATAAAACAATGACCCTGCATTTGCATGACACACACCCACGAGTATAAACCAGAAATCAATATGACAATTAGATGAACATGTTATTTAATTTGTAGGTGATTAATGTTGCTTGCGCGTGTCAACACTTGGTGAAAAGGTGTTTTGGTCTATTTGGTGACCTGGGTGGATGACCCACAGCAGGCTAAAAGGCAGGAAGTGTAGTATGGGTAGGCTGATGAAGAGGTCCAACGGGTGAGAGTGGTCCAACTGAGTACAAAACAATGTGTCACATAAGTCTTACCACTGTTGCACTCCATTAGGTTTGCTGAAAGGGGACTGATGCGGGCAGACGGCAGGTCATCACAGCTGAGGAAAAAGGCATCCCACGCTGATCCCTCGTAAAACCAAGGCAGTAGATGCTGCTCTAAGCTGGTAAAAATACTGATCTTTGACTTTGGGAGGTGTAAATGACACATACAGCATGAAGGCTAGTTTTGGTGTTTTTTTTTTGGGAGATTGCAATACCAACACGTCAAATTTTATCTTGTAATTTTAGAGAAAATATTGGGTCAAAAGCTGTAAAATACATACTCATCCTTTATTTGTACCCTTAGAGATGCCACAATGGTTGAGGGAATAGCACTCTTGCCTCACAACCAGAAAGTTCCAGGTTCGGGTCTTTCTGTGCAATGAGTTTAGTGTTTCTCACTGTGCTTGGCTGGGTGGGTTTCCTCCAGGTACTCCTGTTTTCCCAGTCTACTCAAAACATGCCCAAAAATCAGGCTACGGTAGTCCTCACCAAGCCTCAAACTCTGGAGATGGGTCCCCCCACTGCTCGTGTGATCCACTGCTCCTGATACGTTGCCCCAACAGCAAAAAATGAAATAAAATACCATCCATCCATCCATCTTCTCCCGCTTAATCCGGCTGGGTCGCGGGGCAGCTTGCTGCCCAATACTCATAGCACTCATAGCAATAAAATACATGTAAGTATATTTTTACTAAATGTAATTAAATGAGAACGCAATTAATTTTAGGCCAAAAAGTGTATCTCTTTTTATCATGGCAAATTTCATAGAAGATAATTCAACACCAAAGGCACCTTTGTTGTGTCCTTGCACAAGAGACATGGCCAAAACCATTGACTTTAATGTGGCAGTTTGAAGAAAGGGTATTTAGCACAGGCCTACAGCTTGCCAAGTCACTGCAACTGATCAGCACCTATCACAAGGGAAAATATAATATCCCTTACATTTCAGTGCTGATCTTCAATGGCCAGGGTCTGTGAGATCTGTATATCTCAAAATCGAAAGGTTGAAAAATGTAATATGGAAAGATAGTTTGTTTCTGTGAATTTACATTCTAAAATAGGCCTACTGTAAAATAAACTACGAATAACAATACACATAGTATAGCCTATAGCCAATAACCAGTGCCCTGAAATGAGCTGCCCATGGTGCAGGGCCTGGTCTCTGGCAGGCCCCACTCTGCTTGTGTTTCTGAGGTCAGTAAACAAGAAATGTGCGTTCCCCTTTAAGAAACCCCCACCTTCCGAACAGAAGAGGGAGGATAACCGAGCTTGCGGAACAGCGGCTGAGGAGGGGAAAAAAATCCAACAGAGGACGGTTTCAAGTCCCCCCAATAGAAACTGTGCCTGATTTGTGGCCAATGTTGGAGACGTAAAAAAAAAAAAAAGAGAGAGAGAAGCGCGAGAGGGAGGGAGAGGCGAGAGAAGGAGGAGGATGGCGCGCGGGAGGGGAGGCGGAGGGAGGCAGAGGGAGGAGGGAGAAGACGGGGGGAGGGAGGAAAAACACTAAAGGGGTAGCTATGGAGATGGAGCGTTTTCCTGGCTGCTTTCTTTGACAGGTGTTGAGTGGGGCAAAAGTCTTAAAACAGAATCCAGCATGTACGCCAAAGGTAAAGGAGCTGTCGTCCCTTCCGATAGCCAAGCGAGAGAAAAGTAAGTGCAACGCGTGCTGCTAGCGTGTGTTTTATTCCTACACTTTATACCTGCTTGTTCTACGAGGGGCGAGGGGGCGCGACAAGGGTTAAGTGCAACTTTGGAAAACTAAACTCGTTTTATTTTCAAAACTCAAGTGCGCTCCTGCGTGTGCCTTCACCCCTCCCCTCCGATCACCTTTGGCGGTGCGTTACCAAAACTTTGTAGTAAATTTAGCTCCGCGTTCGTACCGATATCACATGTTTGTGTGAAGCAACTTCTCAAACTCTGCACGCTCAACAGAAAAGCGGTATTGTCGTTGGAAGCAATTGTGCATCGTTTTACAGTGCGTAACAGAAAGATATTATCTCTCTTTTTACACGTAAAGCATGTTTTTTTATTCCAGAAAAAGAGCTTTAGTGTCCCAGGATGCTAAAATTATTACGCTTTTAACCAGCCGCTCAATACACGTACATGCTTCACCTGAACATCAGAAGTTTGGTCCAATTTTTTTTAACTTTTCAGCATCCGCGCAGCGCACTACGCGGAGCTGGTCCTGACCTGTGCCGGACTTTTACTCAGAGAGCGGTCCATTCAGCCTGAATGTGGGATTAATGCTCGGTCTCCATTGTGTGCTATAACAAAAACACACTGTGTTTTAACACCACGCTGTTACATTATACTTGTGTCTGGATTAGTGGAAATGCTGCAACATTCATTTTGGTAATGCTTTCAAGTAAAGTTAAAAACCAATGGAAGTTTAATTCATTTGACTAAAGGTGACACTGCTTGTGTAGTTGTTATTTTTAGAGCTGTTTTTGGACCATGTTTTGATCTGCACAGCTTTATCATTAGCATCTGTTTTAAAGAGGTTTGTCTCAGTTTGGATCCCTGCTGTGATGCACTTGTTGTCTAAAGCTGACATGTCCTGCACGAGTGTCTTACTGTATAGTAGCCTGTTGTAAATTCTTACCACTCTCTGATATTCTTCTTTGGATGCCTGTATTTGATAAATCTAACTTTATCTTATTCTCTTGTCCTCTACTCTAATTCTTTGTATAGAATTCATATAACTTCATTTGAAAATTGTACCATTTTGCGTATTTATTTGGATGTTAAATTAATCAAGTCCCCAGTGGTTTGATAAACAGCAGACTACCTGACCTTTGAACCCTATGATGCGTTTATATTGCATATGATCCATTAGAATACACCTGGGCGATTTCCATCTTCTTGCTTTACATTTACAACATAACACTTTGTTTAAAACATTGGAAAATATGTTGCTGTGATGTTACTTATTATTGGTCTGGGAGGGAAATCAGTGCAGAGGCAGAAGCGTGTCTTTCATATGAAGAGTGTAGGAGGCGGATTAATAATTTAACTAATAGGAAATACAAGTCTTTGGAGAGCTGGAGCAGTGATGAATGCCGCTCACAAATCCTCTGGTTCCTTTAATGTAAATCAAATCTTTCTTCTTGCAGTCCTGTGTTATTTGGTGTTTTGGTCACTGGCCTACAGGTATTGTCCGGACATAATGGACAGCACTTGGCCTCTCGCCTTCACCTGTCTGACCAGTGTTAACCCGTGCTGCAGGGCCAACACATGTTTCCTTGTAAATGTACTGCTCAACAACAGATGCCCTCTTGTTACAGCGACTTAGCTCATATTCATAAATGCATATTCAAATAGAGCTTTACATATTCAGATCTGCCGAGTAGGGGGCTTGTGCCTGTGTGACATAACAGCTGTTGGACTGACGGCCATTTAGTGCATAGTAGGCTATGTATTTTACACTGAAGTCAAGATCCTGTTAACCAGTGTTTGCACTGAAGGTGAAATTTCACTTTAAATCTCGATATTTGTAAAACATAGTGTAGGTCTGCTGCAAAAGTTTTTAGGGGAGGGCTGATAAATTAAAGCAATAATCTGTTATGGAAAGTTTTTTATTTATTTTATTATTCTTTTTGGTATGCACATTTACTTTCCATACCTACCAGTTGTTTGGAGGATTTCTTTTTTGAGTTACTGACCACTACTGTTAAAGAACAAATTGAAAGTTGGTGCCTCAGTACACGATATTTTACCCCTAAAGCCCTAAACCCCTTTGAGGGTTTGGAGTTCAGTGATGCTAATTTGCCTTTTTTCCTACATTAACGCTTCTTTCTCATATTTGCAGCTAACATTTTGTTGGGAGGTGGAAACTTGTGTTGAATTGTTGTGGTGTTTATTTTTTATTCTATTCTTATTTGTTTTACGATGTATAACTAGATGCAATTGAAAGCCAATGTTGATAGTCGTACAGTAGAATTATATTTTGTATTTTGGGAGACATATTTTTTCTACATGTTTTAACAGTAGCATGTTTTTTATCGGCATGTTGTGTCATCTGGAACGACATCCATCTGCCCAGACATACTGTGGTGGATCTGAACACAGAACACAAAATTAATGGCATGCTCATGCCACTTTCTCTCAGCTTGAAGAAATAGGCTTGTCCAATTGCAAAACGTCATTTTGTTATTGTAAAAAAAAAAAAAAGGTACTATATATATTATATATAGTGGGTGTGTGTGTGTGTGTGTGTGTGTATATATATATATATATATATATATATATATATATATATATATTTATAGCAAGTTTGGATGCCTGACAGCTCAGAAGAATTTTATTAGGCCTTGCCAGCACAAATAAATGATAAAACTACTAGCTTTGCACAAACAGGAAGTTGTTTATCTTGTTTTAAGCTTTTATAATGATTAATGCAACAGAGATACTTGAAAAAAGTATAGTTCAAGTTACAGTATTGTAAAATATTGAATAAATTAAAGGTATAGACCTAATTAACACACCTTAAGTCCATCAGTAGCAAAGTTGTCCTGTTGTGTGTTTGCGTCCCAGCAAACATTACTATTAAACATAAGTCTCATATGTTTTAGCATGTGAAACAGTTTAGAGATGTGATGGTATCTTTTATTTACTGACCAATATTTTGTGTGGTCTCAAAGAAATTCAATAGCTAATGTGTCCAAGTAAATGCACTCGTAATAGCCTTGTAGAGGTGTATGGAGGTGTGTGGACCAGGTTTTTAACAATAGACTGGGTCAGGAGAGCTTTCTGTGGATCCTTGGGAAAATGTTGTGACCCGGCAGGTTATAAATGAAGAAAGCCCACTCTTATAATATTAATAATGAAAAGCTGCTGTCCTTGTGACTGCACAAATTAATTACTCCCCACACCTTTTTCCACATTTCTTTAATTGAATTTGAACAGTGGTAATACAGCAGCACTGTATTAATGTCACCTCATTATTTAGTAACAGGAACCTCTGTGAAGCTGCACTGATGGATCTGGAGTCTTAATTAAAAGTGCCATTCTGAACAATATCTCAGAACTGGATCAAACATCTCATTTTAAAATCAGAGTCTGAGTTTACAAACTCTCCTACACTCCATGTTTGTTTATTTTTGTACAGTTAAGTGCTGCTATTTGTTTTTAAGAGAACTTCAAGTGTAAAGTTAATCAGTTTGTTTTGAACATGGATTTCTTTACATGCTTCACTCCTCCTCTGGCTCCTCCCACGTATTTACATGCAGTTTATTGGGATCTTAAGTCTGAATGCATGGTTTTGATTCTACACAGATGGCTCTGCCATCTGCATTTTAGCCTTTTGAAGGAGTATAAAGAGCTGCCACTAACAGAGACAGAAACACTGCTCCAAAAGTAGAGAAGCCCTTGATTTAGGCTCGGCACCCTCAGACGCACTGTACTTCATTCACACATGTCAACAGTCAATTAATGCTTCTTTCCAAAGCAGCTCTCAGTGCATCCGTGCAAATTTGCTCATTTCTTCACTAAATAAAGACAGTATAAATATTGAGATACATGCTTAAAGTTGTTAATAAGTTTGGCAACAGTGAATGTAATCATATTTTAATCAGCATCTATGTGAACAGCAAACAGGTACAAGGTACTGCAAGTTCTTTTGAGATAATATGATTCTGGCACCAGTCTAAAAAGTTGGTTACATAAGATGATTGTATTAATCAGAAGCTGATGATGAAAAAGACGTGCAGTACCTGTAATTTACCTGCAGCTGTATGGGAGTTTGTCTACCATACAACATTCTTTAGTTACATTAGTAACATTGAATAACTATATATAAATATATAAATATATAAATATATAAATATATATACATATATATATATATATATATATATATATTTATATATATAAATATATAAATATATCTATATATATATATATATATATATATATATATATATATATATATATATATATATATATACTGTTAATGTTGCACTGGTTTCATTATTAATGGCTTCTTTATTCATTTCTGTCAGACATGGATCCATATATGAAAGAGCCTCTTGAACTGTCATCCTTAGGTTTGATAGTACATCCTCCCTCTCACCCTGCCCCGGCTCTCTGCTGAATTATTGAAACAAAGACATGAAAGTTAATTTGCTAACTGTCTGTGCTTTAGCTGGCTAAACTCGCTGATGATGGCCTTGTCTCTGGAGGCGAGTGCAGGGACAGGGGCAGTACGGGGGCTGCCTGGGGCCGAATGTCAGGTGTGTTTTCTGAGGAATAGAAAGACATGTTCCTGATAAGTGGACATGCAGCAACGATAGTTGGGAGATTCATTTTGCTCAAAGCTCATGTAGATAATGATTTAATCTGAGTGTAGTGGTGCTGCTGTGTTGTTTTCTTCAGAGAGAGTAGAAACTGGAGACGTGGTGTGGCCGGCCTGTGGTTGTGGTCAGTCTTGGAAGCTTCTCATATTTTATTCCTGAGTGACATGTGTAACTAGCGAGCGGCTGTGAAAGAATGAATCCAAGTTTTGTAGTTTATGTAGAGGTGGAGCTGTGACATATGACCTATGACCTATAACCTATTTCTACGAACTCATGTGCCGTTTACCTGCACATTGGTAACCCTCTCACAGCCTCTGACACAGTACAAAAGTTGTCCCCTGAAGCCTGGATTGAATGAGTGATTTTAAATAATGCATTGAGCAGGGCAGGTGCCCATAGCCAGGGCACGCAGCCCCTCAGATCACACTGGAGCTGCCATGAAAGTTTCATTGCTCTGCGGCGCTCATGGGAATCACTATTCAGTCCTTACATTGTGAGAGGCCTCTGGGTATTTCACACTGCACCATGTGGTTTTAGTGCGCTTTACTGCAGCTGACTGTGTTCAAGCAGGGACAGCCCTCACACTCAAGGGAAGAAGTGCACTGTAATCACAAGAGCCTATTTTTAGTATTATTCAAAACCCTATAGTGTTGTACCAAACTTCATACTGTGGTTGGTTTTATCCTTATGCAAGGCAATTCACCCACCTGACCTGTATGAATTTCTGTCACCAAGGGTATGTATTCTGTATGTACTCTAACAAAGTTGTAGCTGGGCTAGGGTTATTTAAAAGTATGTTAACACCACTACATAAATAAAGTTGACCTTTAAATTAATAAAATAATGTGGTCACTTTGGTTTGATTTCTAAAATCAGAAATAATGCAGTTGTATTTAGGAGCAGCCTATACAAATAGAAATGTCACTCTGCTGTTGATGTTTGGGGAAACGGTTACCCTGCAATTGAAGCTAACAGCATTCTCTCCCCTGATTAAAGCAGGGAGACCTGTTGCTATAGTAAACACAAAGCTGATCACTTTCACTTAACCACGGTCACTCGATCAATATACAACATGTAACAAACCTGCTCTTCAGTGTCACTTATAAATATTGCACTTCAGTTAGGTATGTCTTGTAAATTCCAAATAAAAGCTTGACTGAGTGAAAAAACATAGTTTCAGATTTTTTTTGCTGTCTTTAAAAGATACAGAGTGAGGTTTTCTTGTGTTTCTTTTTTGTGGGCAGCTGGTCCAAGACTTGCCTTTATATACTGCACATTCATTAGATATATTTTCTTTTGTGAAGTAGGCCCCATGAATATTCCTTGGATAGGTCTTTGGTATTACGTTGTTTTGGAGGGTAAATGCTTTTCAGGAAATAAACCTCAACCATAACATGTTATGATTTTTCCTTATATCATTCAGTCTATAGTGCAGCTTATGTTTGGAGATCTATCTAATGTAGTTTATGACAGGATTCAACCTGTTCAAATTTCCTAGAAAACACCCAATGTTTTTGCTTGGGAGTCTTCACTGTTCAGGTTGGCTTTTCTCCCTAAATCCCCCTCTGTCCCCCTCTCTCCCCCTCTCTCCATCTCTCTCCCCCTAAGGCCCTCTCTGTCCTCCTCTGTTTCCCTCAGTTCCCCCTCTGCCCCCCCGTGTCTCCCTCTCTCTCCCCTCTGTCCTCCTTTGTCTCCATGTCTCTCACCTCTGTCCCCCGTTCTCCCCCTCTGTCCTCCTCTGTAGTGTCCTGGTCTTGTGCTTCACTTTAAACTTCTTCAAACCACAGGGAGGTGGATTGGTGCTACAGAAGTATTTGAGCTCCGAGCTTTACATCAAACACTTAAGCCTCTGTATTTGTGATCTGTTTACAGTTTATATCAAGCTTAATGACCAAGGAACTAACTACATTTAAATGTCCACCACTATGTTGCTATTCAAAAGCAATGCCATTAGCTTTATCCTGACATTTTTACTATTGCACTTATTAAGGCCACTCTGGGCCAAAAACTTTTTTAAGACAAGGTTTAGCACAGCTGGCAGTGTTGTCTAATCTTGAGGTTTAGCACAATGTTTAGTTTTATTAAAGAATCTACCATTATTTTGTGGTAAAACATACTGTTGTATTTTCTACTGTGACAAGATTTGTTTGTTTACAAATACAATGTTTGGTTGTTTATTCTCCTTATTGTGTTTTTTATTGTTGCTGTTTGAAAATGTGAAGGTCTCTGATATCTGAAAATCTTAAAATGTACCAAAACATGAAACACAAATAGTGGACACCTTGCTCACCTTTTCTTGAGTTGTTTTGAAACAAAATGCTTACAGTTGTGTGACTCTGCTCCTCTGTCTGTGTGTTGCAGGTTAGCTTTATATGTGTACGAGTACTTGCTCCATGTCGGCGCTCAGAAATCCGCACAGACCTTCCTGTCAGAGGTAAGACTCTCCTTCACTCCCACTTCCTGCTCTTAAAGTGGGATCCCCCTCTATTGTATCAACACCAGTGGAATTCACAACTCAAGTCATCCAGAGATTGAGCACTCAACATGTACCACTGTATTAATATAACTTAATGAGCTGAGGCCCGTTCTGTACACACTGTTAACAGCAGTGGTTTTCATTGCTCTCTTTAAGTTGATGTTGTGTAAATATGATGTCAAATTGTCTTCTTGATTCTGATTAACTGCATTTATAAACAGCTTAACTGTAAACCCTGTAAACAGTTTGCTTTAGCATGTAATAACAGACAAAGTAAATTGAAATGTTCTAAATTAAAATAGAAATGATAAAATTATGGACCATATTATTCCTTTACTCAAATATTGAGCATATAAACATACAGTTGGGTAATAACTTATAAGAAGGTGGTAGCTTTAGTCTAATCAAAGAAGTAACCAAAATGCCTAAAAATAACCTGAACTAAAACTCAAACCTTTAAAACTTTGCATTACTTATCAGGCGCTTGAACTGTGGAAGAGGTAAGGTCTCTAATGTGTTGCATCCTCTTCCCTAATGGACATCCTTCCTGCTAATAGCCCCATGTTAAGGCCCAGGGCTGGACAACACCTCCTCTGTCATTGGCTTTTTCAGATCCACTTAATATATCTCCAAACACTGACAAAGGCCTTTAAGGGAACAGTCCCCCAGAGTTACGTCACTCACGTGTGTTTGTTTACAGCCGCAGCCATATATCCATGTGCACAACACTGATATTATTATCTTTTTATGGACAATCGGTTTGAGACAGGATTAAAAGGACAGTTATTAGTGCAGACTTGTGATCTAAGAGGAGCCTGGGTGAGCGGTGAGTGTTGAAAATGTGTCAGTTTTGAAGCTAGTTAGTGCTTAGCTGCTGTAGCTCCCACACATTAACAGGCTGTTTTCTCTTCTATTAGCGACTGTAAAGTGACTATAGTGGCCATATATATATTACTGGACACGCAATGATATGTAAATGAGCTGTGAATAGAGGTGTGAATTATCGGCATTTAGCATATAATTAATTACCGCGGCATGCACGCATTTACTGCTAAAGGCTAATAGCAGTAGTTTACTTTGTTTACAGGCTAGAGAATGTCATACAAAAATGCGATTAGGCCGACCTATTGTCTTTAAATATGACTGTTAAGAGGCAGAATAACAATAAATTAGGGCTGTGTTGAAAAAATAGATTTTTCGATTCTGAATCGATTTACATATTCACTCCTTAAGATCGATTCGTACATCCAAAGATCGATTTCATTTTTAATACATTTTCCCCCAGTGAACATTAACCCCACTCGTCGCGTCATTGAATTCATGCAGGCACGTGGTCTAACTTATACCAAAACAATTAACATGGACACTAGTGGCAACGTTAGCCAAACCCTGGCTTTGAAGACGCCAGAAACACTCAAATCTACCGTCTTTTCCATTTTGGGTTCAGAAACGATAAAGACAAAGATCCACTTGACAGAAGCAAAGCGATTTGCAAGGCCAAATGGAGGTGAAGTATAATGGAAATACAACCAACCTCAGGAACCACTTGTAACAGCTCAGGTAACAGCTCTAAAATGGTTATAATAACAGTAACCTGAATCGAGATCAGATCGGATCGAATTGTGATAATTGATTCTGAATCTTGAGAATCGGAATCGAATCGATTCTTATAATTTGAATCAATATCCAGCCCTACAATAAATGTAACCTAAACAAGTCTAATTTAAAATCCAATAGAACCAAAGTTTTATAATCAGTTGAAGATTTACAGTGAATTATAACATCACTGAATATATTGGCAATTATATCGGCTATAGGCAGCTTTAACTCCCATTTTATCAGTACCACATTGGACCCAAAAAAATCCGTGTTGGTCAGGCCCTAATTTCCTATAACAAGTGGTAAGATGGTAC
Organism: Odontamblyopus rebecca; assembly: GCA_030686955.1. NCBI lineage: Eukaryota > Metazoa > Chordata > Actinopteri > Gobiiformes > Gobiidae > Odontamblyopus > Odontamblyopus rebecca. Next base: position 19,889,225 of record CM060660.1, on the reverse strand, counting down.
AGGGAGGGCTACGGTCAAACTGTAGGTAGTGATGTGACAAGCTGTTGAAGGACTTAACATTTCTAAACTAGATGGTCACTGCGCTGCTATGGAATTGTATTAGGCCTAAATGTTTAATGTAGTATATTATTACACAAATTCCACATTCCACAAATAACACATGTCTCTCAGGTCACAGTCTGTTTTTGCCCTTTGCTTATTTGTATTTCTGCTACAATATAACAGACATTTCACTGGCTCATAACATACAAAAGGCATTGAACTGTTTTAGAATCAAATCCAATTTTAATAATTTTAAGTTAAAATGTAAAAGTAAAAGTAAAATTTTTTACATACGTTTAATATTGTAATTCAATGTCTTGTAATGTACATTTCTTAGCCACTCTGTAACTCAGAAATAGGATTGCAGGTAGACCCAGTTGCTCCACATTTTCTCTGTAGAGTCTAATGAGAGCTGTAAGCAGGTCCCTACCTCAATTAGCCTATGTCCCTCCTTCAGAGAGCTCCAGGCGTCCCCATATACACACCCATACATTTTTATATACGCGCACAATAGACCTCTGGACCTAAGAGGACTTGGCCTCTCCACGCTCTCGAGCTCTGAGCAGCACTGGGCTCTTTAGCACTGTTAAATCTACAGACTCTCTCCAATGTATGAAAAACATCTGATAATCTCTACTTAATATACAATGTATCAAAATACAAGACGATAAATAACTCTTAAAATGCTGGCTGCTTTGTCAACCAAACATTGCTCTATAATTGTAATTCACCAATTAAACCAGCAAATTCTGGATTTCAAGCCAAGATGAAGACTTTTACATCCCGTATAGTGTGGAATATAAGCGTAACCAAATCTTTTAATATGATATTTTCATAACATGCATCTCACAATAATATTAATTGTGATATTTTTTGGAGGCTATACTACTTTTATGTCATAATCCAAATAATTAAGATTTAAAAGTACATAATTTATTATGTAGATTGGACTGACACAGAGCAAAGGATCAGGGTCTGTTTTTTATTGCTGCACCATAACAGTGAATTTAAGCAAACTTGTGATTCAATACATTTTTAACGATACGATATCACAATATTCCCGTTATTGTACAGTAAATAAGAGAGCAAACAGAAGATACACCTCTATACACTATAACTGATTCTTGTTGCTTGTGTAAAATTGACAACACATAACTGAAACACCCTGCATAATGTTGTGGAATAATTACCAGTGGAGGTTGAACTTTATTAACTGGAAGAAAAAAACACCATGTGATTATATTAAGAATGCAGACCTGTGTGAAACCAGCTCTTGGTCTATCTCCTCGATCTTATCTATGAGTCCAGATATACTCCATACAGTGGCTCTACTGTTACTGCTGTTTCAAGATGACCACTGTGTCTTATCCACCCTATACTCCAGTCCTCTGCCCTCTGGCTCATTTCTCTGTAGGGGTGTAATAATATCCAATTTTATCCAAATTTAGGATTATTGACGCCACCATGAACAAACTGTAATATTCACTTAAAGTAAGATTGTCTAATTAGAAATCAAACAATCTTAATGATAAATAAAGTTAATGTGACATACACGGTCAGATAAATAAGCTCTTTTAAATTTGGGTTGGGTTTTACATGCTTACATTTCACGTAAACATCTAGTTCTTTTAAAGAATCACTATTATCAATGAATCATGTAATTCCCATTTCTCTGTCTGTCTGAAGTTTGGGCCACCAGTTCAGTTTAATGATTACAATATGCATAAAACATGTAGCAATATTTCATGAGCCTCTGTCTTCCTGCTCTCCTACAGATTCGATGGGAGAAGAACATCACACTTGGGGAACCTCCGGGGTTTCTACACTCATGGTGGTGGTGAGTTTGGACTTTTCACCTCTTGTGTGTAACTAGTGACTTTATGTACTCCTGGAACACTTGTGACGGTGCTGAACGAATGTGCTGAGGTGGAGAGGGACAGTAATTGCAGGGCAGGGTAAAATGCATCATCTAACATGTGTTTTTAGAGCAGTACTCCTGACATGTCTCTGATTGACAAGTGAACTTATTTCCCGCTCCTCTGTTATTTAAACCTCACATCTGAACTGACACCGAGCTGCCCAGTCTGTCAACCACGTCAAAGTCAGTCACTGAGTGTTCTTTTAAAAATGCAGTGTAGATTTGTTAAACTGATTGCCTGTTTTTAAAAACTAGAAAACTAAATAAAAAATGAATGTTTACACCCGTAGTTACACCTGGAATAGCACTGTTTTAATTTTATACCTGCCTGTACAAAATTTAAAGGTGCACTATGTAACTTTTCTTGTGGGGGATCCAAGAGTTGTTATACCTATACCTGGTGTTGTGTTTTGTTTCATTCATACAAGTTAAACACGCAAACCCTGCATATTTAGAGAGAGTTCTTCTTTCATACAGAAAACACTCTGTTTGATCTTGTGCTGTCGTGGTAATTCAGGAAGTGCACCACTGTGGTTTTAAACTTCATACACCTTCACTAGAATCATTTGGAGAATTTCAGCCCTGGAATTTCCTGTCTTCACTGAACTAAAGGTAAAAGGCAGCTGTTCACTTAAAAACTAATGGTTCATAATATCACAAGGTGGGACAGATCATTTTGAGCTTTTGAGATAGACACACTAATAATGCAGGATTACTGCAACATGTGTGAATGAAACAAAACACAACTCAAGAATCAACAAGTATGTTTTTGGGAACATCTTATCTGGCTGAAAGCTCACAAGAGTAAATTTTGCATTATGTAGGACCTTTAAGTCTAAGTCCTTCCTCTTTAACCACCTCTGACACATCAACTTGTACAGTCAATTTGTCAAGTCAAATGTGCAATATTTAGGAAATCTGTTCCTCACCTGTCCCTGGCCATGAGGTTATGCCTGATCTGTACTGTATTTCTCACTGGAAAAAGGAGAAGGAACAAATTAAGTAACAGGAAAACAAACCTAACACTCTGTAAAGTGTTTCTATTCTAAACGAACATGACTACAAGCTTTGACAGGCGCATGTTTTGTTTGTCATTCACACTATCCCCGTCTCCCCCAAAGCCTCGGGTCGCTTCAGTGTAATAAACCCACACATACAGCTTCATTTAGTCATCCTTGTCCAGCCCACATGCGTGTGTGTGTGTTATGATTGCTTGGCCTGTTGACACTCTTCATAATGGTCCTTAAAGAGTCTGGCTTCTCTCACTCTTGACAGCGCTCATTTGGACAGCAGGCCGTAATACTGACAGAGTGACATACACAAACATACAGCACGTTAGCTTGGTCACACCTCTGTCCAGACCAATCGGAGTACTCTACTCTAGTAGCAGCATAATCCTGTATTACATTTTACATTCTGAGCTGGAACTCTTTATTATCTTAAAGGTCCTATATTATGCGAAATTGGCTCTTGTGAGCCACATTAAAATGCTTTTACCTCCTCCTCAAAAACATACCCAGATGTGTGTTTTGTTTCATTCACACATTTGAGTAACTCCTTATTATTAGTCTGTTTACATCTCCAGAGCTCAAAATGCTCTACCCTGCTGCACCTCATGATGTTATGAAACAGTAGTTTTCGAGTTAACAGCTGCAGAGTTTGTTCAGTAGAGACGGGAAATTCTTGGGCTGAAATTATCCAAATGATTCTAGTGAACATGTAAGGGATTTTAAAAACACAGTGGAGCACAAGTGTTTTCAGTCTGAGAGAAGGAACTCAGCTTTGTGTCATGAATGAAACAAAACACAAGTCCAGGTATGTTTGTGATGAAGAAACAACATTATAACAAATCAGAAAATAGAGTAATATGCATCCTTTAATGGTGCATTATTTAACTTGCTTTTCTCCATGAAGATGCTTGCCTGTAATGTTCGTCAGTATGGCATTAAACCTATCTCGCATTCGTCACTTGATTGTCTCCAAAGGAATGGATACATTTAATGGCATGCTGTAGAAATAACATCTCCATGGAAACAAACCAGAAAAGTTACATAATGCGCTTTTAAAATGATCAACATTCTTATTCTGCCTCAAGTTATTAGCAGCTAAATAGAATACATTCTTGTCTACTCAGAACAAGAAAATCTACAATATTGGGACCAGCCTAATTTATAATTTCTAGCCTTGCTGTTTACAAATGGCCCTTAGATGGTGCTAACCAGATTAATACTTTAATATCTGTAAGTCTACCATGAACTTGAATAGCTTTGGCATCCATAACTATAGGCCTAGGGCGAATGATTAGCCAGACTAGAGAGGGCAGCGTTGGGGTGTAGAGGAGGGTGTCTGTCTGGGCCGCGCAGCACGTGGACATGCAGACCCTCCAGGGGGTGGGGCCCATGGAGGCGGAGCCCAGTCGTAACCCCCCTGTCCCGAAGCCTCCTAAAACAAAAGCTCCAGATGGTAGAAAAGCCACCAACCTCCCCTCTCCCCTCAGCCCTCGCTCCCCTCCCCTCAACCTTTGTCTGTAGCTCTGTCCCTTTGTTTGCGGAAGAGAGACCCCCGAATGGATTAACTCTTAGCATTCCTGCCTCTTTTGTGTTAAACAGCCCAATCTCTGCCACCACCACAGCCCCACCCCCTCTGTCCCCTCTTCAGCCTCCCTCTGCCCTTAGCTGCTTCCTGTAGGACGCCGGTCGCTAGGGTGTAGAATAGTGGTCTGGAGGGGGGAGGGCGGGGGTCACTCATCCACATCTGTTGTTATGCGTCTTGGATAAAGGGCCCCGGCTGCAGGTGCGGACTGTCATTAGCTCTCTGTCTATTGGCCACAGCTACTTGTCTCCTCCTTATCCCCCGATCGATCGCTTTAACCAGTTTTCACTAGATGGCCACTGACTCCAGGGTGCACCCTCTTTTTACGTCCACAGCAACCACGTAACAATATCGCAATGAAAGTCCCAGCAGGGCCCAGTACGGAGGGAATCTATGTGATAGCCTGTAGCAGAAATTCTTGTTTGCGAGGGGCAGAGAAAACAGAAAGCAATCTCTCCAAAGTCTGTTTTTGTTTTTATTAATACAGGTACATAAAGCATTCCTTTACTTTGTACAATTTCTCTTGTTTTCATCTAATAAACAAGACTGGCTTTTTAGCCTTGCTATATTTTAGCTTTGGTAACAGATAAATTACTGCTAAGTGAACACTTGCTGCTTGTTCTCTGGTTAAAAGATGGTATTACAAAGTTAGCTTGTAGCATTGTTGAGTACGGAAAATTTGGCCACTTATTTAATAGATGAACTAAAATTGCTTTGAATGTATGTGGTTCTAAAAATATTCTGGCAAATCTAGTCTGTAAACTAGATACTGAAATTAAAATCACACTAAAGCTCCTCTATCAATAATAATGATAAACACAAAAATGAGCCATCCAACTTGTATTTTGCAGCAGTTACTCTTTGCTTGGTTGTGTCTGGCTTTTGTTTTGGATTGGCAGTGGCTGTATTTATTAGCTGTGGTCCAAAGTGAGTGCTGCCGATTTACATGGCATGGCCAATGTTGTTTCTTCCTGTTTCACTCAGATGCATCGCTGCTACTGGATGAAAAGCAGTGCTAATTTTTGTGAAGGAAACATTGCCATTTTACAATTATTAATGGTTGTTTACACCACGGCCAATTAACAGTGAGATCTTTAATTTACCTTCATTCACATTATCCAATCAGTTACTATACTGTATATGCGATCAGCTTTCAAATCAAACTTTAACTTAAACTTCATCTTTTCAGTCATAAGGTGATGTAAACAGCCAGATTAATAAAAACATTTTTGGTTTTAATTTTTAATAGTATATATTGAATTTGTTTAGTTTTGCTTGTGATATTGTCACACTAATTATTTTGAGTAGTTCTTACACTTTTTTACATTAACAATGCCTTCACAGAAGGACTCAACATGGGTACCAAGTTTATATCTTACTTAGTTTTCTGTTTCCTCAGCTCTGCCCATTTTTGTATTTTTAATTTCCAAGTCCAATTTTTCCCCTCCCGGACTCACTGTGTGACTCTGATATTTGGCCAAAGAGACACACGATTATCGCGCAGACCTGCCACCTGTAGCTAACAAATCTGTCCTTCTGTGGCTTTGTTGTGTAGAAATGGAAGGGACATTGTAACCCGCTTTCTCAGACCACAGTTAATTACAAATAATTATCATGATGGCATTTTAATTTTAGTAATTGTCTTCATATTGGCTGTTAAGCCCTTCCTCTGTTGTGGCTGCAGTGAGTGTGAGTGTGAGTGTGTGCATAGGGCAGAGCAAAAGTCATACACATGTTACTGAGGCTACAGTGAAAGATGCGCTAATAATTTACAAGAAAATATTAGAAACATTTAAATCGCTTAGACTTCTGCCAAGGAACTATGCAAGGCAGGACATCACAGTGGTAAATCACTCTACCCAGACCAGGATTGTATCACTGTATTACTACTTAAAAGGAGTATCTACTTTTAAGTCATAGTATTGTGGTATCAAAATTAGTATCAAATCAGTACTGTGATAACACTTCCTTTTTAAACAACAACATTCCCAAAACATTTTTAAGCTAAACCATGATCTGTATCTGCTATGTGCACATAAACTATATTTTGTTGTCTCATAATTGAACTTTCTTGAAGTTTTTGGAGCTTTAAAATATATGATTTTAGGTAAAATAACTTCCCATGACTGAGAATTTTTCTCTGCAACCCATCTCCACTAGGCCCAGTTACTTTCCCTAACACCATAAAGAGCTCCCTATGATGAGATGATTAGATTGAAATGATTAGATAATTGGATAGAACATTGGCTGGTACAAGGGGTGCGCGCAGTACAAGATTTTTTTCAGATTGTTGGCGCTAATTACCCGCAAATGTTGACTTTACTGATGGTTCCTGAAGATTACCGTCTTTGAATAGGAAGCTACAATAACCTAAACATGAGTGCTGTTGCACAGGGTGGATGGAGCAGACAAACAAAAAAATTGTGAATAATCATGTCCTATATTTGAGAGAAATTAAATCTTTCACAGACTGGTGTTATTGCTAGGCATATGAAAGCAGTTCTGCAAGGACAAATTATAATTTCGAAATCCAACTACTGGAAAGGATAGTTTTATTGAAATGTATTTGAGTTGAAGATACACATGTTTACAAAAATTTAAATTGTTTTCAAAAGTGAATTTCAGTCAGCACCTTCTCAGCAGACTGGATTTAATTTCAAACATTTATTTTACCTTTTATTTAAGGCTCTTTCAACAATGACAACAAATGTCAACAAATTTAAACAAAAACTATTAAAGTACCTTGAAATGTCTCAACACCTTATTATATTTATTTATATAAGTTAAAGGTAAACTATGTAACTTTTTGGTTGGGGGTCCGTCACCTGCTTGTTTCTATGGATATGTCATTGCCCTGCCTGAAATATTCCTCAGTATGATTATAAGCAACTACCTTACATTTATTACATTATGGGTGGTTTTATATCTTAAAAATACGTAGAAAAACAGTCTGACTGTGAGCGTTGTTGCCTCTACATAGACCTGACCTGTAACTTGGTCTGGTTTGGTCTCCATGAAGATAGAACGGGTTAATGCCGTACTGTGACACATTCCCTACAAAGCAATAACATCTCCATGGAGAAAAGTATTTGACAGACCCCCCACTACAAAAGTTACACAATGCACTTTTAAGTAAACATGAAGAGACTGTTGATTCTTTTCTTGCTGTCCCCGCTGTGGTGACTATTTTGCATGTCAGTCACCTCTAGCAATAACAGAATAATGAAAGTATACATTTAGGTTCCTAATCAGATTATATGGAGCCAACAGAGAATGAGATTTGAACCTGAACTGAGACAGGCGTGGGTCAGTTGTTCAAATTGCAATATAAAGGAGATACAGAGATCTCCTCTCCACTTCCACTGCTTGGCCCATATCTGCATGTCTTTTTGGTAACAAACTACGTCCCTTTCATTTCCCTGTCAGCTGATTGGACTCGTGATGGTGCCGCTCTCCCTGACTCCCAATCTCTTTAACACGACAGCAGATATGATAATGCATGCTGGAGTTATTGTCATGTGAAAGAGGGAGCAGCATTTTGTACACACTTTTATGCATAAAATGGACAGTCTTCCCACAATGCCTTGTTCTGACCCAGGTCTGCCCCAGTGCACACTCTCTGCTGCAGGGCACCTACTGTGTTTTAATCTTTAACTACTTTAATAACTTTGCTATTTTTGGTCACAGGTTGCTATCTTGTGCCATAGGGTTGAACGTTATTGTGTGTTTTATTTTTAGCACTTTCTTTTGTCCTCTTGATATTTTCATACAGCCTTCTAGATGTGGGTAGAGTAGCCCAAAATTGTACTCAACTATCACTATATATATAATGTCACTCAAGTGACACAAAAGTTGTGGTCCAAAGAATTAAGAGTATCAAATATCTGGGAACCTAAATCTACAGTAATAGTAGTTGTAACTAAGTGTAGTTGTAACTAAGTGTCTAGACGTATCAACTGATTTATGATTTGAAGTAAATTTAAATGTAATGGCCACAACATTAAAGGGGAGCTCCGGCATGTTTGAAGCTAAAGTCCATTGCTAGAGCGGGTCGAATACTGTCAGAAGCCAAAAAGTGGCACAGATCAGTGTTGTCTCAGCGGAGATCTCACTGTGGTAGTGAGTCTGTCAAGGCAACAAACTAGCGTAGTGATTGGGGCAAGGTTTTAACTTCTACGTAAAACACCAATTTGCACAGAAGAGGCTTAATACCACTTTCTAACTCATCTTACAACATAGCCGTGAGTCTAACAAACAAAACACTACGCCTGGCTCACTCATTAGTGTCTGGAAGCGTTATAAAACAACTTTACACGCAGCCTTAGCCTTACCTTTGTTGATTTTCCACTGCGCATGTGAAACCCCAAAAGACTCGATCGCCGACTCCAGCGACGGCTAGCGGCTAGAGCCGCCAGAAGCAACACATGAGGATTGACTATTGGCTGTGAAGAAGAAGAGAAACTGAAAGTTGTTGAAAGGAAATGGTATTTTATAGCATTATTCAAAAAATATACTTACAAACTACATCGGCAATTGAGTCTTTTGGGCTTTCGCATGCGCAGTGGGAAATCAACAAAGGTAAGTGTAAGGTTGCTTATAAAGTTGTTTTATAATGTTTCCAGACTAATGAGTGAGCCAGGCAGAGCATTTTGTTTGTTAGATTTGTGTTGTAAGATAGGTTAGAAAGTGGTGATAAGCTTCTTCGGTGTGCAAATTGGCATTTTACATGGAAGTTAAAACTTTGCCCCAATCACTAGGCTAGTTTGTTGCCTTGACAGGCTCACTACCACGTGAGATCTCTGCATAGGCAACACTGATCTGTGCTGTTTTTTGGCTTCTGACAATATTAAACCACCTCTAGCAATAGACTTTAGCTTCAAACGTGCCGGACTTCCCCTTTAAATAATACACAAAATCTGGTATCTTCATAATTACAATTTATTACTCAAGAGATGAATCTCCTTTTTAGCCCTTTTATTGACAATATTGTAAAACTGTGCATTTACAGAGACATTTGTTTCTTTTTATATGTAAGTCTTGTGTCATTAGGTTAAATATGTTCTATTTATAGCACACATTTTTGTTGTTATCTTCAAATAACTCCCAAAAGGCAAAATCGTTTTTGTGCTAACTGTCTAAACTGTGGCGCCAAATTTTCTCTTGAGTGTGAAATGACCAACACGTGACAGACTGCTAGTGAACAACTCTGTGACAGATCTGGGCGTTGAGCTAATATTTTCTGCTCCATTTCACAGTCTGTCACATCAGGTGTCATGGAGATTCCCCGCATCAGCACGGGAGAAACACACCAATCTGTTTGTTTTTGTACCACTACATATCACAACAATCACAGCAACAATTTGTCTTTTTATTTTCTGTCAAATCAATACAAGCCTTTAATGTGGATCAGCAGCTACTTCATTTCAGGCCAGTAATTAAGGGCCATTCAGAGTGGTAGCCTCTGCTGCCCCCCAATACAAGTGGATTTGGTCTAATTAGCTAATATGAGTCAATGTGATTGGCCAGGAAGAAAACTAATAACAGTTGATTGGTCAATAAAGGCAAATTGTCAGGGCAGGGGAGATTATTATGGGGACCCTTATGTATATTGGATGAAAGTTCTTGACATAACACAAATCTGACTTTTTACAAAAATATGGAAAGTGTATTTAGATGCACAGATTAGTGGGAACTAGTATTTCTACAGTGGTAATGGGAAGAAGAAGAACTGATAATTTATATAAAAATACTGCAAAAAGAGCTGATTAAAAATGAAAAAAGTAAAAGGTAGTTGTAAACCTTCACATAAGGGTGTAAGTGTTTTGAATATATGTAAAATATACTAAAATATATTTGGGGGTTTTATTTATTTTTTATCACATCCAGTGTTATTAGTGTCATATGATTGTTTATGCCCATAGACATTCTTTTCCGATATTCATCATGTTTCCCATGCTGACTGTATATATATATCCATATAGTGTACACTTGCATAGCACATGACTGTAACATCCTTTATGTTTAGACCCAGTGTATCTAACTTCCCTCTCTCTCTCTCCTCTCTGCACAGTGTATTCTGGGATCTGTACTGCGCTGCCCCAGACCGGAGGGAGACATGTGAACATTCCAGCGAGGCCAAGGCTTTCCATGACTATGTGAGTGAACTTAACCAACCCATTGCCTCCTGTTTGTTTGTGGCTCCAGCAGCCCAAAATGTACACTGTCATTCACACATGCATGTCAGCGTATGGCCACACAGTTGGTGGATCAGAGAGGGAAGAGACTGGAGATAATGCTGCTGGTTCCTGTTTTGACATGTCTGTGGATCTCATAGTTTGCCTGTCTGCACTGTCTTATTCGAGTGTCTGAAATAGCTTGCTCCAATAACCCTTAAATTTAATGTCAACATGCTCAAGCTTCCACTTTAGCTGTTTTAAAATCTTGTAAAAAAAGATCACATTTTTTATACTTAACTAGACATGATTTCTATCTTAAGGCAGCCTATCATGTAACCTCAGCTGCTGGCTGCACTTCCTTAAATGCTGACCTTTGACCCCAGAGGTCTAAGTGAAACTATCAGTCTTCAGTGAAAGGCTCTGACACGAACTGGAGATTTATTGGACTCCTCCGAGCTCCCAAAAAGGTCAAGGCACATAAAGCAGCTGGTCACTACAAGAACATTAGCACAAACATATAATGGTAACTTCATACATGTATGTATGCACACATGTACTATTGTTGTGACTGTGAGAGTTGAGGAGCTACAGGTCAGTGCCCTTTTTGACCCTCTGATCTTCTGAGGAGCTGGGGCTCTCAATCACACACCTTACACTCACACATAAGGGTTTCTAGTGCTGCTTAAGCCTGTCACGATAATTACTATATGGACTTATTGTTCAATATACAATATGAAAGCTGAAACAATAATAATGTCTACTGAAAAAGGTTAATTGGGTTTATTTTTCTTTATTTTTATTGTGTCCGTGACAAAAAGTAATTTCAATATTATCATTTATCGCAATATTTCTCTGTAGTGACAGGCCTAGTGATGCTGTGTGATAAGACTACACTGGTGTCTGGAAATGTTTTAAATAACTGTGTCTCTACAAAAGCCATACTTTTACCATAAATCCATAAATGTGTGTCCAATTTACTCTGTGAAGCTTCTCAATGACTAAATTGTCTGGCCCTGGGTTGTATTCTGTACTTTACTGTAAGTCGATGATTATTCCACCTGGCGAAAGTGAAACTTGAAATGAATTACCAGCCTATTCTTACATTTCATTCAGGCCACTATAGCCTGTAGCCTGTCGCCCGTTCAGTTGAACTCTCTTATGAGGGTTGACAGCCAAAGAGTGCGTACTTGTCAGCTGCACAGATTACTTTTGTTGTGCATGTAGCATGCATGTGTGTATTGGGGAGCGGTCGATGTGTGTGTCTGCATGTGTTGGACCACCATAAGATTAATTACATGGTTAATTAAACCGGGTAGTTAATTAAATCTGACAACTGTGTCTAATTAATCTAAATGCCATATAATTTCCTACACCTTTCTCCAGAGGTAAGCCAGCTGGATACCTGCATGTCAGCTCTTAAATGGCTCCGCTTTGACAGCTCTGGACAATATGAACCACTGGATTACAGTCTGCTACTAAAGCGCCCTTTCAAATAACAGTGGTCTTATAATTCATTTGGAGACTATTAACCAAAATTATTCAATACAAGTGTTAATACTCTTAAGAAACATTATCCAAGAAGCATAGTATACAGTTTAATTAATGTTCTCTTAATGTTGGAATTATCTTGGATTTATGGCTCTTTGTGCTGTAGTTCAATGGCATGGATAATAATGACCTTTGACCTGGCTTAAGTTCAGAGGTCAGGTGAGAAGGCGCAAAAGCTGTGTTGGGCTCCAGTGCTGCAGCCTTGCCATTCAACAGCATAAATTCTAACTGAAATGTGAGGAGCTTTGGCAGCTCATTTCAGCAGTTATATAATTTACACAAAAGTCAACATGGATTAAATGAAAAATAAAATAGAGAAATGCACTTGCTAACACAGCTTTTAAAGGGCCTATAGTACACCATTTTATGATCTATGTTATATACGGTAATTATTTCTTCATTAAAACATACCTGAAGTTGCATTTAACACACATAATTAGGGTGAGTTCTTCTCTCAAACAGAAAACACTTTGTTCCACCTTGTGATGTCATGTGGTAATCTACAAAGTACTTCACTGTGTTTTTAACCTCCATACACATTCACTATAATAATTTGGATGATTTCAGTCCTGGAAGTACAAATCTCTACTGAAGAAAAAACTGTCTCTACATGACATCACAAGGTGGAACAGATAATTTTGGGCTTTGGAGTTGTAGACCAATAATGCAGGATTACTCAAACATGTGTGAGAGAGACCAAACACAACTCCAGGTATACTTTTGATGAGGTAAAAACATTATGTCTTTTGTGTAATATAGGACCTTTTAATACGCAATGAGATCAACAAAGTGTGAATAAATCAAGCTTGCTATCAGTTACCAAATGTGCATCAGAATTTGGCCATTCTTTGAGCATGCTCTAAGTATGTATAATAAGTATTTTTCAAAAGCCATTTGTTAGGGTGTGGCAAAAGCAGGTCCAACGATAAAGTACAAGACCGAGCCTGAGCAGGCCTGTGCCTCTGTGCCACCTCTGCACGTGCTACAGTGTGCGTATGTGTGTTTGAAAGTGAAAGTGTCAGGGTCGTGGCGTGCGAATCCCTGGGGCCATGAGGGGTCTGTCTCCCTCTGATTAACTGTGGCTCGTGGTCCCCGCAGACGCTCGGCCTGATCAAGTCTGTATGGCGGCCCCTCGCTGATAACCGCTCCTCATTCCCCCCGAGCGGGCCCTGATCTCAGAGTGAAAAACAACAGGGCTCCCAGGAGTCACACCCACTCGGCTCTATGGGACACTCATCGAGAACAAGCACAAGGAAGGCTTCAGACAGTGGTGTATATATTGTCTATGGAGTTTGTCTTTAACTGTGTTTTTCTGTTGGGTTTATTGTGGACAACAGTAGGAGCAGGTGACGTTGTGTAATCAATGTGAGAATGAGATGGAGTTAGTGATTTTTTTTCTATGGCAGAATTTGTATCAGTCATAATGCTGTTTCTTTTTCCTATTGGTTTGCATGGATCTTTCCACATAAATGAACAGTTTTCACTACTAGCTCAAAGTTAGTACCTAGGTTTTTATTATTGGCATACAAAATTATGTTTATCACGCTTGCATGGTTGGTTATAAGACAAATAGTGCTGTGCATTTTATTTCTATATTCCGTTGACTATACCTTGTAATAACACTGATATTACATTGCATTTTGTTATGTTGCTGGACGACATTTGTCGTCTTGGTAACAGATCTGGTTTGGCTCAGTTCGGGTCAGCATAGCCTGGTTGGCAGCCACCTCCTGTTTAGCCCTGTCCCATTGGCCTTTATTGGGGGACATGATGTGGCCTCCCCAGTTTAAGGAAGATAATGGAATATAATGTGCTAATCCTCAAATGTGGTTGACAGCTAATCCAGGGGAATGTGGCGGGATTGGAGCCCTGGACTCACTCCCAGAACCGCGGGCCGCTGCTGTTGAGTTGGACTGCCGCTTCTTGGCTTCTCCCCTGGATTGCTGAATGTGCTATGATAGCCACTCTAGCTCGTGTGCATGTTACAAGTTTGCGCTCATCATATGCAAATAAATACATCCACTTGAAACTTGTAAGGCGATAGCATTACACACATCTCCAACACAGCCTCCAGTCCTAACCTCACCAAAGTATTTTAAGTGGTCTCTCTTGTCGACTTAATTGTGGGAGTTATGTTTCTGTCTTTGCTGCTTCACTTTGCCTTTTAATCATGTTTATTTTTTAAGAGATTCTCGTGTCTTATGCTGTGCTTTCTGTTCTCCAAATTGGCTGCTCCTCAAAAGAGCACTTTGTTAAGGTAATGTGTTTGATTATAAGAACATGGTGTGTCTTTAGTAACTCAATATGAATGATTAAAGGAATAGTGCTGTGTGATGAAGAAAGCATCTATTTTGGGAAGCTTGAACAATGTTACACACAGAAGAATAAAAATGACACTTACAATCAGAATCCATGTGATTGTGAAGAAATTATCCAGTTTTCCATATTTTAGCGGACATCTTGTTCTGCCCTACACAGCGGTCACAACCCTACACATCTGCACTCTGTGCCAATTCGGGTGATCTGCCCATTGCCCCGGGACTGTCACAGATTTAGTGCAAGATGTGCGTCACTCTCTGAGTCTTCTTTGTCTTGTGGCTTGTTTGATGCGAATTGTCAAGAATGAGGCACCACAGTTTCCCCAACACACAAGTGAAATGTGTTATGATTTTTGCTTTGTGTACACACTGGCTTTGGCAAATAAGAAAAAAAAAACTTCCTTACTTTGTAAAAGAGGATGACTTGAGTTCATAGTTCAATTTTAGGGATCTCACAATATCAACATGTTAACATTATAGGAAAAGGAATATCATGATTTTACATAATTATGCTGCAACAAAACAACAGTGAAATTGTTATTTTACATATTACCATTGTTTAATATGTTACTATTCCTCCAATATATGATCAGCTTTATGAAATCAAACTCTCTTTCTGATAAGTTAAGTTAATGTAGCACAAACTTTCAATATATGAAAGCTGGAACAATATATTTTGGGGCTCAAAATGTATTGTGTGTACAATGTATTTGTAAAATTTGGTATTTTTGTTTTAATACAGTAAGATTTGAGCTGTGGGTTGAAGGTTGAATAAGTGTCTTCTATGGCTAATTATTGGTTCATTCTGTTATTTTTTGCTCATGGCAAGTAGTTTCAGTATATCGTGCTTCAAAATCATGACAGGCCTACTGGCAGCTTTTGGAGTAGAGATTGAAATGAAACAACATATTTTTAGTTCTAAAAGTGTTATAATAATTATTTTTTATAATAATTATTTTCTTTTTTAACAGTTACCGATTTACTGCCTTGTCATTTAGTCTTTTTTATCAAATCTTGTACATGTTCAGTTGTACAGGCAAGAGTGTTTTTGTTTGATGTTGAGCTGTAGTCTGCTGCTGGTTGTTGCCTGGGGACTTGGAGAGAGGGTCAGTCATTGTGCGCTCTGACCACAGTAACAGGTGGCACGAGGGGAGGAGCTGCTCTCTATAAACAACCGTTGAACCCTCAGCCTTTTGTTATGGCTCTGCATCATGCTGTTTGCTATGGTCTGCCACTGATCAAGACTTGCAATATTAGTTAACTATGTAATAATATTATGAAAATACTCATCACTTTTTGACATAGTTGTAATTAAAGCCCCACTGTGCCACTTTTTTGTTGTTGCCAAAAATAGAAGATAAAAGCATGTTTTTTTGTCTGTGTTTTTTTATTACTAAGAACATGCACATTTTCTGTGAATGAACTTGTATCTCCACAAACCTAATTTTTACTTGTCCCATAGAATGTTCCAAAGTGTGGTTTTAACCTTCTGTTACTATGGAATCATGCTGGTGATGTGTGACCATCAAAAAAGTTGTACTGTGTTGCATTAATTTAGCATATTCTAAAAAACATAAATGACATCCGTTACATTAATCTTTACCTTTTGCTTGCTGAATATTTTGTTCAGGGATTTGAGTGTAAATGCCCTCAAATTTACAAAACAAAGTAAGAAAAAACATTCACTCTAACTGCTCTTTCTTTCTTTCTCTCTGTTACCGTACCCGGCTCTCTTCTCTTTCTTATTCCACCTCCTTGTCTCTTCCTCGCGCCCCCCTCCCTCCCACCTTTTTTCTCAGAGGAGATTGATTGGGTAATCTGGCCGGGTGCCAACAGTGCCCGCTCTCTCTCTCTATGGCTCAGGGGAAGGAGAGAAGCGGGGGCGAGCGACATGACGACATACAGGAATAATAATAACATCCATAATACACTGCCACCACCAACACGATGTATGGGATGGATGAGGGATAGAGGGATGAAGGAAGGAGAGAGGATGCCATGTTGTCCTGAACCCTGTTACACATATAAACTAAAAGATAAACAGGAAAAACTTGTCTCCTTATTTACACATTTGTCATGGTTTGGCTTAGTGTAGGCACCGCACATTAATAATCCATTTTGTTTACAGTTGTTCCAAAATAGTATAGCGAAAATAGACTTTGATATGAATTTATTTGGTTAGAAGTTGTGAGTTAGTATGTAGTCCTAAGAATGAATGTATGTACAAGGCTAGGGCAAAGAAGGCTTCCAGTATAGGACTTATGCCAAATTATTAGGCACTGATGAGAGATAGGTAATTGGAGTATAAAGGCTGAAAGAAAAGAAATTGTTTAATGTTAGTCACAATTCAAGATTATAAAAAGACCAGAATATTGACTAGACAGAAATTCATGACAGCATATTTCCAGATGATTGTCACAAAATGACTGTGTTGTCACACATCCATTTTTCACCCAAAAAGAGCCTTCTTCTTGTGTTTGTCTGTGTTTGTTCCTTTCTTGTACCTAAAAGAGCCACCTCAAAGTGCTGCCCTCAAGCTGTGCCTCTGTGTTTGGCTGCAGGTCGCTGAGTGACAGAAGTACACGCCTCAAGATCAAATATTATTTGTGATCCTCTCTTTGCTTGTAGGTTCCTTTTTTAAATTCTTAAACTGTGCCATAGCTCCATAGTGTTAAATTCCCAGCATGGTTCATAGGCAGAAAGACAATAAGGAGCATACAGACCAGTGACAGCAGGAGATAGGATGTATTGAAGATATGACTACTGTATACCACAAAGTGGAGTCTGGTTTGAAGTCTCGTCTAAGTTTTTGGTTCTAGCTGCATTTTATCCGACGAGCCAGAGCTGCACAAACGGCACAAAATCTGCCTGAGCAAAGTTAGAGTAAAAGCCAAATGCCTGCAGCACTAACTTTTCTCTGCTCGCAAGCAAATTCCAATTTAATTTCCGTAACCCAGTTACCCATGAATACCCTCTTAGCAGCAACATCACCATCCATAAAATTTAAACCATTGCCTCAAACAAACGCAATGTCTTGGAAATAGAGGAAAAGCATATTTTGGCGTTTTGACGTAATTGTATATTTGGACTCAAACATTTAGTTTTTCTATTTCATTGTAAAAGATTTTCATTGTCGTTGAGATCATGACCCTTGCTGGTCCTGTAGATTATTAGTTACCGGTACTCATTTACTCATATCTTCTGGCTCAGTGTTTTTTCCCCTGTGGGGTTTTTAGAGTTTTTAATAATTCTTTGTTATGTTCACAACTTGATGATGGTTACTCTATGCTCTCTGTTTTGTAACTATAAATTTGATCTGAACCGCTACTTTAACTTAGGTTTGAGATTGACTGTCTGTGTTATCTTCTGTAGACAGTTTATGTCATGGTTGTTTTTACCTAATCCCAGAATAGTTTGTAT
The DNA here is from genome assembly GCA_030686955.1 of Odontamblyopus rebecca. Classification (NCBI taxonomy): domain Eukaryota; kingdom Metazoa; phylum Chordata; class Actinopteri; order Gobiiformes; family Gobiidae; genus Odontamblyopus; species Odontamblyopus rebecca. The sequence continues at coordinate 19,871,211 of CM060660.1, read as the reverse complement.
TGTTAATGTTTCTGAATACCTTTTTAAATCCGAGTCAACAGTAGGATAACCTAACATAACCTTCTCAGTGTAACCTCTCTCTGTCGGAGGCAGAGGCAGGCTTGTAGCTGGCAGACTCCGTGGCTTGGCACAGCGTCTGCCTGGCACAGAATGTGTGTGTGGCGGCTGTCTGCTGAAGGCCACTGCCAGTCCACCCGTCTCAAGTACCAGCTGGGCACCCAAACTCCACCAAAATAAACCACTCGTACCAGCAGTGGCATTGTGTGTGTGGAGTTCCTTATTAAGTCTCAGTAAAACAACCTGGCTTTCCCCACATGAATGCTGGAGATTTTCGCCCATGTCTCAACTTTGCATTACACCACAGCCCTCCCTGTGCGGATTAAAAGAGGAGTAAAACAATTACAAAGCCTTATTTGCAATTTAAATTCTCCTAAATGCAGACTTAATCCCTGTTTTCCAAAGGCAGTAACACAGAGAAAAGGAATGGAGATCCAATTCATGCCTCTGTCGGGGTTTGCTATGCTAAAATAACACTTAAAAGTTATAGGGGGATAATGAACGCGCTTTGGGCCGGTTGGGTTATTTTTGGAGAACAGTTTGTTTCGGTTAAAAGCTTTTTTTTAAACTACATAAAGGATGCAAAGAACCAGCAGGGGACCGAATGAGTAGCACTCTATTTACAAAGAGAAACATACTCCAACGTATTTGCATTTTGCGTCATTTGCATGGGTATTTACATATTATTATACAGCGTGTGTGTGTGCTGATGGCCGGGCACCGCGAGTGGCTTACTGCTGCCCAGGGTATATTTACAGACAGTGATTTTAAAGCAGTGTAATGATTATTTTTATTCAGGTACTTCAGCAGCCTGTTCACTGTGAGTACAATGACTCCCCATTGGCCCTCTGATTACCTCTGTGACTGCTACCACACCTGGCTCCTTCAGCGCTGCAGCCCTCCCCTCTTTATTACCACTACACCTTCATTTTGAGTCTGTCTCTGTCCCCGAGCACCTTCATCATCTCCTCCTTTTCCTCCTGGGCTTTACACCTTTACCCCGTTAACCTTCCCTCGGTGCAAAGATATCTACCAGGTCTGCAGCCTCAGCATTGGCCCACTGCCCTTCTGCCATCTTTTAATTGAACAAGAGATGTGTTGAGAAGATATGTTTCTAGTTTGATCTGATCAGGTCTTATTTTAGTTCTGAACAGTTGCAATAGCCCTACTCTATATGCCAGTCTATTATCATGTTGGTTGTAATAATAAATAAAAAATTTGCACTTAAATAGAAAATTAGAAAAGAGAAGAGACGTATCTTGACATGTCCATACCATGACTCAACAGGGTTTTAAAAAAAATAGACTGAACCTGGACTGTGGAACAGATATGAAGTATTACATGAGGTAGAATGCAGTACTAGACATGATCTAAATTAGGACTAAAAATTTACAGGATGTCTTTGCTGAACAAAACTTAAGATAGATTTCTCCTCACATCAGACCTGCATTGGAATCCTGGATACCACTGGAGTAAGTCAACATCTCTAGTGATCCCATATTGATCCCCCTGTGTAAAATGCCTATTTTTCCCAGTGCTTTGAGACTATTGGCCCGACATAAGCAGAAGGTGAGACTCTGGCCCTGTTGTTGTATGGGGCCAGACCAAATCCAAAATCCTGTACTTAGCAACAACAGTGATGTGTGAACTCTCAACCTGCCTGGTGTCTGTAAGCCTTCAGATCAGTTATTTATATCTCACATGATTAAGTTCACTGGATAAATGGGCCACATCTGTTTCCTTTATGTTAAGCTGAGTCTGTATAGTTGCATAGTTGAAATCTGAAAATCCAAAGTCATGGTATGTGCACACTGTAGGAGCCTTGTCCCTCTCCTCTTTCCTGACTGATGTGTTTATGGCGTCAGATCCTTGTGTTAAAGTGACATTTGGGATGGAGAGATCCACTACACTGGGCTGCACTCTGTAAAGGTCATCTTTCACTGGAGGAGCGTGTGCACCCAGCTGTTCTCAGGGCAGGAGAATGCAGAAGAAAGGCACCTTTTAATGGTTTGAGCAGGTCGGGTTAAAGCGGACCTGCAGTCTGTGTGCCAGTGTCTGTCCCACTGAAAGAGCTGCTCTCTTCTGTGTTCCACTGTTCTCCTGGACGCTGTAATCTCCTCAGCGCATGGCCAGATTACTGTCTGCTCCATATTGTCTTGAGCCCAGGATGGAGGGATAGAGGAAGAGAGAGGGACTGATCTGCCTCTGCATAAGGAAGATTACCCTTTATTAATGTTTCCATCTGGGCGTTTGATCTATTTGCATGTTTGTCCTGTCGGTTTGTGTTAAGTACAAACAGAGCAAAGCATCAGAGATCTGCCCCTTGTGATACATGTGTCTTATTTCCTGGAGTTATCAAGCATATGACTAGATCTTACTGTAATATGATTAGGAATTATACCAGTATTGTAGGAGTTCATTTTCATATATGACGTACATTGAAAAATTGACATGCTTGTAGAAAAATTATACTAATGTTAGCCATGAAAAATTAAGAAATTTGGGTATTCACCCCATAGCCTTGGAGCCCCTCCCCCTCTGAGCATCTTCCTCTCCATCTCGTTCTGTCTCCTGTGCACTGTGCGCAGAAATGATTTCCATTCCTGCTGAATTAATGAGGTTCTGCTGAACTGAGAAAAGGGAAGAGCAGAGAGTCCGTACACACAAACACACAGAGCCACGCGCATGGCTCACATGGCGCATATACTGCTCCTGCAGATACAAGTTTGGTGTCTGCTGCCCTTTTAAAAGTACACAGTGGAAAACTTCAGCACACAGATACTCAGTGAATGGATGTGATGAACATCATTTACACAAGGAGGACATATTACAATCCCAGCTCATGAAGATAACACACACAAACGCGTGGTCTCCGGAGTCCGGCCCCGAGCCGGGCCCTGTCACCATGGTAACACACTGCTGCCTGTAGGAAACAGTGCTTTGAGACCCATGGATGGTTGTTAAGCACCCCCAACCTCTGCCCCCTCCTCACTTGTTCACATAAATGTCAATGCTGGTCCCTCTGTCTCTAGCATCAAGACACAATCTTCATTTATTCTCTCATTTTCATGAGCTCAGACACACAACGAAGAAGTCGCTTTTGCTCATCTGTTGTCAGAAACAATATTTATTTGCAGTATAAAAGCCCATTAAAGGACAGTGGTCTGCCATGTAGTAGCTGGGTGGGTTCTATGAGTTATATTCTTTGCCTACTGATATTTGTGCTCAAGTGTATGTGATGTGAGGCATTTCAGGTGCAGCCTTCATGGAAGCACAAAGCACACACAAACTGAGTTCTGTACAAAGACTAACAGTCCATGTAAAGAGACTCTCTCCTCAAAGATATGTTTTTATTTCTGTTGGAGGCGTGCGCTTTCATTAAATGCACACGTTCACACATAAAAGTGTGACCTCTCCTCTCTCCCCTGCTGCCTCAGTGTTTTTCTCCCTCATTTATCATCATGAAGGAAAGGAACTGATTCACATTTCATATGTTTTTATTCCCTGCTTATTTCTTCATCCCCCTCCTCCTATATTTTGATCTGAGGCAACCAGTCACCGGTCAATAATCTGTTAAATGGCATTGATCGGCACCATTTAGTTTCCTGGGCTGCTACTTAGATTGTGAGGCTGATCAATGGCTTTGAATGGGAACCACCAAGATAGCAGATTGACTGCTGGGACGCACACTGCAATCATATCATTTGTCTTCATTTGCTGTTCAATTATTTGTTGTAATAGCTGCTGTCAAAAACAGCCCCATGCTGGCTCACAATGCCTGAAACTGTAGAGTGGTTGTGCACCTCGCTGCAGCCCTGGCTCTGGGGAAACACATTACGCTGAGAACAGCAGGAGCAGCAGCCCGCGTTCACACTGGCTCTGCTCTGTGTTTGTGAGAGCTGAGTGCATGCAGATGTGCAGGAGGCTGAGGTGGAGATGAAGGCACGTCCAGACGAGACTTCCTCTGACCAACAGCCCCTTCCTGATCTCATCAATCACATGTGTGGGGCACGCTCCGAGCTCCGGGTGACCACAAGTGAACACTTTGTAGGAATCCTGTGGGAATGGGAGAAAAACGAACTATGATTCAAATACTTTAAAACAAATGTAGTATCTCTACAACCTGAAGAACTAAAAACAATTTTCATAGTAATTTACTCGGTCAGCAAAAGAAAAAAAGTTTTTATTTACACTCTGTGTGGATTGAAACAAATTAGAACCATTGACTTCTATCTACCTGCATTGTGACAGAACACCAATCAAAATGTATTTTGTGCTATGATCTGTTGTAGAACTAACCATGTGTCATTGCAGGTCACATAGTTTGCACTCTGAGATGTTCCTGTGCATCAGGTAGTTTTGCTCCTAATTTCTCTACACCTCATCAGATTGTACCATCACTCCTTAACTTAAATCAGTGTCCCGTCTCCATGCAGCTCTGCCCTGTGGTTTTATTAGAAGAGTGCAGTGGCCCTCCCCTTGCGTGTTTGAAGTGGCCTACTCATATATCATGGCCCTTTCCTTCCAGGATATCCCCTCTCTTCCTGCTTCTCCTCCTCTGTCTCCAGCGCTTTCCCTCCATTTTCACTTCAGCCAATCTACTGTCATTCATCTGTCCCGTGGAGCTAAAAGGAAGTTCAACATTAATTTTAGTTTTGTATCACCTGAGAATGTTTTTTTGCACTAAAATGGTCATACTGATTCTGTAATGCAGTGTTATATGTGCTTGGATGTAGGACTGGTCGACATGCCAAAAAATGTATGATTTGTCTTATAAACTGTCATTTATTATTAATAATATTCATTTCCTGAACATAAACAATACATAACTAAAAAGACTACACACAAGCTGATCATTGTCGACTAGAAATGACTGAATCTTGATCGACTTGCAACAGCCTCATTTGGATATCTTCAAAAGAGACAGAGAGGAAAGGAGCAGGTGATTTAAATAGGGTCAGGTCCAAAAGAAGCATGCATGATTTGTGGCCCTCCATCCAAACTCACGATAGCATAGTTTATCTTCTGGACCAATTCTTCCATTTGTGAAGATGTAATAAAATTTGAACCAAAAAGATGCATGAAAAGGAGATGTAAGTTTGTGCTTTCCAACAAGAATGGGGGCTTTTTAACATGGCTTGTGTGCACATGCGGCCTTGTGTGCACATGCGGTCTCCGATTGTCATTTCCTCTGAATTTCACACCAAATCATTCGACAAACCGAAGGGCGTACTTGAAGAAACATGTTTCCGCATTGGTTCATTATGCGCTCTGTCAGGATTAGGTCTCTGTCCTTCATCGCTGTCTCTCTTAACACACTTTATTTGACTCTCATTTGTCCTTAATATCTTCCCCTTTATGAGAGTCATTATTGCGCACTCCTTTTCGTATGCCTTTAATTGGGCCTTGCTCTGCCGCTTCTCTGCTTTTCTATCTTACTCCTTGTTTTTGCCCTTCCTCTATTTTTCTTTGAGTTTTTCGCTCACTATTTTATTTCTCCATCTGCACCATCCCTCCATCCCCTCTCTCTCTGTGGCTGAGGACAAGGAGGTGAAAGCCAAGCGGATTACAGTGGCAGTTTAATCTGGTTGACCCACCAAGGGATTGCTCTCTACTTTGCTGTGAGGCTGTGGGCTGTGGAGGGCGGCGGGCCACTGTTGGTGATGGGAGGGGCTACTGGGAGGGGACTTTTGAGGATGCGCAGGTATGCTTTCCAGGTCACAATGCTCACTCATTGTGCACAAAGTCTGTAAGGGTTGGCAATGGGTGATATAGCCTAATCAAGCTGTTGATTGCTGCAATTCGGAAGTCCGTGTGTATCAGTGTGAAAAGATGCAAAAAGAAAATGATTTACCCAAAAATAACCCTACTTTGTGTTCCAGCACAGGAGCTGCTGAGAGTTCTCTCCTGTAAACCTCCTTAAATCACGATCATGAGGCTGATTAGCTTCTGGTCAAATGCAGTAGGTTAGGTTAGTTAATTTTTTGCCTTTTGTAGTTAAAAACCATATTAGAAAAACGTGTGCAAAAAGCTCAAAGTGCACCATGAGACATTAGATGGTGGCTGAGTGGCTAGCACTCACGCCTCACAGCAAGAAGGTTCCAGGTTCGATCCGGGCCTTTCTATGTGAAGTTTGCATGTTCTCCCCATGTCTGGATGGGTTTCCTCCGGGCACTCCAGTTTCCCCCATCAACCCAAAAAACATGCACTGTAGGTGTGAAAGTGGTGTGTGCGTGAGGCTTGGCAGCTGCTTTAGCAATGCTTCCATCAGTCTGACCCCGGGCAGCTTTGGCTACAACAGAAGCACCACCACCGGGTATGGAGTGAATGAATAATGCTCTGTTAATAATGCTCTATAAAGCGTCTTTGGGGACATGTTTCTGTGAAAAGTGCTATATATATAAAGTTACCCTACCTTACCTTACCTAAAAATATATCTCAGACCTTCACCCATTTTTTATTTTGATAGTTGCATACATGCTTTCTTTGATTAAAAATAATTTTTGCACTAAAATATGCCAACTATATTCTTACTAATAACAACTTCACCTTAACCTTCAAACTCAGCTCTGTTGTCCTCCTATAAGTACTTTGAAAATGCTGTGTATTGAAGCCCTTACACAATGCAACAGCACTTTTGTCTGTCTTAGTAAACACTGGTTGAAGACTTTATATGGTTAACTTTGATTGAGTGTGATCTATGTCTCAAGGCTGTCTTATGTATAGATTTCTTTAGCAATGTTGTAAAATCTACTGATCGCACCATGTTAAGGCCTGAATACTTAGTTTAATGCAGTGTCTTGTTTTACCTACAGTTACGGTCAAGTTCACCTTTTCAATATATAAGAAAAATCTTTCTTGTAATTGAACGCAAACTCCTGACAGTGCATTCTGCTAAAATCATTTTGGTGCGCCTCAGGTCTTCTCCTCATACACATAACATTTACCCTTCAATCAGACATTTGTACTGAGTATGACCTCATTTTGTTGTTGGGTCGTTCATTGATGACAGGCTCAAATGAATGTTCTAGACAAGAAATATTGGGCCAGAAAAAGCTGAAATATAAGAAATAGTTGGGTACCTCAATTACAAGAAAAATTATATGAAAAGTTTTCAAAATGGATGGTTTGATTTCTGAAAGAACTTACTGCTGCTTCTACTTAGTCCACTGCTGTAATTATTACAACATTATCTCTTAAATGTGCACCATGTAACTTTTCTGGTTTGGAGCCCGCCACTTGCTGTCTCCATGGAGATGTTATTGCTTTGCCTGGAAAGTTCCACTATATGCAGTTTAAAAATGTAACCAAGTTACAGGTCAGATCTGTGAATATGTGTCTTTGCTCACAGTAAGAATGCATGTTTTTAAGGCATTTTAAGTATATAGTAAAAACACTAGAATGCTAGATTAATAAGTTTAATGCCATATTGCGGCATTTTCCTTGCAAAGCAATGATATCTTTAAGGAGACCAACAGATGGCACACTTTCACCAAATAAGTTACATAGTGTACCTTTAAACTACAACTGCTTACTCATGCATTATTAGTGGTTTAATCTGCTAGCCCACCTCAATCCGGGATGTTTCCAGTAGGGAACAGAGACTGATGGAAGATGTTTAAGAAGGTCTATAGTAAGATCTGTAAACCACTGACTTAAAATCCACTTCCTTCGGGCCTGGATAGTCATGACTCCTGCAGAAGTTGAACTATGGCCTTGAGCTAAATCACAAATGCTGTGATATTTTAATGTCTTGAACAGTTTGTTGTAGATTTCTGAAAAGTCTGCAGCGTCTGTGCCTGTTTGCCACGACAATGCCTTTCATGTCCCTCATATCAGCAGTGCTTTCATCAGCTGGACCCTGCTGTGCCGTTTCAGGGGAGAGGTCCGCTCCACCAGCCGGATTAGCCTCCAACTGCTGCTTGTCCAGAGCTGATTCTGAAGGGGGCTTAAACAACCTTGCTTAACAATAATGTGAGCAGCCCATGTAGGAATAGGAGCAGAAAATGGAAAAGGAGAGCTCCAATGGGGGGAACCACTCCTCTTTTAGAGGAGTGGAACACTATTCATCTTATTTCTCTTTGGCCTGCGTGCCCACCTTCCCATAATGCCACATAACATGGACTAATAGAATAATGAATATATTAATTACCTCAAACTTATCATTGCAGTTTCTATTTGTGTAACCCCTTTTTCAGGCTGGACTATTTTAAGCTTAATGTTGCTTTTCTTGTGGAGGGTCTGCTACCTGTTTGTCTCCATGGAGACGTGAATGTTCTACAATTTGGAATTAAACTTGACGATGTTGCATTTATTCATTTTTGTTGCTGAAATACCTTGAAAAATGTGTATCTTTACTGTAAGTTGCCTTGCAGCTCAACAGATCTGATCAGTAAGTTGGCTCTATGATGTCACCAGTTCGTTTCAGTGGAATTAGACATGTTTAATGCCATATTTTGGAACATTCCAGGTATTACCATCCATGACAAGAGACTGTTGGCATATCCTCCACCAGAAAAATGGCAAACTTTTTCATATGAAACCTTGGTAAATAACAAATGGTGTAATGATGCAAAAATGGGATACTGCTGGTGAAATTCAGAGGTGTGCACTGAAAACAATATTAAAACTAGGGCCCGACCGATATATCAGTTGGCCAATATAGGCCAGTATGAGCACTTGGAGACATATCAGCCTAAATCTTGGTGATATGCGCTGATATTCCACGTGGACATGTTTTACCTTGTTATATAGCTTAGACTCTATATTATGTCCATTTAATCCAATTTACAGTCAGATAAATGTCCTAATATGTGGCTCCACATCAGTATTTATCTGCGGAGTAATTTATGTCTGTGACGCCTCCAGAGTTACATCACGTGACTCACGTGCGGTTGTTTACACCGTGCACAGCGATAGATCAACGTGCGCAACACTGAGGTGCTGCTTTAAATGCTCTTGTGTCTGATCCACGATACCGACGATAAATAAAATTTGGACCAGCAACAAAACTACTGATGTTTTTATCAAAGTCTTAGCCTTTGGCGCAGAGAAGTCCTCTCTTCTCCACACCAAAGGCAGAGAATTGTCCCACAGTGGCTGTATACACGTTACTGGACCTGCATTGATATGTAAATGAGCTGTGGATAGAGGTGCGAATGTTCCACATTTATGCATTATCAATAATTACCGCAACACACACATTTGCTGTTAAAGGCTGTAGTTTTTACTTTGTTTACACAGGTAAGAATGTCATGCAAAAATACCATTAAGCCGACCTACTATTTTAAAATTTGAGATTCTGAAAATTTACACAGAATTTTTGCATCACTAAATATATCGGCAATTATATCAGCTATAGGCAGCTCTAACTCCCAATTTATCGGTATCATATCCACCGCAAAAAATCCATATTGGTCGGGCCCTAATTAAAACTGCAATCTGATCTGTTTAGGGCAGTCAAATGCATATGTCATATCTTCTCATACATGTTTTTGTGCACGCAACCTGCACACACTATCTTCTAAGATTCTTGACTCCCCAATGACTCACCCCACTACTTTGACATAAAGTGAGTCCCTCAGAATGAGGCTGCCCTGTGACATGCCTGTGTATATTTTTGGCCACACCAGGTGCAAGTGTTTTGGGCAGGTTACATGATCTTAGGCCAAAGAGCTGTGATTGTACTGCATCAGGGGAGTGTGTATGCGTGTGTGTGTGGGATAGAGTCCAGAAAAGGTCACCATTTGGGCGGAGGTGCCAGGAATAGTGGTGTGAGATGCCTGTGTGTGTCATGTGATCCATCTCACCAAAATACATGCAGTCAGGACATTTACATACTTACTGAGAGCAGACTGAACCAATGTTTTCTTATAGTTCAAAGTTCATGCAACAGGTTAGAATCAGGGATACTGTTGGATATCAGGTGTAACATTATGAACACTGAGCAGCTGCGCTAGAGTCAAAGGTTATCTCTTCATAAAGGCACATGTTGATTGTTACAAACACATGCCAGGCTAAATGAAAACTTCTGCTGCTACTATTAAAGGGCCCATTTTACTCTATTTTCTGAGCTATGTTATAATGTTGTTTCCTCATCAAAAACATACCTGGAGTTGTGTTTTGTTTCATTCACACATCTTGAAGTCCCCCCACCCCTTGTGTTTTTAAACTCCAAACGCCTTCATTAGAACCATTTGGATAAATTCAGCCCAGCAATTCCCAATCTCCTCTGAAAGATAAAAGATAGCTGTTAACTTGAAATTACTACTCCATGACATCACAACGTGGATCAGAATATTTTGATCTTTGGGGAAGTAGACAGACTAATAATGCAGGATTACTAAAACAAAACACAACTGCAGGTATGTTTTTGAGGAGGTAACATCATTCTAACATTGTTTAAAGCTCACAAGAGTCAATTTTATATATAATATAGGACCTTTAATATTAAAGTGACTAAGCAATAGTGTTCACTATATGTCCATACATTGTGACATCTAAACAGAAACCCAACCACTGTGTCCCCCTCTCTCCTCTCCCGTAAACACAATGCCGTTGCTGCTCTCTGGATCTGGGATGCCTGAGGGACAGAGCGCAGACTGGAGCCCCGTCGCCATGACAACAGCTTCTCTGAGCTGACACCGGGACGTGATTGGCTAAGGGCTGTTGGGGGAGGGAGAAGTAGGAAAACATCGAAAACAGTGCAAGAGAGACAGCGGCAGGAGCAAGTTAAGCAATGGGTAAAAAGGGAAAGACAAGAGAAGGGAGCGCAAATGACCCTGATATAGAGCTGCATAGTACAATACATTTTAAGATCATCGAAATATTCACGCCACAGCACCGTAATGTTTAATTATAACACTTACTTTTATGTATACAAACTCAAAACCCTAGATCAACACATGCTGACTAATGTCACCATTAGTCATGGTGACTGAAGTCCTCATTGTAATTTATAATTTATTTGTTGAGCCATTTTAATGTGAAATGTTTTTGTCACTATCATTTCTATAGTTAAACAGTCATAAGAGGTCAATGTATTGATAAATCAAATAATTAATATTAAAGATTGTTGCATGTTCTCCGATATTGTGGCAGATCTACTTTATTTATTGTGGTGGTTTGGTCAAATGGTGGAGGGGAGGAGGAGGGCTTGGTGTGAGAGGCATATGCAGGACAGAAGGTCACGGTGTGTTAAAGGTTAGGGAAGCATCTGTGTAAATGATCCTCCATGGTCCTAATGATCACACACTATATATGACCACTCTGTCACTATGGCTTTTGTGTCCACAGGCTATAGTCCCTCTCCAATAATGCTACTCTCTACCCAATCATCTTGAAACCAAAACAAATCAGTTATTGTTGTTCTGTTTAGTTTATTAGAAAAGATTGATTTTTTTCCTGGATTTAACAGCATGCAACTACAGTGGGTAATTCTGGGGGATTTTGGTTATCTGATAATACCTTGCCTTATCTGAGTTCATTTAATGCCTTTATGGCTAAAAAATGGCATCTGCTTATGTAGAAACATGAAACACGATTTTAATGAAACACAATATAAATGCTTTCCAATAAATATATCTTCAAGCTACTAACCAAAATGCATGTACACTTTCGCAGCCAATGAGGTGGAACTCACTGGAGCCAAATATTTTATTTGATGTGTTTTCCATACAAGCAAACAAGCCATCTGTGCTAATAAGCTACTCTGTGCACAGGAGCCAGTACTTTCTCATGATGTCAAATGTATACTGGCCTTATAAAGGTACATGTCAGACATATGAGTGATGTTGTTGGCATGAGCTCTGTTGGCCTTTATCGTGACCCACAGTGAAAGTGGCGCTGATGTGGCTGGATTATTTGCCTGTGTTTGCATTTGCTGCATTACTGTACCTGCAGAGGGACCACTGTGAAATGCAATGCACCATGTTTGTGTGGGTTTGGCAGGCTGCCGGCTCTGCTCCAGGGGCTTGCTACAAATCTGTGTGTTTTGGAGAATGGGTTGGTTTTCCAGTGTGTGTCTGTGAGGGAATGTTGGGGCCAAACAATATATAATGTATAACTATACTGAATTGGTAAAGTCTTTTATGGTTTAGGGGTGAGGTTAGTATTAAACAGGTCCACTGACTTCCTGTTCAAAACAGCAGAACTGAAAGGCCCCACCTTCAAATTGAAATTTCTCCATATCAAGTAGCGGATTTTCCTGTACTTGTTTTTATTGTAGGAAAATGGCTATGTGACATTTTAGAACCTTACATGGCCTGGACAGTTTTTTTTAATAACCACAGCGAAGTACAGAGAATGAGTGGGGAAGGGGGGTAGTTGAAAACTTTTGAAACTAGTAAAAAATTTTCTGTTTGTCAAATGCAGGACAATGCAAGATTACTTAGGCATACTTGAATTAATGCAAAATACAACTATTGAGTGAACACTATTATACATGATGAAAAGATCATGAAAGTCGATTTGACATAATATCTATCCTTTATTCCTTAATTTGTGATACATTGCATATGTTGTAGCTCCAGGTGCATAGGACTCCCTTCCATTCAGTCATCCATATACTGACTAATGTGGAGGAGGAGATGTGTGTCTTCATGAATAAGATCTGGGGCGCTACACGCTGTTTGTATATGTCTGCTGTGCATCTCTAACCACAGCTCACACTGGGACAAGTCTCAGGCTGTGCTGGCACATGGACCACGGCAGGATCATTTTACACGCACACACATACGCCCGCACACACACCCACAATCACACACACACACAGAGGGGGAAACATGAAGGAGAGGTTAGTCCTAAATCAGAACCAGAAGTGGAGACAGGGGCAGAACACAGGGGGGTTGTGCTTAGTCTGGGGCAAAGAAATGAATTAGAATGTAGGGGCAAGTGGGGTTGTTTTAGAAGAGGAAAACACCCTCCTCCCTATGACATAAAACATGAAGCTACTTCATATTGCTACCACTAAAGGAAAAAAAAAGGAAAAAAAAGAATAAAGACTTTCACACTGGCTAAGAAATTACAGCTGAGAGGAGTCAGCTCATTATGTACTTTATACTGGTAACTTATCTTGCAGGACTGCCTAAATCTTGGTTAGATGTCAGTTACTTTAATTATTTACTATTTGCAAAGTTAGGGTTTTCTTTTGATACCCTGTGAATTTATTTTAACACTAGAAGAGTAAATTTAATCAAAACGCAACCTAATCTAATTACACCTAAAAAGTCTTAAAGGCCTTGTACCCATCTTTGTACCCATGCAGAAACATGCTTCAGTATAATCTCTTTGCTCTGCATTTAGTATCTCCTCTCACTCTAATGCTGCACCATAAGAGAGGAGCATCCATCCAACGAACGGGGTTGTTACATCTTGTTTCTTTATAGTGTTTAATCCAAGACAGATTGTACAGTACAGTATTTGGTGTTTTCTTGAAAAATTTACAACACTGGCATTTTTTTATTGTGAGACAACCATATCTTCACTTTAATCGAGTTCCAGTAACTTCCCACATTTTGTCACATTTTCCTGAGCTGATCTCTCTTTGCTAACCCTCGTGTTACTGTGTACTACCTGTATTACTCCCCTCTGCTTTCTGCTTTGTGTGTGTGCTGATGCAGTGATGTCCGGGCCGAGACTATGCTGGGGATATTTCTGTCAGACTCTATTTACTTATTGATGGCAACACTGGTGAGTGTTGCCCATGCCTACTCTCCTGCTTGTGTGAGAGAGAAAAGAGTGGTACCCTGTGTTCCTGCCTCCTAAAGTAAATATTTGTCATGCGCCGTTATTATGACAGTGCAGGCCCGACCCAGGAAGTCTCAACTCTTTGACCCCCGAATAGTCAAGCTGGAGAACTCTTGTCTGCCTTCCAAAAGCTTGTCTCACTGAAATGGAAGTTTAAATCATCTCAAAAAAGGTGCCACTACAAGCTTCTGCAGGCTACCAGCGAACACTGCCTGGCAACTCCAGTAGTTACTCACAGCAAGAATGCTGGTAGCGCGTGTTAATGTTGGATATCATTGTGTGCAGTGGGGCGGGCTGAACTCGAGGAGCTTGTCGACTGGTGGTCTGGGGGTCAAAAGGTCATGCCTAGGCCGTTTATCTTTCTGTGTGTATCCTAGTGACAGGACTGGGGGAGGGGCTAATTGAGGTACATAGGTAAAAAGCATATCAGCCAGCGTAGAATATTGGAAGGCTAGTATTTTTCGCTTAATTATTTTTTCCAATCATACCATCTTGCAAATGTAGGTGAAGGTTAAGAATTCAAAAGCAAGAGAAATTGATAAACAAAAAGAGTTCATTGTAATGAGAAATTTTAGCAAACAAATATATTATATATTATATATTTACAAAGTGGCAAATTTCAATTAGGCAACTTATCAAAATCTTTATAATATTTTTCTAGTAGGTGGGACGTTTGTTAGGCTAAAACGCTATTCATAATTACAAGTAGTGGTTATATATGAAAACAGAAGGTGAACTGGAGGTCAAAGAGTCCTTTTAACAGTCATGGGTGTGTCTGGTCATTATTCTGTCATCTTCGTACAACGTTAATGATATATGTGTTATTACCTAGGGGCTTCCTATGAGTAAAACAAAAGATTGAGTGTACTTCTGTGCTCTTGGCTTGTTCCTGTTTGCATGATGTCATAAGCCGGGCATTCGCTGACACATAAAACAATATGTACTGTGTGAAATGTAAACCAGAGCGGTAGTTTTGCTCTAGTTTTGCCCCTGGAAACCGCAGTACCCCCTCATCCCATTTTCTGCTTATCAGCTTCGTGCCAACACTCCCTTGTCTCTTATACCTCCTCCCTTCTTTGGCCCCTCGCTCTCTCACTTTTTTCATGCTTTTATTTACTCGCTTGTCCGATCTCTTGTTGACCTCTTCTTGTCTTGTTTTTCCTAGCATCCCTGCATTTTCTTGTCTCCGCGGCATGCCCCAGGGCTCTCAGTGGGGCCTACAGACCAACCATTGTCTGGGGAAATCCTCCTCCCTCTCCTTCTTCTTCTCCTCCTCTCGCTGTGGTTTCTGTCTGGCAAGAGGAGACAGGAGAAATGAGGTGCTGCTTGGTTCCTGGGTCCTCAAGGCCACTGGATTTAAAATCTCAAAGCAGGGTTAAACCTTAGACCTGGACCAGGACAGCTGACTAAAGCTGAACATGGCCTTAGGATTTAACATTTGTGAAGATGCTATCTTTAAAATGGAAATGTATATAGCCATAGGTACTCATGCCTTAATATTGAAGGCAAAATCTAGAAAGCTGACACTCATGGTTATTTTAAACTATTATGGAAAGGTGAGGCTTCTTATATGTATAGCTATTCTATGCATTTTCTGGTTGGTGACTTTCCAGGCGGAGGTGGTCCACATGCTGTTGGCTCTGGGATTCAAAAATTAAAATTAGTAACGTGTGTTCATTTGTGTCTCGCACACCCTGCCCCCCAGCGTCTGGCGCTCAGGAGGACTGCTCCTTTGGGACTGCCTCCTCTTCCTGCTTTGGCCAACACACACACATTCACACAACACACCCATGGCTCCAAAATAGAAATGGGGTGAGTGGATCAGACTGGCGTGAGATGGTTTTAAATGTCTGGTCTGCTCTAAACATACGTGAGACTTCTGCCTAGGCTTTTGTAGCTCTCATTATTAAGACTTCAGCAATAATATATGTATAATTTCAATAGCAAACTTACTTTTTATTCTATGTGTAGTATTTACCCTGCATATTCCCACTATTAGCCCATTATGCAGATTAATATATGGTAATACTTTAACTGTTTCAAGCTAAAGACGTCTGACTTTGCCTTTGAGTCCACGCGTTGCCTGAGGCTTTGTGGAGTATGCTCAGCTCCACTGTAAAAGCTCTGCAGTTTTTATGTTCGCTGTATACAGTACCAGCACTCCCCTCACTTTTTCATCTCACACCTTCTCTGTGCGGCAGAAATAAAATCCAGTTACGTGAACAGAACATGAGAGGCAGGGAAAAGAGTGAGCAGGAGAATA
Organism: Odontamblyopus rebecca; assembly: GCA_030686955.1. NCBI lineage: Eukaryota > Metazoa > Chordata > Actinopteri > Gobiiformes > Gobiidae > Odontamblyopus > Odontamblyopus rebecca. The sequence goes on along the minus strand of CM060660.1, from coordinate 19,855,145 downwards.
TGAAAGAATGCCAAAGAATAAGGAGGAGGTAGATATAGCTAACAAGGTTGCCAGAGACTCTTTTCATTTTTAATGGTCCCGTAGGAGGTCTGGCTGATAAAGTGTTATGTTATATTATTAAATCTTGGCAAAGTTTATCTGCAACAGATTCCAACAGTAGCATGTGTGAAAGTTAGTCCATGGCTCACACAAGTAAGGTTTAGGACTATCTGACAGTTGAGAGCATTCAAGTACAATCTCTGAGCACATGTCATTACATATAACATTAATTATAGTTAGTCATTAATTGTACCAAATGTATTGAGTATGATGTATATAACACGTTATTCTTATTTAGCTTTTGTGTGTTGTTATTCTTATGATTATCTGAGCATATCTTTTAGTGCATTAATGTTCATATGGTCAAAAGTTGAGTAGTTGAGATAAGTTGTAGTGTAGAACAGACCCTTTGGAGCTTAGTTGTGATCCATTCTGCTGTGGAGGCAGAATAAATGTTTACGAACATTATAGTGTAAAAGGGCAGCTGATGAAAGAGGCTGGTGCTCTTTGATACTGAGGCACTGACATGTGACCCTGCCCTGCACCATTGGCTCACACTGCTTGACATTTATTTACACTTGTCCTGGAGAAGAATCCTAGAAATCCTTTCCTGTCTTATTCACTCTCTTACACTACAGTGAAGGATGGTGAGCTGCATGTGCTGTCACCTGTGAAGTGGCCTTTCTGTGGTTATCTACTCTGTGTTTCCTGATCTTTAACCTGTCTGATCTGTCCAGCACAGTGGGCATGGAGCACTGCTAGAGAAAGAGCTACATAGAAGCTTCGTCATAGCTAGAATGACTATCAGGTAGTCTTGTCATAATAATTACTATATCAACTGATCTTTATCAATATTTTTTGGAGTTCAGTGTTTATCGTGGGTACTTTTTCTTGCACTACTGGCTATTTTTTTACTATATGGTAAGCTGTACAAGGTTAACTTAATACCTTCTATGACTATTACGGATGCAAACTTAGTACTAAAGTGTCTAAGTGTTTCAGCTATTTAGTTATGGCAGCTTGTGTTTTTCAACAATATTGTAGACTAAGAATATTTTTTTGTGATTTAAATCTGCTCTTGGGTTTTTGTGACAGTGCCATAGATCAGTTTCAATATTTTGGCTTACTATCTGGTATTAGAAGAAAAGAAGAAAGAAGAAAAATTATAGTGTCTAATTAAACTATTAAAAGTTACCTCAAAAAGATACAGAAAAGCTTAGTGTAACTATCTCCCAAACAAAGGTATAAAGTAATATTTAGCCGGCTATACTGGCTTGTCAAAGCCTGATCCCGTCAGATCTCAGAAGCTAAGCAGGGCCGGGCCTGGTTAGTACTTGGATGGGAGACCACTGGGAATTCCAGGTGCCACACCCAGGTCGTCGTTGAAAATGAGAATTGGTTCTCAACCGACCTACCTGGTAAAATAAAGGTTAAAACAAAAACAATGTCTGGCCTTTCGTGGTTAGTTTCATGGTTTTTATTGTTCATGTTAATGTGATACTCAGTCTCCAAGATATTTTAGCACATTCCTGATGCTTTATTTTGAATATTGTCTGAGTATTGGTAATTGACTTCACATTTTAAAACTCCTACTAAGGAGAAGTCAAGTTATTCAAATTGGTACTCATCGTGCTTGAATGACTGTTTTGCTCAACTACTTGAGACTTTTGACCAATACTAAAGATTTGCATTGATTGGTCACTGTGCCACTGGTCACCCTAGTTTACAGTTAGCAAATAACACCCATTGGAAGCTTTTTGTTCATCAGAAAATAATTACAACTCAAAAAAATAAATAAATGTATAAAATAAATAATGACTTGCAACAATGATTTACAGATACCTTATATCTTTTGTTCAGTGGAGACAGGCAATTCCAAAGCTGAAATGATTGAAAATTATTTAAGTGAAGGTGTAAGGTGTTTAAAAACTTTCTGTATTACCACATAACATCACAAAGTGGAGCAGAGTGTTTTCAATTTGAGAGAAGAAATCAGTTAAAATATGCAGGGTTTTGTGTGAATGAAACAAACCACAACTCCATGTATGTTGGTGATGAGGCAACAACATTATGCCATCAGAAAATAGCGCAATATGGGCCCTTTCAGTCATGGTCATCACCTCACCTTTTTCATACACTTTTTACTGTGCACTTTCCATTATTCCTTAATTGGCAGCATTAATAACCTTCAATTAGGCCTATAGCTTTGCCTCTTCCACTGAACCATGTATAGGTTTTGGCATAATTATGTGTGTGCGTAGCAGCATGATGGCGACACCCTGTTCTCCGGGTTCTCTCACGTTTTTTCCACCCAAGACCAAGCGCCTAATGAGGGAGTGAAAGGCCACTGGTGAGGGGGCAGAGGCTGGCCACAACACTGTATGTGTGTGTATCTATGGATGTGTGTTTTGTAATTAAAGAGCAGTTGCAAGGGGGGGTAACTGGTTAGAAGGGGGTCACCAGTGCGAGCAGCCGGCCATATCCAACCTTTGGTCATTAAGCACAGACATGGCCAATAAAGACGAATGTGTGCGTGTGTGTTTGTGTTTCTGTCAATAGGCCGATTGGTTTTTCACTTAATGCATGTTGTACTTATTTTATACATGTCCCATTTGTTTAAGTTGACAGCTTTGCAAGTGAATGGAAAGCTTCCTGTTTTTATTGATCATATAAAATACTGCTTGTTTAGCACGTCTGGCCTCATATATTTGCAATTATTTACAATAGACTGCTTAAAATATACCGGTCCATTTTTGTTGCTATCATGAGCTCTGAAATGCTACCTCTATGAAGAAAAACTGAACAATAATAGGTGTGAACATTTTGCTACTTGCGTATAGTATGTATTTTTACACACATGTACAGTACATATAAAATGCAGATAAAATGCATACAACCATTAGGGGATGGCAATAATGATCAAACTCATATCTATTTTTAAGGAATATTCCAATCACAATGCTAACAACTTTTGACAACTCTGAAATGACAAAACTGCAAAAGTGCAGTAATGTCACTTTATACCTTGATTTTTTCAATTTCCTTTACTCCTTTATTCAATATTCAAAATGTTCAAACAAACAATGTTTATAATACAATAAATATTTCAATAATTTGTCCACAACCACACACATTATTGGGGACTTGAAGGTAGATATTTGTCCAATTTTATATTCTGATTGTATAGTTAAATTGTATGTTCTTTCAGTTCATCACAGTGCCTTACAATAGTCAGATCAGTCTCTCTCCCTTCATCTTGCTTGAGGTGTCTCATTAAGTACACCCAAACAAATGTGTATTTGTTGTTAATGTGCGGTGTTGTCTGTAGTCCCAGGTAGAGGGTGTGTTTGTGATTGCTTTGCCTGGTAGGCAGCAGCACAAGAGAAGGCAGGTGCTCCGGGCAGTGGGGAGAAGAGCTGGCTTATGTTCCCCAGCCACAGTGATCTCCCCTTGGGCATTTCAGCTTCGAGCGATGGTACAGTTAGCTCGGGGGCTCTCTCCTGGCTTATAAGGCCCCGATGATAATACACAGACTTGTACAGAAGTAGTAGAAGAGAAAGAGGTGTGTGTGTGTGTGTTTGTTTTTGCTGCTGTGTTCTGTGGGGGATCCCAACCAGATTTGTTTACTGGTAATTAATTCACCTGATTGACATAACAGCTGCTGGAGCTATGGGAAGGTGGCAGCATAAGTCTGTATTAGCTAATGTGCATGCATGAAAAGCTATGGCCTGTGCAACCCTCAGCCATAATATTATGACCACCTACAGGTTAGGTGAATAACAGATTATGACTTCAATATGGCACCTGTTAGTAGGTGGAAAATATTTGCAGTATTGGAGTATTTGTCAAGGCCTGTTTTGAATAAACTTGGAACAACCATGTTGTTTTTCTTTTGAGGGCTGTACTCAATAATTTTGAAATAGACAATAGAACAACATAGAAGAGATAACTAGCCTTTCAGGCTCACGTATGTGTGCATTATCTATCATCAGGCACCAATTAGGATTGTTCCTGTTTATTTTTTTTATACTGTAGCGTTTGTGGCAGTCCTTTTGAATCAAAGTGCAAATGTCAACTAGAACATTGAACAGAATGGTACTAAATATCCATGTCTCTATTTTTGTACAATATAATGTCTATAGTATATATCAAGGACACATTCTCACATTATCTGTGTTAGTTACTGCCTTGATAGGAATGGAAGCAAAAACATTGAATACTTTGTAGCAGAGTAAAGAAATACTTGGATATGTCCATAAATAGTACAGACTTTTGTCACTGAACAATGCACACGAGCAGAGCAGGTTATGGCAAATTTAGGCAGGCTGAACTCCCACGTAGCCTAGCAGTGTGCTAACAGAGCGGTGTCATTGTTGTTGTGGCCAGCAGGTAGCGGTGTGTTGGCCGCCTTGTCTGGACCCAGATAACAGCAGATCCATTACCCCCTGGAAGCCCAGGTCTGATCACGGCTCAGATACAGGCGCTCACTCACTGTCTGTGGGCCATGCAGCCGGCTGCTTGGCTAACTCCCCTCCACTGCAGGCTAGAGTGGATCACAAGCAGGTGGCAAGGGCCAGAGACCACATCCTGTTGCATTAAAGAGGGAGTATTACACCTCTATGGGATATTGTTAACACATAACATATTTAGATCATCATGTTACCTTTTATTGTGTTGAAAATGCTATATTTGACAAAAGCAAAATATTAAATCTACAAAATCTATAAATAGTTTTATTCAGTTATAGTTATTGACACTCTGAGTCTTTGCTCCCCTTGCTCTCCTTGCTCCCCTCACTCTCCATCAGAGCACTATCAACACAATCAGAGTGCATTCCACTAATGAAACTACTGCATATTGCTTCAGGTTTGTGACGTGGTAGTGTATTGTTTTGTACCCTGCTCTGATCATGAGTGATGTAGGCATTTGACAAATATTACAAATTTGATTAGATTTGTGTTGGAACTCATAAATAATGGAAGAATGTCCAATTGCAGGTTTTCTTAGAAATATTGCAATCTGTGACACCATTTAACATTTGAGGGAAGGCTGACATATAAATAGCTAAACTAATATAAATACATGCATTTTACAACATGTTTGTAGAAGTTTAATTAGGCTAGTAGGTATATCAGGCTTCATAATTTGATGGCAATTGTCTAACCATAAATTTGTCTTTTCAAGTTCATTTATGACACATGCCTGTAGTTAACATTCACAATGTCTTAGTAAGAACTGATCCTTTTTTTTAGATTTCCAGATTTTTACACAATCTGGTTTCAATCTACCTGAGCAAAAGATTTTTATCAGGACTGTGTCTGTGGCCAGTATTAAGTCAACCCAGTAGAACAGTCTTGAGGCAAGGCAGTTTTATTTATATAGCACAGAATAAAAAATACATTAAAATCAAAATACAAACAAATCAAAACATAAATAATCATCATAAAATAAAAAAAAGAGGGAGAGAGACATTAAATGAGAGAGAACAGTGTAGAATGAAAACCTTTCAGTCATAGGCCAGCTTAATTCAAAGAGTCTGGAAAAATACTGAATAAAATAAGCCGAACTGCAGTAAATTATAATAAAATAAAAAAAAATGTGACATCAACACAACCTTTCTGATGGTATAAACCTTCATAAACACCTCCAGTTTGCTTTGAAACATGAATAGAGTTCGTTTTCAAGGCGATCTGGTTTGTGTTAAGCGACATTCACGGACCACTGCCACAGAACAGATAATAAATTATTTAACTTGAGAAAATAGCCACTCTTTAATTGGTTTTTTAATTGATCCCATATTCAATATGTTATATAAAAGTTTGTAAAATAGATATAATTCTTATATTGTGTCCCCCGTGACCAGTGCCCATTGTAAGTAACACGCAAGTTCCAACAGTATGGAGATAATAGTTGGCCATGAGATGTTAGGATTTTCATATTTCAACATTTACTACATGTAATTAGCCTTAAAACCTACCCCACCATAGCCCAGTGTTGATGTTTAACCATGCATGAACTGCAAGTTGCAATTTACTTTCATTGAACATTTCAGATTCACCAATTCACCAAACACAAATCTTGTGATACTAGTGGTAATGTACACATACCATGCAAGGATGGAAACCTACAAACATAGAGCGCTGTGAGATATTTTCTTATTTTCTTATCTGTGTAATAATGTTGTGTCCTCATCAAAAAACAGAATCCAGAGTTGTCTTTTGTTTCATTCACACATTTAATATATAATCCGGCCGAATTCTTTTCTCAAACAGAAAACACTTTGTATATAGTACAAGTGAGCTTTGGAGACGTAAATAGACTAATGATACCTAAATAATGTAGATGAAACAAATCACAACTGCAGGTATGTTTTTGAGGAGTTAACATTCTACATGGTTAAAAGCTTAAAGAGTCTATTTTGCTTAATAGAGGACCTTTAACCGCTCTGCCGTGATACACAATGCCATCTTACCAACAAAGAACTGAAATTGGTCCTTGAGGTGTACAAACTGATTTTAAATGCGAAAGTGAACCAAATAAGCTGTATTTAGAAAGTTGTGAAAGTGTCTCGAGCAAGGACTTGACTCCACAATTACCGTATTTGTTTGTCCAGTAAAAGGAGGGGAAAAGGAGTAAGATGGTGGCAAACAGGTCAACTATCAAACCTAGTCTCCTTTCTACTCCCTTCTCTGTTCCTCCATTTTCCTCTTGTTTTTATTTTCTCTCCCTGCCTCTCTCTCTCCTCCTCTCTTTCTCCCGTTCACCGCGCTCTGGCCATGCTGATGATTGACGGCCCGAGGGTTTTAATGGGCACTGGAGAGCTGGAGCTGAGGTCGGGGTTGTCATGGCAACACGGAGAAGGGGCCCTTTTGCTGCTGCCGCTTCACCTGAGACACACGCACACAAGCACACACGCGCATCCAAGCCACGCGTAGTTACATGTCCGTACCACTTCTTTCATTGAGTCCTGTGTACTCTCTCTCCTTTTGTCTTCTCAGTCCTGTCTCTGCACTGATCATGGTACATAATGCTTTCTGATGCTCCACAGCTGCTCGAGCTTGTGTTGTGTGTGTGCAAATATACAGCACTTAACATCCTATTATGTCTTCGGCCCGATGTTCAATAATAGCTCACAGTCAAAACGCTTAATTGGGTCTATTTAAGGTCAGCAGTGTCTCTGAGAAAAGTTGCTCCTTCTTCTACTGTCTGACATAGACCGTGTCCCTAGGATGAACCAGCACCCACACATGCAAACATAGCCCCTGGGTTTTAGCATAATCTGGTAAAATGTTCAGAGCTATTGTGGTTAAATGTGTAATATTACATTTGAAGGATGGATAGTAGCAAAGAATATTTTACAATTTTGGTATTAGTTTGTATAGAAGAATGCCTAGTTGAGGGCTAGCTCTTTCTTAAGTGCTTCTCCTTGGCTTGTAACTCTACCAGTTTTTAAAGTGCAATATATTCCTACTGACAGTGTTACTATAAATGACTAATAATGTTTAAGGCCACTGACACAATAATACCATGATATCAGTTTCTAATTTAACTATATATTTAACATGAGCTGCAATATAAAATGGCGCAAATTGAATTATCATCCTCTACAGGTTAAATGACAACTTATTACAAAAAAGTCCCTCATTAAACTTAATATATAGGCACATAAAATCAGTTCAAAAGTGTAGTGTTAGTAATTGTAGTAGTCTTTCGTGTATGATGCATGATAGTATGTATGATTGTATGTATGAAAGTAAAAGAAGCAACAAGTGACTAGTGCCACTTATTTTCTTTTGAACAGTTTGAACAACTAAGAATCATGATTCTGTCTAACCTGCAAAATAATCAAAATAACCTTCATATTAACAGAAAAGTTATTTCTGATGCCTTTTTTTCACAGTCAATGAATTTTTTGTGAATAAATTAAATTAGTTAGCCTGATCTCTAGCATGTATTTCCCAAGAGTGTGCACCAAAAGCATCATGAGAATACAAAACATCTTTGACCTTACTGGGTTATGTCAGTGTTTGATGGATTAAGGTTAATAACAGATATTAATAAAATAAACATAATACTGTAAAGGTATTTAATTTGTTTTATGCCACTCATAGCACAACCAAAAGAAAGGCATTTTAGCTCATACCTATCATGGTTTTAACTACTATAAAGTTTAAAACTGTACTGTTTCAGATGACGTCACAACATACTATAGGCAAATAATATTTAATGCTTATTGGGACAGGTAAAAATACTTTTGTTATTATGCAGAATGTTGTTTTTGTGTAGAGTTTTATTGTCTAGTCATCAATAGAAATGATCGGGCTAAGCGTTTGTGAACTTAAACTTTGGATATTTCTTATGAAAGAGAAAAGCCAATGTCGATAATTGTCTAATATTCACAGTATCACATTTTAGAATCTGAAAACTTCCATCTAAGTGCATATTGGTGTATAGCATAAACATATAAATATATCTATAAGTCTTAATCTCTAAACAGACTGACATTATATACCTCCTTTGCACATACATTTTGCCTCCTCCGCTGGACTGTTCTCCGCTCACTGACCTGTCGCTGCCCTTTCAAAGAGCACTCCGTCTGTGTTATTTACCAGGCCTGTTTGTATAAATGTCTGTCTCGAGCTGGCCGTGTGAGTCCAGTGGATATGTTCATGTCCACACTGCAGTCCTCAGATTCACGCCTTGTTACCCATGTGGCCATGTAGTGTGTGTACGGGTGCAGAGATGTCTGTGGAAGTCTATGGGAGTGCATTTGGATCATGCCACACTCACTTACATGTTATGTAAGTGATGCCTGAGCCAGTCTTAGAGAGGTAGTTCAGAAATGATCAGAGGGTGGGCCAGACCAAAGATAACATTTTGGGGATAACATATTTGCTTTTTCATGGATAACTTTTGTCAAACACATCTGATTGGTCAGTAAACACAGTCAAATTCTTACATTGGAATTTTGTTACTAATAGGTCCATTCATAATTTCATTTACTAATTTTCCATTCATTAAAATATGAACATACTGTAGTTAATGCCATATAAGATGCTAACTGTGTGCTTCCTAATATGCATTATGGTTTTTCATTCATAATTTTCTATTTTTGGCAACACTGTTAAGTCATGGGGCTGTTCTTTTTTTAATTTTTATTTTTTTTATTGCATCGTCAAATACATGGAGTCTACATTCTGCATTTCTTCAATTTGTTTTCATGACGCCCTGACCAAAGCATAACTAATACTGGTGCTAACTTGACTGCTTCTAACGAAAACCAGAGCACTGAACTACACATCTGTCTCCTCCTGATGTTGAAAACCATGATAATTGAGTAGAAAAATGAAGGATTTGTTGCCAGGAATACATTTAGGAGACATGCTTAGACCAGGATGCAGACAAAGCTGAAAATGATGTAACACATTTATATTCTTCCATCCATCAATAAAACACTAGTACTTTATGATTGATATTTGTATCAATGTTACTGTAGCTCAGAGGTTTGTGGTTTCGGTCTAGACTTGGCAAATCAGACCAAAGCGTGTGTTATGAGTTGGAGGCGTGCTGTGATTCTGTCAGACTCTCATTGTTCATATCCTTATGGCTGTGGAGCAGTGACAGCTTCTTGCCCTGTTTTAGCATGCAGCCTGCTCTATAAAAGACTCTATCGATTTGTCTGTCTGTTGTGGTCGGGCACTGAATAGTATAAACTAGTTCCCCGTGTAAGCCTTAACTTTCAGCTGTGTCTATCATGAAAAAACAGTGACTACAGTGGTATCCTTTCATTTGATTTGGTAGTTTGGTTTAAGATCATCAGAAGAGGATTTATTATTGTTTATTATTTTGTATTACTACCACCACCTATCTTGTGTAACTATTTGACTTGAGTTATTGATGGGGTGAAGCTTGAATACAAGTAACAAGTTCTCTCTCTGTCATAAGTTTATAATGATCTTTTTATACTTCTAGTCTCTGTTACTATGCCTAGAACTGCTACTACTACTACTACTACAATAGGACTGTGGCTACTACTAACTACTACAAACATTTAATACTGCTACTACTAACTATTCTTTGACCCTTTATGTTCTAAAATTAGTAGAAAACATCCTTTGATTTCTTTAAAGTTGAAAATTAGCTATTTTTTAAACTGATTATTTGAACTATTCTTGTATCATCCTGAAGCTGTTTTGATCCTTTGCATGCAGATATCAAGTTGTAAATGTTGTTTTTGTTGTTTTGCTATTGCAGAGTGCGGCCGCTGCCCCCAGTCCAGTGATGGGCAACATGCCACCCAACGATGGTATGCCAGGAGGACCAATGCCCCCAGGCTTCTTTCAAGTAAGACCTTCTCTCACTCTCACACCATCCCCTCACCCCTCTGTCAGCGCTAAGCCAATCCCTCTGTCTCCTCCTCCTTTTTTAGCCTCTTTAGCTGTCTTAATCCTTGTCCAGATGTGTTCTCCTCTCTCCGCCCCATATGTCCAGGCCCGCTAACTGCTGCTGCTCTCTCCTATGCTCTGAAACTGAGTCTATAATATTCTGTATGCTTACATGTCACTCAACCTGAAACTATGCTCAAGGATAGAAAAAGCCATCATGTTAAGATCTCTGACTTTTTATGAATTTACAAACATGAGAGAAACTACAACTCCAATCAGGCTAATGCTGCTTTCAAGTGCTCTATGGATTTACATTAAATTAAATTTAATGTTTCCTGAAATGAACACTTTTATTGCCCATTGATGTGACTGTGTAGTGCTCACTTATGATGCAACAGTTATTGAGCAGCATTGATATTGACCCAATATGAAGTCAGAAAAGCTTGGTTCCTCTCAGAAGAATGCCGTTCAACAACCAAAGACAGTGATAACATATCTATTTCTACTACTCTAAAATGCACATTTATTTTTTCCACCTTTTGGCTCTTAAAGAATCATCTTCAATCACTTTATTCAGGAATAAATACCATGAATATAACTCAAAGTGAAAACTCCCAGTGACTACAGATGTACTGTTTCTCTTGCTATCAGGTATTAAAATGTTGACAAAAGAAAATCTTTGATACTTGACACCAATTTCAATTTTCCAATAAAAACACAAATTTTCAGTTTTTATACAACTGAATGAATTTTTTAGATTCCGTTGCAGTCTTATACTACTTCATATAAATCAAGACCATTCTAAAACTAAAAGGTTGAATTTTGTCCTATAAAGGATGCAGTATCAATACCTGCTCAGATTAGTTATGATATCATTCAATCAATTAGTATATGTGTTTTAATTATTATTATTCATTTTTTGCATGCCTATACTACATATGAGCCCACTGATTGCCTTGTTAAAGACCATCCTAACAGTGGAGTGATGTGCAGAGGAGTGTTTTTGCTGGTCTGGGTGGCTTCACTAATTCTTCCTGTCATCGCGGCTCTCTGAAGGCTGTCTCTGAGGCTGGCGAGGTCACACACGCTTTCACTATTTTCATCACACATATCCCATCGCCCCCTCCCCTGCCTGTCTCCTCCTGCAAACACGTGCTTATAAAAGCCCTATCTGACACTCTGACACACATTAAACTAGTAACACATTTGAATATCGAAGGTTTTTAAGTATCTGCACCCCAATGATTCTCTCCGTATTGCTCCAGGTGAAAACAAAAATGAAGAAAGAATGGCACTTATGCGTACAGTGCTCACAATATCACAGGGAAACTTCCCTTCATGACATTAAAGACGAAAGCTTGTGCGGTATGACTTATACAAAAGAGAAAAATATGAAAGACTACTCAGTTTCAAAAATGTTAAAACAGAGTAGAGGAGCCACGTGACAGCAAAAGGGTTTGTAAAGCTGTGTTATTACGCGTTTTTCACTCTTTAACCTATCAGATATTGAAACTTCACTGTTATCATGCACTTGTGATAAAATCCACATAATTAAATTCAAAGATTTTGTGACTGTATTATAATAAAGTGATGACATAATGATTTAAATGTGTAGTTTTGCATTCCATGATAACAACTTCTCAAATTTGCATATCGGGCATTTAGCATACCTATAATTTGCTAGTCTTTGTCAGTGCAGGTTGATTGACAGCATGTTGTAGAGAGAGGGGTCGCGGGGAATGTAAATGATGTATGAGTAGCGAGGAGGCCAGGGAGAAAGCTATCTGATGGGACTGCGTGAGTAACATGTCTTTCCATAAATAGAGTGTGCCTGGCAGGAGACAGACAGACACGGGCAGGAGAGAGGGGCAGGACAGAGGGGCAGGAGACAGACAGGCAGAAGAGAGGGGCAGAAGAGAGGGGTAGAACAGAGGAGCAGGAGACTGGGAAGGGTGTTTTTCTGCTCTTGTTTTCTTCACTGCTGACCTCAGCTAATCACAGCAGCAAAGAAAACTAACAGTCAAAAGAGCTTGCACTCTAAAACATTTTTCACCTTAGTTATTTTTTTACATGTTCACAGAAAATTGGCCTTTTTGCAGAGAAATATAAAGTTTAAAAATGTTGTGATGTCTCATACTCTTGTTTGGAAAGCAGAGTCTTGCTTTAACTACAGTATACATTACTTTTATGTAATTTATTTATCAACAAAGTGAAGTGAAGTTATATGTTGCATAATAATTTAGCAGATTACACTAAATATCTAGATTTTAGGTTATTCAATGGTTATGATTGTACAGGCCATGCTATAATTGTGAAAATGAAAACTAATTGTAACAAAGCATTAAGTTCTTATAGGTCCACCTACTCATCCAAGTAAGTCATCCTTAATGTTAAGTATTATGCTTTTTATCTGTCTGTTCATATCACATCGACTTACTTAACTTTTAATTCTCACACAATAATCCATTAAACAAGTTTATTGATGGAAGTATGTAGACACGCATTTCTTTGGTGTGTTGATGACATTTACATCTAGCTGATTTATACTTGCAGCCCACATTAACAGTAGTGGCTACAGTATTTGCAGCTCCTTTTTACTCTCAGGTGAAGTATGAGAGGAAATTCCCATCTTGAGATTTTACTCATAGTTTTCATATCAGCCCTGTTGCATTGGAAGTAAGGTCAGTCGATTCATAACTGCAGACATATTTATAGCTTAAACCCTGCTATAGTGCTCTGAATGGATTTCATTTTGTTCAGCAGAATTTCACATCTTTTGGGAGATTTTTCATTCTAAACGTATCCCTTCTTGCGTGCCTGGCCTCCTTTTCTGTGACATTCCCTCTTCTTCCTTGTCCAAATGCTCTATCCCACTCTAGCACGCACATATTGCTTGGGTGACACATCCTTACTCACCAGCTGTGTTGTGTGCGTGATGCGTTCACGTGCACACTGTTATTGCAGACGTTTGTTTTCCCAGGTGAAATAGTGCGGTAATTAACATAGGTGACCCAACTCTGTTATTGGCTGTGGCCCTTTGAGAGGTGGATGAGGGTCAAAGCAGAGACATTGGAGAAAGGTGGTCAGGCAAACAGGGCACCCATTCCCAAGTTTCTCCAATCTGAACCAGGAAGATTAGCCCTGTGCAGTAATGAATGTGATGTTGGTGTATTATTCGATGCACCTGCTTCTGTTGCCCATTTGTGCTGCTTTACTATTTTCCTTTGTACGTTGTAGGGTTTTCAACAACCAAGGGACTTCCTGATGTAAATATTTTCTCCACAATTATTGCAACTGTGGTTAGACTTTGGATTTTTGTTTTAAAAGCAAGATTGATTTTGCAGTTCACATTTGAGAACATTTAAATCCTAAACTAATGCAGTATCTACATTTCAAAACGTGTTTGAAGGGATATAATCTACAAAGTAAACAAGGTGTTTCCCTTAAAAAGCTGGCCCATATTAAGTAAGTTGGCTCCAATAAAGTTGGTGTGTGAAGTAAAGGTCCCTAAATGAAAATAGATCTTTATGTTTAAAGATAGATAATGCCAAATATTCTCTGGTCTTCTCTGGTGTATTTGTCAAATAATGTCTGCGATGTCTTCCGACCTCTCTGCCTATGCAGTGGCACATCAGGTACTCAGAGGGCCCATTGCACTCCATTAAGAAGCAGTTAGTTTAGTTTAGCCGTCATTCTTCTAAACTGTGATCACTTCTCGTTCCAAAAAAAGATCCAGAGTCAAGGGCAGCGTGTTTTAGAGCAGGTAATTGCAGCTCTTCAGGGACAACAAGCAAAAAGAGCACAACAAGAGGATTAGGTTTGATTACACATTTAAAGAACAAGCAACCAGATATCAAAGACGAATTTAAGGAGCCGTTCAAAGCCGACACATGGCAGGCACATGGTGAATTAGGGAGACATCTGCTCTGTCTGATTTATTTATCAAAGGTAAGTCTGAGCCCCGAGTTCACAGTGGCCAGTGGTCTTACAGGGATGCAACAGAAATGTGGAGGTAGAGTTCTTCATGAATTAAAGAGTGGCAAATGGCGACTGAAGGACTACTTAATAGGTATATATGGTAGTGGTATAGTATGGTATAGTGTATGCAGATGTTTTAGAAACCTAAGGAAATGTGAATGTTTTGGATAACATTATCTTTAGTTTTAAAATTTTAACATCTTTAGTTTTAACATCTTTAGTTTTAACATTTTTAGTTTTGTTGTGAGAATTTCAGATAGACACTGAATAGGCTATAAGTAGAAATTTAGCTTTTTAAAATTGCTTTTTCACTAACTAAATGGTAATATGCTCTGTGTAGTTTTACTATAGAGTTTTATTATTACAAGGTAGTGGGCTTTTTTTTCTTTTACAGTTGCAAAACAATGTATGCACAACATGCTATATTTGTACAGATTCTTTAAAAACTAACACATTAACTTTACTATAGTAATATAGTATGTCTCAAATGGCTTAGAGCCTTCTTGGGTTGGCCTGGCCTCTCTGAAATCCTGGGTTGCTGCAGGACAGAAGGATAATTACAGGTTCTTAGTGGTTTTTGGGGCCACGTAACATCAGCTTGCATTGGCCAAACTGTCAGACTCAAGACAAAATAAGATTCTGTTCATTTCCTTAACCAATTTTTAACACATAAGAAAAAAGTTGTGTCACGCCAAAACTTAAAAAAAACAAAAAACCTCCCCTTCTTCAATTGAGGAAACTGCGCATCTGGAACTATTTTGTTGCCCCTCATTCTTGCATCATTGCTCTGTTACAATGGTTGATCTGCATTTCAGAAGAATACCAAGTGCCTGTTTCACGTAACCCCCCAGTAGCTTTACAGTAGTTTACACTCATTGACAAGTCACTTTAGATAAACAATGCTTTGAATGTACTCTTTGTCTCCGGTTGGTCATGCCTCATCCCTATCAGTTGCGACTTTACACTGAGTTTTATCTGTTTGTTGGTGTGGCATAA
The DNA here is from genome assembly GCA_030686955.1 of Odontamblyopus rebecca. Taxonomy (NCBI): domain Eukaryota; kingdom Metazoa; phylum Chordata; class Actinopteri; order Gobiiformes; family Gobiidae; genus Odontamblyopus; species Odontamblyopus rebecca. Next base: position 19,839,747 of record CM060660.1, on the reverse strand, counting down.
GAACCCCAAACGCACTACCCCTGTGTGTGCATGTATCAACTGGAGTGCTCCCCCTTAGCGACACAGCAGATCACAGATATATAAATCATTTGGTGCCATCCTAACTTGTTTAAACGGCTGTCAGCATTTCTGTGGCTGTCCTTTGGGAGAACGCACACTCCTGATAGCACGTTTCCATCTCCAAGGCTGACGTGTTGCCATGCCATATACCGTGAGCAAGCAGGAGCCCCCGCCACTTCTGCCTGCCGCTGCCAACGACACTCTCCCTGGAATGTTAAGGAATGACAATGAGGGAAGGGGGTGCTGCTGTGCCGTTCCTCCTGGCTTTGTTTGTTGTGTTCACTGATGCATTCTGCTTTGTGTTCCTGCTCTGTGTTTGTGTGTGTATGTGTGGGCCTTAAAGTTGTAGAGCAGATACACACTGCCCTCTAGTGGCAGTGGATGATAAAGAGAATAGACAGCTGTATCTGCCCGGTGCCACAGCCGTATCTTTCTCTCTTTTCCTCTGTTCATGGTCCATGCAGGCCAGCGATGTAGCTCTTCCTTTAACAGAAATGATTTAGGGGGGGTTGTTGATGGGTTGGTGGTACTGTGCCAAGCTGTTATCTCCTTAGCTGGGTAGAAAATGATTTTATTAATTGCTTCATTTAACGCTCCCCATGCCCCCTCCTCCTCCCAAGTACACAAATAACTGCTCATACTTGCACACACATGCGCATGCACACACCAAGAAAGTGACATTTCCAAACTGGCCTGACTTCCACCTCTGTGTCAGTTAAGACGCACCTCTTCCCTCCTCCTGCAGGGATCCAGGGAGGAAACAGTGTGGCCATAAAGACCATTATGCTGGCCCATTTACATGTAATGGCAGGGCCCAGGGACGCCCAGTCAAAAAAGCCATGCTCCATTATGGCACATTATAGACAAGAGAAGGAGAGGAGTGCTGTGTGTGTTCCAGCTCTGGGGTGGTACATGGGTTAGGTAGGACTTGCTCTTACTTTACTAGTCGGTGTGACCAAGCAGTTCTTCTTGTGGATTAATTAAATGTACTTTTTTGTGCAGGTTTGGGCACTGCATCTTTTCAATGTGATATTAGATGCCCTAAAAAGGACTTCACTTTCACGTCCACTGCATATTGTGTAAACTGATTATATACATATACCGGTAGTATGTACCCTGCTGTTGATATGCCAATGGGACACATGATTTATTACTAAAATATTGTCCAGTCCATTCATCTGAAACACTTGAAAGGAGGCTGCTCATGCATTTTGGGTGGAGAAAAAGAGTGCAACTGGGTCAGTGCGCTAGGATCCCGCGGGAATATCTTGTTAGAAGTGCACACACTCTCTCTCTCTCTCTGTCTCTCTCTCTTTCTCTCTTTCTCTTTCTTTCATTCTCTCACTCTTTATTTTTCTGACACACACACACACACAAACGGGCTTGGCAGCAACAATAACCTCAGAGGTTAGACGGCGCTAGTGCTGCATTAGCCTTGGTGTGAACCTGCTGAGAGACCGTGCGAGGTGGGGCATCTGGTGTTAACCACCCAAAACACACAGCGGCACTGGCACAAGCATCATCAAATACTGACTGTGTGTACAACTGAACCCACATCTCCTCTGCAGAGATTATTGGCATGCTGAGCAACATGTGGCTGGCTTAAAATCATTTGTCTCCAAGATGAGCCCACTCCCTTAGGACAATTAGATTAATCATATCGATGTAACAAAAAGCTATTAATAAATACTACAAAACCAGTCCAGGGAGATTTTTGTAAATTTTTGTAATACTGACATTGTATCAAAACATTCAACTTTAGAAAGTTAGGAATGTGAATGCCACCTGATGCCAAAATGGGCACTGTAGGTTTCGATGTTGATCCTATATCCTGGTCAGTGGTGGAATGTAAAGTAGTAAAGTATAGTACCCAAGTATACATTACTCAGGTATTTGTAGTTTACTTAAGTTCATTTAAAAGTCAATACTTTTTATTTTTACTTCACTACATTTGAGAGCAGGTATTTGTACTTTCTACTCTCCTACATATTTGAACAGGACTGAAAAGTAGCACTATTTTTGTATTCTGGTTTGAGACCTGCAGAAAAGTCTGAGGAACTATTATTAACATGTTAATTTTAGTATACGACATATACAAATAAAAACAGCTAGGGTAAAACAGATATCAATTCAGTTGTTTCTCCTGAACAAAATTCAACACAAATCTGTCATTTTATTAGATCCAACAATCTATACAAAATACTTTTACTTCTTACTCTTTAAATACACTTTTAAATTCATACTTTTACTGAAGTAAAATTAAAAATATCATATTAAAAAATCCACTTGAGTATTTTTTGCTCTAGTATCTGTACTTATATTTAAGTAACAAAATTATTACTTCTTCCACCACTGATCCTGGTGGAGGCCTTCCTGCATACAAGATTCACACAAGTAGCCAGTCGGTGGTGTCTTAGAATGTTTTATTAGTCAACTAAATATGGAGTTAGAAATGACTGGACAGTTTCAACTGTCTTCTGTCTCACTTATGAAAATATTATTTACCCATAGAGATTCGCTGATATGCGTTCTTTCATGGCCAATGCCAATTCCGTTTGACGTTGACCTCTGCCAATATTTTTGGCTCATATGTTGGGCAGATTTTGATCTTCCCCAAATTATCAAATTAGAATTCAGAATGAATTCCTCCGCAACCTTGTTTTACTACAAATTGTGTAGAGATCAGTGTAGTCATGTTTCTGCAGTACCCTCTTAAAAGTGTTTAAATAAAGCTGTATATATTTTTCATGCACATTTGGGCAGCTGGTTGGGTCAAATAAAATATCGGTGTCTGTTGCAGATTTAAGGCCAATAGCTGATATGCTAAAAAGTGCAATTATAGGTTTGATAGAGCTCCTGCCAGTGTTAGACTTCCATTTAGTCAATTGATGGACAAAGCGTCTTTAGTCCCCTACAGTCCTACCTTTAATTCTACTTTTACATTTTTGTTTTATTAATGTCTGTATATTGTATTGTCTGTTTGCAGAATATGGCAATTTACTTAACTGTGCTTTCTCTCTCCCAGGGCCCTCCAGGATCACAGCCTTCTCCACACACACAGCCTCCCCCTCACAATCCCAGTAACCCCATGATGGGCCCTCATGGACAGGTAAGAGCCAAACACGTCCCCTGCACTCCCCAGTTTCAGCCTTATCTGTTCCGATTCAGCCACAGTTAACTGTACAGAGCAAATGGCTCACGTCCCTTGTTGTGCTAAGGGATAGGTCCGGCTGTGTTGCCGATGGTGGATTGGATGAATAATTTAGCTGCACTGGTCCAGCTGTAAGGAGGTGAGGTGCGTCTGGAGGGCCTTCTCTCTGCCTCAGCCCAGCCCTCACCATCCCATAGTCCATCAATAGACCATTAATATTGCAGCATGGCCCGACACAGAGCAGCTCCATGCACAAACATACTACAATACGGTCAAAAGAGGGGCATGTATCAATGGAAGAACAGATTTATATGTAAAAAGCATTAAGAATATTTTACAATATTATAATAGAGAATAGAGATGGGTAATCACATAATGATTTTTGAGTGTCTAGATCACTTTTTATTTGATCACAATTTAGTTTTATCACCAATAGGATGCATGGATGGGAAACATGTGTTTGTGTATAGAGCGTGGTAAAGTGGCTCATATGAAATAATCAAAATAGCAAATTGTCATTGGACCACGATTCAACCCTGTTAATATATGGCTTTCCAAAAATGTATTATACTATCTTTTGGATGCCTTCCTTAAAAAAATATTCTGATAATTATGCTTAACTTTTTTTTCTTACATTTTGTTTTCAGTTTTTGTCATTTGATGTTTAAGTAACTGCAACTGCAACATACTCTGTTTTACTCTTTGCATTATTTACTAGTTCAATACAGCATCTTCTGATATGTATATTTTTTGTGAACTAGTCCACCAGACCATCCGGTAAAACAGCTGTGTGTATTACTTTCATAGAATAATAACTATACATAAAAGAGCATAACCTGTGGTATAGTAGTAATAATAAGAAACAAACTACCCTCCCCTGCTGCGATATTGACCTGTTTATCCAACAAAAACAATTAGCCCTTTTCACAATATACTTTTATTATGAATAAGATGTCTCAATACTCCTATAAATCTTGCTAATCAAACATTGATAGAATTGCCTACAAAAATAAAAACATCTTAAATTAATTTCTGAAAAGACTTTAGCTCCCCCTGCTGACATGACATAAGATACTGCTTTGCTTGTGAATAAATCCATTGACATGTTTTCACAGTTTAAACTTAAACCTCGTAGCGTCCTGTATTTAAGCACAGCCTTGATGCTGTCAATATCCAACAGTGATCATGTCCTTCACCTGTCCTCTGCAGCCGTTCATGTCACCACGGTACCCCGGTGGTCCCCGGCCCTCACTTCGAATGCCAAACCAGCCTCCAGGGAGTATCCCTGGGTCACAGCCCCTCCTGCCAAACAGCCTGGACCCCACCAGACCGCAAGGTACTTTCAGAACTAGATTGGCTGATATTAATTCTCACTATGATTCATTTATTAATTTACATGTCTAATTTCAGGACATCCAAACATGGGTGGTCCAATGAGAATGAATCCCCCACGAGGGATGGGAGGCATGGGCCCACAGGTAAGATAAAGAACATTTCAAGTACTGGAAAAAATAATTAAAAAGCTCTACTCTTGATTCTTCCACAAAGTTAGAATTAGCACCTGTGTTGTTGGTATTAAACAAACCGAACATGGTTTGGCCGTCCTCATAATTCTATATTTCAGTATCACAGTACTTTGATGATTTGCTCTTGTTATTGTGCAGCCTCTTAATGTGGATTCTGGTATTCCAGTCTACTTTATCACAACCCCAATGACATAGTACAAGCTGATTTCATTATCTGATGCTTAGAAGTTAACTTTTTGAATATTATGTTGTTGTATGTGATTCTAAACCTATCTTCCCTGGGTTGATTGTTTCCTCATTTAAAGGCAGACACTCTCTGTGCCCTAACCCCCATATGCCACCACAGCTCGGTCACTTTGGCACTGGCCACTGCAGCAGCTGGTGTGGCATCTGCTTGACAAGTGTAATCGTGTGCTGAACAAAACTCTTCCTCTGAGTGGAGCTGCTCTCTGGCCTGCCTCTTCTCCATCACAAACATATGAACAATAACATACATGTGGTGGCAGCCAAAACCTCCTACTGTGCGACCATGAACATATACATGCAAACACACCAAGGAGTGTGGGGAAGCATGTCCAGCTGTCTGTCCTGGCGTACAACCAGATACATATAGATAATGAAAGTGTAGTTAATGTGACATGAGGCTGGCTGACCTTAGTTAATATTCATTCTGTTCTGGTCTTGTCTTTTACAGAACTATGGTGGAGGGATGAGGCCTCCTCCAAACTCCATGGGGCCAGGAATGCCAGGCATGAACATGTATGTGCTCTAAACTATCAAAACCTAATCCAAACGTATTTTATTATTGCAACAAATGCTCATTATTCTGTCTGCATGCAGGGGTCCTGGTGGAAGAGGTCCATGGCCAAACCCTAACAACAACTCGGTGAGTTTGATAATTGTACTATTTGAATACTAGTATGTCTAACATACATAACATCCGTGTTAAATATAATATGTTTAATGTAATGTTTATGCTGTGCTTGTTGCAGATAGCATATTCATCTTCATCTCCAGGGAACTATGTGGTAAGTGACTTATCTTCAAGCAACATAAGACCTTTAGCCATATATGTTTTGTCATAAGTGACATCAGACACACTGACATAGGGCTCACTTCTCTTCTCTTCTTCCCCTCAGGGCCCTCCAGGGGGAGGCGGCCCACCAGGAACTCCCATCATGCCTAGCCCTGGAGGTGAGTTCCTCACTTCACTTTGTTTTCAGATGTCTGCTTTTATCCTCTGTTCACTGAATGGGGCTGTCTGATGCATCAAACCTCTCTGTCAGACACATCTCAGCATAAGCATTACTTTCTAAAATTTCACTTTACTATTCATTTCAAGTAACATGTTGTATGATTGTTTAGAAAAATCATGTTGCATAAAAGTCAGTTAGTAAAATTTCATATTTTTCAGAGCATAAATTGTGAACTTAAACTTTCAAATCTAATGTGACTGTGGAGGATTAGCTGAGAACATAACACTGTGCCGATATCCTGTAGATGTTCTGTTTCTCTTGGCCTGTGGAGAGCTTCTTTTGTGGCCACTATTTATTATTTATATATGTGCCTCTATTGTGATCCGTTGCTGGGCAACCTTTTGCACGAAAAGCTCTTGCACGTACATTGGGAGGGAAAACATATTTCCATTGCAGTCGCCAAGACTCCGCAAACACTCATTCACACAAAAACATGAACACACAAATGAGGCACCCTCCTACTCAGAGCAGACCTCTCTTTCAGCCCCTAACAGAGGCCCGAAATAGACACATTATCTTAAGACACAGAACTATCTTTATATGAGGCCATATTATAGACTATATGACAAACACTTTCCATGCTTGCCAAATACTCGTCTTTAAACAGATCCGATTATTTTTGATGTTACAAATTACGTTTTCACACAGATTCAACAAACTCAAGTGAAAACATCTACACAATGATGAATCCTATTGGTCCAGGTGGAAACAGGCCTAATGTGAGTAAATATATTTATTTGCATTTATTTTATTTCTGATACAAATAGTAATGTATAATCTGCCTTTAGTTCCCGATGGGTCCTGGCCCTGATGGGCCCATGGGTGGAATGGGAGCAATGGATCAACATCATATGAACGGATCATTAGGTGAGTTTTAAAATAACTAAATCTGGCTTCTGATATGTAAACATTGCATACACAAGTTGAGTAAGTAATACACTTCTGCCCCCTCCTGGTTCATGGAGGAGATACTCCATTTCTACTTTATATTGATTAAAATAAAAATAAATGAGTGAGGCAGAGTAGGCCCTCTTGTTTTGTGGATTGGACACCTATGATTGTTGCTTATTTGTATCTAAAACAAAAAGATAAATTAATTGATTATCTTAAAGAATGTGTAAAAAATGTTGTTTTTTTTCTAATTTAAGTAACATATGTCATTGTTGTTTTTTTCCAGGTTCAGGTGACATGGATGGGTTGCCAAAGGTGAGAAAACATTCCAGTGTATTACATTTGCATATATCAGTATTTTATTAATGCCTTTTAAATATTTTGCAGAACTCTCCCAACAACATGGCAGGCATGAACAATCCGCCCGGCACTCCTCGGGATGATGGTGAAATGGCAGGCAACTTTTTAAACCCATTCCAAAGTGAAAGTGTAAGTACCTATTCAAACCCTGCCTTTACATAAAAAATAGAAAGTTTCTTTCTGGTATAAATTAAACTCTAGAACAGTTAGTTTTTTTTTTTTTTTAATAATTGTTGCTCTTATAAACTTTAGTTATAAAATAAGAATATTTGTTTTGGTTGTTCTAACACATTTCCTTCTACCTCTTTTTATCTCCTCACAGTATTCACCCAACATGACAATGAGTGTGTGATTTTTTTAATATATATATTTTATTTTATTTGACCATCTCCCCTGTTCTTACAACCCTCACCCATCTGCCCTGTTGCGTTACTCTCCTCCATTGCCTCTCCACATGGATGGTGTGCTGTGCAACTCACACTCTGGGGATGCCACTGGAACATAGGACTCTCAAGCCCCTTTTGTCAAAGCCTGTAAAAAGGATGAGGATATAAAAGCCAGAATCCCGGATTACACAAAAGGAAAGTCTTCTCCCATGTACTGGCTAGGACTTGCCTTGGACATTGAACCTCCTCAACTGTCCTTCCTGATCCATGCTCTGCCATCAGGGCTGGCACTGGAGCTCATTTCACTTACACTGACTTTGACTTTTGAGGGAATGCAGTAGCTAACTGAAAACTGCTACTGCTGAGTCGAGAAGAAAATATGGACTACTAATGTTATTTAGGACAGTGATTTTCATGAATTGTTTCAATGTCTGTTTATTATATTGTTGATATAATTTTCATTATTGTTATTATTGATCTAATGTAGTTATTAATTTCTGCCAAGGGCACATTTTATTCAGCATCAGCATCAAGGACAAAATAAGCACACAGTTAAAAATGCACAATAATTTCCTGTTTACATAAATTTAGTTACTTTATTATATCTCTTTGTATCTCAGTAAGTCTGACTTAACATACCTCTCCTAAAGCCTCCTCAGAGCTTGTAGCTTGCATCTACTATACTGTATGTCTGTAGCACAATGTTCACAGATCTTTGAACATCTTATCATTCATGGTGAAATAAGCAATTTTCATTTCAGTTAAATATTTATGTGAAACAACTTCACAAATTAGTCATCAAATAACCCCGTCAATATGCTGCCTTAAGTGTCAAGAGTCTGATAAATTGCTAAGATGGTAGATAAGATAATTGACCTGTTGTGCATCAGTAGATTTTGGTCTTGTATGTATAATCTTTTTTTTCTTTTCTTTTTTTTTGTTACTGAGAAAGTGGCTGGTGAATCTTAAAAGAAAGTTCCTCCCTCACCATTACTCTCTGTTCTAATTTGAACCTCCATTCTAACTCATACCTTTACTGGAGAAGCAAATGGATTCTCCATCACACAGCTGTATTTGCAGATCATAATTTTTTTTTTTTTTTACCACACTATGTTTAAAACTCAGCAACTAGTCCACGTGCACAGGAACCTTGATGGAGCTCTTGTACTGATGGGACTTAAGTGTTGGACTTTGGGATATCAGACCACCATGTCAGCCAACATGCAAAGGGCAAGACTTCCTTTTGGGCATGGGGATTCCTTGGACTGAATTATTTTTCAAATGTATCAGTTTCTGTCAGTCATTCTGTCCCTGTTTCAGCACTTATTTTTTGACTTTGGTAAAACAATCTACCTTTGTAGCCTCTGCAGATACTGGTTCTATATTTATCAATTTTCTGATAGAAATGTGAACAGATTTATAGCTGAAGTTGAACAGGGACATCTCCAGGTTTGGGCTGTCAGACAAATGATGGCTTTTAAAGTAGTGACACACACCACCCCTTCTTTACCCACCTATCCTCAACTCCTGAATGCCTCTACCCTATTCTTTAATTTTGTAAATAATGTATAATGCATTTTGATATCATTGACATGTTTTGATATGTCAGTCACTACCAATGAATACAGCGCAGAGTAAATTATAAATAAATGTCATTTTTTGCATAGAGAAGGATGTGCTGACTATTTGGCAGACTTTCCTTTAAAAAATGTATTGTACAGTGCTGCATTAACTGCTGACTGTATGACGTGTATGTTGAGTACGGGACAGAGAGAGGACAGAAGTGAGGGAGAAAAAGGTGCACAACATGTCCTCCATCTTCCCTTGTGTCTTTGTAAACATTGTGCTTGGAAAATGAGCAACATGTGACCTCAATTTTTTTAAATGAAGGATTTTTAAGATGGATTCTAAAAAATATCTTAAAATTTATAGCACAAAAATGTTCGATTTTTGTAGGGCAGACTGTGTCCTTGGCTTTGTGATTCTCATAGACATAATGATGGTGTATAGATTTAACTCGCACCGATCCTCTCTCAGTCCCGTGTATATCGATTGTCGGCCATCTCTGTACTTCTATTGTGATGTATAATACTGTACCATTGGGAAGATTTGCTGGCGGGGTGGTGTGGTTATGTTGACTCTGGGATGGGTGGGTTTAAAGGGAGGGGGATATAAATGATTCTCCTGTACTGTTCATGGTCCTTTCTAATGACACGGCAGTATTCAATATGAAGCAGTCTGTCTCTTGGGTTTGCTTTGTATTTCATGGTAGGATAGTTCAAATCTTGTCTTAGGGACTTAGGTGTCTTGTCTAGTTAATAAAGATGTTCTTTGTATGTTTCTTTATAATGTAAAGTTTCTTTAGACTGAAAGAAAACAGATAATTTGCTTATCAAAAAAGAAACAATGCATCAGTAATAAATGTCATTTGATTTTTTATTATGTGGTTGCTTTTATTTTGACAAATGTCTGTCTTTGCTCATCCAAGGACGATCATGATGTACCTGTATAATGATGCATGGCTCATGAAATACTCATGGGTTATTATATTCTTAACTCCATCTGCTGCAGAGGCTAATCAAATTTGATACACCTCCTGTAGTAATAAAAAATATAGTATAAACAGTCTAAAACAAACAAAAAATGTTTACTTTATACAAATACTCATATACAGGACAATAGATAACATAACACACACCTAGGTCTTTAATGTATGTATGATGATAAATGTTCTAATAGATCTATGGTTATATCTAATCATCCATCAGTATCCTCCCTCTGATGAGGTCTGACTGACGTGGACCAATAGAAACACAGCAAGTCAAGGTTAACAGGAAGTAGCTTGTTGACACAGAAACGGAGTTAGCTTAGGACGGTGTACAGGAGCATGTTTATGTGTTTTAGTTGTAGATTTGCTGATTTGACACAGACGACTTCATTCCTGCTTTCAAGGGGACAGCTAATACAAGACCAAAACCAGCGCCTCCTCAGATAGTTAAGGTAATTTTCTGTAAAAACACTTAACACCGAGCAAGTTAGCATTATGAATGGGAGGCAGATTAAAGCTAACATAACACTGCTGCCATTATGCTCACGGTTACGCTGCTCGCCACAAACTGGTCGTTCGTTTAACGTACAGAAATTTCTGTAAACGTGTGTTTGTTTGTGTTGTTGCTTAAATCTTTATATATGGTTACCTGCAAGTCTTTGGCAATGATGAGATGCTAAAGGGTTTCATAGGTTAATTAACAGAGGGAATATATTTTCAGTGTGAAATGGATGAACCCATAGACACAACTGGTGGAGAAGAAACTAAAGTTAACGCCAAAGCAAAGAAGAATGGGAGGACCTCGTTGCTGGACAGCGGGGAGGACTTTGAGCTTCTGAATGAAGATGACCTCGAAGATGATGAGCCTCCTCCTCTGGAAGATACTGGGAGTCCAACTGTCCAAAAAGAGCAAGACAAAAATGAGAGTCCCCTGGATTCAAGCCCTATAGATGAGTGGCTGGATGTTTTAGGTATGTTCAAGATGCTTTTTAATAAGGAACATTAAGTATATATTTGCACTGTCTACATCAGGTAACGATCAGCTGAAGAAAAAAGTACTGGTGCCAGGTAAAGGACGAGATAGTAGACCGCAAAAAGGACAAAATGTTAAAATTAGTCTGAAGACCACTGTAAGTGATGGCACCATTGTATTGGAGATATCGTACTTATCGTTCACTTTAGGAGATGGTGATGTCATCCAGGTAAACATATTTTATATTAAATCTGAGTATAGAACAATAATAGCGCATATATATATATATATATATATATATATATATATATATATATATATATATATATATATATATATATATATATATATATATATATATATATATATATATATATATATATATATATATATAAAAATTTCTTATCAAATGTCTTCATACAGGCACTTGACCTCACAGTGCAGCTTATGGAATTAGGAGAGAAAGCTCTAGTACTTACTGATGCAAAATATGCATATGGTTCTCAAGGAAGGTAGGATACCAAACTTTTAGATATATTATATATATATACAAATGCAGTCACATTCTTTTGCACTCAAATGACTTATTGTGTTTTACTAGTTTTGACCCTAAAATCCCTCCAAACACTGAGCTCTCATTGGAGGTGGAATTGCTGGAGGTCACTGATTCTCCTGACCTGGAACTACTGCCCCCTAAAGAAAAGATTGCCCTGGCTGATCATAAAAGAGAAAGGGGCAATGCCCACTATCAGCGTGGGGATTATGCTTTTGCTGTGAACTCTTATAGCATAGCCATGCAAATAACAGATTCTAGTTCAAAAGGTAAGTTTATTTTTACATTTTCTATGTCTTTGTTTTACAAGTTTTATAACCCCAATGCTCCTTTTGCAGTTGATATAACTACTGAAGAAGAAAATGAACTTATAGATGTCAAAGTTAAATGTTTAAACAATATGGCTGCTGCTCAGCTTAAACTTGATCACTATGAAGCTGCTCTTAAATCCTGCATCTCAGCACTGTCACACCAACCGGAAAACGTGAAAGCACTTTTTCGAATGGGAAAGGTGAGCATGATGTGTATTTATTTTTAGTTTATTTTTAATGATTGATGTTATTTTTTTGGTAAGGTTTTGGCCTTGCAAAGTAACTACACAGAAGCTATTCAAACTTTGAGGAAAGCACTGAAATTGGAACCGAGCAATAAGGTACTGTGTTTAAGACTTTTATTATTGTTTTCTTTGTGTTCCGCTATTTCACCACTAGATGGTGCTAAATGTTAATTTTATTGATAGTTTGAAGCATATGTATAGATGTGCTGAATCAACCTTTCTTAGAATTTGTGTGGTGGCGTTGCCACTGTTAGGAAGTAACTGAATACACCGAAAACAATGAAAATGCATATTCAAAATTCTAATTTTGAGTAGCTTTATTCTGGCACAATTATTCTTTCATTTAGTGACTTTCAGAATTCAGTTACTTTCCTAAATTAAAAATGTTAAATACACGGGAGTAATTCATCTTGCAAGTTTAGCTTTGAACTGCATGGTATTAGTGAAAAAGAAAGACAATAGAAAATACAGACTTAATACTTAAAAACAAAATTAGAAACTTGCGTTACTTACGTTACTAATTACATGATGAGAAATGAATGCAAAAATATATAATGTAATACAAAAATAAAGTTGTTTGTAATTATATATCATGTTATTTACACTATAAATGAAGGCAACTTGATCTAAAAGAATTCTGAGTATTCAGAATACAGTAATTTGATTAAACTATGTAACTGAATACATTACGCAATACATCTTAATGCATTTCACATACAAGTATTCTTCCAGTCCTGCTGCTCGCTGTTTGTCAAAACCTGTTTACATTTACATAGTACACAGTTGTTTTTCACTATACAGTTTTTACAGCAGTTTTTTAATTACCAGGGTCAATTTCCAGCCAAAAGAGTTATTACTGAATTTAATTATTTCTTACAAATTTGTATGGGGATTTTGTCATTAACAGTATGTATGCGTATCCATTATGGACCTCAGTGTGTAGGCTTCTTGGATCAGCTGTAAGCTGCAGCAGCAGCATATTTGTGCCCAGAATCCCCCTACGCCAATCTGTGAAACAACATGTGCACTGGCTGCCACTAGACTGATTATCAAAGACAAACATTGTACAAAATTGTTTAACCAACAATTTCTGTACAGAAAATAAATGGGTTTACAGCACACTTTATTACATCTAAAGTTTTTAAGAATAGTATGTATTAGTATTTTAATTTGATGTGTCACTTTGTTGATGAGAATAAATATTACATAAAGCCTTGTTCAACTAAATATATAGATGGGTGGGTGTGTAGAAACAATACTCCATTTTTCACATTATGATTAATGAGGCGGGCCCAGACAGAAGAAGCACCAGGGATGGACAGGATGACACATTATCTTCTCCAATACTTCAGTGCCTTGTTGTCTGTATTTATGCTTTATTTTTCTTTTGTTTCCACTTAAAATAAGCTTGATTTATTTTTCTTAGTTACTCACTCTGATTCGTGAACATTTATTCATATTCATCTCAAATTGTGTCACTGTTTGAGTATGGAGTGAATATTGTCATTTCCTAGACTATACACGCAGAGCTCTCCAAACTGGTGAAGAAGCATTCTGAGCAGAGGGGTGCAGAGCAGGCCATGTATAAGAAAATGTTGGGAAACCCTTCCAGCTCTGGAAGCGGTACACAGAAACACAAGGCAAAGTCATCATGGGTGAGAACGTCATACTTATTCATATATTTCAGTATCTATAATTTGTCTTTTTTTTATTTGAATAGCAATCTCACTTGTATTTTCTTTTTTTCCCTCCAGGGGCTCAGTTGGAAATGGTTATTTGGAGCCACTGCTGTAGCTATTGGTGGTGTAGCATTATCTGTTGTCATAGCTGCTAGAAACTGAACCAAGCCTGCGGTAATGACCTAGTCCAACCTTGACAGGAGGAAGCCTATATTCGGCAGCACATTGGGCCGTACCTTTTAACCTGAGTTGTGCATATAGATGCCACTGATGGGTTGCCACTTGACTCTCTTCTCTCTGCTATGCTTGAGATTTACAAGGGGTACAAACTAATCTCAAATTTGCTATTTGGGAGATGCACAAATAAAATGTGTAATTGTTTGCATGTCTTTATCACATTGTCATTTTCTACTACTTTTGTTTTATTATTATTACATGTAGGATTTTAGTTAAAATTATTAACTCCATTTTAAAACCCATAGATTTTTTTAAAGTCACATGTTTTCCTGCATTCCTTATACAACTGTTAAACTTAAGCATTTACTCTACATTGTGGTCAGACAAAATTGATTTTCTATTGGTTTGATGGTTATTCCTTTTTTAGCAGTCACTGAAGGAATTTGTTAAAGCCAATTCACGCATTCCTTGTGTTAAATTGTTATTCATCAAAATAAACCTAGTATGCTATAAAATAAAATAAAAAGCTTACATTCTTCACTCACATGTGTTATTCAAAGGTAAGTAGGTCTTTTCTACATTTGTGAGTTACTGTATTAGAATTACAATAATGCAATAGTGTCAACGTGTAAAGTCTGTCCATTGCTTGCTTGGGCACCTTTAGGAGGGGGTATCCCTCACCTGAGGTTCTTTTTTTCATAGCTGCTGACGTCTTTCTGACGCATTGTGATGACCCATCGCTTCGTTTTTATTGTTTTAAGCCGTAATTGGGCTCTGTATGTCTCCATTTTTAGGTACTCTCAGAGTTCAGTGTACAAGAAAATACAAGAACTGGGTTAGGAAATAACAAAAATGATATTATGAGCATTCATTTAAGTGATTCAGGTAATTTTGAAGTACTAGATCTGCTCTCCAAGTTGCGAAATATAGAATATATATAGACTCGCATAAGCATAATTTGTGGGGTATCTAAAGTAAATTCTCGTGTCACGTGGCAGCTGGGCTTTACTGCTCGGTGGCTGTTTATTGGACACTGGCTGAACAGCACCGGGACTTCTCGGTTTACGACAGAGTGAGTGTGTGCGTGCGCGTGGGAACGGTAGCAAGATGGCGGCGCTGAAGGAGGAGCAGTGCTACGGACTGTCCTGTGGAAGAGTGAGCAATGGCAGTAATGTCTCTGTCTTTCATGTTAAACTTACTGACAGCGCCCTGAGAGCATTTGAAGGCTACCAGAGTGGCAAGGTAAGCGACCGTGACATTTGGGCTTTCTTTTGAAGTCTGTCCAGGCAGCTGTGACAGGAGAGTGAGGCAAGTCCTGACTCTGCTGCCTCCACACTGCGATATTCAGTTGAAGCACTCCACTGTTGGCTCTCTCGTTTGGTTTCTCAAGTGGAGAGTAAAAAAGATCTCAGGCTTGAAAAGTTTGCCGAGGGTCTATCGCAGTGTTTGTCATCGGTGCCACAAGCTACACCCAGACTGACTCCAGAGCGATTGCTAAAGCTGTCGCTGATTTGTCAAGCTCCGTGCTTCGTTCGTCTGGACACTGACCGTCAACAGTTATTTTATGGTCCTGGTTCAAGATTAGAGGCTTTAATTTTAAGTTATTTGAATTGCATTTTGTATCTCAGTTTAGTTACCACAACCCAACATGAAAATCAACAATTTGGTGGGCGGTTCAGATGTTACTTGTAACTTTGAGTTGTCAATAGATCCATTGCCAGCCAAGCTAGCTAAACTAGCTCCACTTTCCCAAACGTCAAGGTATGAGTTCAAATAGGCGAGGCCTGACTTCATTGGCTGTGTATTTTTAGTCCTTATGCGACTTGCAACCTGTTTCTTTGGGTCTGTATCAAATAACAACACAGCCTTATAGATACAGTAACCACTAACAGGGTAGATGAATAACTAGAATAAAGGCACCAGCCAACTCCCTCTTCACTACTACAAATGTAAATAAAAGTACCAGTTTAGTTTTTTTCCCCTCCATAATCTCTCTGTGTGAAGTGGTTCTGCAGCTTGCTTTGCTCTTTGTGCAAAGAGCTAGATGTCTGATGATGGCCATCTAATGTTTCAGCTTCTATAAATATTTGACAGGGAAAACCTGGCCGGCCAAGAGGAAAGGGCATTATCTCTGGGCTCAGTGGCTGTGGAGCCGGACAGTGTCTCAGATAAGCCCAAACAGTAAAACTGACAGGTAATTTTGTGACTTACAGTAGCTGATTTAGTGGCCCTTAAAGCAATATAGGTGTAACCAAATCCCAACACAAACAGTTGTTACTGTGAAGGCACATTCTAACATGCACTGTTGATGGCTAAAATCCTTTCTTTCACCGTTTAAATCTAGTCGCAATTTCTTTTAATACAGCACTTACTTTTTATAGATAAATACAAGATAAAGAGGGTGTTGTTAAGCAAACCTTACAAAAACAGTACTTAAATTTTGATATGAACAGTGAACTGCTTCATGCACAGAAATTGTATTCACTGCTCACCTGCTCCCCAAATTTCCCATTGCCACTTTGTGTAACATCACAAATAGTTTGATACACATGTAATCCGCATTACTTCCTGAGATTATATTATTTATACGAATATTTAAAAAAAAACTTTTTTCACATAGCCAAGTTGTCTGGATTGAAATGCCTGTTCTTTTTAGCTTCTTAGAAACCCTGTTTCTCCTGTAGACCAGACCATTATCTTTGCATTTACAGCAACAGATGGACACTGGTTAGCACATAAATTCAATTGTCACACCTGGCTCTTTCTCTTGGCCCCTTCTCTGACTATACAAAGTGGAGGTTACTGGCTGTGTGTTTCACTGGAGGCCAGACCAGACCTTTGGATGCACAGGTAGTACTTGAGCTGCTATGGAGAGGCCTGGTCACTGTGTATTCAAAGAACAGTAGCGGGCTCTAAGGAAATCATCTATGTAAATTCACAGTTCAATCACATCACACTATAGCAACCAGCATGAGGCAGTAACATCAATCTCAAACAATGGAGAGTTAACTGGATGTGCCTAATGGTGCAGTGTGAAAGAGTACTTGTATGTACGCTGCTTTTGTTGTCATATTGAATCCAAAGACGTTACAAACTGTGCTCTTGGTGTCTGTCCCAAGCATTGATGCCATTTCTTTCACACTTTTTATGTACCAAATGTATAGTGCACTGACTGACTTCACTAACAGTTTCTGCTTCTTTCAAATTGGTGAACTCACCCTAAACAACAAATTCTGTCTTGTTCTATCATACCATGTTTACCCCACATGGTGTTGTGTAGAGAGTCATCTAAGGACAATTTGCTATTAGTCTGTGGCTCAAGAAGACATGACAGTCAGCTGGTCTGTGTTGATATTTGTGAGTAGAGGGGAGGGGGTGGGATTTACTGACTGTGACATCAGACAGGAAGTGACTAAGGCCACTCGATCGTCACAGAGCTATGGCTGATTACAGAACTGTGAGGAATGGGCAGAGTCATGCTTCTGATGAATCCTCCGTGATGTAAGCAGTGGTGTGGATGTTTGGAAAAGATTGTGCAAATGGTTGAATACCTGAAACAGCATAAGCCATAACAGAAGAAGGTCCTGCTCCAGTTGGTCCCATGTCACTCACCTCTTTATCCCTGTTTCCTGTTTTACACCCTTGTTACTATAAATAGAGAAAAAGAGTAAAACTAAGAAGCTCAGCTCGGGTTATGACTGCCACGTGTCTTTTTTTGTTCTTGTTGGTGAAAAAGTAGTACACTTGCCCAGTTTCTGACAAAAAGAAATGTATCAGGCATTTTTTTGTTGAGATCGACAGATAAGGGTTTTTGCATAACCAATGGTGATACCGATGGTTTAGAGCAACCGATGGCCTATGAATATTTTATTATATATGTAGGACCAATTTTTATTTATTTTCCCGCGAAGTATATGATTTTTAAATTACAAATATATAAAAATGTATACATAATAAATAAATAAATAGTGTATACATAATAAATATTGGCTACACGTTTTACTGCTCTGCATAATTAAACTATTATGAGGATTTTTTTTGTCTAATTGTAATGTAAGACTGAAAGCAGATGAAAAAAAGTGCACATATTGGCCAATCTCTATTTTGTAGCAATCGTGAATTCTCACAATTGGAGGCTTGAGAACTTGAATAGATAGCATCTCGGTTGTTATTCTGGAGAAATTAGAATGTCAATTATATTGTCTGTAGTGAAAATGATTAAAACTATAACAAGAAGAGCTACAAATAAAATTACCCAAAACATCTAGTATAATCTTTCAAACTAAGGTGAACATTTCTGCATTCTATATTAACAGATACCAGTGCAGGGACTAAAAACAAACTTTATTTTCCTTAAAAACAAAACTATGACCAATGTGTTATGTAACGATTGTTTATCTCAAGTAACTATAGAACCACTTTGTATGAAATGTCAAACATTCTGAGACTTTCTGGATCAACTATGAGACTTTTTTGAACCAACTGACCAGTAAATGGTCTCTACCAGGATATCAGCAGGACTGATATTGTGGAGCTGATACCCAATCCAGCAAATTTTCATGGATCAGCACTGATATTCAATACCAGTGTCTGTGTTGTGCATCCCTAAAGTTTATGGTCCTTTCCCATTTTAGCACATTACTGATGCATTGTCAGGATCATGCAAAAGCGCTCACCCCCGCAAAGAATGTGGCATAATGAACGAAATAATTTACTCTACTACACTGTGAGTATACCTCTATTTGATCCCGTCTTGGGGAATAGATGTACTTTGGCAATATAATCATATTAATATTTACTACTGCACTTGAGTATATCTTTGTAAGTTGAACCCTCCCCAGGTGAGGTGTTGTGTGTGTGTTTTGGGGGGACACCCTCTGGGCTTTTGTGGGGATGTAATGGAGATGCAGTGAGAATAAGGCCGACCAAGCTCGAGCTTATCTTGTGCTTGGGTTATTTAAAGAATGCCAACTCCTCACTTTACAGAGCACTCTGTCACAGATGACCACTGCTCCTCAGGCCAAATATGACTAAATGTCAGTGTGTGTGGGACTATGGTAACCCGGTGTCACGTTGACTCACTCATGTCCTGTTCTGTGTTGTGAAAGTGCTAATGTGCTCTTTGCGCCACAGATATGTGTTTGTTACGTTATATCAAAGGCTGCAACAATTAATTTGAATAGAGAAAGTTAACTATTAAAATAATTGTTCTTTGTGCTGTACAGAATGTACAGAAAACACATGCCAGAAGACAGCTTATGACATCTTAAGACGTCAGGCTAATTAAATCAAAATGTCAAAAAAGAATTAATAAATTCAGATTTTCATCTATAATGCTTTGTATTTGTAAATAGTCTCTGTCTTGAAGCCTTCAGTCACACATATGACATGATTTAAATAATGAAATAATTAGCAGCCCTATTATCTATGCTCATTCTGCTAGATATAGGATCATGATGCAAGTAGATGAATGTACTGAAAGACTGGTGTTACGGCTTAGCATTTTTCAACTGTACATTAAACTGTAGCAGCACGGTGGCTGAGTGGCTAGCACTTATGCCTCACATAAGGTTCCAGGTTCGATTCCTGGGTTACCTGGGCCTTTTTGTTTGGAGTTTGCATGTTTTCCCCGTGTCTGGATGGATTTTCTCCTGGCACTCCTATGAACCATATGAAATCAAGGACTGTGACGTCAGTCCGAGAGGACGACGTGGGTCCACCCTCCTGTGGGCTCACCACCTGCAGGTGGGTTCATAGTGGTCAGGTGTGCAGAGGACTGGGCGGTGAACTGGTGCTCCCACAACCCAGCCGGATAAAGCGGAAGAAGATTGATGGATGGACATTAAACTATACATTTTAAAAAAAAAAAATCTTTCAAGCAATACAAAAAAAAAACATTTTGTATCAGAGAAAGGTTCATTTAAGTTTTTCTGAGTAAAATTTGGTTGGCTCATCAGTGCTTGTTTGTGTGTGTGTGTTTGTGTGTTCGTGTGTGTGTGTTCGTGTGTGTTCTACAGTGAGGTTTTTCAGAAGTTTTTCAGGTTGTGCAAGTTCTGGAAAGCTAGAGGCTAAAAGTTGAACAGGTATTACTTGGAAGCCTTCACTTGTTAATAAGGGTTTTTATGTTACACAGAACTTGCGCATGCTAAATGTAATGATTATTTTGTAAAGAAGCCACAATTTATTTTCCAATTAACTGTTCCTGCAGCATTGTGCTGTGTGAATCACATCTCTCAGGAATGTCTCTGTTTCTCCCTGATAAAACAGCTGAGCTGCTGGGTTCTGGCCAAAGCTTTACAGCTAAATTATGGCTCCACAGACCACATAAACACGCTGAAATATTTATGAAAAGATAACATCTGCTCTTATCAGGTGTGGCGTCCATGTGCGGAAAGTGAGAGAAAGCTTCTGTGGCAGTGTGTGACCTCTGGTGATCTCAGAGCAGGTCACTGCTCTGAGCAGAGACTACACCTGCTGCAGCTGCACAAGACACTAAGGTTTGTCTTATCCAATTAGACCTCAGCTATGGCAAAAATATCCACAATGTTTGTGTTTTTCTTATTGATCTATCTGGAGTTTTTATTTGATTTTATGGTTTGTTAAAGAACCAAAATTTTAATGTGCATATACAGAGATATTTTAAATAAACCTCTAGTCCCATTTAACTCACAAAAAGGTCTGAGCTCTACATGCTCCAAAGAATATTCACTAGTGGATTGGCTGTTGTGCTGTAGCCCTCAAAGTTTAAAAAAAACAAGCTAATAATTGAAATCTGCAAACAATTAGATCTTGATTAAAATTCTATTATTTCAAGTCTTGGATTAAATATATTTTAATTTTCTTAAGGAAAATGTTCATGACTATCTCACAATGCCTTTCATTCCAACCGTCATCGTTTTGTGAACATGTTACAGTTGTTAAAGCTGTGAGTGGTAAAGCAGTGGTTTCAGTCTAATGTTGCCATGTCCTCAAACATTTGCGTTTTGTTCTTGTTATAGTTCACTACTTGTACCTAACTAAAGCCATCAAAGTCTGGCTGAGGGAAGTCTTTCAGTTCAGACACTGAGGCCTGAGTGTAGCTGTTGTGTCTTGGCTTGGTACAAATATAACTACTGTATGTAACCATGCTTCAGCCCTGGCCTCTCTGTTTCACTGGCACAATGGAGGTCCAAGGCACAAAGTGTAGGTCTTTTCTCATTTGAAATGTGGACAGGTGGAGCACCTCATCACAGTGACTCTAAACGCCTGACAGTGCAGCAGCAGCGGCAGTGCGTGGCTTTGAGCTCTGCTATTTCTGTGCTTCTGCTCTAAAACAAAGAGCTCTTTGGCAGCAGGGCCAAGAGTGGGACCTGCACTTCTGTGTCACTTATTTGCATTAAGCTGCTCTATGAATAGATTTGTGGAAAGGCGATTGTTCACAAATTTGTGGTGTTTCTAAAGTTCAAAGGTTCTACAGAACCTTGTTATAGTAAATAAATATGTTGAATGTTATGCAAGATGCTTTTTTTTTTTTTTTACTTTTTTTGTGGCTTTTCTGTATTTAAAAATGAAAAAGGCCTAGCTTCCAAAAAAAAATTCCAAATGTTCATAATATACATATGTGGTTATCACAGGTTCTTTGCCGCCATAAATGCTGTCATGAAGATTTCACTTAATGGAACGTTTTGTGAAACTTATCTGATTAGCTGGGTTGCAGTATTGTGATGATTTGACATTTGTCACTTTATTCACAGATAGGGGTGCGATTTAAACAACTTTGTCACCACTTGAAATTTGTGTCCAATGCAAAGGACCTCCGCTGCGCCCTGTCCCTCTGCCTGGTGTTTCCTCACTGAGCCTGTCACTGCAGGAGCTCCTCTGGCCCTAAGGTTAGCCCTGTGGAACATTCTGGGCTCAGGTCCCACAGAATAGTGACATGTCAGCAGCCCATTCAAATGAACAGGCTGAGTGTAGCACTATGTTAGCACTGCTGTGAGTGCTGCGGGGGGAGGGGGAGAGCTAAAAGGGGTGCAGTGTAAAACATTGCAGGGGTAAGCTCCATGAAAGGTATGGTGCTCCTGGATAGGCTGAGACCCTGTTGGTGCACATCAGAAAGAGTGCAGGAAGAGGCACATCACTCAGTTATGATTTTGCAGATCAGGTCTTTTTGCTTAAAGAGTTGGATAAGTTATGTCATTGATTAGCTCACTTCACCCACCTTCATGTATTATGTCTTGTACATGTGCATTTGGCAGTCAAAGTGCCCTAAATATTAGTATCAAAACTTAATGAAAGCGCATTGCAGGTATTGTTTGTGCAAGGGCCATTATAAATGTAGAGGGGTTTGTCAGATAGGGCAGGGGAGTAAAATTGGAAAATGATGAAAATTAAGATGGGTGTCACTGACAACCCCAGAAGAAAGACTTGCATATATGTTTTAAGAATCACTTATACATTACTATTGAGGCAGTGAGTAGAGCATTGCCCCACAAACCTGTAAGTTGTTGGTTCTATTCCTGCTTCAACCTCTGCTGCTGCTGCAGACCCTTGGCAAGACAGTTTAGTCACCTTGCCTCTATGTTTGTTTGGGGTTCAAGTGTTGTATCATTGTAAATTGAGTACAGCTGAGATTTAACAACACAATAATACTATATGAGTACAGCTGAGCTTTAGTGGAAAAAACAGCTCTCTGACCGTATTAAATATGCTCCAGGTTAGCACAGCTCCTGTTTGGATTGGCACAGGTTGTGGCAATGTAGAATTCCCTTTTCAACCCAAAAATGAATTTAAAAGGATCATCCTGTCAGGAAATTTTGCTAAAAGGTGAACTGATACATGGAATTATTTAAGATTTTTTAACATCTCTGGAAATTATGAACTTGTTTACAACCATTTGTTGGCTTGGTTTTATTGTTTGATACTACAGCTGTGAAGGGATTTATTCAGAAATGTGTGTAAAAAGGTTACAAGAAGTATACACAACACTGAGTTTAATGGTGCTGCAAATATATTCCTGTTTTCAAAGTCAGACCCATCAACAACACAAACTGATAGCACTGCGCTGACACTCCTGAGGCATTCGCTGTCTCACCCTTCTCTTATGGCCTTATTCCTTCTCATATGTGAATGTCAGTACACTCACAAGTGCTCTATTCTATCAGTGTCTAAGATGTCATTAAATTTATGCTAGAATTTGTATTTCTCTTACAGGTGCTGTCATCGCGACCATTGATCAGATTTAATGGAAACCAAGGGGTAAGATGACAATTCATTCACTTCCTCTTACTACTCATGTCCTGGATTAGTACTTTTGTACTTCCTGTGAACATATTTCAGCTAGACAGCTGTTTATCTGTATCCATCTCGATTGCATTTTGAAGTAATTATATTGTAATTTACAGCCTAAGTTGATTATAGTTGGCACAAAGATAAGATTAAGGTAGAGGGGTGGGACGCTAAACAATGGATTATTGGTGGGATTCTGTCCTGTGAATATTTGAAGAGATATGAGGTGATTTTCACATTCTCATTAATTGTTCTTCTGTTAAATGCTCTCTATGCTCAAATGCTGTCACACACGCACACATTCTCCACCCTTTAATCCTGTTGGTCAGCCTTTGCCATGCTCTAATTGAATGAGTGAAAGCCAGACTGAAGTAATTGCAGTGAAGTGTGAACTCTTACTAAAGGCCAAATTAAGTTCAAATTAAGTTGATTTAAATATATTATTTTTTCAAGGGATTTTCAGAAAAACAACCTTTCAAATGACAATTATAACTATGACTGCAAATTGATTGATTTAAGTATTAAAATGTTTTTTAAATGGGCAGTTTTGTTCACGAGAGACCCAACTGACCAAAAGGAATTGGATTTTTTTTTTTTACCTGTACATTGTTGGCTGCAGTTATTATATTTTCCCCCTTTATAATGTACTAATAAGCAGCGGTTTTCAAATTGTGTGAATGTGAGCCTCCCATTAGAATGGGTAAAGTCATCCGAGCACCCCCCTCCCCAAAATCCCATCCGCCTGCCTTACCCCACACAGGCCTTTTGAAGTAAATGTTTTGTTTTCCTGCAATGATGAATTTCAATAACAACTGATAATATATTTTTAATACTGTATTTTCTTTGTTTTGTTTTATTTTTGCATTCATAAATGATTTTTGCAACAGCAAATAATTTCCAGCTTCACGCAGACCTAATTGAGGCTACTTTTAACGTCACTGAACATCAACAGGCCTATACAAATCAACAGAACATGCTTAACATTTGTAATCAGTGCCAAAACTACCACTGACGACACCTGATGGCTGAAATCGGTACCTATCTGGGCCATATATTAAACGTTACGAAACGCTGTGTCCGTACCTCCAATTGCAAGAGGTACTGATGTTCCCCATTAACACAGCAGGCAATCCTCATCCCAAGTTACCCCGCTGGTTATATGACGCTGTGGCAGAGGTGCAGTCTCAGAACCCGACCAGGTAAAACTGGACTTTAAAGAATCAGGATTAGATTTCCTACATTTTTTGCTGAGTCCTGTCTCCTCTCTTGCTGCTGTTTTCTGTTGAGATGGACTCAGAAAACAATGCATTTTACAGCTAATAATACACCCACAATTACCAGTATCAATACTGCTGCAGATGTGTACAGATGTGTAGCGTTTTATTTTTATTTTTTTTTTCAATGTATGTGTCTCTCCTCCCCAGTGGCTCTTTGGTGCCCCCCAGGGGAGGCGGGCCTCACCTGTTGAAAACCTCTGTACTAAAGTATTACATTATTGGGTGAGCCAATAATGTAATAACATTATTATTACATTATGGGCTTATTACATTAAAAGAAATTATGTTTTTGGCCATTGTCACGTTATTGCTACAAACCTTCTCCCAAACTCTCCTGTCTTTACTATGTTAATTCATTTGATCATAGAATTGTTCCATCTTTTTAGATTGTCTATCACGTCTATGCCAATCTATCACTTGTCAAGATTTTTTCATGTTGTGTGAACACAGGCTGCATGTCTTTGGGCTTGGTTAAAACGGCTTCAGTTTGGCTTGTTCAAAGAATTATAACAGTTTCCTACAGGCTGCACAAGCGTCGGCCTGCCCGTGGATAACTAGACAGGCACGCATTGGTAATGAATGCACCTCAGAAAGTTGATTATGGAATCAGCTTCAAGGAGCTTGTCACGAAACCACCTACAGTTGGAGAACAAAATTTTGAACTGTGAGCAAACGGTGCACCTGATGAAATGGTCATGTAACGCACCAGACGTGTGTTGCAGAAAGGAAGCACAAGTGTGAAAATGGCTCATTTCTACAACAGATGGCTCAGCAACACACATTATAAAAAACATTCATTCTTCTTCGTTCATATGTGTGGCTCCAAACTTGAAACAACATGAAAGAAACGCATAATTTGATTTGACCAAAACTGCTGTAACCTGCCTAATTACTGTGTGTAGCCTTTGATGGCGGAGCCCCACTTCAGCTCCATGGTCTGAATAGTGGCTTGGCACAAGTGGCTCTGTGTTACTGATGTTCAGAGCAGCTCTCTGCATTTGTTCAAGCAAAAGAATAACAAACATTTTGCCACCTAAAATAATCAAAACATACACTAATAATGTATGGGTTGAAATTAAATGTTAGTGTATGTACAGTGTGTATCCAGCTATTATTTTAATATTTTAAGATCTCAGAGGTCTCAGGTTTTAAGCTTAGTGGTTGTATCACACTTGCAAATGTGAAAGATTTAACATAGTTCAGTGTGGCATATATAAAGGATGTATTTAAAACACTACAATAAATTAACCTTTGCCTTTTTTGAAGTCATACTTTCAGTTTTACATTGTAAAAAATTCACCCAGAGCTGACTTCCCTGGCAGCTGTCTGTGTAACGCTTTTTCTGTTGAGCTGCACACACATTTACAGAAGCTTTTTGGAGATGGTCCTCCTCTAACACAAGCCGTGTGAATGCACACATTGTTTGGTGGAGGAGACATGCAGAATGAGTTGATGAGACAAGAACAAGACGTGCTTGTGTTCTTGTAAAAGGATAATTGCTTTAGAGAGCTGTGGTGCCCACTGTACCCTTTTATATCAACACATGTTAAGATTCTGTGATATTTTGATTAATCAATTCATCAATAAGCACATCCCTATCACTACCAAAGACTACTTATTAAAAGGGCCCATATTACACTTTTTTCTGACCTGTGTGATCTGAGGAAAACACTCTGATTCACCTTGTGATATCATGTGGTATTACTGGAATTGCTCGACTGTGTTTTTAAACTCCATACACCTTCACTAGAATCATTTTGATGATCATTTCAGACTTGTGCTTTTGAACAACCCTTTTTCTTATCGAGCAGGTCAAGCAGGTCTGCTAAAGCTTTAAAACAGTGGTTATTTAATGGTCAAATATGTCACCATGTTTAACCTTTTTTTTTTATTGAATGGTTGACTTTGAACTTCAAATGAACTATTGAAATGTACTCCTGTACATTATTTGACATCAACCTGCCGAGGGACTGAATATGGAAATTAGCCACACTGGCTATAATCTTTACATATTAAATTTTCATTAATATGTGCTGTCCCTTTTACAAATAAAATAAATAAGATAATATGAAAAATAAGAATTGCCAAACTCTACTGAACTAATGGTAAAAGGTGGCTTAATTTGAAAACTGTAGCTTTATGATTTCACAGGGTGGAACAGAACATTTTGAGCTCTAGAGATATAGACAGACTGATAATAAAAGATTACTGAAACATGTGAATTAAACAAAAGGCAACATCTCGCATTTCAGGCTAACATGAACAATCTATAAACTATGAAACTTAATCCTAATCCAGTGTTTGCCACATTCAAATCTCACATTACTCTGTTACCTAGATTATCCTTAGTTTTAATGCAATGTTGCTTAGTCACTCTGTTAAAAGTGAATATTCCACTGGCAGTAAAGGTTTTTTTTCTATGGTTATTATTGACGTACAGACGTACTTTCTGATTAAACTATCTTAATCATTCTTTCTCACCTTTTTTAAGTGTATCATCTCAGATAATAATAATAATTTCCAGGATCAACATTAAACCTGACCTAAAAAGGAATAAAAAAATTTGGCTGTGGACATGTTAAAGATTTTTACATGCAATGTGTCAGAAGATTAGACCCCACCATTTGGTGTGGAGGAGCCTTCTCATGACTCACACTCGGAGCTGTGCAAGTCCGGCAGCACCTTTGTCCCTCCACAGCTCACATTTATGCACTCAACCAGACCCTCAATTTCCATGCAAACACGGAGTTAAATACAAATATGTTATTCAAAAAACACACGTTTAGATGGACAAGATACTAAGGGACTGAGTACATTATGTACAGGGAAAAGGTTTTGTGTCACTTGGTAAAAAGGTAACATTAACGTGACACTGTTTACATAGTACAGATGATATAGTTTCAGGTATTCAGTGTTGCTTTTTTTTTCTTTTCTTTTTTCTTTTAAACTGGTTAGGGTTTTTTATACTTGGATGGAACCCTATATTTTTATGGTGAAGACAAGTTATTATTGTCTACCAAATATGTTGAAACTGGTTAAAGAGAGCTCAGAAGTGGCTTGATAAAATGTTGTATTTATTTCGAGCTGACCACCTGCAGCCTTCACATGTGGGACTTGTGTAAACAGAGGTGAACTGGCTGTGCCCTTGCACATGTCGGAGCAGGCACTCTTGAGGTGCCTGCTAGTAGGCCCTGGACGCTTGTTCACTAAGACTAAAGATGCCTAATTGATTATTCAGTTTTTCTTTGTTACATTTGCTCTAGTTTATGCAGTTTTCATGTCCCAAACTAACACCACTTTTTCACACTAGAAGTAGGTTTGGACTGGAGCAATTATACGCCACATATTTATATCCAAAATGTCACCAATGTTCTGCAAAGCATTTGACTTCAGATATAAAGATGCCACCTTTCAGCTTGAAAACTCAAAAGCAAAATGTATAATTGAAGTAAATACATAGTTTGGACATTCCGGGATGCAGTGTCTGTCTGTCTGTCTGTTTATAAAAGAATAGCGACTGTATGATGGTGGTTTGTGGTTTGTGGAGGTTGGCAGTGCTGACGTACTGTGGTTTACTTCTGATACTCTTCCAAAAGGCACACCTGGCTAAATGGCATGCATACCTTCTCTGATGGCCAAAGTCAGAAACAGAAGTTTACTTCCTTACAATGCTTTGTTTTTATATGCTGTTTTTATATGATCTTCCTAAATGCAGTTGCATTACAGGAATGCTTCTAGAAATGTGTCTATTAATGTTCTAAATACTTTTTTGTGTGTTCTTGTCAACAGAAAATCTCAATACCAAGATCAGAAACCTCTAGTGAAGCACAAACGTTTACTTTCTACCTGTCTCATGTGGGCAGAGATAACCCCCAGGGCAGCTTCGACTGCATTCAGCAGTACATCACCAGGTAAAGGGCTTCTCAGAACACTGAGCTGTGCTAGTTTCTCAAGATGAAAGCTGAAGATTAAAATTTCAGATAAATATGATGAACTGTCATAAATTGGAAATGAATGATGTTCTCTTTGCTTAGAATGACACCATGTTCTCGCAGTACTTCGCAAATGTTTTGGGTTAGTTACATTTGAAATATTGGATTTTACTCTGTGTTGTATAAGTGTAAATGAAAAATGTTATTGTGGACGTGAGGGAAGCTACAAAACAGGAACTCTCTTGTATTTCCTTCAAAGAGTTGAAAATATTTTGACATACATTTAAGCGTTACTTGTGAAATAAACAAATACTTTTAATTCAATCTACATTCCTAAGCATCCAGTTTAGCACTTCAGTACACTTGAAAAACGCACTAATAATCTGTCATTGTACATGGTATATCTAAAATGCATATGATAAATAGCTGCAATCTTTTTTACCAGTGAAGGGAGCATTCAGCTGGACTGTTTAGGTGGGATACAGGACAAGATCACAGTATGTGCCACCGACGACTCCTACCAGAAGGCCAGAGAAAGTATGGCCCAGGTAGAGGAGGAGACTCGCAGCAGAAGTGCCATTGTCATCAAGCCTGGGGGGAGATATGTGGGTAAGTGGACATGGGAATTGGGAAATAATACCTTGTCTGCGAAGGTCGACTCTTTTAAAAAATTAAAATTTTAAAGCAATCACACCACTTCACTTTAAAGGCAATGTTGTAATTTTGCTTCTTTGGCAATATGGTCTGCTATAGGCTTGTAATTCATTTGGGTGTGTAAAATGTGGATAGCCCAGATATTTTGTAACAGTTGCTCAAATATAATTGTATGAGTTTAACATTGTTTTCTTTTCTTTTTTTTAAGGTAAGAAAGTTCAGATCCGGAAACCGGCTCCTGGACTTTCTGACATAGCTCCTTCACGGAGAACCTCTCGACCTGTGATCATCTCCAGTGGAAATGTGAAGAAGGTCACAACGCAGCACCGACCACTGCGGGAGCGACTCATTCACTTCCTGGCTCTTAAGCCTTACAAGAAGCCAGAGCTAATACTGAGATTGCAAAAAGATGGTCTCTCGCAATCAGACAAGGAGTCTCTGGATAGCCACCTGCAACAGGTTTATAAGTGTTTGCACTTGCACAGATGGAGCTTTAAGTTGCTAACTGGTCCATTGTATTTGCTTACCTTTTTGTAGGTGGCTAATCTGAATGTGAAGGACAACACCTTCACGTTAAAGGACTTTATTTATAAAGAAATTCAGAAGGACTGGCCCGGTTACACAGAAGGAGACCAACAGCTTCTGAAAAGAATCCTCTTTAGGTATTTGCATTTCACTGTCTCACTATCTTGGTTGTTGTAGAACAAGCCTGCTGCTTTTAATAGTGGGCAATGTTGTATTTTGTAGTCTTGATATTATGAAACACTTGACTGTTTAAACATGACTTTGCAAACACTGTAGAAACCATCCACCTACAAAACAGCGCTGTGCTGAAATCCCCTATTTGTTGACAGCAAGAAATGTTGGGTGTCTTTCTAGTAGAAAATGTTGTTTTCTAACCCCTTAAATACTAAAGAAAAGCAGTTTTGTCCTTTATCAGATTCAAATCTAAATTTAAAGACAATATTTGTTACAGGCTTACACCATCTATAATTCAATGATCATACAAGATTTTATGTGTGTAATGTC
This sequence comes from Odontamblyopus rebecca, assembly GCA_030686955.1. NCBI lineage: Eukaryota > Metazoa > Chordata > Actinopteri > Gobiiformes > Gobiidae > Odontamblyopus > Odontamblyopus rebecca. The sequence continues at coordinate 19,809,475 of CM060660.1, read as the reverse complement.
CCTGAGTCGTGCAGGTAGAATCCATGGCAAAAGGAGAAATTTAATTTATCGGCTGGACAAAAGGACATGAGCTGCGAAACTTATTTGACCAAAATAAACTTTTGTCCAGTTGACAAATTGAATTTCTCCTTTTGCCATGGATTCTACCTAAGTCTATTATTGTCACTGCATCTCAAAGTGCTGTGCACTTATACATTTTTCTGGCTCGTTTGGGTTTGTGTGTGCTGTTTTCTGTACTTTGAACTTTTGGTCAGTTTATCAGCTCACAGGCTCAAACCTTCTACTTAATATCACCTCCCCCTTTGCAGCTCCTCCATACGTTTGGAGCTAATGCAGTCAGTCACGCAGAGTAGCACAGCAACACTGGAACGCTCATGATGCAACAGTGTTCCAGCACATGCTGATCTGTTTGTGAGGTGGCACCAGTCCAAGGTTCAGCTCACACTGCCATCTCATGTCTAGAGCTTGCTCCTGCTCTCAAACTTCTTGACACACGGCTCTACAGAGCAGGGTGGGGCTGTGATGAGACACAGTGTAACCAACTGCCCTCTACTGATAATGACATCAGCTGTGACTACAACCGAGCTCATAGTGCAGTGGTTCTTAATAAATTTGTCAGGACCTGTTGAATGTCTGGATATTTTTGATAAAGGAATCAAACTGGAGCTGTGTTGTGTGACATTTTAGTCTTCCTCATTCTTTGCATAGCATGGTACTTGTGAATCCATGGTAAACCATGGTAAATGTGAAACTTGTGAAACAGAAAATGCACACCAAAGTTCTTGTAGCAGTGCAAATGCAAGGAACAGCATAATAAAAGTGAGGAAAAAAATGCATAGCATACTTGGCCGATGCCCAAAAGGTTTTTATTTTATTTTATTTTATTAAAATTTTTTAAATAAAAAAAGCCTTTGTACATTGGCCATTTTAGTGTGTTATGCATTTTTTTACTTTTATAATTGTGAAACTTTAATCAAATAGTATTGATAATTATACTTTTGTATCAATGTGTTATGAACTGTTATAGGAAGCAAACGCAGCCACCTACACCAGAGAGTCCACCCAAAGAACAGCCCAGTAGTTCACCATCTCAGGTGAGTTATCTGTTTCTTGATTCACAATGTATGTTTATTTTCTTCACTGCAACACTTCTGCAAGTGTCATTTAAAGTCTCATGCATGCTCCTCTTGAGTGCCTCATTGCTTGATAGCCCTGTGTGGAGATGATCTGCAGAGCCTAGGCAGTGTAATCCCAGGGTTATGCTTTTTAATTTTCTTCATGTTCTTGCATTTGCTCACAATGAATATCTCCTCCCAGAAACGACCTGCTGCTGACTTCATTGACCCCCTAGTCAACAAAAAGCCTAGAATATCACACCTTGCCAACAAGGCTGCAACAGCCCCTCTGAATGGTCGACTGGGCTCATCCAATGGGAAAGCAGAAGTCCAGTCTGTGTCTGTTTCTTTGTCGGACTCTGGTGTAATGTCCAGCACCCAGCCCTTGCCAGCACTGGACATCCCTCGCCCTTTTGAAGCACTTTCGGACGTCAGTAACGATTCCAGCCATAATGGCCGTGATTGTGACTCTCATGAAAGCACTGAGAGACTGTGTCCTGCACCTTCTCTCTCCTTGGGCCCAGCAGCGATGTCCACTCCTAGTATCAGCACGTCTTCCCCTGGACACAACGTCCTGAATGTGGCTCGAGACCAGAGTCCTACCTCCTTAGTCAACAAGTCAAAAAAGAAGTCCAAAAAACATAAAGATAAAGACAAGACCAAAGACCGAGAAAGGGCAAAAGAGAAGGCTCAAGAAAAGGAGAAGCAAAGAAAAGTTTATGAGGAACAAGAGGCTGAGCCCAGAGCATGTGAGGCGAGTCCTGACACCCTGAAGAGCAACAGTATTCCACACAGAAGCACAGGTGAGCCTGTTTTTTGCTAAATGCTTTTAGCGTTATCAGAAACGGCATATAGAGTACTTTTCCAATGTCCAGTTGTAATCTTGACTAGATGTATTCTGGGGGTATCTGGAGACCCCTGCTGTTGAGTTTTGGATCTACTGACTTGATCAGAAATCTACTAAATGCAATGGTGGTGTGGTATGTTTTTTTTGTAATATTGTTTCCTTTATTTTTCCAGATATTAATGGAATGTGCAAGATTACCAGTATTCCTTTGTCAGCCCCTGAAGTGGCTGACTATTTATTGTAAGTAATGTGATGTATTGTAACTATGTGTTTTTTTTATTTTTATTTAAGACTTTTTTGTTTCTTTGTGGCTTCAGGAAGTATACAGTGATTGGCTCTCCTGAGCAGCGCCAAAAGTATAAAAATGATTTCAATGCAGAATACACAGAGTACAGGGGCCTGCATGCTCGGATAGAGGGCATCACTCGGCAGTTCACAGTGCTGGACAATGAGCTGAAACAGCTCCAGCAAGGCACAGACAAGTACAAGGTGCATTTTTTTCTCTTCACACAAATGAAATACTTAACATCATGCATGTATCAGACTTACCAAAGTCCATACTGTTTTGCAGACAATCCATAATCAGATTCTTCAAGAGTATCATAAAATCAAAAAGGTAAGCTTACATATAAAACTACATTAATCTTCTTAAAGTCTGTAACTATAATAAGGGAAACTGCTCCAATTTGTTTCAGACTAACCCCAACTATAGTCAAGAGAAGAACCGCTGTGAATATCTACATAACAAACTGGCACATATTAAGAAACTTATTGCCGAATATGATCAACAGCAACTTTAAGAGTTTCTCTGTGGATTCTGTTTTTTTTTGAAAATCCTCCGAAGAGACTCCATGAAGGGAATGTGGGCTCATCAGGGCTGAAGGCTCTTGTGGGCAATAAACTGGACACCTTCGTCTTTTTTTTTTTTTTCTTTTGATGGATGGCTGTAATGGTCAGACCCAGGTAGTTACAATGCATCCCAGCCTGCGGTTAGTGCACTGTGGTAAAGGATTCAAACCTACACATTTTTTATAAACTATACAATCTTTAAAACTGGAGAGAATGGGACACTTTTTTGAAAGTTACAGATTGTGCACCAAAAGCAGCTTTTGAGTTTATGAAATTGAATGAAACATCAGTTAAACAAATGGTTGCGAGGTTTATAATTAATTAATTTCTCTGGTTCCATTATTTATTTTGACTTATTTGACTTATTCCTCAGTATCAGTACTTAAAAACTCTGTGCTTTCCCTCTCATCTTGAATGTCAGCCAGTATTTTCCCAGAAGCTGCCTTGTTCATGGAACTGTCAATGTATTGGCATTCTTTTCTCTTTTAAAGAGGGACAGAAATTACTGTTGATTTACTCAAATCGTTGCTTTAAATGCACACAGCAAGAAGCAGGCCTGTGTGCTTAGCCTTTTTTTTCCAAATTATGTGCAGATGTCTTAATGAGGGACGTTTCCATTTACTGAGCTTTAAAATGACCACCTAATTTTAACAAGCTGTACTTGTTCTTTGGTCACATTTGAGCAGTGGTACTTAGTTAAGGTTCATCATTTTGGTTCAAGGCAAGATGCCATAATAAATACTTAGCTCTTAATTTCACCCTTTTGGTTTAGTTTGTTGTAGCTTTTGTAGCAATCTTTATTCCATGTTTTCTGACATAATCATTTCAGTGTTTCCATTTATTTCATAATACAAAACATTATTTTAATAAAAAATAAACATTTTAGATTATTTTTAGGAACCATATTTTTCAGATATTTGTGTCGATTCTTCTGAAATCATTCTAATTACAGTTTTAGATGTAATGTTGGGATGACTGTTAAGATAAAGCCATCACAAAGGTTGGACGGCTCCTTAAGGTCTCAGAGGAACTGCTGGCCAATTTTGCCTTTCCAGATGTGACAAAGAGGACATACAAAGTATTGCTTTTTCTAAAACTCTTTCCAAACAGCCTAGCAACAGAAATGCTGTAAAACTAACAGGACTGGTTTAGTCTGTGCTATATCTTATGTGAATATAAATATCAGCACTTTCTCTTGCTGTTTTCTGGGGTTTCTTTGTCCATCAGGGTGCATGCATAATGACATGTTATAAAGAACAATCCTTTAATTGTGACATTGACGGTGCAGAGATTAGAAACTGAATTGGCATGCAAGACATGGCTTAGACCAGCATGTATACTACCAAAGTGTTACTTGCACACACTGCTCTACCAAATGGAAAAGGAACATATCTCAGTATTAGATAAAAACTGAATTTTTTAATTCCTTTTCAGTCCCATGCTCATGAAAGTCTCCTATGCTTTAAATTCAATGGGTATTTTATATTGTAAGGTACTGGAAGCTTAGGACACACAAGACACTACATCAATGTCCTGTTTAATGGTGGTAGGTTTGAGGAACAGCACACTCAGCTGCAACTCCCAACAAGAAAAGTTGCATTGAAATAGGCCTATATTTTCTGAAAACATTTTTGTACACATCTATTGTTGTCTAGCTTCATTGTGAATTAGTTTTTTTCTTTATTGGGATGTTAAATCAATATGCCAGCACAGAAAAACTGTTGTATGAGCTGATTGTGCCAAAATGACCTGTTGTATAGGTTTTTCTTTTCTCTACATACAAGCTGCTGTAAAGAATGAATAAAGTAGGCTTTGGAAAGAAGAAATCCAGGTGTAAGCCCAAAAGCATGCTTTCTTTGTCAATACCTTTAAGGGACTGGGATTTGTTTCAATAAAACATTTTTCCTTTCATGTTGTTTTTGCATCACTAAGCTTAGAAAGTAGTTCAGCATTCCTCCTAGTGGTGGCAGCAGATATAAACTATTTCCAAATGCTCGTTTGGGCAAACTCGTGTGATTTCAATAAGTTGATTTTGCAATACTTTGAGGTACCCTTACAGAAATATTATGGCCACCCTTTAAAACGGGTGTGTTTGGTTGTGTTTTGAAAAAAAAAAAAGGGCAACCTATTTATAATGACCTGGTTTCGCAAGTCAACTCTTTGGGGACCGGTTTGCTTGGCTTTGACACACTGAATGATCTTATAGCTGCAGTGGGTTCAGGGTTGGCCTGTCAATTCTCCTGTATCTTACTCCAATGCCGAGCTTGGCCCCAGCAGCAGCGGCCCGTGCTGACTGCGTGGGGCGGGTGGGTCAGTGGGTTCAATTCGGCAACGTGCCATGCGTCCCTCCCCCCTTAACCTCCACAGCGGCATACACTGTCATGTTTACACACAAGAGCCCCTCCTGTCGTCACTGTTGTGGAGGTTATTACTGTCAGTTTGATCCACTACTTCAATTGTTTACCCCTATTTTACCAGGCTTCCACATAGCATATTCTAGTGTGGCTGTGTGTAGAATAATGTCCAATTTGGCTCATAGAAACTCGCTACAACAAATTGCGTTGTATTTCTACACCCTAAATAAACCACGAGGCGTGAAGTGACGATAAAACCCTCCTACTCAGGAGGCCAAGCTCTCTGGGCTGGCTCGTGTTCCTGACCCACGCGTGTCGTTGTTATCACGGCCCGTGCTGACGTACGTGTCTCCACCACTGTGTGGATCTCTGCCATATTCACGCCGGGCAAGATGGCGGCGATACGGACGGGCTGTTATTGCCAGTGAGCACAAAAAGGCATTTATTTAAGCTAACAAAGCCCCTCAGATACATTTGTACCATCGACCATATCGTGTGCACATTTCCGTCGAAACCAACGTCGACGTCTCGTTTATGTTTTGTGTATTTCTGACAAAATGTTAACGTTGTAGCCTACTCGCTAACACGGGCAGTAAGTAGCTAACTAGCTATCTATCACAGCCAAGCCGCCGTGAAGTGGAGAATGGGAGAAAAGCTAGAGCTGAAGCTCAAATCGCCGGTCGGAGCAGAACCAGCCGGTTACCCGTGGCCATTACCAGTATATGTAAGTAGCACACAATATAGCACGCACGGAGTTGTAAAATAAATGTTATTGTCTTTGTTAGCTAGCCCTGTGCTAATGGTGGCTAGTCGATGGAGGCAGAGCACACAGGGGAATCAGGTCATACTTGTCGGTATGGTCACAGACTTAATATCAGGCACAGTATTTGTTTTAATCATATTAACCTATTTTAATGCATTGCACAGTCCTGTGATACCGTAGAAAGTGGTGTCCAGTGGTTACTTTCATGCTACTGCTTGTTTACAATGGTCACTGTCATTGGCTGTCAGTGGCAGTCGTTATAACTGGTTAATAGTTGTGCAGCGATAGTAGTCGCGTAAAGTGTTGGTTTCCATTTATAGTTTTGGCTCTTCTGGGACTTTATTTGCAAATGAAAGATACTAGTGTAATGTTCTCAAAATTCATACATAGATGATATTATATTTTAATAACGTGCTTGTGAAATAAGTACCTATGGGTAATAGATATTTGATCATACATTATTTGAGTGATTATTTGGCTGGTCTAAGCACTGCTGTAACCTTTTAATTGTACCCACTGTGTGTAGTAGCATTTATTCCATATGACATGAGTGTGTCAGAGCCTGCAGGCTGACAGAAGTTGGTTCATTGAACAGAAGCGGAAAGGGAAGTGGTTGTAGTGATGTCTATGACTCAGTCTAGGGTAAAATCCTCATTTATAGTAATTGTGGTGAGACAGATGAATATATATACATTTCTGAGAAGAGTCAGGAATTTTTAATTGCCCCTTGGTAACCTGCTTTGTAACACACAATTGTGCCACATGCGATCTAAGTTTAAGCCAGGTCACCAAACGCTGTGCATGTTTTGGTATTAAGCAGGCCGCACTCCTTTCTGTTTTGACTGACAAAGTTGTTCCTCATTTCACATGAGGCCAGTCTTTCATAAGAAAAGGATTCTTATCAAAGACTAATAGACCCTATAAATACCAACCCCCTTTTTCCAATTGGAGAATCGAAGCATGCAAGGAATTCATTCTACTCCTCCTGACATGCTCCACATTTATTTATACATGAACTAGTAATCTGGCATCGAATTGGAAACAGACAATTGGCTCACATATGGCTTTCTACAACTCAGAGTCTGTTCATGTGGTGCTGTCCTCCTGTTTTCACAGGACTTCCTCTCTTTTCTCCTCATGTCCATATGGTCAGCTCTGCAGGGAAGAGGACAGAGCATTCTGACAGTGGGATATTATTAGATATCATTAAAAATGTATAATCTCACTTGCAGACTGTTTTTTTTTTTTTTTTTTTTTGTGATAAATCCAGTCATCAGTGATTATCTTTTGAGTCTATTGCTGTTTTTAAGATACAAAAATTTCTCTCAAACTCTATTTTGATACTAAGGAAAAGGTTTGATCATTATTTAAAAACTGCTCAGATCAGTGTCTATTTTCAATACGTTTTTGCATCAATACGTATGTGGGTATTGATTCTTTTGACTGCCCTAGAATAGAAAACAAGATTTTGTAGTTTTCAGAAAACACTGCACCCTGCCTCCTCCTTCTCCTGCCTATCCCAGATGTCCTAAATGTTTCCATATGAAGAAATTTTTTAGTGGAGCTACAAACCAAACCTACAGTGCATGTAACATTTAAAGCATAGATTCTTATTAGAACAAGACCAGAGATCTTATTGTTCAGTTTCTAGGAAATGACACAGCCTTTGTGATATGTTGTGATTTTGCGAATCATTTTAATTACAAAGGGTTTTTTTTTTTATGAGGGAGCCACCCCACTTCCCACAGAGTTGCAGCCTTATTGTTATTGATTAAGATAAAACAAAAGGTTTGGAAATTCCCTTTGTATTTCCATTATGTGTAGTCGTCACACTAAACGTGCCCTTTTCATAACTGTTCATGAGCAGCGCTGGAGGCAGTGATTGTAATTTTCATTAGAAGTTACATGACCAAATATGAATTTAAAGTATTTTTACCTTGTCAGTTGAAGAGAGTTGAAAATAGTGAAGCTGCCTTTATACATTCAAAATAACAGGCCTCACAGTAATAAATGTTGAATGTATGTAGGGTCTGATGAATGACAAGATGATAAGAAAAAACACAAAAACTGTTGTTTTTTTAATCACTTTTGATTTTCTGTTCTATTTTTTGTTCTTACTTAAAACAAATACAATGGTGTTCAGTAATAATTTCTTGAACATAAAAGAAATTGTCACATTTCTTCCTCTAAAGTCTGAACTCTGCTCAAACCACTTGCCTTATTTGTATCACTATATTTTATTTGACTTGTACTTATACATTTATATTTTTATATAATTATAACTTTTTTGACACCAGTCTATTGCTATGTTTGCTACTTATTTTGAATTTATTATTACCTTTTCTATTTTTACTCTTTGTTATTATACTATATAGTGATGTGTGAACTAATATGTCCAAACAATTTTCCTTGTGGCTCAATAAAGTTAGTCTAAGTCTAAGTAACTGACAGCACATTGGCTGTAGACCTCTTGGTGAAAAGAGACAAGCCTATCATAGACCATTAGAAATGATTGAATCTTAAAATGTGATTAATTGTACAGCCCTAATCGTATATTGAGATTTGAATATGGTTCCTTCCCTCTTCACCACCAAGCAGAGAGGGGAGGGGTCACTACTGGTTTCTGTGTTTATTTTTAGCCCGAGAGCTGAGCTGGTGTTGCTGTGTGCGTCTTTGTCTGAGCAGATGACCCCCTCCTTTTAGAGTCTCACTCACACGTGCTGCTGCTGTGAGGTAGCTGTGTGCTGCTTCTAATTTGGAGAACACTCTGTCCTTCCTTTTGCCTATTCAAAGAGCATATTGGCCATATTGATGCTACAGATAATAATAGTTTACAGAAGAAACAAGCAGGAAGTTTGTGTATTATTACTTTGAATTGGAGCTATCAAACAGCTATCAAAGCCTGCTGTTGATTACTTGTCTTTTTCTGTCCGTTAGCGTTCAGTTGGTGCTGTTCATTTACTCTTTTCCTTCTCTAGTCCTCCTTGGCTCTGCAGTGGAGCCAGAGTCTGAAAGTGGGTCAGTGGGTCATTTCAGGCAACAGGCTCGGCTGACTGTGCTCCGGTGTAATATGAGCTCTGTTCCTCCCATAGAGCTGCACGGCACTCTTCAGTTATGAATCCACCCATGTCCTCTGCCGTATAATCAGTGCACCACAACTAGGCCTGTAACGATAACAGATTTTGTAGAATGGACGATTAATAGACCAAGAAATCATTGCGATAAATGACCATATGTACCTTTTTTTGTTTTTGTTACTCGATACATTACCACGTAAGTCAATTGAGAACAGCTTCTCTTGAGACCATTTTCAGCTAATATAATGACAATGGAGTAAAAATGCAAATACACTCTTTCAGAGATCAATAAACTCTACTTTCTAAAGAACAGTTAACACAGGAACTGCAAGACAAGCAAAAACAAGAGGCCTAAATAAAATAGATAATAGATGTTTTAATAAACAAAATTAAATTTAATAAAATGGCCTAATGTAGTCTGTCTTACAGCAAGGTACTTGTTAACAAAAAAATGCACGTGAATAAACCATTGTTGAACAAAACACAACCAAAACAATAGCTCAAATGTCTGTAACAAAATTCCCCTTAAAAGTTATTTTAGTCATTGACTTGCATTGGAATATTGTGGCCGCTCTCTCTGTGGTTGCTGCTATGAGCCTCATCATTTTGGTCTTGAAGTGGTGTTATTAACCTGCTCTACATGATCAAATTTCGCTATTTTGTCTGTCAAAAAAATCCTATTCATAATATAGAGTCTAGCTCCTCGCTTAGTCCACTTTTTTATACAGGGATTGTCATTATATGCTCTGCTGCGCATGTCTCCTCCGGAGGGAGCTGCTGTCCTCTGGGATCGTGTCTCGTGGACTTTCAGCGGGTTTCGGGCTCTCCCCGGGCGAGCGGGTGATGAGTGTATGGCAGCTGCTGGGGTTAGCGTAGACCCACTTCTTCTCGTTGTTTGCGTCCTGTATTTGACGCATGAGTGAGACGTATCCCACTCACTGGTGTTGGTTTGGCATCGGGACCTGTTTTGTCGGGGCGGTGAACTGTTTTGGTGCTCTGACCTCATATATATGGCGCTTTCTGCAGTCGGGCTGCACACACATCTGGTTTGCTGATGAACAAGTAATCTGTATACCATAGACCTTATGGTCTATGCACCATTACGCTAAGGCAGGCATGTCCAAACTATGGCCCGGGGGCCAATTGTGGCCCGCAGACCAATTGTTTTGGCCCTCAGGCTTCCAGGTGAATTGGCCCATACCATCTCAAGTAGTACTTTTTACTGCATGTTTTTAATCTCCACCTTGATCAAGCAAATTTAATGTGTCCTTTTGAGGGTCTGAGCATGAACAAAGGTCTGGAGGGTCATTCAAACCTGTTATAAATGCACATATTTGAATTACTCACTGTTTTGATCACCAGTCTATGACCCTCGATCGGCCCTCACACTGGTCTGTGTTTTAGTATGTGGCCCTCGATGAAAGAAGTTTGGACACCCCTGTGCTAAGGAAACGAGAAGAGTCAGGAGAGAGTGACAGAAGCTTTTTGACATTCAGTCTCTTTGGTATAGAGAGGGAGAGAAATGAGAAAAACATACAAGCATAAAAAATAGAAGTTACCGCGACTGGAAAAGTTATCAAGCTCGTTAAAAGTTATCATACAATTAATTGATTTATTGACTATCGTTACAGGCCTAACCACAACCCATAATGTGTTCTCTACTACCATTACAGCCTGGTGCTTTAGAATTTCACACTATTACACTTTAGTATTGTGTATATTACACCTTAACGTAAAAATATGTTGGATAGGCCATAAATCCAGATAGAAATATTTGTACTCTAGTAATTCTGTTCTTACATTGTGTTTTTCAGGATAAACATCATGATGCTGCTCATGAAATCATCGAAACCATACGGTACATTTTAGGCTATATCATTCTGAATTAATTTGTTTTACCAGGCAAAAGATTAATAACAATTTCATATTAACAATATTGGCTTACAATGTTTTTTCTGTTCATTTAAGTCAGTTTAATCTGAGTGACAGTGTTTACATATTTTCTAGGTGGGTGTGCGAGGAAATACCAGACCTTAAACTGGCAATGGAAAACTATGTGCTCATTGATTATGACACAAAAAGGTGAGTTTTACTTCATCAAAATAAATTTTAACAATTATAAAACTAAATAAGGGAATTTAATTTTATGTGCAAATGTATGTGTCCTAGTTTTGAAAGCATGCAAAGACTATGTGACAAGTACAACAGGGCCATCGACAGCATTCACCAGTTGGTTAGTAAATTGATCATTTGTTTTCGTGAAGCTTTTGTTGGAGGTTTGTTTCTAAAATTTGTCATTTTCAGTGGAAAGGGACCACCCAGCCCATGAAACTGAATAAGCGTCCATCCAACGGCCTGCTGCGTCACATTCTGCAGCAGGTGTACAATCACTCTGTGACCGACCCAGAGAAGCTTAACAACTATGAGCCCTTTTCTCCAGAGGTGTATGGAGAGACCTCGTTTGACCTGGTGGCTCAGATCATTGACGAAATCGAAATGATGGAGGAGGACACCTTTGTGGATCTTGGCAGTGGTTAGAAATATTTTTTTTTAATTCTTAATAGCATTATTAAAACATTTATTTTATTTTTTATGCTGCTCATTGAAATAGTAGTGGCAGTACTTGTAATAAATGATTTCAATTGTAGGAGTTGGACAAGTTGTGCTGCAAGTTGCTGCAGCAACCAACTGTAAACACTACTATGGTGTGGAGAAAGCAGACATTCCAGCCACCTATGCAGAGGTAATGCAATATTCATCTGCTACAATGGAGACTAGTGATGCATAATTAAAAGTCTATACATAATTCTTCAATATACAAACTACTTGATATTCAAATGACGTTGACGTAAACTATTATTATTTGTATGAAGTATGTTTCCCCACTTAATGCTCTTGTCAATTCAGACCATGGATAAAGAGTTTAAAAAATGGATGAAGTGGTATGGAAAGAAACACGGGGAGTATACAGTAAGTACTCATTGTTTTTATCATTTTTTAAAGTATATACTTTTTGAACTGGTGTGTATATATATTGTTTGCTGTGCCTCAGCTGGAAAGAGGGGATTTTCTGTCTGAGGAGTGGAAAGATAGAATTGCCAACACAAGGTGAAGGACTAAAGCTTGTTGCATCACTTGGATTTGTACATCTGATCTATTATGGAATGATAAATTCAATGTTTTCTGTTTGTGTTGCAGTATTATTTTTGTGAATAACTTTGCCTTTGGTCCAGAAGTAGACCATCAATTGAAGGAACGATTTGCAAACATGAAGGAAGGTCAGCATTCTGCCAGCAAAACACTGTCCTGTAGTTATTATAAATTAAAAATACATGTACATGTCTAAGGCTCTGTTATTTATCTTTTTTCAGGTGGGAAAATAGTTTCCTCCAAACCTTTTGCACCTTTGAATTTTAGGATAAACAGTCGGAACTTAAGTGGTAAGTTAAATGTTGTGAGTATAAAGTCCATCTATCATTCTGTATTGATGACATTGGTCTTTCACTGGTACAGATATTGGCACAATAATGCGTGTGGTGGAGCTTTCTCCTCTGAGAGGCTCAGTGTCCTGGACTGGAAAGCCTGTTTCCTACTACCTTCATACCATTGACCGCACCATAGTGAGTTATAAACCTGTTTTGTGTTGTGATTGTGGTCCTATGTGTTTCTTTAAAAAGCTAAGTCTTTTAAAGGGGCAATAAAGAACTAATACTGCATCATATCTTAACATTTTCTTTCAGCTTGAAAATTATTTTGCTAGTCTCAAAAATCCTAAACTCAGGGTAAGTTTATTTTTTTATGCCATATACAGCGTTCTTAAACATCACATCTTAATATTCTTATGGTACTGTTGTTTTTAGGAGGAGCAAGAGGCAGCTAGACGACGCCAGCAGAAAGATACAAAGGAAAGTAAAAGCAATAGCACCACACCCACAAAGCCAAAAGAACCTGCCAAGGTAGGCTATTTGTAGAATATTTGTTTTTCTAGTAGTTTTCTTTTTATGAACACGTTTTTGTCATTACAGCCGGACTCTGGTGACGAAGAGGAGCATCCAAGCTTGGTGACGGTGGTGAAGCCTAGTCCCAAACCCAGAAGAACACGATTATTGTCTAAAGGACGCAAACTGAACAACAAAAAACGTGGTCGCCCTAAGAAGGCCTCTGTTACTACAACTGAAAAGAAAAATAAGAAAAATCAAAGTGCATTGGATTTGCTGCATGCCAAGACTCTGTCTGCAGCGCCTGCTCAGGGTCAGGCGCAACACAGAATATACAGCATTTTACTGTGTTTCTCACAGCAACTCATTGTTTTATATGTGTCTAGATTCATACCGGTCACCTCAAAGTCCTTTCTACCAGCTACCTCCCATGGTTCAGCACTATCCCTCTAGTCAACTGCTGCTGGGCCCAACTCCTCCAGCTTTGCAACAAATGCTAGGTAACATCTTGTCAAGATAGTTACAACTAGTTTTGTAGACTGTACAATGATACTAATAATTATAGTATTATTTCTCTGCAGATAACATCAAAATACAATACCTGCAGTTTATGGCCTACATGAAGACCCCTCAGTACCGTTCTAACCTGCAGCAGCTTTTAGAGCAGGAGAAGGTACAATTAGTTGCAAAAAAATGGATACCCTACTCTCATAAACCTCAATGTGACCTTTGCAAATTACCACTTGCTTATTAGTGTGTTATGTTTTTTCTTTAGCAAAAACACAGGGACCTGTCAGGACAGGCAGAGCAGTTGCAAGCTGTCTGTCAGTCTCACAAGGAAAAAATTAAAGGACTTTTTCAAATGAAGCTTGATGAGGTAAATATTACTGTATTTAGTTTATCCTGGTTTTGACAAATGTCACATTCCCTCACTAAATTAAAATGCACTATGGTTTGCAGTTAGGCGTGAAAGCCCTGACGGCAGAGGACCTGTTACAAGCGCAAAAAGAGATATCGGCTCACAATCGCCAACTGAAAGAGCAGACGAAGCAGCTTGAGAGGGACATGGCCTTATTGAGGGACCACAGCCTGCTGCTAGTAAGTTCCTTCCTTTTGTGGTTTGTAAAATCGAAGTTGTTTTTACACGCTAACTCTTTTATTTTGTTGGCTGCAGTTGAAGACTCGATGTGAGGAGTTGAAACTTGACTGGGGCTCTTTGTGCTTGGACAGTCTGTTGAAGGAAAAACAGGCCTTACGAAGACAGATATCTGAGAAGCAGAGGCATTGCCTGGAGCTGCAGGTATATAGTTCATCTGGCACTTTTTGAACTGAACCTGAAATATCTGACATAAAGAATATGCTGAGTTTAAAAGATTATTACAATTCTTCCTTATTGCTGTAAGTGCCCCCTGGTGTCTATTTTCAGATCAGCATTGTTGAACTAGAAAAGAGCCAAAGGCAGCAAGAACTGCTGCAGCTCAAGTCCTACAGTCCCTGTGATGGTTCCCCATACAGAAAGAATTTGGAGTCACGATCCTCCATAGACATGGACACTACAAAGATGGGTCTGTCTTCTGTCCCTTTGCATAATGGCATTAGTCCTGAGTTAAATGGCACCAGCTCTCCATGTTTTGAACGCACCAACATGAAAGGAGAGCTTCTTTCCCGATACCTCCCCATTTCCCCGGACCATGAGCTTGGAACCTCTGCTTCTGACGTCCGACAGAGACAGCACACCTCCTCCCACACCCTCCCAGACTACACCCGCTTCTCGCCTGCCAAAATTGCCTTACGTAGGCATCTTAATCAGGATGCTACTGCTGCTGCCCAGCTAAGAGGTCCTGGGCTGATGACACACAGGTCTGTTGTTCTCAAAGCTTCAAAGAAATGAGTAGAACAAACTGGTGATATAGTTGTATTAAGTGTTAATTGTTTTTCAGGGGGGAATTAGTTGGTATTAATCCTCCAGCTAAACAGAATTGCCCCTCCCCTGGAGTAACTGAAACCCCAACTACTACTGCTAAAAACTTTGAGAGGGTAAACAGGGTTTGTCTTTATATTTCTGTTTTTGTTATATTGTTTAGTGTAAATTATATAATAAATTTCATACTACTTTCTTTTTCAGGCTGGCAAAGAGAAGAGTCCTCCTCAAAGTGATAACAGTATTACAAGCCTTCCAATTAGTATCCCTCTGAGTACAGTCCACCCAAGCAAACTGCCTGTCAGTATCCCCCTGGCCAGTGTGGTGCTGCCAAACCGAGCTGAGAGACTGGTCAGACATTACACTTTCTTCTACTTTTCTATTTATTGTCATAGTGAGTTATTTTTAACAGCAATCAGAATTTAAATGTGTAAACACTTCTATGAGCTACACAATACACATTATCATCTCATTGTGGACCATGAGTTCATAAACAAACGTAAAAATCAGAAAGTCAATTCAGGACTTTAGGGTTTAAGATCAGAGAAGGTAATGTAGAAGGTTACCCATCGAAATACACCACACATCACATTGACACCTGGGCAACATTCCATTACTTTGATGATCTGTGAAGTTAAAAAAAGGTTATTTAACCAATTTCTAAGGTCACAATTTATGACCAAATTGTTACATTAATCATTTTACATAATCATTTAAGTGCGTTATAGAAAATATTGTGGAATGCAACTATATTGCACAAGAGCACAAGACCTTCTCATACTTTGCAGTGTCACATCACAATCTCTTTTTAACAACTGCTGTGTCATGTATACTATATACTATACTATAGGTAACATTTGATTACAATATCTAATGCCTGTTTTTTACAGAGAAGTACTCCTAGTCCTGTCCATACAAGTCAGACCAATGGTAAAGCTAAAACAAACCCAAATTCACTTGTACAACTTAAAATTTGGAATACTAATATCTTTTTCTTTATAATTAATGTAGGATACTCTTCCAGCTCAGGGTTAATGAATGGAGTTCTTCATTCTGAGGACCATAATGGGGCTTCGCTGTCTCCTCCCTCCCACTCCAACCCACCTCTGACAGGACCGATGAGCCGCGGGTCCATCCAGAGTCCCTCTCTCAGTACTGGAGGAGTGCTCCAGTACGCAGATGGTCCCCCTAGGATTGTGCCAGAGGAGGGTCCCGACCACAAGGGAGGCGAGTCAGACAACGAGCCCCTGGAAAGTGAGATGCGGAGGAGAATCTTCTTCTCCTCTTCCTCCTCATGTTCTTCATCTTCCGGTAGTGGAAGCAGTGCAACTTCAGGGTTACGCGTCCACCACCACACTGGCAGTTCATCCAAGCAGGGATACCATGGCAACCACCACCACCAGTCCCCTGGCACGCAGCACACCCACACTCCCACACATACTGCGTCACACTCCTCCCACAGCCTGGGTGCTCAGGAGGGTCGCAAACGAGGCAGAAGGAAGCGGGGCTCCACTGGAGGAGCCGTTACAGCCAGCACCTCCCCAAAAAGGAGGTCGTTCCCTGGACTCAGCTCCAGCCATCACTCCTCAGGTTCACCACTCAATATCAATTCAATGGTAAGACTTGACTTCAATGTTCTTCTTATGCTTGATGTCCACCAGTGTGACGCTGTAACCTTCTGCTTTCTGTGTAGGTTAGTAACATTAACCAGCCTCTGGAGATCTCTGCCATATCCTCTCCAGAGCAGTCAAGCCGCAGCCCCAGTGGGCTTGACCTGGACCAGCCTCCTATTCTCAAGAGAGAGCGTCCTTTAGAGTTCAATGGCACCGGGCGGTATTCATCAGCCCCTAGCTCAGATGATGAGGACTCAGGCTATCCTGCAGACAGCTCTAGTTCAAGGTTACATAATTGATTTCCTACAGTTTCAATGCCTTTTAGTAGGTCATTTCTAAATTTCTTTGTTTTGTTTTAGAATTGAAAGAAAAATTGCCACAATATCACTGGAAAGCAGAGACATTCCCGGTAGATTTGTGGACACTGAGAGAAGTAAGTAATAACTGCTCACAGCTGTCTTTGCTTTTTTGTTTCTGACACACTCTTTCTGTAATAATAGGCAGGAAATCTGGGAGTAGCAGTGGAAACAGCACAGGCAGTGAATCATCATCAACATCCTCCTTGTCCTCTACAAGCAAGTGGAAGTCTACATTCTCCCCTATTTCTGACCCCAAGCAGCCCGGCTCTGAGCTAAGACCGGGCGGCTCTCCTTTTGGTGTGGGGGGGCCCATTCGCAGCGCAGACTCTGATCCAGACCACAAGCCGCATGCTCAGGGGCGCAAAGGCAGTGATGGAGAATCCACTTATGTGATGTCCAACCCCTTCCTCAGTCAGGAGGGGGCTGTGCGAGCGGGGCCTGGTGGAGGCAGCGGTCCACAGGGATCCAGTGGGTCTGAGGCATGGCAGGTTCTGCAGAAGCAGAAGGCTCCACGAGACTGGGAGTCCAAGACCAGCAGCAGCCAGAACCTGTTCATCTCTGCCGCCGCCAGCAGTGGAGCTGGCATTCTGAGCTCGGTCTCCTCCACTTCTGGGACCGCCGTGGGGCAGTACCTGGGCTCTCAGTTTCCACTGGGAGGGACCTCGGTCCTACAATCACTATTTGGAGCCCAGACGGGGTCCTCCGTGAACGGGTCGACCCGGCTTGTTAATGGACATTCAGCTCTTGGAAGTTTCTCTAGTGCTGGTTTGGCTGGTGGAGCTGCTGGAGGTGAGCATTACTGATACCAGTTTTCACTTTTAACTAAGGTTCAGAGTTCAATATAAAGATTAGGATTATCTAGGCTAGATAAATAAAAGTAAATGATTGATGTAAAATGAGGTAAGTGAAAGCCCAAAGCTGCTGACTTCATCTGCTTCACTGACCTCACTGACTACTTGCTTTGACTGGGACGGCCTGCTGCAGTGCTTTAGGTGGGAACACCCTCAGAAAATGTGGGATCAATTTAGCATTTGATCAAGCTTGACTTCGAAATGCATAGTAAAAACAAATTCCCCTTATGTTTCACCAATGATATATTTTCTTTGGGTGTATCTGTCCAGAAGTAACAGAGTCAGCTCACACTATACTTAAGTGAATCCAAAGTTCAAATGAATTTGGACTTGTGTGTGGGCTGGTTTGACTCTGTTTGCTCTCTGTGCTTGTTAAAGACTTGCTTGGCGCTATGCACAACCTGGCTCAGCCCTTGCTTCTCTTTTTGTCCCCCTCTCTCGCTCTGTACCCCTCCCCCTGATCCGCTCTCTTGCCCCCGCTCCCTACATTTCTATCCTTTGCAGGAATCTTTCACCATGTGGTACCTACAGTGTCCTCTCATCAGTTTGGGGCGATGCTGGCCGCCTCTGGAGGCCTTGGCTCTCTGCTCAGTCTCTCCACCTCTACCTCGTCCCAAACCCAGCAGCACAGCCCGTCCCTAGCCGCGTCCTCTCGACAAACCCCTGTGTCCTCTCCTGTCCTTCCCTCTGCTCAGCACAGCCGCACACAGACAGTTCTGCACAGCCCCTCTCCTCCCACTCTCTCCCTGCCCCCCCCTCCTCCTCTCCACACTGTCCCATCGTCTTCAGCACTCATACTACCTGAGACTCAGGCATCTTCTCGCTCAGAGCGCCTGTCACACACTGCCCTCCACCAGCAGAGGGTGCAGTCCTCCCTCTCCATTTCCACCTCTGTGTGTTCTGTCTCTGCTGCTTCTGCCCCTCTGTCCTCCTCAGCCTCTCTGTCCTCTTCGTCGCGTCCTTTTGCTGTGCACTACTCACCTCGACAGCCCCCTCCACAGGCTGGCAGCAGCTCTGCAGGCAGTGGGGGCATGTGGAGGACTCAGAGTATGCACACTGGCCACTCCACGTCCCATCTGCCTGGCTCCCGGCCTAGATAGGTTTTGGGGTGAGGGTGGGGGGTGGGGGTTGTCAGAGGGCAGTCAGTGGATAGAGAGGGAGAGACTGGTAGGGTGGGAGAGACAGGGTTTACCATGCTCCTGCAAGGGGATGTCTTCAGAGCAAGGTGAGTTCTCTTCATTGCATGTTGTGTGTTGATTTAGTCTGAAATCATAAAAGAAACTCAAATGTTTATCTTTTTTTTCTTTTACTTTTTCTCCTTAGGTAATTAATGAAAACTACCTCATCATTAAATGAACTATGCAAATGTCCAGGTGTGGACCAAGGCACTCTACTTTGTCTTTGGTGCTCCTAAGCGTCTGCACTACCATCCGCCTGCCGGACCGCTTCCTGTCCTGGGATGTCTCATACACATACACACATACACACATACACAGTACATATATATACACACACACAATTTACTCACACATCTACTTTGACTGTCACAGTCTAGTCCCACTTGAACAGAGCTCAGGCTTCTGGTCATCTTTGGACCTGTGTTGAGTGGTTGTTTTAACAACATCATCACTACCTCAATTTCTAGTTTTGAGGTGCTTTTGATTTGAAAGAAAATCAAAATTATTTTAACATAATGTTGGTTCAACCATTAAAATGTAATGATTTATCTTAGAAAGATTAGAGGACAGATTACATTTAGTACCATTTCAAATGTACACCTCATCTAGACATTGAGGCCTGTCCCTTCAACACTTTTAAGTCCCTTTAATTTTCATTTATCATAGCCACCTTTCCTCACACTTCACTTCATGTTTCTGATTTGTCATTAAACCAAATAAGGGATCTAAACTATTGACCCGACATCACACTGGAAATGACCTGTAGAGGCTTGTGTTGCATAATAGAACAAGCCAGATACTGGCTGCATTATTTAGCCCCTAAGCTTTCGTTTGGCTCCTATGTTACACAGTGTTCGCTGGACAAGTTTGATTCAAATGTAACAACGTTTTACATTTTAATCCAATGGTTTAACAAAAATCATTGCATTTTTATGACACACTTTAAGGCTTAGCCATTATTAGACACTGATGATGAAATTATGACTTAATTACACATTTCTTCCTTTTGATAATAACACTACTTTGTTTGACAGCAGCAGAATTATCACTGTTAATAAGCTCAAGATAATAGTTTTCTTTTCTGCCTTTTGAAATACAGGTTTATTTAATTGTCAAGTACATTGACACTTTATGTGAACATTTATCTACATTTCAAACATGAGAATCTCACACTGGGAGTAACATTACCATGACCACAACAAAACTACTGGACTCATTGCTTTCTTCTTTTTTTACTTGTACAAATGGGTAAAATGATGTTTGTACTGTGAAGGTGGTTGATTGATTGTATAGTTGTGTATAATTTAGATGATTATATTTATGTCAGCTGTCAATTTCACATGTTTTTCTTTTTAATTCCAAACTGTGTTGATATTGTAGTATGCAATAGTGTGTGTACTTGGCTTACAGTTTGAAACCATTGGTGCTAGTTTGAACTTTGCCTGATCTTATTTATTTAGTAAAACATCACAAACAAATGGAAGTTGGTGCTGTACAGTGGAAACCTTGTAAAGCCACTTTGGCCTTTCTCATGTTAATACGCTGTATGATGATTATATGCTTTGTGTACACCGGACTGTAGAGCCCTTCTGCATACATCTACTATGCGGAAGCGGCTTTCAAATATCCTTCCTGAGCAGTTTTGGTGAACAAGACACACTCACTTTTGTTTGTTAGGTCTCCAGTCAAGAAAAGAGTGCTATATGAAATGTATCTATATATAAATATATAGTCTATATTGACATACAAAATATATAAGTAATAGGATGTATTGGTGCTTGACCTGTTAAAACGGGCTTGGAGCCAAGGAGAGCAAAGCATTGCTACCTTAATAAATGTGGTGGTGGCAACATGGCAGCAAAACCGCGCCTATATCGTGTATATAGAGTACAGAGAGTAGTCTGTCCATGTTTGACACAGAGGTGCTATTGTGCAGAAGTCCAGCACACTGTTATCACACTTATACAAAAACTTGTTTCTCATTTTTAATATCCCAACTTTTAAGAAACCTGGTGCTTATGCTCTTAACAACTGAACTTTGAGCAATGTTGTCTTACTGGTGCATACTGAACTACTTGTCAAGCCTCTCACTTAGTGATTTATCTTCTTTTTGGATGTCTTGAAGACAAGGCTACATCTTTACAAGTAAGCAAAATGCTCATTTGTCATTTAGACAATGATGTAAAGCACTTGGAAATACCTTTTGTGTTATTTTTGAGTAATAGAAGCCAAGTTTTTTTGTCCATCACAATATTGTATGTGTGATTTTTTCACTTGAAGTGCATGCATGAGCAAAGACTAGATTCATTATCAAAGCTTTATAGAAAAAGTCCAGCAATGAGTCATTAAACTCATGAGGAAACTATTAAAGACAGTAGACCATGTGTTACCAGCACTGACAGGACTTTTATAATGATTGTTAATATTATTTAATTTTTTATCCTTGGTGTTTGCATATATGGTTTCAATTGTTTCCAGTCATTACCTATTCTGACAGACCATGTGGTGCTCTCCTTCACTTAAAACAAGGAATTTGCAGCTATTAAATCCTGCTTCTCTTCCGCTGTTTGTCTGCAGGGCAAAGGTTTTAATCCCTCGCCTAAAGCAACTTTTGATGGTCCTTGTTGACATTTGTGTCAGTGAGAATGACTTTTGGAAATCCAAGCTTTTGAATTTAATATGGATTTTAATATGATTGTAACAAGGCTGTTTACAAAATCCTGCCAGATGTTTTAACTCAGGAACTCCTTAGGTTGCTTGGAATTATATAAATTTCCCCTCTTCCATGCACAATCTTCAGTACAGAAAAAATGTTTATAACCCTTCTCAGGGCTAGTTCAATTCATATGATAGACATTATACAGCCATTTGATTCTATGCCATTCACCTTTTCCTCAATAATTCTCACTGTCACAAACCAACTTTAGCAATCCGACATTTATCAAGCTTTATGGGTTCTTGTGAGGACTGAGGTAACTGCTGCAGTGTATCCGGCATCTTCCTCATGTCACAGGATTAAGTCAGTTTGGTGAACATGTACTTTGGACTGTACACACCTGAGTACATCTGCGACCATAGTGTAGTATCTGAGTGGCAAAGCAGGGCTCGTTTGAGGTGCAATAATAACAGCAAACCCACTTTCTTAAATGCCCTGAAAACCTGTTACTGTTCGGTGTTGGTGCTTTTATCCTAAGATGTTATAATGACAAAATGGAATTAATTGTTTGTTTTTCTGCCTTTACAATAATAAATAAAATGTTTCTTACAAAGGTTATAGTGCCATGTATTTCTTATGGACAAACATTCATCAGTTTAGTGAAATATATTGAAAAAGGCTACATATTTGTGTAATATAAAGAGAGAAATTATTTAGATTGAATAGAAACAATTGAACAATTAAAATGAACTATTTTCATCACCCTTGTATTGCAACGTAGGGATGTTTTATAATGTGTTTTGATACAAGGTGAATGCTGTAGGAAGATTGTCCTATGAATCTGCCATTTCTACAATGTTAAACGTGACCATTTGGATTAAGGCAACTAAAGACCCAGAATGGCCACTGTTATCTCCCTTTGGAATTTGACCACAGTTTTACTCGATCAATGTGATGTTTTACTTTAGATTCTGGTCCCTGTCATGTCAAAGAACTTAACAAACCTTCAGATCAAAATGTTTAATTAATTATTAATTAATTAAAATAGGTAATTGATTAAATTGTATTGGTAATATTTTCTCAACGCTAGTTGAGTGGTGCCCCAAAATCTTAATTCTAGTAAAGTCAGAACCACAAAGGCCACGTGGTGCTGCTGAGCTCAGAATAATCAAATTCCAATCAACCCAATTCAATTACCACATTCTTTAAGTATAGGAATCATCCAATACTTAAAGAATAACCCACGTGAGAACACTACATATTTTAGTGTGATCCGTGTGAGGAATATTTTCTTGCAATGCCATTTCAGGATAATGACCAATTCTTGCCATTCCTTGTGGAAGATTTGTGATGTCCAAGAATGAGCCTTGACTTTATCTTCTGGGATGCACGGGTGTGTTGCAGCCTGAGGCCTTGACTTGTCTGCAAAACAGGACAGCAGCTGTGAAAGACTGGATGGGAGAGAAAGCCTTAATTAAATTCACTGAATACACCATTTGTTATTGATTAAACTGGTACAATATAGCACAGACAATGAACTGCATTGTCCACTGAATTAGATAACTTTATATTTAGACTATTAGGCAATTCTACTTCAAAATAGTCAAACCCAATATAATAGTAAGTATAAAGTATGTTGCCTTATAAATACATTCTGAATAAGCTTACTTAAGCATAAGAAAGTTGATGGTTTGATAACGGTTACTACTATTATTCCATACTCTTGTGTCCTTGGGCCTATCTTGCCTATGTATAATTGTGCTGATAAGATGTGTGATGGGTGGTGATTGAAGGGGCTTAATGGGAGTGAAAAGAGATTGATAAGTGACTTTGCTTGTGTGAAATTATGATAGATTAATAATTACATTAAATACAATGTTTCGGATCCTGCAGTGTAGGGAGAGACTACGTGCACCTTCTGAGCTTCCATTGTCTGTGCCACCTTTCACTGGTCCCCCTCTTACTCCTCTGGTTTATCTCAAACTCCCAGAGAAGGAGTATGGCAAACATATCCTTCCATAGTTTTGCATCCAACAAGGACACAATATTCCTATTTTGGTAGTGTGTTTTCCAGGCATAGGGATGTGGATGTGGGAGGATCAAATCAAGGGGCTTGGTCCATTTAAGACAAGCCATTGAGGAAGACTGAACACAAAAGTGCGCGATTACATTCACCACTATGATGACCTATGCTGTGTTGATGCTGGGGTGGACCAGTGTGTGCGCATCTCTCCAAATATCTCAACATGATGGCAATATTGAAGGTATGTGGTCTTTCAGTTTTATATAAAAAGTAATCAACTCTAACACATATTTTACATCTATAGTAAAAGAAAAAATCAAAGATACCACAAACATCCTATCTCCCAACTCTGCACCTTCAGTTGATCCTCAAAATGCACCATGCTTTGTGGGTGACATCTTTGCAACACTACGTGAAACTTTGGAGGAAAATGATCAACTAAGAAGTGACAGCTTGACCCAGTTTGCAGTCTGCACAGATAAATCCTTTATGTTTATGCAGCTGGCAAAGGATGCAAGCAATGAAAACTTGGGTGTCCTGAATCCAACTGAAGGTAATGGTTGAGTATACACACCAATCATATATGACAGCAGGTATACAATTTGTCAACATTTTTGAACAAATTAAGAGGTTTAGTGTCAAATTATGATGGCTAGATCATTGTTTTGAAACTGTGATAGTACACAAATGTCATAGCAGCTCAAATGTTTGCTTAATTTAAAGTTGATTTCATATACATTTTTCCTCTTTAAGATGACTTCTTTCTTTGAACTACAGTAGTCACAGTGTCCTATTTTCAGAACTGGTATAGCCCTGTTATAGCTGGTATTACTTGAAAGACCAAATATTTTCTCAGGTGGTTGGCCTACTTGTTGAGAAAAACTTCAGAACCACTGTGCAAAGCTACTGCTTGTGTGTGGTGTTTTGAAAGCCTGTTTGCTGTGGTCAACCAATATCTGAAGTGAAATGACTAAATCAATGAATACATGTTTAATAAGTCAGAATAGATGTAGCATTAGTGCCATAATATTTTATTCTGTTTCTCTGTTTGTAGTACTGTTGAGAGAGGAAGAAGACAAGAGAGTGCTGACATTAACCTTTGGTCCTATACAACTTCCTCAAACAATGCTGAACCTGAAATTGCTTCTGCCATTTAAAAGCATCTTCAAAATGTCAGAGATTAGTTTTACCAGTCCACATTTAAATCCAAACCCACAGGTAGTTACAACAACCAAGAAATAATTATTTTTACCTATATCTATATTCTAGTCCATTTTTGTTTCTTTTTATGTTTTCAGACTCCCTGCATCTCAGAAGAAACTAAATACGTACTACTCACAGTAAAAGATAGGCATTTTCCCCCAACATGGGACATTATAATACAAAAAACCTCCACTGACACAAGTAAGATGAGATTTTTCTCCTCTTATATTTGTATGTAAATTGTATGTGTACATTTACTTTTCTTCTATTTACAGAGCAAGATACTTCTGATGGTGGAGACATAAGTAACACAATCAGCATCTTTGCACTTCTTCTTTTCTCAGCTCAAAAAGGAACTGACCCCAGGTTGGTCATTGGTCCGCCAAGTCACAAGACTTTTTTTTGCCTTCATCATGTCAAATTTAATATTTTTGTAGACTAATGACAAAAACGTTATTGACGCAAAAAGGAAATTAATTTGACTCAGTTGGTAATGTTAATAGTAACATTTATAACATGATTTTGATTCTATTTTGATTCTCAATTCTCAGGGATGCACCAGTACACATTAGACCTGTCACATTAACAGATTTTGAAGTGTGATATATTCCTGAAGACAATATAGACAATAAATGCTAATACTGAAGCTAATTTATGCCACAGACGCGATTATCCTGAAGTAGAATTATCCCCATAAACTATTCTAAATGTATAGTATGGTTAAAAACAGAAACTGTCATAAATAAACAGGAGAATCGAACACTTAAGTAGTTAGTTTGTATCTATAATGAGTCAAAGAAGTTATTTATTCAACCCTCTTAATTCAAATCTAATCATAAAACAGGAAAAATAACAAAAAGTTCCACAAAGAAAAAGTCCCCACAAGAAATATAAACCCCAAAAATTGTGTTGATACAGTAATTATCCAAGCCTAGTATCAATATTGGTATAGAATATATGCACCAGTACAGAAAAATTACCTGGATTGGGATTGATTCCATAGCTGATATCCTAGTTGAACCTTTAATTGAATGTCATAAGATTTTTTTTCCATCTGATCTTGGTCTGGAGCGTCCCAAAACATTTGAACTTTTATTCATATGAGGCAGTTCTGTAGTTACTTGAAGGATAAGTTAAAGTAGCTGGATCGCTTGTTTAATATGTTTTACGAAAATAAGTGCTATTCTACACTAAATCAGAACTGAGAAAGCTGGAACGGTGTGTCCCTATTGCCAGTGGCTCTTTTCATTTCTTTTTTCAGAGCTCCAAACAACAATGATTTATCCCATAACTCATTCCTCTGTGAGCTGAGACATTTCCTGGTGCAATCTTCTCCCCAAGATCACGATGCCCCACTTCTGAACCTCGAGCTGCTGCAGTCCTTGCCCTCTCAGCCTATTGGCCTGTCCACCAGTGAGTCTCTCTTGGCAGACCTCATCAACTCATCTTCCCCCACCATCCTGTCCTTCAACCAGGGCTCCATGCTCCACGCACACCTCGAGGAGTTAGCTTTATCACCTGCCCTGCTGGAGGAGCTCCGGCAGAGGCTGGAGCAGACACTGGGAGATGTGATGGGGGCGATGAAGGACAGGGAGGACAGCAGAACAAGAGGAAGACTGGAGAGACTCAAGCTGCTCTCTGGATTTCCATTCGTTGATCATATTGAAGGTGATGTATCCACTTTAAAATGTTTAGGTTTAAAAATGGCTACAAAGCTGAAATTCAAATGGTTTAATTTTACACTATGTGGCCAGGTCCACAGCATCACAGAAACAGCTCAGAGGCTGTATTACCATGGGGTTTCTCTGTGTTCAAAGACACATCTATGGGGTCAATAGGTTACTCTAATTGGCTCTAATGAATAAATGTAATATCTGCTTTTGTCTATTGCTGACTACTGTCTCCAGGATGTACCTTGTTTAACGTCTATAGTTGTTGTTTGGGTTAAGCTGGCAACCATGACAGTATTTACTATAGAATGAAATCATCACCACAATGTAAGCTTAGACCAGTGGTTCCTAACCTTTTTCTCTCAACGACCCCATATTTTACCAGTGGATCCTTTTCCTACATGAAGCTACTGTATTATAAGTAAAAATACAATTATTTAATGGTTAATAAAGATGCTACAAAGCAGTTTAGAATTCCCTGGGGACCCCCTAAGAATGTAAGGGCGATGGGCTGGTATCACTGGCTTAATATGTATAAGACTTAAAATATGAATGATGTGTTCCTCTACAGGTAAGCTTCAGTACCGTGCATTTCTGCTCTTCAAGGCCTTGCAAATGGCAAAACGTGCTTTCAGTCCACCCAGAGGGCAGCGGGCCACCCGAGCAAACCCAGCCGCTCACTCAGTCTGTGGGCTGAAGAGTCTCACTGTGTCCCTGGAGCGGTACCTCATTGGTCCCAGCACTGCCAATATAAACAACTGCCAGGGCTCTTGCGCCTTTCCCATGAGCCGGACCAACAACCACGCTGTGCTGCTCAACTCACACATTGAGAACGGGAACACCAACGAGCGGGCACCCTGCTGCGTCCCTGTGGCCTACGACAAGATGGAGGTTGTGGACGTGGGGGAATTGGGGACTTTTCTCAAAATTGAACCAGACATGGTGGCTACAGAGTGTGAATGCCGCTAACAGAACTTACTGAACATTATTTTTGTCATCTGTGTCTTACAAAGTACTTAACCTTAATGAATAGCAAAATTATTGTGTCATGGCATTTTGTTTATTACACAGGAAACAGGCACAGGAAATCTTAGAATTGTAGACTACCTACAGTGGTTGGTTTTTGCATGACATTAAAGTACAGTATTCCTGTATACAAGGAATTTTCTTCTAACTATGTCTACATAATATAAATGCATTTTAAACAAAATGTTTACTTAATGTTATATCTGTATCATTCACTGGTTCATATACATTTGGCACATATACATCAGAACTTACAGATCAATATATTCCATGCATCAAGGTTTAGCTTTGGGTTTCAGGATTGCTTTGTTGCCAATAGGCTTTTTTCGTCTTCTTATGGCACCCAGTTCTTCAGTTCCCCACCACGATTTTAGACTGTCCCACACAGAGAACTGAAATCACACACCAAATGATTTCTCTGTGCATGTTGTGTGAGATTAGCATATTATACCTGGATAATAGAACATTTATGGTGCTTTACAAATGAAAAATAACAAGAATTAAAAAAGGTCTACCTGCAGTATTGATCCATCCTGCACACTTCCTATAAAAGACATTATGCCTGTCTCCTCAACAACATAATCCACAGCTTCTGTGAAAAAGTAATATCAAAAACCTTTGTCAATTCAAAAATAAGAATATAACATATTCTTTAAATAATTATGTAGTAAATAGATAATAAATAGAGTTATGAAGTTATTACCATGCAATTCGCTGACACCTGAGCTCACGAGCAACACAACCAGTGCTAGAACCAGGCAGCGGTTCATAGTGAATCCTTTCCAGGGATTTTGGACTTCACTTAAGTCTGTGATTGACAGAATATGTTCGTAGGACACTGAAAAAATAGAAAAACAGGTCAACTCTCTGATTTGTAGTGAGATAATTCAAAGAATCCTGTCTTACTTGTAGGATTTCCAATGTTCACTTTCCTCTGTACAGTCCTGTAAAATTGAGATTTATGGAAAAGTTTACAAATGTCAGAAGTCTGTGTAAGGTGCAACCAACTGCATGCAGACTCTCAAATGTATGTCACAGTCATGAATAACTGTGTGACTAAAATAGACCATGTGCTTTCCTGCAACATGCTGCACACTCTTTGCACTAGTCTCCCACTAAACACAGAAGGCACAAGACATGTACTTACCTGATGTGAAATGTTTCCAATATATTGGTTGTGCCTCTCTCGCTGTCTTTCACTGCCACTGGAGAAGGTGTTATAGGCCAAAGACCATGCAGTAGGCTTTAGGTCTGGTGACCGACAGGAACAGATGCAGGGGTACTGTATCCAAGAAGTGCTGCCTGGAGCCCATAACATAATACCAACCTGGCTACTTGTTTTGATGTGCTATTTGACATCAAAATAATAACCAATACTAGATTACACACTACAATTGAATTACTAATAGGCTATGTGCATATTTTTATATTATCAACCACTGTTATTACATTTTCCAGTATAATTCATTTGTTTATTATCTGAATATTTGAGTTGTAGGTTTTATCACTAAAAATCCCATTCCAAATACAGATTTGCTGCAGGTAATCTTTGATGGACATCATTATAAATTCATGCCCTGCTGAAACAATCAAAAAGCTCAGGCTAGTCAAACTACGGATCAATCATTAACCTGTGCCTACCCAACAAGTTCACCAAGGTCATGTGTTTTTATAATTGACAGAACTGGATAATAGCCCTGATCGATAATCCTCATCTGATCAGAGCAGATTAAATGCGTCATCTGCCCCAGTGGAGACACGTCAGAGGGCCCGACTGTGGGCAGGACACTCCCTTGTGTCAAATACTGCAGCCTGCCCCCGCTCTGCCCCAACACACGGCGACGAGGAGAGCACCGAGCGAGCATCTGCAAGGGACGCTGGCCGGATGGTTAAATCCAACCTTCAAACGATTTTGAATAGTCATTGTTTTGTTAGAGAAAAAGAGAGAAATTTAACCGAGATGCCTGTTATCGAGCAGACAAGTAATAAAACAGAAAGTGAAAGGTATGTTGCTTTGGTGGAGATTAGCAATAGCCACGTTAGCATGCTAAGCTAAGTTTAAAGCTGCGGCCTAGCCTGAATACAGCAGCTATTTCCTGAAGCGCCTGACTTCGATGATCTTGTTTACATAACAAGTGTCACTTCCTAATTAATGTATTATTAACATTACACTTTTTCTCAGCACATCTCTATGACACACATGATATCGGTATTATATAAATCCAAGAAGCCAAACGTTAGCTAACCAAGGGGGGAGATTACATAATGTTTACCGATGTCTCTAGCTGAGTCGCTGATTTTACTGTGTGCCGTCCTGTACTTTCTGTCTCCAACAATGGAGCCAGTAATATATTTTAAAATGGATCACCCAAAATGTGACCCTATACTGAGATGTCAATTAATGAGACCCCTTCAGTAAAACGAGTCTTTTTTAATGATCAAGTGTTTAGCTCACGGTTAGCGGAATCTTCAGGACAATGACGCACGTTGACTACGGTGTATTTATAGCACTATACAGTTACTAATCACATTTAATGTGTCTTTCACTGATGATTTTATGACCACCTAAAATGACCATAGGGGAGAAATAATTGAGCTAGATTTGTTTTTAGGTTTCCTCTGATTAAGGCGTCATCGGGCCTTGAAACTTTATAGCAAAGGCTTTAACTATTAAAGCCTTTACCATTGCCGTGTCTTCTCGCGTTCAAGGCGACCTTTAGCTCAAATTCAGCCAACAAGTCTACTCTCTTTGTATTGTTCGCTTTTTATTTTACAACATTGCTGACATTGTTGAGATCTTTTATGTTTTTAGTAGATTATAATAGCCAACGTGATTCCCACAAAAGCGTTGACAGTCATTTTTAAATACTGGTGGTTTGAGAGCAGGTTGTTTATCTCTTGTCATATAGCTACTGTTCAGTGCACTCATAGGAAATTTCCACTCCTCTGTGAAGGGGGAGGCATGGGCAGTTTTGAGACGTGTGTTAACATATTGTACCCTAGAGGGCTTTTTTTGACAGGTCAAAATTGCCTCTTTTTACCTTTTGTGGGACTAACCTTCTTCTCCACAATATAAATGTTTTTTGTTAAGCCGACTGTATATCAAAACATCTTGCTTTTTTATAGCCTTCTATTGTTATTTCATCCTCTAGAGGTTATATGGTTGTTAATATAAGATTTTTATTCATGGTAGGCTAGTCTTATGCAACTCAAGACTCATCCCTCATGTGAGCAGCACAGCAGATGTTTTATTAACCGTGGCAACCTGAGTTGAGTCTTCATTGTGTGTGCTGCTAGTCTCTATTCCCGAGGTGCTTTTGGTTAAAGAATACAGTAAAGGTATCCGTTCTCTTTGAAATGAAAATGCTACAGCAGCATGTGGTTTTGTTGCATAAGTTTTAATGGGATTTCTGAGAGTACAGTCCTTTTTAGGTTTATTTATATATTTTTATTTATTTTATTTGGATGTTGAAATGATAAAAGTGTGACTCTGAAGAGCTTAAGAATTGACCCTATGTGGTTTTGGCACATGTGTTCTGTATATAATAGACCAGTGGTACTTGTGTAAGTGCAAGTGTGTGCTCTATGGCTCCTAATGGGTTTTATTCCCTGTAGGTGTTCTGAGAATAGGCTTAAATTGAACACTGAAAAAGTACGCAGCGTTGCACACTGACATCTGCAGAACAAACCGGGTTAATCCTGTAATGCACTTTGGCATCTGAATGTAAATTGCTGATCTTTTCCAGTGCACTGTTGTTTGTCCTAATAAACCGAATAGCGTGGGGTAGGCTAATGGTCATACAAGCCTGCTTACGTTGGCAGCTTATGTGCAGCAGTCATGTGACATGCATAAACTCAAATATGAACTTTGTGTGAGCTAGTTTACCGTCAGTAAAAGGAAGCTCTTTGTTATTCAGTATATTTTAGTTTTGATCAGTCCAAGCAAGTGCCCTATTTAAAACCTTTGAATATTTAACATCTAGGGGCAGTCATTGGGCAGTTATTTTGCTGCCTTTGTTATCAGAATCACCCTAAGGTTTAATCTTTAGCTAGGCTTTTGCCAAATGTTACTTTGTTGTTATCAGAAGTTGAGGTGCTGTGTCTCATATTTTAAAAGCCTTCTTTTGTATGTGTTTCTACAGTATCTCCAACCCCCGGAGGTGCTCCCGCTGTTGCAGTAACCCGTGTCCAGGGCCTCTGTGGTGCTCCTGATGCCCCTCTCCCACCCCTGAAGATCCCAGGTGGGCGAGGGAATGACCAGCGGGATCACAATCTTTCAGCTAAGCTATTCTACTCTGTAAGTTGCATGTATTTTGTGTTAATTTGTTCACAGAATTCAACAGATGCTGTATGTATTTTCCCACTTAACAGAGAAGAGGAAATGTTTTGGTAGCCACCCATTAAATGTTAAAAATGACACAATTTGTATTGATGTGATGCGACATTTTGAATTAAAAGTATACACCCCTTTATGT
This sequence comes from Odontamblyopus rebecca, assembly GCA_030686955.1. NCBI lineage: Eukaryota > Metazoa > Chordata > Actinopteri > Gobiiformes > Gobiidae > Odontamblyopus > Odontamblyopus rebecca. The sequence goes on along the minus strand of CM060660.1, from coordinate 19,777,557 downwards.
AAATTGGAGATAAACCATTGTTGTATTTTATTTAGTTTGGTACATGATTCTGACAAAACAACAATAAAAACAGACACAAAAAAGTGGCTCAACTTACCTGCTCTCCTTTCCAAGTCTTATAGAGTTACAACCAGACTGTCTGAAGGTTTTTGTTTTCTTTTATTCAATTTAACACAGACCTTTTTCATTGTGATGCATGAGATTGTTCAGGCCTGGCTATACCTTGTGTGACTCAGGCTCTTTATGACCTGAACCTGATACTTTTAGTTTATAGTGTCACATGTTCAGACGGGTGGTTTCCTGTTTGCAGCAGCTGCACAGTTGTGTTCATTGTGACATTTGTTGTACACATTTTTTTTTTAAACATTTTTTCCTGTTTTAAATCATACTTTTGTCTTTCCTAGGATGCTCAATTGCTAGTTCTTGAAGAGCCCCCTCCTGCTAATAGCAGAGTGCGCTTCTTGCTTTTTGAGCCTAAACGCTCAGAAGGCAAGCACAGTGTGTGGAGGGCAGCGCTGAAGGGAGGGAACCTCTACGTCGAAATCCCTCCTGGAGCATTGCCCGAGGGCAGCAAAGACGGGTCAGTCTCAATGTTTAAAGCATTTAATGTGGCATGCATTTTAACTGAACATATGACAATGAAATTTCCAACAGTGTTGTGTATTGTCCCTCAAAATATATTTTCGGTTTGTTTTCTCAGATTTGCTCTTCTGCTGGAATTTGCTGAAGTGCAACTACAAGCCGACCACGTGTTTATCTGCTTTCACAAGAATCGCGATGACCGAGGTAGGATTTGACAATTTGTTCATCAACGAGGACTCATATTTGCAATCATTGTCCATTTGTTACAATAAGATATACTAATAATTGCCGTTTGTCCATCACTGCAGCATCTCTTTTGCGAACATTCAGTTTCCTGGGCTTTGAGATTGTGAGACCGGGTCATTCCCTCGTCCCCTCCCGCCCTGACGCTTTCTTCATGGCTTACAGCATTGAGCGAGATTCCTCATCTGATGACGATTAAAACCTGCGCAATTTGTGTTTCTTCTTCTGTATTCATAGCTGTGCATCTGTTTCATTTTGAACATAATCTTAAGTTTAGTGCGGTTGAGGTTTCCAGGTTTTCTTGTGTGTATCTATTAACCTGCCTTTGTGCTCCGTTTTAAAGATCTTTGCACTAGGGTAAGATGTTAATATACCAGGAGTGTCAAAGCAAGGTCTCTTAAAATATCTTTGCAATGCTTCCTCACCACTATCTCACGTTCCTCAATTCATAATGCCGTTTATACACCTTCCCCCAAACACTCCACTATCATCTCTGTAATGTAAGAGCTATGGTTAATATCTACTTATTTCATTTACTTACCACACAAATGGATGTCTTACAGTAGGTTACTTTTGATTTGCTTGTTTATATCAAACTTTATCTTTTTTAAATGTGTGCATGATTTACATTTATTTTGATTCACTTGATAGAACTGTGCATGTTGTAACTGTACCTATTAAAAGTGCTCCCCTAAATCACCTTCAGTATTTTGTTCTCTTTAGCTAATTAGGTTGTAGTGTTCTGAGCACTGATCTTGTAATTGGCTGTTAGATAACTCTGTGGAGATTAAGAGCTCATCCAGATTTAGTCAAGTAATAGTGTTCAGTGCACTTTATTTAAATGTATGTATTTTCTGGAGAAGGGCATGCCACCGGCAGATGGCGTATTCCCACCTATAAAATTAACTCTGAAATTGAATCTACTCTGTTACCAAGTGAAAGGTTACTGTGCCAATTCATTTTAACTAGGTTATATATGTTTCTGACCATCTGAATTTGAGAACAGACACCAGGAGTTGCCCTTTTGTCTTCTTTATGAATGTTTTGCGTAGTATAGTAATATCTTAGGCTTTCCTTAAAACAGAAACAAGAAGTTTTACAGGAGCTTTATTGGACATTCATTCTTCAGCACTGACAGAACACATAATTGGCAAGGTTAAATGTGATTTATTGGCTGAGGTGGATGGGGGGCTGGAGAAGAGACAGCCTACATGCATATCCTACATATTTGTTAGTACCAGTGAGCAAAATGAAACCTAATGTATTCATTCTTAATGGGGCCTATGTTGATACCAACTATTTGTACTTAACCTTAAGTGGGGTATGTCACTGACTAGCTCAGTGGTCAACTGACTTTACAACATGGAGATAACCATTAGTGTTAAGCAGTTTATTTGTGATTTAAGGATAGACATAATATACTAGTAATGTATCTTTTTTCAATATTTAACAATAAATAATCATGATCATATTTACTGCTCTAAAATATGACAGGCTTTTCTACATCAACTATCTGTGGCCATAGATGCCCTGGGGCTAAATGACAGATATGTGTTAGTTTGGGCCTGTGAATGTGTCATACACATTCACAGCCAAGGTGGCTGAAGGGTCTTGTCCATAACACTATGACAGGAGGGGCATTCACCCATGTACTTAAAATTGCCAAATTTTGGGTACATGGGTGAATGGCTCTGCTGAGTAGGCCTTTGCCTTGACTGGGTCCAACTTAATCACTGGAATAACAACAATGGCTTATTCATAATACAGACAGGAACTAGATAGAAGACATTAATTCAAGCCGAGTTGTTTCATTTACCACAGTCTGTGGTTCAGCGAATGCTACATACTGCAGACACAGGATGTCCTCCCAGTCTAGAGCTGTCTGATCTACCCCTTTCTCTGCCAGCTTCATCACTAACAGTGCTCTCTTCACTGCCAGCCAGCTGTGCGCTGTGGACATCCCAATATGTTCTATCAATGGGGCCCCAGGGCCCCAGAGAACCACCTGTAACACACCTGTCATGTCTTCTATATTAAGACCACAGCTGTTGTCTTTGAGCTGAGAAGCAAGGTATAACAGAGCATTCCTGTATGTGGACATATACAGTGCAGCCAGGCCCTTATGTACATTCAGACAATATTGAATTAAATCTCCAATATTGGCTTTGATGGAGACAAGTGACTGGGAAACAGGCGGGCCAGACATCTGGGAGGAAATGACCACACGGGGGCAACCTTGAGTCTCCCATAAAATTTGTATGTAGCCCTCTTGGCCTGTCTCAGTAAGATTGTTAATAGCTCTTTTTGCATGTGATAACTCAGGTTTTCTCTTATTTATGTCTGGCCACACCAATAAGATCTCTTGTAGTATCAGCCTGGGGGCACAAATGTAATTTTTGTGTACATGTTGTGTACCTTGTAGTATCTGCAGTAACAAAAAGCATACACGTTTGTCATACAGTACGCAGTCCATATTCTGCATAGACTGGCTCTCCTGAACAAAGTCCTCCAGCGTAGCCACAGGGAGGTCTCGCTCTATGACCACACTATGGCCTTTCCAGAGCAGGTGCTGAACTGTGGAGAAAAGCCTCCTCCCTGAATAATTGGCATAATCATTGCTGCCCCCACTTGACGATGTTGTAGCAGTACATCCACGGTCGGAAGATGAATTAACAAATTCTGTTTTAACGCAGGAGTCCATCACATTATTGGTTGGCTGGAAGTAGCCCACAACATGTTTCACGTTAACATGCGCAGGCTGCGATTTGATGTAGGTAGAAGCAGACATCTCAGTTTGAGTGCTTATCTGAAACCAAACAAAACAAACAACAGCAAAAAACCCACCACATTAATAAGATCTGAAAAGTAGATTTTGTGCTTCGAACTTCTATCACCTAATGAAAAGAGGAAGCAACTACCAGCCCAATGCCACAGATAAGCAGCACTGTGCATGTGCTTTTGTTATATCTCACTGCTGAATATGTTTGTTTTTTAACACATGTTTGTATCTAGCACTAACAAAAATTTTTTTTATTTTTATTTCGACAATGCATGCTTCAAAATCTGCTCTCATTTAACCATTAGAGATCACATGTGTGCAAATAGGACTGCGAGCTTACCCTGAGGCCAAGTGTCCTCCCTGGGAACTTGGGGCTGTGTACAGAGTAGTAGATTTTTCCTGCAATTGTCTTTGGCTCACTGCCTTCATCCAACAGGAAGTCCTGTGGCTGATATGAAGTGACTGGTTTCTCCGATAGCTCTTCTTTTAATAGCATATTAGACTCCATGTTTTGGGCTAGATCTCTAAGAAATAGCAGATGGCGGTGCTGTACAGTTTTGGATACTGCATCCTGGTCTTCGAAACTCGCAAAGAAGTTGGCCAAATGTTCATCTGAGGTGTTAAAGGACAGCTGGGACAGGGGCAGTAGGGGTGCAGTGCTGCTCCTGTTGGCTACTTTCAACCCTGAAGGCTCTTTACTGAAGAGTGTGTCTCGCACAGGAGTGAGCATGTACAAGGGATTGTCAAAATTGTGAGAATGCATTTGAAGTGGAGGGCAGGAGGACAGGGGTGATAATGGAGGAACATGGTCGGCCGGCAGGGAAACGGTCCGTGCTAATCGTTTCTTTGGAACAGGTGGAGGGGTGCCATCTGACAGGAACCTCATGTGGTGTTTTACAGAATCTATAGAATCAAAGAGAGGAAAAATATTTCCATAAGACAACAAACACAACATTATTTTTAAACAAATTATGCAAAACTGAGTCAGTTAAAGTTAACTTCTTGATTACAACCATTTGAAAACAATGACATGTTAAGAATAAACACATATACAAGCCATTTGCAGATGCAGAACTACCCACTTTTTGGCATTCATCACATGTGATTGTGTTTGTTATGACAATTATAACTTTAATTTAGTGTTTGATAATTTGGTGGGAGATTCTGCTACAGCTGACACAATGAAAGGAACTACAGCTTTCAATTTCTGAAAGAAAGTGAACTACTTCCCCTTTTTACACTGCATTACTTCCTAAGAAGTAAAGCTTTACTTCCTAAGAAGTAAAGCAGTGTAAAAACAGCAGATAGTGTGGTTAATTATGTTAAAACCAGATGCTAACAACTATTATTAAATGAAACCATATACCCAAGTCTTGATGTATGGGGCATGAGGCTGCATGACAATCAGTGGATGCAAAGACATCGTTGAGTGTGTAGTTAGACGACTGGAATCCAGGGCTGAACAAGGCACTGTCAGAACTCACACTTGATCCTCTGTGTGAGTGGCTTCTTTGTCTGTAAACAAAAAGAAAGAAAATAAAATACAAAATATGCACTGTGTAAATTAGAACAATGAATCAACAATGCACAATGAGCAGTGAGTGAGGGCATCGGTGACTATGGACATCTTCCGCATACAATATTAAGGATCTAGTTCCAATACTGGAATATACATGAATATCTTCTTGTTTTGAGATACTCATATTCTTTGTCACAAACTACTACTGATTTCTCCAGATCCTCATTCCTTCAACTAATTTTATATCCAATTTAGTAGAAAACCGTTTCTGCTAGTTCCTCGTAGAAGCATTATAACATTATTCTTACCTGTGATGTTTGACTGGCAAAGCAGGAGGGCGACTCCCTGTTTGGTTTAAACAGCCTGACTCCATTAAAATACAGTGGAATACTAGACTGCTTTTTCACTTTAGGTCCTTGGCGCATGTGAAGCAACCAGGTGGCCTACTGTGCTCTTTCGCATATACTTCCTGTATGCATGGTTACCATAACCCCTCCCTGTTTTTGTATCTTTTTGTGCATACTGAATTTTCATAGAACCTAGTCTTCTTATCTTCTCTCTCAAGCTTTGTGATTCGCATTTGGGGTTGGAACCGGAAGTTTCTGCTCTGTGGGTTGAGCCATTTTGAGTTGTAACCTCAATTTGACATAATAGGAAAGAGCAGTTAGCAACCACAAAAACAGCACACACAGTGCTGAGCAAATGGCTGAGTGATGCAATTTTGAGTCCTAAAGTCCCTAAAATCAAGCAATATTAAAGGGAACGCCATGTATCTTCCATTTATCAGTAATTCAGTCACTGCACTTGTTTTTAATTTTCTGAAGTCCATTTCACTGAACATAGAATTTTTTTATAGCCTCACCTTCAGCATTTATTATTGTTTTTATTTAACTCCCACGTGTCCATGTGTGATCACATTATCTTTAGGCAGCCATTATGTGTGTTGTTCAATAGAGAGCTCTACTTGAAGAGGCCCATCCATGACTCACTCCAATTATCTAAGTATAGTCTAAAAACTTAAGGGTCAGGGTCACAAAAAACAACCTCTGTCAATATATCACTATATCATTACAAAAATAAAGTAGTATTGCCTATCAAGAAAAAACAAATACATTTCATTTATTGGTGTATTCTATTAATATTAGTGTGAGTGGATGAAAACAACTCTGTTACAGCTCTCTTACATCACATCTACTCAATTAATCACCAGTCATAATGATATTCACTTATTACTATTAGTGAGTGGGAGGCAGCTGGACAGGCACAATGGTTTGAGCATCATTACAAGAACCTCTTAAAATTCTGTGCTTCTCATCAAGTGTCCATATGAGACTAGACTGTTGACATTTAAAAGGCCACGATTCATTAACTTAAACACACTGGTGATATTGTGTTGTAAAATTATGATCTATTTTATAGTTTACTCATGAATAACATGAACATACAGCTGTTTTTTTTAATGTAAGAGTAGGACACTCCAAAAGACATCACAATGCATGTTTCATGATATATATTTTATTCTTCTATAGAACACTGTAGCTTATTAAAAACAAATACTTGCATAAAGTGAATAATTTAAACTAAGATAAGCATTAACCAAAAACATTCCACCAGCAGCTTTATAATTCCTGATGAAGTCTATCGGTTGCGGGTGGTGAAATGTTTTCTTATAATCTCACGGAAGCGGCTTTTAAACTTGCCATCTGTGTGAGCTGCAGTGACAAAGCAGGAAGCAGAGGAGGTACAGAGAGTCTGAACATCTCCCTTTGCTATTCTTTCTTTAGAGACGGCTGAATCTTTGGACAGTCTGTGCCTGACTGCAGCCAGGTGGGATGGGTTGGTGGTAACATCTCCAGTCCTTCTTAGGGGAGCTTTGCTGTAGCTGCAGCTCTCCTCGTCCTTACTGCGTCGCAGACCAGCCTGACAGAGCAGTGCCTCTTCACTGGCCATGTGAGGGCTCTGGCTCAGGGTGATGAAGCCATAAGGCGTGGTGACTTTGGGCAAGTGTGGTAGGGAAAGCGCTGCCCTGCTGGCGGGATCCAGACACTGGTGGTCTACTGTATGAGCAGATGGGAGAGAACCATCCCTCTGCAGCAAAAACCTTCTCTGGTTCAAGGGGTCAGAGACGCTGCGCTCAGCCTTACGCTCAGACAGACTAAGGCCAGAAGAGGACAGACTGGAGCAGGCTGCTGATGCTGGTAGATCCTGTTCAGAGCTCCCATAACCCTCACTCTCCTCCTCCTGATCTCCTCTGGTGGTGTCCAAAGACCTGAGGCTGCTGGTTACTGACAGATTGGGTATAGTGAACTGAGGGATGCTGTCAGGTGTCAGGATGTTTGGAAAGGAATTCTCCAAGCTGGTCTGGGAGTCTGAGCCTAAAGAGCATCCAAACAGCTTACTGTTGTTGGCCCAGAGCAGCGCCCGGATCCCTGCACTGCTGTGCCTGCGAGCTGCAAAGAAATCCTCTGAAGGAACAGCTTTGGCCCGACTGCTGATCGCCCCAATGCTAAAGGTCCTGGTCACTGTGTTCCTCTCCATCTCTGAGTCCATTAGGCTGGGTAAGCATTTGTTGTAGCAGATTTGCATGGCATAAAGCTTTTATAGTGTTTGGGGAAAGTAAATTTGGTCTTTCCTGTGCATCACTACATACGCATTTATGATGAAAAGAAGTTCCGGAAATGATCTCCAATTAGAGCACTAGGCTAAGAGGGTCAATGATGGGCCTTTTTTTTTTAGATCTATTCATATGGTAACCAGAGCAGCAAGAGCATCTCCAGGCCACAGAAACCCTGTGCTGCTTTGTTTTGAACTGCATTGTTAAGAGACGTTACTTAAGAGTTCAGCATCTTGAAGGAGGCCTAGTGTTATTTAGAAAAATATATATTCTTGAATTCCTCTGAATTTAAAATATGTTTAAGAGTTATTAATTTAGCTATAAGCTGTATAAAAATATATAGCTGTTGCCTATATTAAAATATATTGTATAGACATGACATTTAGCCTGGGCTGTTTATTTGCGATACATCTAGCTAATCTAACTTTATCTTACCAACACAGTCTAGGGACGATATAAATGAACACACTGAATAAAATATAGCATAAAAATCTTAACTGATGTTTCAATGATTGAATAAAATAAAATAAAATGAAATGAAATAAAATGCTGTACTTGCCGCTATATACCCTCGCAGGTTAATTGGACGCATCTGATTGGTTAACACTCATTGCGCCAGGTGCGTATCTCTGCGCCCTTTGGCTGCTCCGAGGTTAGCTGGGGGTACTTTAGCTTCCCCAAACTTGCAGTGTGACTGTGCTCTGCTCATCCAGTTCACAGCAATCCGGCTGGTTTCTCAAACTTCAGTGTAAAACTATGGCTATCGAGATCCACAAAGTCGCCAAGGCGGACCAAGCCCAAAGTGACGAGGTAAACTACGGTCACTGTTGTCTGCGCCACGTGTTTATGTGCTTGGCTAAACGAGGTCAAAATTGCCTATTGATCTTATTGATTGCATTTAACTTTCAAAACGTGGTTTATTTGTAGAAGAGAATCGTTAAAAGAGACGGAGTGCTTCGCTCCATGCTTCGCGGTCTTTTCTGGCCTTTTGGCATCGTGGTGGGTACGGAGCTTATTGCAAGATTCTTTAATATTAGCACTAAACTCTATAAATGCGCGGGTTCTGTGATTTTTAGGTGCGTGCTTATCGTGGGTTTTGGTGGGTGCTCGGATACAGGCAACCCCAAGAGACAATCCTGAGTAGTCCCCAGCAGGTCTCCAGTCCGGGCCGCCAGAGCCTCACGGGCCGCAAACGCCTGCACCGTGTGACCCGAGTGCTGCTGTCGGTCTTACCCCGCTGGCTGCAGAGCGCCCTCGGCTATCCTGTGTCAACCAGCATCGGCCGCTGCCTCTCGCCAGGTATCTTTGTAATGACAACCTTCAGTCAGATCGGCATGTGTCATATGGTTAAAAAAAAGCCTATCTTACAAACTTATGGAGATTCAGTCCATTTACAACTGAACTACGGTTGGCATAAACTCTTTGAAGGAAAATCTCCAATTTTACAGTTTATTCAGGACCACTGGACAATAGTGACAACCATAATTTACATCTTTGTTCTAGTTTTAGTATACTTTTGTGAAATTACCTCGTCTGAAATGTAACAAATGGCCAGCAATTTGCATTTAGTTACTAGTGTATAGATTGGATTTAAATTCTGCTTGTAATTTTTTTGTTTGTAATTTATGGATTTAAAATTTTTGACTTTATGGACCTGTGTGCACACTACTTTCCTTTTCTTTCAGAAGTGAGAGTTTCTCCTACAAAGCCCTGTGGCAAAGGCAGCAAGAGAAAGCAGGATGAGCTGGATGAAGATGATTTGGAGGAAGAGGAGCATCCAACCTGGGTGGAGGCCCTTAACCAGGAATGTGCCGACGATGAAGGCCCAGAGCAAGATCCTGACTATGAGGTTGGAAATCTAACATGATCTTGCCAAAATGTGCCTGGCATCTTTCATATGAAACCTGTTAACGATCCTAAAATTCCCCTCAGCCCAGCACAGTAGAAACTAACAGTGAAGAGTATTGTTCGCACAACAACACAGAGGATGACATTGAAGTTGAAAAGGGTGTTGTCGTTATAGAAGATGTTAACACGGTAAAGAGATGACACCCATGCCCAGAAATGCATGTTTTGGATATTGGCTAACTTGATTTTTTTAAACAGGAAGTGACTCTTGCTCCAACTGAAGTATCAAAACCTGCTGTTTAAATTTTTGCTGTACATTGTCTGTTTTTTGTAAGTTATATATTTGAAACTTAATAAATTTTGATTACCTACTACTTGTTTTTATCCACAAGATGGCAGCATATGCCATATTGATGAATGTTTGGGGTAGTAGCTTTGGGCACTCTATTAGCTAGTTTGATTTTAGAGCATGACTTTATTGTAAATGTGCTTGTATTTAGCTTTAGTTGTAGAAGCTAAGTTACTGGAGGCAAATTTCACCAGGTATTACTGGCTATTGGTATAAAGGGTAAATTTCTCATTTCCTCTGCCTACAGGGGCAAGTGTAGATGATGTGCATGACACATGACACTGTCTAGAAGACTTACCCAGACATGGGTAAGGCAAATGTGCATTTAAACTAAGGCTTTTTGAGCTGACCAAGTTTGCTTTAAACTCTGTAAACAGTATCTCTTTGGCTGTGATGTCAAACAAGCATCCAATCAGTATCAATAAAATGCTATGTGTGTGTATACGACTAAAGCTGTATACAGCAGTAAGGCCTCTGGGGGATCTCATGGTTGTCTGACTGTTTGAAGGGTAGACTGCAGCTTAGTCTAGGCAGCCACAGAGTGCCGACCTCTATCTTCACTGTTTGTAGCCAGCTGGAGACCACTTTCAAACCCACAGCTTTGCCTTTCAACTGCAAGGTGAAAACTGTAGATGATGGTGTGCTATATATTTCATCCCCAGTCCCAGGTGTACTATAAAACAAGCTTCCTGGAGTATGCAGTGAGGCAGTGCAGTAATGGTGAGAATACTGTTTTGAGTGTGATTTGTTGAGATTACTGTTGAAGTGTCTTTTTGTGGTAATCTGACCATTTTTCGTTTTGCACATTTGCTTGTAACGATGGTACACATAAAATGGCTGCATAGTATGCACCTTTTTATGAGATGTATGATATGCTTAATTGGAAATTTGTTACCTACATTTGACCCATCCTGTAATGCCACTTGGAGACCTGTGAGGAACAGTGGTGACTGGTGATGGGCTCGCTCAGGATTGCAGTAGCTGCAAAATTTGAACTTGACCCTTGTGCATGCATGAGTTAATTGCAAAATTGATGTTATTTGAAGCATTTCTTTGACTCTTTCAGTTCAATTTATTAATGCCTACGAAACAGTCAACACAAGCAGATTGTGTCGATGAACTATACATCAATATTTTGTGCATCCACCTTTTTTTTTTTTTTTTTTTTTACATGTGTCAAAAGTATTTTTGACCTTTTTAAGAATGTAGTGATTTAGTTGAAGGAATATAGCTTGGAATTAATGAAAAGACACAATGAGACACTAGTATGCAGCACAGAGCTCACCGATTATCACCATATCTTTGAGAGAAATACTGTTAGATTACACCAAGGACCTTGTGACATTTGCTTATTTTTGCCTCAAATGAATGGCAGCAGGTGCAGGTAGCTCTGTGGGCTCCCAGTCTGACCTGCAGGATATAATCCCCTACATTACAATGTGTTTGTGAAATGCCAACTAACCAAAAACTTGCTCTCCTGCCATAACCTTCTCCACTGCCCTGTATATAGACAGACTGTACTGTGGCTCCTGCCGAAAGCAACGCAACATGATTTGGTTTACCTCCAGCCTAACGACCAGCTGTCCCCATAGACTGAGAGAGCATCCATCATCGTCTGGGAAGTGGTGCGGGAAAATGGGCATGACAAATATGCAGACAGACGGAGGTTTTAGATAGTCATAAGTTTTTGGATGTACGGAAATTTGGAAGTTTAAGAAGGAAAAAGCCTGATTTGTGCTTCTTGTTATGAAGTTCATGTCAGACAAAGCTATCCCTAATATTTTAATGTAAACTAATGTATTTATTGTTGTTATTAATTATTAGTGTCATGACTGATTCATGAGTAAGGGATCCGTCAGTCTTGGTCTTTTTGTTGCTGGTAAAAACAGATACCCAGAAACTAATCTGTAATCTATAAAACTACTTTTATTATTTTAGGTGGAAATTATGTTTTATTGTATAAATCAATTATTTTTTAAAATCTTAGTATTGAAATCAAACTTGAAATTTTCATATCGCTGCAACACTAGTTTCTGGTGAATCAAGATTGCTACTATATAGTGCAGTAAAAACTTGATGTTGTATTACCTTGTTTTAAACACCCTTTGTTATGAGCACAAAACCTTCCTAGAGTCCATTTGTGAAAGAATTGCTGTGTTAGGATCGCTTCTTTTTTGGTTGTGGATCATGAAGCTCCTGATTATCAGCAGCACCAGATACACTTTTCTAAGGCTACATTGTATTTGGCACAGAGATGCAAATCAATCCCACAGACTCCAAGGCTTGGCTGCCATTTGCAGTGTAATTGTCCTTGTCCGCTTAGAGGTCAGTAACACCAAAGTTTATAAGTGTGCAAAGTCTGCCCCTGTCGATGGCAGTAAGTGAATCCATTTACACATTTATGATGCTATTCTCAGCCATGGCCCAGACCCAGTGTGTACACAATGTCGGAAATAGCGGAGGCACGCAAATAACCAAAGAACAATCAAGACTTTTCCAAATACACCTTTTATTTTTAGTTTCTATACTTAGAAGTTTATCAATATGAAATAGTGTGACACTTCAGTGTCTGGTTTCATTTTGATTAGAAGCTGCACCACTAAATTTGTCTCATTCATTTCACTGGTGTTGTATTCAAATTATTGTATTGCGTGTTTATACAGACATTTCTTTCTTCTTTAGATCGGTGGGTTGATATATTGGAGTTTGTAGTAATATAAATTGCATAAATTGGCAGAAAATTTCAAAATCAGCCCTACATATCGACATAAAAATATCAGGAAACTTTATCAGCCATCATTCTCTGGTTTCTAAACAATTAGCGTCGGCCATGAAAAAATTCACATCAGTTGACTTGTGATAAATACCAAATATTGATAATTTGTCACAGACAAGGTGTTTCTCTACACATGCAGTATATTGGTTTGGGGTGCAAATAAAGATTTGTTGAAGTTATCAGTGCTGATTGCATTTTTCTGCACTTGGACTAGCGTTGCGTTTGTGTTATATTTCTATATATTCTATACTGTGTTGCTAAATACAAGCCTGTTGAAGTTGATGTGGTTTCTATAACACGCTCAAGTGTGTGGTCTGAATCTATCAGTGCTTTATGACTTGAGCGAAGTTGAGCAACTGCCAAAAGCAGTCAAAACACTTTGTGACATATCTGTGTTAATAATATGCATAGTAGTAAATAATGTGCAATTGTGGCAGGGTCTTCCTTGAAAATGTGTTTTACCTCAAGATTATTGTTCGTACAAATCAATATAAACCACTGCATAGTAAATGTGTAACAACATTAAATAACACTTTTTTTCTCTTTCCTGTACATATCTAACATTGAAGTTCATAACTGAGAGAAAGTTTTGTAACTTAGCCACAAAACTCGTGTGTCAACAACAGCAGCTCAAGGCTCTGGCAGCAGGTCCTGTTCCTGAATATATGATCTATAGACTCTTCTGTCTCAAGCTGTTCTGACAGGTCAGCTCATCAGATTTCTATTGCATCACTGGATTTCCACATTGTTATAGTGTATACAGAAAACATTGCTTTTTCCACTTTGCCTTACACAAGATCAGGTGCGTCATCCTAGATGCAGATTCCAAATTACATATGTTATTGAAGGATCATTGTTATTTTGGTTCTATGGAGCGCACATCAGGGATTTTTATTTTCTAAGTGTGAAAAGGAAGGCAGCTGCTTCCACAAACTCCGCCAACAGTTCATACACCTGCGCACAACTGTTTCGACAGTTAATATTAAGTCTCTCCAGGATTGATTTATGGGCCTTCCATGTTCAAATTATTTGGCAATCTATAACAGATTTCCAGTGTGCTGTGTTATTGATATGGGAACCATTCAAAGCATTGAAATGCTCTACTCTGTAACTTCCTCCTCTGAATGAGTGAGGTAAACATATTAAAATAAATCATGCAGTGACACAGTCACGACCAAAATGTGGCAAAGAAACTGACTTGTATTACATTTGAAAAAGTCACACTGTAGCAGATATTTTGGAAATGCTTTTAGCAAAATGGTCTGTAACTTGATTAGGGCTGTTGTCTAAAAGTTTCTGTATGTACTATATTTTCTGTTATTTCCTGTTGCAGTACACAGGCATATATTTTATGCCCAGAGAAGGAAAGATTGAAGATGACATGAATTACTGTCTGAACAGAACCCCAAAAATGTGGCAAGTAACTTCAGCACTATATTGGGTGAGAAGTATTCAGAAGAAGAAGTATTATATTATATGCCATGATATATACATGGCCTGTCCATTTTGCAGAATAAAAAAAAAGCTGTCAGACGTTTAACCACTGGTAACATTAATTTATTTGTAAATGTGTTTTGTAAACCAGAGTTATATACCCTAGCTTTGGGACAAATGAACAGGACAGCTAAATAATTACACTGGGCATTTTGGTAGAGAAGCTACTCAGGCTCTTTGGAGGCTTATTTTGACATGTGTATTTATCTGTACTGTCATGTTTGTCTCCTGAACATAGGCTGTATATTTTGAGGGGCCTTATATTTTCTGCAGTTTGCTGCTGTTGACAGTACAACATTGTTATTCATTAATATGTACTGTCCTGCAGATTCTTGCAGCCCTGTGTTTATGTGCAGATTGTGACAGGCATGGACTGACAGTGTTGATAAAAAGCAGAGTGAATAGTAAGCTTCTCTGTGGTCTCAGACTGTGAAATTCTTTAATGTTCCCAGGTGATATGATGAGGTTTGTCATCAATGTGCAGACAGAATTACTGCTGGTCCCCATACAGTGTACAGGGGGTTATTTATTCATGAGATAAAAAGCTTGTTGGGCTGTGTTGATTTCAAATTAAGGTAGACACTCTTCATTTCTTTCGATGGGCAGATTAAAGTATTATTCTGTCCATTTATAGATACAGACTGTTGCTCAGAGGCAATGCTCCATCAGTGATCTCTGTTTGGTTATTGCAGATCAAAACTGATTGGTGAACAGGAAATTAAAGCAGGAACCAGCACCTCACACTCTCAGCAGCACGTCAGTCGCAGACACTCCTGAGGCCATAGACCTAACAAATATCATTTCCTGTAGACAACATGATGACCACTGACTGGTGGACTGAATACATAATCAGATAATGGGTGGGATATAAAACATTGCAAGTTAACACTTGATTAACTCTCTCTCAAGTTAAATTGATGGCTGGGACTAGATCCAGAGTTTCTCACACAAGTTTTGCATTATTTGCATGTTTTAATTTTACTTTATTATTTTTCTTTGCATGGTCAGAGCAAATGCAACTGACTTTTCACTGCAGCACTAAATCAGCTTTAGAAACAAAACAAAAATCAGCATTATTATTAAAATTTCAATCTTTTCCTGGAAAGGACAGCTTTGGAAGCTTGTTTTAACCCCAAAGTCGGTTTCACATGGAGCCAGCAGAGACTTGTTAAGGCCTGGAGTATGTGCACTCAAAGGGGCCCATAGGAGAGCCAGAGTGTGTGGTGGTGAAGTGTTGAGTGTGGTAGCGTCATTGTAGGGATTTGCAGCATTAGTAGCAGAAACTTGGCAACTGTCTGCTGCTCTTCTATGTAACCCCACTCTTTCTGTGACAGACACTGCACTGAGAGGCAGTAGTCAAAAGTATGTGATGGACACTCATGACCTGCTGGCCAAAGAGAGGACTTTTAATACCTCAGGGCCCCTAAGCTAGGCAGTTAACAAGTCTAAAAATAGAACAATGGGACAGATAGAGGAGTGTGGGTGTATGTGCTGCAACCTTTTGTGCTGTGCTTTAAATGGGAGCTTGAAATAATCTCCAAACCAGCAGTGGTTGACTCATCAGGCTTAGTTGAGATGCAATACCATACGCTGTACCATCGCAATTACATAACTTTTGATTTATTGGCTTGGGTCTTATATCGTTTTCCATTTTGTAATATACCCCTCCTCTAGCTCTCCCTCACTCCCTTTTTGCTTCCTGACATTTGTAGTGATGCTTATGGGAACTGTGAGCACTGCACCACCACCTCTGCTCAACACAATCAGACACCCATTTTAATCGCCTGTCCTGGCATGAGCACTAACAAGCTTAAAAGCCAAAGTGGAACAGTGGTCAGCAAGAAAAATGACCTGACAGTTTTATTTTTTTCATGTTTTTTCCTCGGCGTTGGCAGTGATGCGGTCGCTGTATCGGACCTTAGTGGTGAAGAAGGAGCTGAGCCAAAAGGCAAAGCTCTCGATTTACCAGTCATTCTATGTTCCTACCCTCACCTATGGTCATGAGCTCTGGGTAATGACCAAAAGGATAAGACCACGGATACAAGTGGCCGAAATGAGTTTCCCCTACAGAGTGGCTGGGCGCTCCCTTAGAGATACGGTGAGGAGCTTGGTCACACGGGAGGAGCTCGGAGTAGAGTTGCTGCAAGAGGAGCCAGCTGAGGTGGCTCAACATCTGTTCCTCCTGGATGCCTCCCTCAGGAGGTGTTCCAAGCATGTCCCACCGGAAAGAGAGGAACTCTGAGAGTCCCTGCTTAGACTGCTGCCCCCCGCGACCCGGTCCCGGATAAGCGGAAGAAAATGGATGGATGGATGTTTTTTCCTTGCATTTGACCCCCTAATGTTCTGCATGATCCCTTCTCTAGATATTAAAACAGTGTCTGATCTTATCAGCTCTCAGAAGCTACGCAAGGCCAGGCCTGTTTAGTACTTGGATGTGAGACCGGCGGGAATTCCAGGTGTTTCAGTGGGGCTCCAGTGTCCATACGCAAAGCACTTCAAGTACATTGCCTCTTATAAAAGTGTTGGTGGTGGTCAAGGGAGACGATGGAGCAGATTGGCAGCCTTGCTTCCGTCAGTCTGCCCTGGGACAACTGTGGCCACAATAGTAGCTTACCACCACTGAGTGTGGAGTAAATGAATAATACACCAAATTTTAAAGTGACTTTGAGTGTCTGGAAAAGCTCTATTTAAGACTAATGCATTATTATTATTATTATTATTATTATTATTATTATTATTATTATTATTATTATTATTATTATTATTATTATTATTATTATTATTATTATTATTATTATTATTATACACAAAAATGTTTTAGTTACAATATACTGAATTCCCTCCTTTAAAGTGCATTATGTAAAGTATTCTGTTACATATTCTAATCAGAGTACTGTATTCTGAATACTTTGGATACTCCACCCCTTTTATAAAGTGTAAACCATATAGTTAAAACAGCTTTATATTAGTTGCACCAATGCTCTACATTTAATTAATTACTAGAAATGCTAAATTTTACCAAAGGAAATGGCAAAAAGAATTGAATCAAAATAAAGTTACTAAAAAATATATATTTATTTACTTCCCATCACTAATACTATTTGCAAATATTGTATCTATTGCAGCTTGATGACTGATCTTTTCCACATTTACATATCCATTTTTACCCCACCACTTTCTTAATAGCTCACTTCAGCAAATGCCATAGCATGGATAATGTCTTTTGTACCCGTCTAATTGGTTTTCATTATACGTCCACTGGTTCATTTGCTTGTATCATCCACAGTGATCAGGATTGGTCTTGATCTCTGAGCAGCTAAACCCGACTGGAAGCCACAGTGAAGAGAAAAACATAACCTCAGTGAAGTCTAATCCACCCACGACCACCATCCACTGCACTGCCTCAATCTGCATACGATGTGGGAGGCTATTGTGTGCACTCCACTGGAATTGAGGTACAGGCAACTCATACACACAGCAAGCCCCTATCGTTCAATAAACCACACAATCTCTTCACGCACAATGTATGTTTTCTGTATAGGCCAAGATTTTCTATTGTATTGGAAAATAGTTCTTATTGAAAGTTGTATAACAGAAGGGTGGGAATGCTTTATGCTCCCAAGGGTATACATTTGTTCAGTTTGAGACATAGTGAAAATAGCTTTGTATGAGTTCTGTGTAAGCTTATGGGTATAGATGGGGGACTTATCGTTCAGTAAATGATAGCTGGAACAGTATATTTTGGGGCTCAATATTTATTACATCTTTGTGGGAAATATGATCTGAGCTGTACAAGGTTGAGTAAGTAACTAATAATATAACTAGTAATTGGTTTCCTCCTGCTATTTAGTTGTTGCAGCTATGTATTTTAACAATACTGTACATTTAAAAAAGGAGTACACTGGGAGTGATATAGTCTGTAGCAGTATTTTCAGATGTAAATTAGGCTTGGACCACATGCTATTTGTTTGTTAAATAATTATTTAATAACATATAAACATGTCATAATATAACAGCTGTACATTGAGAAACACTCTGGATAGACTTACTCAGAAACATGTTCAAACTGAGTGGAAATGATACCCTATTGTCTTTGCATATGGAAGTAGATGATTTTTGCACCCTTGGGATACTGTTATTCAGCTTGGGCACAATGTTTCCTCCGGCTTCCTACTAGTGTTTTATGTGAGTCTGAATAGACTGAATCTTAGGGGAGTTGTTATTAGCCTCCAGCTGTGTATTTTCAAAACCCATTCATTTTTTGTACTGAGTGATGAAATTTAACATCAAAACAGTTTATATTTAAAAATGTATGGGCATAATTAGATCCCCCATTTATTATGCCCAGTTTGCAGGCCAATGTACCATTTATGCCTGTCCCAAGCCTGTTAATACTGAAAAGTTGATGTTGTGCCAGGAAGAGAATCTTAAAAACCCATACCACATCAATATGCAAATCAGTGCATGTTCTTTTGTGCAATCCCAGAAGAGAGAAGCCAAAAGAAAGATTAAGAAGAACCAGTTCCAAGTAACAATGACAGAAATTATAATCTTGTGAATGGCACAGTTTGAGTGTCTCTGTGGAAGTAACATTACATTCATACACATGCAAACTCTGAGTGTGTGCCTGGGTATCTGATTCTTTTGTTCTTTTTCCTTCAGGATCGGCACAGCCAGTCCTCCTTCTCTATAGGTTTTATAAAGGAGAGATCTCATAGATTTGTTAAGCGATGTGTCCAAGGCAGGCAGGTTGGACCCGGAAGTGACATCATGTTTTCAGTTTCTAATGTGGCATCATAGTATCACATGGGGAGCAATAATAACACACTAAACTGCCCATCGTTTAAAACTGAGCTGGAGGCCAGGTGAGAATCCTATGGTAGAATGTCATGATATATGTTCAGATACTACAAAGCTTTATTTTTTCACATTAAATATTATATAGACCAGGCCACTCCTAATACCATTTTGTTAATGATGCTCCCATATGTAATATATTATGTATAGAGCCTCTACCTCTTCTTGAATTATCCTCTTTCTTTTGGCACTAAGTAGAATAAGCCTCACATACTTAGGGTTTTCTTGTGGCAGTGGTTGAAATGAGCTGCTGCTGCTGCTGTGCCTCATATTTACTCCTGACAGACTCAAATGGAAGCTGTGATCACATTCTCCACACTGTTCTTCAACTGCACTCACTTTTGGAATCCTGGCGGGACCCCTCTCTGTCTTACATCTTTGTTTCGCTCCATCTCCTCCACTGACTTGTTGCCTTGGGGGGATTCATCAGTTTCTGACCTTGACACCATTTTGTTTTCTCAAGCTCTCTAGTCTGTCTCCCACTGGATTGGACAGTCCATTTGTTAAGATTGGTGAGGAAAGAGTGAATGAACTTTAGATTGGATTAGGAGAAGAGATTGAAGAGGGGCTGGATTAATCTAGTGCATTGTGTTTGCCTCTGTGACAGCTACAGACAGTTCTGTCATTGCAGGCTGATACAGCATCTACCCTCTGAGTAAATATGGGCTGTTTACAAGTAGATTTCCTGGACAAAAAGTTTGCCAATATAAAAAGGCCAGGCATGGGGAAAAGCAATTTATTTTACTGCAGTCATTCTTAAACTGTAAAACGCTACAATCTTCTCAAACTTGTATCAAAACTTGATAGACCTACAACAAAAAATAAAATCACATCAGACAAAATTTGACTTTTCCTCAAGAGAGAATGGTCTTCACCTATTCATGAACAAATCATGAACAGTAGGCTAATCCTCTGTTTACTGCCCTGACAGGTTGTTGAAGGCACTGGTGAGGTCACATGCAGCAGAAAATGTTTCACAAAATTAATGATAGGTTCCAACTTTGAAATTGAAATGGTCAATGCTCAACATATACTCAATTTATTGCCAGTTCATATCTCCCAACTGCCAGCTTTACTCCTATCTATAATCCAAGGGCTTTCAGCTTCAAAAAGAGCCCAGCCAGTTGTGTATACTCCAAAGGGTTAAGAAACAGCTTTCAATTTAATTGGAGTTGGCATTTTAGAAAAAAAATCAGCCCAGACGTTAACAAACCATGAAAATTGCCCAGAGATGAAATTAGGTCTTCACTAAACCAGAACTGCACCAACCCTAAATGTGGAACAAAACAACACTACTCAAGCTCTACAAGCAAAGGCTAGTTTTGTAGATTTCTCGTTCCCCTAGAAGAGTTTTTCAGATTTAGATGCACTATTCCATGCTCTTGTAGATTTATATGTGGGCTATTGATTAACTGTGAAAAGCTACAACTCCCCACATAGCTTGGCCTTCTTTAAAGTCACCCTGCCAGATTTACTTGAGTTTGTTTGATCAGGACAAGTGAATCTGCAGAATCAGATGTGCACGTCCCCTGTGAGGGTAATGCAATACATCTTTAGTCTGAACAGATGGTGCTGTCTTGAAACACATAGTTTATCTTCACCTCACACACACTCAAAGGCGCCCGCGTCTGCTTTAGCTGAAATCACTCACTAACACCACCCCTATTGTCTAATGTCAAACAAATCGTTTCATTTTATGCACCTCTAAATTTTCCCTCTGCCTGTTTACATGCACAGTCTTACAGAAGGCTCCCTATAGGCCCATTGCAGCAGGGTGGCAGAGGCAGTCGGCCACTTTGTCCCCAGGCTGGCGTGGTGCCCAACTGTTGTCTCGCGCAGTGTAGTGGGCAGGGGATGGAGCGCTTGGCCAGACTTCACATTGCTCATTAACTGCCCAGTAGCACAGGGGCCACAAGCAGAGAGCAGCACCAGAACCTCATAGTCCTCCCCATATGTGCACTTCATCTGTGTCCTTGACAAAAGCCCAAAATCTTTTCCATTAAATTCCAACCATGCACTGCTGTCATTGGAATCGCTTTATGGCTATAATACATGGTCCCTGTATGTCCATTTATTCCCTACAAATGTTAAAGAAGTTAGAATACAATAAATTCTAAAACAAATTCATTGCAATCAAATTAAAATTCCAATTTGATTGTATTGTTAGTTATGTCAGATCCTCTGACCCACAGGTTGATGGTTTGATTCCAGCTCCCACAGATGAATACTGTTGTGTTCTTGGGCAAGACACTTAACCAACCTTGCCCCTAGTGTCCATGTACACTGGTTTATGAATGTGTGTGAATCAGTGATGCAAAGTGCTTTGAGTACCTTGAAATTGGAAAAGCTCTATATAAAAATGTGATCATATCCCAAGTTATTGATATAATAGTCCTTCAAACCTGTTGTGTTTGCATGTGTTTCAGGTTTCTTACAAATGTTAATATTCCTGGAGGAGTTTGTTATGCACTCTAAAAAGTATCATCCTTTTAAAAACAAACCATGAATTTAATTGCAAACTGCAATAATTGTCATAAAAATCTCAATTAAATTTGTGCAGCCCAGCCCCCACTTTTGTTTGTGTCTGTCTAAGCAGAGAACAGAGCGGCAAGTGTGATTGTACTGTTTGTTTTGTTGCAGCCCAGAAGTCTCTTTGAGGAAGGACTTCAGGGGAATTAATGAGAGCAGATGGCATATCAAAAATACAGCATTTAATTTGGAGAAATAAAAATTGTTCAGACATCACTGTAAAAAATGTATTGTAGATAGCTCTATTAAAACTGTAAGTATGAACTACAAATTATTTAAGAAATAACAATGAATAATCTATATGTATGATTAGACATTCTTTTGTGATTTTTTTTTTTAAGTGGTTGAAAGGGGCACCCAGAAATAGTCCCTGTAGCTAGTGTTAAAGGGTTGATAATAATGGGATAATGGTATGTAAATCTCTGAGAGGCTGATATTAGGAGCAGATAGTGTATACAATAAAACAATGATAACTACAATTATCTGTATTTGAATTGGCATCGGAAGAGAAAACACAGAGACCAGCATTAAACCAACCATCTGGACCACTTTACATTACAACTCCAAAGACCTTAACCTAAAAAACAGTCGTTGTGTCCTTAGGCAAGGCACATCACCCACATTGCCTAGTATGAAAGTGGTGTGTGCGTGAGTGTTGGTGGTGGTCGGAGAGGCCGATGGCGCAGATTGGCAGCCTCGCTTCCGTCAGTCTGCCCCCAGGGCAGCTGTAGCTACAATAGTAGCTTACCACCACCGGGTATGGAGTGAATGAATAATGCTCTGTAAAGCGTCTTTGAGTGTCCAGAAAAGCGCTATATAAAACTGATGCATTATTATTATTATTAATTGAACCAGTTTGATCTTTGAGTATGTCATATTGCAGATCTAGGTAAATTTAGGGGTTTTTGTAGGATTTAAAGGTTGTGTGTAAGATTTATAGAAGGGATAGGATGAGCGCTGACTGACGGATTTGGTTGTTGTTATTGCCTGTTATAGAGCAGCTGGCTCCATCTGTGTTTCCTTAAAAAGCATCTGAATTGTCTTCCACTGAGTGACAGACCTGAAGAGAGCTAACCTTTTAGGTGTCTCTGCATTGTCTGCTGGTGCTCTTTTCAAGCTCATGGAGTGTAGCCAAAACAGGACAATACACCACTGTTATCACGAAATGTCAAGCTTGTTACTTTCATAATGGCCACGGATTGTTGTCCGTGAAGGTAAATTATCATTTTGTTATGCACAATCTTTGAAAGAAATGAGCAATTACAAGTGTTTTCCCACTACATGGTCTCATTTAAATCTTATCTTCCTTTGTATCTTTGTCTGGTGTACAGCAGCCTGGCTGCACATTTGCAGAGATGCGTGGTGGTGAAAAAAGGTGCAAATCTTTGATGGGAATAAATATATGTTCTTTAATATGTTCTTTTTCTTAGTGAACACGATTTTTTTTCCTGACATGAAATAACAGAATAGCTTGAACTTTACATGGTAGTTTTATGCTGGGACGTTAAATGTTTTCTTTCTCTTGTTATTATAGACAAACTGGAATTGTATGGGGTTGATTGTTTTTTTATTGTCCTTGCTATAAGAGGCACACTGAGCAAATATATTGAAAGGATGGCCAATTTGTATAATTGCCCATGTTTTAATTTTCTGTTAACTGTTCCCATGATGTTGGCATGACTGTAGCTTGTGTGCACTGCCTGTGGTCCTTCGCGTCTCTCGGCTCATTTCTGCTCAGCTCAGCTTTAGTGAAGCACCAATCTGGAGCGTATTTGTCACCTCCACCATGATTTGCAGCCTCAGCTCTTTCAAGGTTGGAGGCGTTTGCTTGATGGAAGATCCCAGCTATTGTTGTGTGCTATCTACCCTTGAACCTATGCCATGTTTGGTTTGTCATTTGTATGATTACGTCAGAACAGTCTTTCACAACCACTGTCAATTAAGGTTGTCAAAAATCCCAGATACTACTCAATACTTCTATCAAAAATTTATAGGTAAGTATTTACATTGACAGTAATCACAAAGAAAATGTTACTATTCTTGAATAATTTTAGAATGGTCTTTATCTATTAAGTATAAGACAACAAGGGATTATTAAAGAAACTATTATTTTTTGTTAAAAATCACTTTATTGTGTTTTAAATATCACTGTTCAGTCAATCAGTATTGAGTATCAAGCCTTTTTCTTAGTATCAAAATTAACTTGTGACATCAGGTGTTCCCTTGGCATTTCAGTTTTCCTCCTCAGCCCAAATCATGCACAGTAGGCTAATCTTCTAGCAAGGAAATACTGTCAACGTCCCTGACAGGTTGTTGCCCAAAGGCACTGAAGGGGTCACATGCAGCATACAAATTTCCCTATGGGGACAATTACGTCTAAAAAAAAATTTTTTTTTCTCAGTAAGCATTAACCCATAATACATTTAGTGCCCCCATTTCAGCCTTTGCACTAAAAATAAACATTAATTAAACTTGACAGCATTTATAAAAAAATGCTATAATTTAAGTAGCCATCATAGGGGAATATTCTCTCATTATTAGTGGGTTTACTTCAGTTTCATAGACTTAATCACCGAATACAAGTGTCCTATAGACTGACACCTGCTACTGTGTTCTCTTGGTGACAGTCAATAATTCAGCATTTCTTTCAAGTTTTTACATTCTCCTGAGTAAGCAGAAGTGTCCATGTCAGCTTCAGGGATATGTCAGAGGAAAAACATTAAACTTCTGCTTGCCTGGCAAATCCAGAATGCTATCTGTATATTTTTTATACAGAAGTAATGAAGAAGAGTATTCTGAAACCCAGGCAACACTACTGCACCTTAAACTGGAATAATAGTCTTGCCACCATTTCCACATGTGTGTTGGGCTTGTCTAGTTTCAGAAAGCTTTATTGGTGAATAGCTTTCTTCTCTACAACAAAAAATTAGGAATGGGCGTCAATTCCAGTATCACTCAGCATCGACTGATGTTTTCCATTATCAATATCTGCAAATATTGTTTACCCGTATTTCATACTGATATTTTTAGTGTTGCCCTGGTCTCTGTGTGCCCATGTGTCATTCCCAGATTGTCCCCAGTGTACCAGATTGGTCTTTTTGAACAAACTTATAAGTAACAGCGGACATAGAGATGTCTAGATGTCTGCACAGCCATATTCACATGTAACAAATTATTTTATAGCTCAGATAAATACATTTATTTATTTTAATTTGTGACCTTTACTTTAAAGGCTGCCCCACACTACAGGAGAATTTGCCCGATTTAGGAGGCACGGCCGGACTCTCTGTCTTCATGTGCAATTTTGAAGCCGCTGTGCACCTCATATATGTGAATGAGATGCTCTGTCATATTGTAACCATCAAACATCAGCAATGCTACAGTAACAGCCAATAAAACAGAGTGTCAGGGGCAGCCAGAGGGACAGACAGAGGCTCAAGACAAAACTCAGTAAATGACGAAAATAATTCCTCACCTCTCATAAAGCTGTACAGCATCTCATCCACATTATCCATAGAATTTGTCCTCCGCAAACAATGACACCCAGTCCACAAAACAGCGCTGTTAATACCAGTTTGAAGCGCTCTTTAAAAGTAAAAAGGCGAGAGTAGTTCCTCACGTGTTTGTTTACATCAACGCAACGTGCGGACCAGGGTATCATCTTCTTCTTCATCTTCTTCAGGGTTCTGTGCAT
Organism: Odontamblyopus rebecca; assembly: GCA_030686955.1. NCBI lineage: Eukaryota > Metazoa > Chordata > Actinopteri > Gobiiformes > Gobiidae > Odontamblyopus > Odontamblyopus rebecca. Next base: position 19,752,273 of record CM060660.1, on the reverse strand, counting down.
TAAAAATCATTATTGTACCACATTTCACAAATAATAAAGCAGTTTTGATGTTTATCTAAACGTAAAAATGCAATGCTCTGATCTTTGAACACTTAACAGTTTCAAAGCCAGTGATTTTACTCTAGACAGGAAAATTACAGTTACTTGATGTAACTATAGTTCTCGGAGTGTGTGCAAGCCCACCTACGGGCTTCTCTATTGGTTACCTTTTTCTGGCACCAGGCTCTAACAAAATCAAAGCAGTCACCGTGCCTATCATGCCAACAGCCTGCCACATACCCGCGAACCTGGCGCCCTATAAATACTACTAACCACATAACTCTCGGCTCATAGAGGGAGACAATCCAGGTGGACTTGCACACACTCATAGAACTATAGTTACGTCAAGTAACTCTAATTTCTATTTCATGTGTGCTTCACCCACCTATGGGCTTTGCTTTTGGTTACCCACTGAGGTGAACACGAAGTTCTGTGGACCTGATACTCCAAACACAGCTCACATGCTCAGGTGCAGGCACTGTACAAGAGACAAGCAGGGTCAAGCTGAAATGAGGGCAAGCCTCACCCAGAGGGCCCACACAAATGTCCCCTGTCTACTCTCCCCGGGTATCAGATGGGGAGGAAAATCCAGCTATGTGAAAACTACCCTCTCAGGGGAAAGGAGCCTGTTTTCCATCAAGCACAGAACAAGCAAGTGATCCAGCTGAAACTAACAGATAGGATTGCACAAAGGTAGACACAGAGGACCAGGGGACTCTTCCACTGTAATGTTCCTGCAGAGCGCCACAGAAGTAGAGACCACGTGTGGAATGCGACCTAACAAATGCAGTAGGGGGGCGACCACAGGCCTCATGTTGCTACAATGCCTCCACGACTCCAATGGGACGACAATGGGGCCCTATGGCCTCTTATCCTAAAACCCACAAACAACTGGTCCGGAGTGTACAAGGCTACTGTCCAATCAATGTAACAGCATAGAGCTCTGACAGGACACACCAACTTCAGCCGTGAATAAGAATAAGTGGGGTAGAATTCTCAGAGGAGCTGAGAGAAGAAGGGAGTTATGTGTCTAGTAGCCCAGTATTTATAGGACTCGCGGGCATGTGCCAGGCTGTAGGCATGATTGGTGCGGTGACTGCTTTGACAGAGAAGCTACAGCAGCAAGCCAAATACTGGATATCAGTATCAGCTCAAAAAATCCATATGGATCCACTACAATAGATGGTAACATTACAACTGTACATAGCTTCTATATTGTAAGGCTGAGCTGAAGATTTAATTAGATATCCTTTACAGATGTGTGTGTAGGTCCCTTGTCACTGTGTTTGGCCCTCTGTATCCTGACATAGGCAGAGAGCTCCAGGGATTATTCATGCGAGTCACTGGTGAGTCACAGTCCGGGAGAGGCTCCAAGTTCCTTTTGGGAAGAGTTGACCCTTAATCACGAAAAGGCTCTTTCTCTCTCGTATGTTATGCAATTATTAGAGTCCAGTCTCAAGCATTGCTGACCCAGAAAAAACATGGGGAGCTATCATTTTTCTGACTCATACAAAAGCAAACAGGTCAGATTTGAACTTTGAAGCAGTGGATTCTTTCCCAGAGGATGTGATGCCAGTGGTGACAAGTGATGGACGACAGTGTCTCACTGGACAGGTGAAAGTAGGTTAGACACATAGGCCAGTTATGTGGTTGGATGTCATTTAGTGCTCATGTTAACCACTGTTTTAGAATTGTCACTTCTTGAGTCGTACAGGGGATAATGGGCTACACAAATATTTCATATATTCTTATACAAAGTTGCACATTATTGCTTTCCTTCAAATATAAAACTTCCATGTCAACATAATGAGAAATTTATTCTGCAGCAAGAGGAACAACTATCATTAGTCCTGTCACGATAAAAATTTTGAAGTGCGGTATATTGCTACAAAGAAATATTACGATAAACAATAATATTGTAACTACAGTAGTTTATGTCCCTGATACAATAACAATAATGCAAGATAATATGACTAAACCATTTTAAATAAGCAGTATCATTTAAAGGCAAATAAATAGCAGAATGAACCAATAATTAGCCATTGAATCTATTTATTCAACCTAGGGATGTACCGATACTGATACTGGTATCGGGTATCAGCCCGATACTTCCTTAATATACTCATACTCGTTAAACATTTGCTGATACCATGCGCCGATACCACTATTACACGACACATTACGCAGTATCCCGGTTTCAGTGCCCCGAATGAGCCAGTATCCTGATTATGAGAAACCTCTAGCCAATATAAATAAAGAGAATGTACATGAGTGAAATGAGCTGCGCTGCACACATACGACCTGCACACGTATGTTCTCTAAAAAGTTTAACATGAACCATCTCCAACGCGATATACGCACAGACAGAACAGACTCATCATCAGCAGCACACCCCTCTGTCACAGAGAGAACACCTTTATAGTTTATGCAAATGAGCCATAAATGGTTTTAAGTAGTTTAAGTTTTGTTTCTGTGAAACATAAACAAATGTGTGCAACGCTGCATTATACACATAATCAAGATTCAAAAAGTTTATTATCAAATTTTCATATTCACATATGAAAAAAAAATGTTTCTCACTCAATCAAAGCTAAGGAAAATAATAATAAAATTAAAGAAAAGTTTAAAGTTGTTCTTAGAGAGACAGCCTGGTGGGTGGAGACGTAATATCATGGTTGTTTGTATTATCTGGTTTAAATATCGATGTACATTTTTTGCTCTTGCGCATTTGTAAGATTATGTCAAGAAACTGGGATACTACTACTCCTACATGTATACAGGGATATGAGTATCCCGGAATACTACATTTGATCATGTCCACAGGGATATGAGTATCCCGGTTTCTCAGTGGCAGATAAACAGCATATCCCGAATACTGCCATAACCGGGATATGACTAATAACCTCGATATTAATGTGCATGATGCGCTCAGTGTATCTTCATGGGGATGGAGGTTAAAGTATCACTATCAGTACTCGGTATTGGCAAGTACGGAAATGATTATACTCGTACTCATATCGGTTTTCAAAAAAGTGGTATCAGTGCATCCCTAATTCAACCCTCTGCAGCTAATAAAACAAAGAAAATACCACAAATCCCCCCACTATTGCTAAAAAATTGTATAAATATCAAGCACCAGAATGTATTGGTCCAGCGTTTATATATGGAACAATAAGTTGATATAGTAATTATCATGACAGGCATAACTATCATCCTCAGTAATGCAACAGCAATCAGGATCAATGGGGGAAAAAATGAAACAAAACATGTGAATTCTATATATTTCGTTGTTGTCACTCTGGCATCAGCGCTGTGCAAATCCAAAAAGTCCAAATAGGTTATTTTAGGTTGCTGATTTTTGTTTGCCAATGAGATAAATTGTAAAACTTTCTAGGTTTTCCTATTTTAGTGCAATAGCTCAACTTCCTTGGAGACCTCATTCACTGCATCTGTTGAGGTCAAAAACCTTCCAATAATGTACCTGCACACAGTACAAGCATTGCCTCCCAAAATCTATTTAAATTTAGTTTTTCTTCTCTGGGGAGGTCGACACTCTGTGCTGTTCAGTTATGCGTGCTATGATTTGCAAAGAAGTTTGACATAATCCAAGAAGTCATGAGCTGCTGCAGGCTCTCACAGACTGCATCTCGAGTTCCTGTTTATGTAGTAGACACTTGCAAGGAAAAACAAATGTGGAGCCTAATCATGCACAAACACACATCCAGTCTGTCCTCTTGGGGGTGAGAAGAGGCACAATCTTTTGCAATAAATGGTCAACATATACCAAAGTCTATTTTTTTTATTCATATTGTAACTTTGCTTTGGGTTTTACTAAGCCTTTTCTAGCCTCTCCCATCTTAATTTACCCCTTCATCTATCCTTCTTTCCCTGTAGATTAGTGTGCAGGATCAGGCTCTCGTCTCCTGTGCCCCTACTCGTTCTTCTACACATTTTTACTGTCTTCAAGCTCCCAGTAGACTTCTCTTCTTTCCACGCAGCATCAGCTCTTTGCTAATCTGGTCCCTTGCCTCCTAGTATCATTGTATTTTATGTTCTTGCTAGAGTTTAAATTGTGTGAGTCACCAACCTTTGTGAATGGAGGTGTACCCAATGTGCATGAAGAATAATATTCAGCTTTCACAAAGATGAGAATATTTCATTAGTAAGTACAGCACATAAAATCATAAGGGGTTTGGTGAATTTCTTGCTTCATGGTTTCGTCATGCTTGTATACATAATTTTCTTCATGTCTCATTTGGTTTGGCTTGATGGGATCTGCATAAAATACTCAATTTCTATCATCACTGTGATTTTGTTTTTATTTCACTGCAGACACAGCACCAGCAGTAATTGTCTCAAAACAGAACGCTTTTGCCTGGCAGATTATAGTGGTTTTAGTCAGGTGTGAAAAGAATATTAAGCTATTTTCTGATCCATGTTATAATGTTGTTTCCTCATCTACCTTGAGTTTTGTTTAGTTACACACACAGGTCTGCATATTTAGGCTGTACTCTTTTCTCAAACAGAAAACACTCGGTTCCACCTTGTGATGTCATGTGGTACAGGAAGTGCTCCACTGTGTTTTTAGACTCCATACACCTTGACCAGAATCATTTGCATCATTTCAGTCCTGGAATGGCCAATCTCTAGTGAACTTAAGGTAAAACATAGCCTGAAAACTCTCACTACATGATATCATAAGGTGGAACAGAGCATTTTGAGCTGTAGGGATGCAGACAGACTAATAATAAAAAAGAGATACTCAAACATGTGTGAATGAAACAAAACACAATTCCAGGTATGTTTTTGAGGAGTTAACATTCTAATATGGCTTAAAGCTCATAAGAGCCAACTTTGTGTAATATAGGACCTATAATGAAGACTATATACATTTCGTTCATCACCTGCTTGTCTCTGTGGAGACAGATATTGCTTTGCCTGAAAGGTTCCACAGTAAATATATGGCAGTAGACTTTTGTACAGCAGGTGTTTTATTGCTCAAAAAACACATTGAAAACCATGCATTCTGTAATTCAACCTGGTGGCATCACCTGTCTCCATGGAGTAGCATATGTTAAATGCCATACCAACATTCTTGGCAACACAATGATATCTCCATGAAGAAAAGCCACCTGTCTTAAGCTTTTGCAAAAGAATGTGTATATGAAACATAGCTAGAGTGAACTACACATTCCAGTCCACTCTGGAGCGCCCAGGTTGATGTCAGCACTTGTCTTGAGTGTGTGCAATTGTTCACGTCAAGCTGACGTGAAGGGCCAGATGGACTCAGCATGCTCCTCTCTCTCAGAACTACTCACTGTCAAATGCATGAGAGGCAGGTACAGTATATACACATCACTGCACATAATTTAATGCAGCCACCTACACACATTCGGGTACTGCCGGTTACCTACAGAAAAATACGCCTTACTGCCTCATTACACAGTAACAGAATGTTTTCCAGAATCAATACAAAAAGATTTAATTTCATGTTGCCTTGGGAAGTTATGCCTCTTTGCTCAGGTCGACAAAGTTGCTGAGTTGAAGTTGCTTACATTACAGCAGCAGTTATTCAAATATCATATCTTTTACTGACTTCTTATTCTCCTTTGTAGGTCTCACTGGTGAGATACTTAAATTGTAAACTTCATTTTATAAGTGATTTTTTTTTCACTATCAATGCATTTTCAAATGTCTGGTTTCACTAGTTTTTGTATTGATCTGAGTATTGATTTTTGACAACCTCCAGCTAAGTATATAAAGCCTATAGTTTATTCTTTTAACAATATATGATGGTGTTCATAACCATTTGGTAATTATAATCTTCAGAAATTATGTGCAGCATTGAAGGCTCACTGGTAGTGTTCATAGCATTTATAAGGGTTGACTCGCTCTCCTACTCTCACAACATTTGATTTGGAGATTACTGTATGATTAATTATCTCGTACCAAAAATCTAAAATTGACTTCCTATTTTTTGATTCTTTGAACGTGCTACTGAAATGGTGCAAAAACAGCATATTCCCTTGCAGTCTTCTCCTCTACATTTATTACACTGTTGCCCACTCACTTCCACCCAACTTGCTGTGGCAGAATTTCTCTTCATAAAGTGTTAGTGGGCGTGTACCACATCCCTCTGCTGTTCTCTTCTCCGTCTTTCATTCACTCAAATCTGCACCTCCTCCTTTTGTTTGGTCTTTGCTACTTGCATGTTTGAATTGGTCTGTTTAAGTGTTTTTAATATACTAGGAAAGTCATCACAAATAGAAACATGAAATGTTGGCATGTACAGATAGTAAATTTACTTAATGACCATTTTGTTGACTACCGGTACTTATTTTATTTTTGCATAAGAATCCATGCACTTTTTATACAGTTGTATTAGTATCTTGTATAGCCATTGTTGTTGACTGTAGTGCTTATGAATGCAAAACAGATATTCTTAATTATTCTGTGGAACCTTCCAAAGAAATTTGCTGACCACCATGATTTACCCATGGGAAGCTGAATGTCTACTGTACACAGAGCTTTTGGGAGCATTTGTGGTTCACTTTACCATGGCAGTGTTTATTCTGGATATGTGGAGAGGAAGGAGAAACATAATAGGTACTTTTCTAAGAATTTTGTATGTCTGTCAGTTCCTGTTGTTTATTTATTGTCTGTGCTTCCTAAGCAAACCAAGGCCTCTTCCCTTTGGCAGTTTCAGCCACCCATCTCATATGACTCTATCTTTACTTTTTGCTATGCTCTTCTCTTGCACAAAAACTCCTATTATACTATAACCTGTATCTTTCATCTACCTGACAGTTAACCTCAGCATTAGTTTACTTATAATTATATAAAATAACTACCTTAACATCTACATATATTTTAGGCCTGTTTGTCAAGGTCATCCTATGTTGTAGACCATAAACAAATGAAGAAGTTAAAATAACACAAACTCTGACTTCAAATTACCTCCGGATTTCAACATCTTATGTTTTAAATTCTCCTCAAATTGTGCCCTTGACACGGGTTCAGTGAAAGCTGGGGTAAGCACGACTTTCATTTTGACAAACGAGTCTAAGGTCCTGAAGTTGATGCTTTGCCTTTTCTGCACGCTGCAGGAAAGTACATTGCTTTCATGTTTTATTTATGACATATTTATCAACAGCAATCCTCTCCCTACTTTAGTGCTGCAGGTTGAAAAAGCTCCTAACTGTGGACTTGATTTGAACCAAGAAATGTAGTGTAAAATGTTACTATAAATCTGCTATAAGAATCATACTCTGCCCCACCTCGCATCACAAGTTCACACTAAGCCTTTAAGCTCCACAAGGAAATGACTAAGAAGGACATTCTCAAAGGTCATTGTCCTACAAGCACAGTAACAGCAATGAAGACTATGTGCGAGAGCTGTCTATTTACGTTTGATCTATGTCAGTTTAACTCGGAGTGACACTGGCGCGGCTGCACTAGTAGAGGTTGTAGTAGGACAGTGTTTTTTGAGGACAAGGCAGGCGTAGGACATTATAAAGTAGGGCGCTGTTTCCATTTTCACCTGAATATGACGTTCCTCCATCGCCCGCGGCATCGATTCGTATGCTGTTAAAAAGAAAAGATGTGTGAGGACGCCCAGAGGCACAATGCAGGTCTTCCCCTCCACATCGTCTGCATCTAAAGCATTAAAGGATAAAACTGAGACTACCTTGTTATTAAAACATCAGCATGATAAAGTCACTCAGGTGTCAAGATTGACAGCTAAAGCTCTAGATTTGCTTAACTGTATCATGTTGCTGCAAAGGCATGTGGCTAAGGATTTGTAAAGATCTTAAACTGGAGTACTGAACATAAGGGTTTGGCATATGGCCTGGTGAGATTTAAAGGGCAGGGGCTTTTTGATATTCAGTGTGTCCCCTAGTGCGGCCTTATACAATGTAATGAAGAGGGCAGCTTCTACTTACTGCTAAATCTAACACCTTGTTCTGAATATAATCTACTTACTTATTAGACTTTACACTTTGGTGGTTGATCTAAGAAATGTGTTAACTTATTTGGAGCTAGAAAGTTTTCAGATAACACAAGGGATTTGTATTTCTGTAAAAAAGAATGTTTTCTAAATAAGCCATCTGTTTCTAAATCCTATACCCATTATGTTGAAAAATGACAGGGACAAAACATGTGCTAGAACAGGTGTAAAGCATGGGCCCCATCAGATGTCTCAGCACGGCTCAATGTCTGGTTTCAAACAGAGCCAACACGGACACAGTTTTCCTCTGTATTTTGAAATGCTCTTGTACCTCCAATCTAATAATAATAGCTGTCATAGAATATGTTATGTTTTAATCCTAAACATGTTTGGTTTATGATTATGAACAAGTCCTTGGCTACAAACTAAATCGCAAGGTATGTCAAAAATGCTGTCCTTTGAAGAGGTAAGTGAATATATTATATGTACTGTGTATTTAGAAATATCTAGATTTCTGCATTTTCTGTTGGATTAACAAAAAGATCCTTGACAAGAATGTTTTAAAATCACTCTTAGAGCTTTTTTCTTTGCAGAACTACTATGTTACGCCATTACACCATTGGCAACCTTAATGCTTGCTTCCACTCCTACTGAGATGAAAGAAGAACTAAAGCGATGTTCCTGTTTTTCTTTTTCCCTTCACTAGACTTGAATGCAGCACAAAAGCGAGTGAGAGAGTGAGGGGGAGAGAGAGCGCACACAGCAACAGTGCAGGCAAGCCCCACTGAACAGCAGCGTATCCTCTTTCATACACACAAACTCACACACACACACTGTACGCTCCACATCCCACACACAAATGCCTGAGCTCTCATACACATGCAACCCAATAACCGCTACCACCTCAACACTACGACTGTACTGGCTTCATTCTGAGCTTGGAGATCCTGCTACCCGCTTACCACACAAGAGAGCAGAGGAGAGGCATCATCTAAAAGGCTATATATCACCCATGGAGGCGTGCGGCAGGGGGGAGGGCAGGTGAGTTAACGCTGCCCGCTACAGCTGCTGCTACGGCTGCCTGTGTCACCGCTATCAGGAGAGAGAGGGGAAAGAAGGAGGATCAGCTTTTCGGGAGGATATAACCGTGTGTGAGACCAAGCCAAGCCGACATCAGTTAGCGGAGCACCACTGGGCAGATGTGGAAGAGACAACAACCAAGTTCATATTGTGGGTAAGCATCAACAGCACCCACTTTTTACTGTATGCCCTAAAAACTGGTGCTCTTGAGAATTGGTTCATAGCTTATTTTCTTTATATTTTTGTTTAATATTTGACATAAAAAGCTAACACACAGTATAGTAAATTACTGGGGTACGGATTTGAACTCACAACATTTTGTAGTTGTTTGCTTCATGTTGTATGAACTGAGGCAGATTGAAGTTTAGGTTTAATTTACTTGATCATGGGTTATCTTCAGTCTTGTATTTCCTTGTATTCACTTTGGTCCTGTCCTGTTGCCTTCATCATAGTGACAGGTTAAGTCTCTCCTCTCAGTCTAGTGTAGTGAGATCGATTTGCCCACTAACTCAGATTGACACATTTTCTCATTATCTAACTCACAGCAGTGGTGCTTTTATATTGTCTTGTCTCAAAATAGTGAGTGTTCATGTAAACACATAAACAGACAGATCTTTAGAGTATACGTGTCTAGAGCCACTTCTCAATTAAGTTTTAATGGTCTAAACGTGTAGCAGGCTTTGATCGAGCCCTGCAGTCATATTCACCGTGAAAAGCTTGCTGTCACATCTAAGTGTCTTCACTCAGCTCGTGGCATTGTTTTCGGCTTTAAAATTAATTTCCTTTGTGCATTAATTGCCTCCCTTTTTCACGCGTTCTAGGCTATGTATTATCATTAAACCCTCTGTTCTACAAATCAAAAGAGAATTTTATCATTACTTGAGTTTTTTGCTGTTAATTTTTTGTTCAACACAGAGTGCTGGAGGAGCAGGTTGTACTTTCTGTGCCGATTCGGATCAGTTCATAGTAAACAAAATCTGTCAGATGCAATTGTTGAGTGTGTACAATGGTTTGAGGATATTGTTCGAAAGACTAAATAGCTTGCATTTTTATGTCCTTAAAACCAGCAATCTCTCTTCGATCATATAGCCTACTCATGTACTAAAACACAATGTTGCTCTGCCTTGTGGTAATCTGAAAAATGTACATTGTGCTATTTTGTGCCCCTGAAGTTATGGCTTTGGAATGTTTTTAAAGCTATGGAGGAGAGGGTGGTGATTATGTTATTTCTTGACCTGTGATTACTGGTTAGATATTATTTCACAAGTCACTTTTCTATCTTATATTCTCTTCCTGTTGTTTGTAGATGCCTTTGTGGTTAACATTGTTGGTTGGTCTCTAGGTTTGGTGTGACCAGGATAGTCAGTTAATATCCCTAAAATGCCAAAAAAAAAGGTAATGTTCAAAGCCATGTTTGGGCTCTGTATCATTTCCATTAAAGGAATAGTGTTATTCCAATGTGGAGGATTTGACCAAAGCTTCCTGGTGGCTTCCAGTGGCGTTTAATGATGAGCTGCACATTTGAGGACTTGAGCATCTCTGAAGTGTGATTCACACTTTAATTTTTCATGTTTATTTACATAAACTTAAATGTTCAGTGAGTGATAAGTGGCCAAGCTGTATGTGCTAATTGTGGCTTGCTGCGTGCGCCTGTCTCTCTCACTGTTGAAAAATCAAAAGACGAGCACTGTACTGGCACAACAGCAATTATACAACAGCACTTAATGGTGCCCATGGTGCCATTTATTCTCCCAATTGGACAGATTTATGTGTCAGTAATGAAATGTCTGCTGACAGTTCTTAGCAGCCCTCAAAGTGCATTGTTGAATTGGTCCTGTTAGCTGTGTCCATTACCTCGCCTACGCTTACCTTCTCATTTTGATCCTTTTTGTGCCACATAAAACTGTCAACTGCACTCAATAGTGACATTGCAGTGGCTCAGAGCTGCCAATGCCTGCTCTCATTGTTTTCATCTCCAGGGTATTTATGAGTGTTGTAAAGCAAAGGATGCATCTACAGTACTGTCAGCAAGAGGATGGCGCAGGGAGAGGACAGTGCGTAGATGAAGAGAGGAGCCCTGTGAATGTGCTTCAGATAGTTATGGGCCCATGCTGGCAAATCCACAGAAAATGACCAGCTGGAATATCATTGATCATTGCCCCATGTGGTCTGGCTCATTTATAAAACATTAAAATGCTATTTCAGACCTTCAAATTGTCTTACAACCTAAAGTAAAGCTTCTAGAGTATCTTTATGATTAGTAATGGTGAACAATGGTGGAAATGTTTTGGACAAATTTATGTATCATATTTAAATGTTGGTTTTAGTGCGGGGGTCGTATTTTTTAATAAATATTATAGCAGTAATGAGAGCTTTTACTGCAACAACCTGGCAGTAACAAAGAAAAAATAAAACAGAAAGACTGAGGCATTTTTATGGATGTTGGCTCAAAGTTTAATTGGTTCATAATTTCAGTGCTTTTATTTCTTTATTCTTTTTTCTAATACTAGCCATAAATCACAGCTTTTACTTTTATCTGGTGAAGCTATGATGCACTGGCACTTTGGCTTTTATTGTAGGACCATTTATGAGTCTAATGGAGATACTCTTTTTCTTTTACGTCTCTTGAATAGATTTTTTAAAAGTAACGCTGAAGCCGAAGGAGTTCATCAGAGTAATACAGACTAAGAGACTACTGAAGCTGAGTGCAAATAACGCTTTCTTTTCTGTATTTTCTCTGTGGCTTTACCTAAAATAAACATAGTAGTTTTAAATAGTCATTTAGATATTGGCTATCATGTCATTATAGCGTGCATGCTTAAGCAGATCTTTATATATCTATGTTTATCTTTCGAAATTTGAATGTAATGTAATGAGACACTAATTCATTCCACATGATAAAAAGGTCTTTTGATTTTGATGGTGATGAGAGACATAAAGGAAGCTGGAGAAGTGAAGAGGCATTTTTTTGTGCTTTGGATGCTGCATATTTTATGGTTTCCGGATGAGGGAATGCATGATTAGATAGCCACAAGGTTACATAAGCACAGAGAGGGAAGATAAGGAATCTCTTGAGTGGAAGTCGGCAGAGCAGCTTCTTTAAGAGATAAACACTATTCTGGTGTCTCCAAACACTACGGCTGTCTCAGTAATGCTGATTGATAGCTGATACAAGGTCTAATTTACACAATGGAGTACGTCTGTATTTTTAATCAATTTATTTGCCAGGTTAACTGACTTATATGATAGATGGAGGACTAGTATTTTAGCAGTTTATATTCTTGTCCCTCTTTCCAGCTCATTTCATTTCATATATTCCCACTGCTGCTGGCACTAGCTCTGACTGGCCAGCCTTAAAAACAGTCCTCTCAATATGGATCATGGCAGCGATTGCTGTATAAAATGCTATTCTGGCCCCCTGCCTGCGTACTACCATTGGAATACATCTGTTTAGCTGGTTAGATTAGCACAGGCACACAGCATACGTTCATATACTTTTTTACATTATGCTTATTACTAATTATTAATTGTGATTTTTATGTGTGATCTAATCTTCAATTTTATTCAGCACCACTGATTTCACTGATAAAGCCAATAAAACAGATTCTGATTCAGATTACTAGAAGCAAGGTCTCCATTTTGCATGTAAAAGTGCTTTCCTTATTTATTCATTTTGCCTGTTACTTGATGTAGGTGCAGAAAGTGGCAGACCTGTTCAAATTTTAAAATAGTTGAACAGAATTACCTGCTGCACCACAGTGTGTCCTAAATAATTTCTCAAAGGCTCTTCTCAACTCAAGCAAGAAGCACCAATTAGAGCAAGTATTACAAATCATAATATGTTTGGAAATAGAATTAATTATTGAGTGACTTCTGAATACTACATCTTAATTCTACAAATGTAATTTAAATAATGGATTAGGTAAAGAAAGTAGACTGTGGTCGATGGCTGTGTCTGTTTGATTGGTATTTGCTGTATGCAGTAGCAGCTGAACATGGAAGATAAACTGTAAAACATCCTGCCCCACTGCTTTGAGCCAGCTGTGTCCTATGGTTATAATCATATACAGTCTCTCAGAGGCACGTTGCACCGATGTAATAATCACTCTTTAATTATCTCATTAGACTTAAATTAAATTAACCCACATCTAGGCTATATGTACTCCAGGCATTGAGGTGAGATACTGTTCAATGCATTACTGTTTTAATTTTTCTTGCTCTTTTTCTATTTATTCTTAATTGATTCTTTACAATAACATATGAATTGCAGATTTAATTCACCATTTGGAGATACAGTAAGAGATAAGTCCAGAGTACGATTTAAATCTGCCTGAGCCTTATGATCATACCTTATACGCTAGAACAACCCACCTTTTCTAATTGATTTTAAAGCACATGTCAATCAAAATTTGTTATCTACCGCCAAAGCTTCTAATGACTTCTCTAATGAGAAGTTTACATGTTGTGGTTCAATGCACTGAACGCAGTGTGAGAGAGTTAAACGGCTAGTTCATTTATCACTCTTCAAATCACTTCTGTTAATGCTCTGTTCGATTGACCCAGGATGCAAACAATTCAAGCTTCTCTGGTCAGCATCAGTGATCAACACTAATGTGATTATTGGAGAAAAAATAAACTCTCCCCTCATCTCCTCACATGAGATTTACATCCATGGCAGCAGCGGGGGAAACTTTGTTTATTGTGATTTATCCCAACACTCTGGTTCATTAAGAAATTAGTCTGTGAACCTTATGAACTCATTTGAAATATCCAGCTCAGTTGATTTTCATGCCTATTTGCAGCTTCATGAATAAAAAAAACATTGTGTGCCCAGCTCTGTGATTCAAAAAGCAGTTTTGCTAATAATGCCAACATGTGCTATGTTCATGTGGTCCATGTAACTTGGAAAAATGTTTTTCTGGGATGAAAGATGCACATGAACGCTTGCACAAGTTGGAAAAACAGCCCAACTTCCAAATCTGATGTCGAAATTCAGCAGATTTTTCAATACATCTTAAACATTCGAGCTCTCTGACTTTCAGCTGTCCATATTACTAGAGCAACGGATTTGCAGAAATACCTAACACTATTGTTTAAATAACTGCAGATGTACCGTTAACTAGTTAGCTAAAATAAAGTAAAAACGTTGCCATTAAGCTTTTGAGAATCCTAATTACAAGAAATGTAACTCAGCTCTATTAAATGCTGTTAATGAGAGAACTCCACAATTTTATTCTTACTGATATCAAAATCCTGGCTTTCCGAAATAAAAGCACGTGAATGCAAACAAGCCAGAACCCCAGCGTTCCTGAGAGGCACATGAATGCAGCAATATACTGTATATGTATATAACATTTATTTCATAGTTAATTTGAAAAAGTGCACCATCTCAACAACAAATGTTAAAGAATGTGTCAACAATCATTAGAGCAGGGTGAGACCATATGTGTTTGTATGTGGATGGGCGATATTGACAAAAATAAGTATTGTTTATTTGTATGTGCTTTTTGCAGATATTGTTGATTGCTATGTTGGTACTTTGTGCTATATTTGTACCAACCACATCTTGATATGTTAAAAACCTGAGGCTCTATGCTGCTCTTTTTGATATCATCTTGGTGAAAGCTTGACCTGTTCAGCGGTGTCCTTTTGAGGATACTCTGTTCATTAGTGGGATGTAGATGCCTCTTGAGTCCAACACCTTCCTTCATTACTGAGAATCATGCATGTATTTTTATGGTGACCTTAACGCCTCATTTAAACTCAACTATGGTGTACTGCTTAGGTTTATTGGCCCAATGCAGCATAGATCCATGCAATAACACAGAGAGATACTGCTCCAGATCATTGAGGTGTCCACAGCACCTTCCCCAGACCCCACCATAGCTCTGAGGCCAGTGTAACGTCACACATAGGTTTCAATCACTTTGGATTTCTTATGGAGCTGCACCAGACTCTCATCAGGTATAACACTCACTCAAAGTGTATTTGATAATTTACATTTTTATTCCAGAACCTTTGAACATCTCTCACACTGCTTAAAAGCCTGGCACTGCCTGAAGAAAGTCTGCGTTGTGCTTCTGTGTCATTTCAACTAATAAAAGAGCAGCTGTATGAGTCCATGTGTGAGCATGACAGATGGGCTTGATGAGATTGTGCCTAACAGACTGTGGTTTCCTCTTCTTGCTCCGTTTTCTCGCTGCTCTTCAGCCATTCTTTGGAAACATACAACCTGAGTTTGCCTGTCAGAGCTGTTTTATCACAAATGGTATGTGGAGGATCTTTCCTTTAAAATGGCTCACACTTGTGGCAACTTTTTTCTCTGTTTCGGGCATTATAGACGCCTTTATACTTAGCTCATCAAATATGTGGAACACTGAGTCCATTCAGATTGACAAACACCAAAGTGTTTGTCAGTACAGATCAAAGTGAACTGTGTGCATGTCTCTGTACAAGGGATGTCTATGTGCAGGGAACGAGTGAACTCTGTTTAATGCTCACCTGTCACACTATCTTAGTCTGACAGGTGCACCTTCCCCTATTCCTTCTGTTCAGTCCACTTTAAGGTGAGAGGACAAGATGCTCATGGACATCACTGGAAATCTTATGAATTTATGATGGGGGAACTGGTGATTTGCACTGCGACTGTGTCTGTGTTTGCATGCGGCTGCTGCCTCACCCATCTTCACAAGGCTGTATTTTGATTAAAAATGAATTATTCATTTTTCTTAGAGGTACATTCATCAGAGTCATGCCTAGGTCTCCCTGTGTGACAGTGGGTGTGCTGTCAAAACTCCTGCTTTTAACCTGTCTTCCCTTTTGTCACTTTGAAAACACATCCAAGATTATTTCTGTAGATACAACACGTATATATCCATGTAGAAACTATCCCAAATGTCTGTGACTTATTTGCCATTTGGGGCTGCTCCGCCTAAGTGCCCTGACAGAGATTTTTCACTTGTTTTTGACTCCATTGCGAATGCCGTTTCATCTCTGCAGCCAAACGTGTGAAGACAAAGTACATTTATGTTTTATGTGCATGATGGGACTGTTGCTTGGAGCTTTAAGCAGCACTTATAGACTTGACTCTTCACTGTTGGCTCTCAGGACAGTCAGATCCTGGACTCCGATTTCTCATGTCTCACACTGGCGACTCTCTCCTTTGTTGTTTACTATGCACACTGCATTCCAAATTCTTATGCAAATGATATTTTTCTCTGATTTTGCCAAATTGTCAATGTAAATAACAGTCATCATAATTTTCAAGTCATCAACCTCCATGCATCCATCTTCTTCCGCTTATCCGGGGCCAGGTCGCAGGGGCAGCAGTCTAAGCAGGGGCTACCAAGCTTCCCTCTCCAAGCCACTTCCTCCAGCTCCTCCGGACGGACCCCGAGGCGTTCCCAGGCCAGCTGAGAGACGTAGTCCCTCCAGCGTGTCCTGGGTCTTCCCCGGGACCTCCTACCGGTGGGACATGCCCGGAACACCTCTCGAGGGAAGCGTCCAGGAGGACCAGATGCCCGAGCCACCTCAGCTGGCTCCTCTCAACGTGGAGGAGCAGGGACTCTACTTCGAGCTCCTCCCGTCTGACCAAGCTCCTCACCCTATCTCTAAGGGAGCACCCGGCCACTCTGCGGAGGAAGCTTATTTCGGCCGCTTGTATCCGCGATCTTGTCCTTTCGGTCATTACCCAAAGCTCATGACCATAGGTGAGGGTAGGAACGTAGATTGACCGGTAAATCGAGAGCTTCGCCTTTCGGCTCAGCTCCCTCTTCACCACAACGGTCCGATGCAGCAACCGCATCACTGCCGACGCCGCACCGATCCGCCTGTCAATCTTATGCTCCATCCTCCCCTCACTCGTGAACAAGACCCCCAAGATACTTGAGGCAGAGATTCCCCACCCACCCGGAGAGGGCAATCCAACTTTTTGCGGTCGAGAACCATGGCCTCGGATTTGGAATAGCTGATCCTCATCCCAGCCGCCTCACACTCGGCTGCAAACCCCCCCAGTGCACGCTGCAGGTCCTGGTTTGATGAAGCCAACAGGATGACATCATCCGCAAAAAGCAGCGATGAGATCCTGTGGTCCCCGAACTGAACCCCCTCCAGCCCCTGGCTGCGCCTAGAAATTCTATCCATAAATACAATGAACAGAACCGGTGACAAAGGGCAGCCCTGGCGGAGTCCAACATGCACCGGGAACAGGTCTGACTTACTGCCGGCAATGCGAACACAGCTCCTGCTCCGGTCATACAGGGACCGGACAGCCCTTAGCAAAGGGCCCCGGACCCCATACTCCCGGAGCACTCCCCACAGGGCACCACGAGGGACACGGTCGAATGCCTTCTCCAGGTCCACAAAACACATGTGGACTGGTTGGGCAAACTCTCATGAACCCTCGAGCACCCGATGGAGGGTGCAGAGCTGGTCCAGTGTTCCACGACCAGGCCGAAAACCACACTGCTCCTCTTGGATCCGAGGTTCGACTATCGGCCGAACTCGAACAAAGTCGATCATCGACCTCCGGCCTAGGGAGTCCTGGTGCTACGTGCACTGATGGACCCCCTTGTGCTCAAACATGGTGTTCGTTATGGACAAACTGTGACTAGCACAGAAGTCCAATAACAGAACACTACTCAGGTTCAGATCAGGGAGGCCATTCCTCCCAATCACCCCTCTCCTAGTGTCACTGTTTTTGCCCACGTGGGCGTTGAAGTCTCCCAGTAGAACAATGGAGTCCCTGGTCGGTGCACTGTCCAGTACCCCTCCCAGAGACTCCAAGAAGGCTGGGTACTCTGCACTGCTGTTCGCCCCATAGACCTGTCCCCAACCCGAAGGCGCAGGGACGCGACCCTCTCGTTCACCGGGGTGAATTCCAACACGCAGCGGCTGAGCTGAGGGGCAATGAGCAGGCCCACACCAGCTCACCGCCGCTCTCCGCGGCCAACACCAGAGAAATGGAGAGTCCAACCCCTCTCAAGGAGTTGGGATCCAGAGCCCAAGCTGTGCGTGGAGGTGAGGCCGACTATATCTAGCCGGTAACGCTCAACCTCCCGCACAAGCTCAGTCTCCTCCCCCCCCCCAGCGAGGTGACATTCCATGTCCCCAGAGCTAGTCTCCATGTCCGTAGATCCAGTCGCCGAGGCCCCCGCCTTCGACTGCTGCCCAGATCTCCCTGCACCCGGCCCCTATGGCTCCTCCCGCGAATGGTGGGTCCAGGGGAGTCATTAACCTTTAGAGTACAATTCGAAGGTTACTGAACAAACCTCCCAATGATAACAGCATTTTTTTTTTGCAAAAATCACTTCCAAATTATTATGCACAACAGAGTTTCAAACCATGTTATTGTTGTAAAGAACTGAAAATGGTTATTTGTTTATTTTTCAATTTGAAGCATTAGCATATTGCTGAAACAAAAAGCTATTTCAATCAAAACATCTTAACAGGTCAAGTTACATTTGAACAAAGGACCCTTATTTGATAAGAGATTCACGATTCTTGCATCCATTGAAATTGTGAGTTTGTGGAGAATTTCTGCTTGAATTTCTTTGCAGGATGTCAGAATAGCCTCACAGAGCTGCTGTTTGGATATGAACCGCCTCCTGCCCTCATAGATCTTTGGCTTGAGGATGCGCCAAAGGTTCTCAATAGCATTGAGGTCAGGGGAGGATGGGGCCGCACCATGAGTTTCTCTTCTTTTATGCCCATAGCAGTCAATGATACAGAGGTTTTCCTCACAGCACGAGATGGTGCATTGTCATGCATGGAGATGATTTTGCTACGGAAAGCACAGTTCTTCTTTTTGTACCATGGAAGAATGTGGTCAGTCAGAAACTCCCCATACTTTACAGAGGTTATCTTCACAACTTCAGGGGCCGACCAGCTCTCTCCCCATGATTCCGGCCCAAAACATGACTCTACCACCTCCTCGCTGACGTTGCAGCCGTGTTGGGACATGGTGGCCATCCACCAACCATCCACCACTCCATCCATCTGGACCATCCAGGGTTGCACGGCACTCATTAGTGAACAAGACTGTTTGAAAATACATTGTTTAAGGGTGGCTGAACAGAAGGTTTATGCATAACTGCCTCTGGAGGATCCTACACCTTGTTCGCAGGACTCCAGAGGCACCAGCAGCTTCAAATACCTGGTTGCTGCTTTGTAATGGCATTTTAGCAGCTGCTCTCGTAATCCGATGTATTTGTCAGGCAGAAACCTTCCTCATTGTGCCTTTATCTGCACGAATCTGTGTGTGTTCTGAATCAGCTACAAATCTCTTAATAGTACAATGATCACACTTAAGTTTTCGTGAAATATCTATCTAATAGTTGAATACCTTATCACACTTTTCCTCACCAGAGAGCTCCTCCTTCTTTCCATAGTGCTTGAGTGTGGAGCTCTGCTTCTTCATGTGGCGTGTCCTTCTCAAGTCCGTTTTCTTTTAATTGGACACACCTGGCAAACTGACACAGGTGACAGTGATTTCACCCAAAGAGCCTGAGGGGAAGGGGCCGTTTACGTCTGGCAAAACATTTTGCCAGATGTCCGTATCGTTTAGACAACAACGGCGTTTTGGGGGTTGAAAACTCAAAAATCTGAAAATGTTGGAAGAGTGGAAATCTTGAAAATGCTCCACCCCGTTGTCGCTGTGTTAAAGGGTGAAAACGGAAAACTGTGTTTTCATGGGCCGTGGCATAGAGATTAAGTCACGAGCACAAGTCAGTTCAGGAAAAAAAACAAACATGGCAAACATTTTTCCTTGTTGGTTTTATCATTTAACATGAAATTGGTGGTGTTATTACGCTTCGCCATTTTGTTTTGAATTGACACACTGGAGAAGAGGAAGTAGAGAAGCAGAAGGATTATATGCAGGCATTTGGTCTTGGTGGTGCTGCCACCTACGCACTGGGCATGCATACTACATCGGCAGACTGCAAGTTTTGCGTCTTTGTGTGCACGGAGAATTCCCCACCCAAAACACTTGTGTAAACGCGGAATAAGAGTGAGAAGAAAAATGCACTTTTGCATTTTTGCTTCAGACTGTTTCCATGTAATTGTAGCCTGAGACACAAAACCATCCATGAGTTTCACTGAAAAACAAAACATTTTACCTTTATGACACTATTTGCATAATAATTTGGAATGCTGTGTAGAAGACTTCACTGTGATTCACTATGTGCACACTGCATCTTTGTTTCTCTGACTTTGTATATCATATGAACAAAAGTAGAATGAGCGCAGTGTTTTTTGTCTTGCAGCCTTTTGAGGTGAGCTCCTCTTTTCTTCATCCTCAATCTTCCATCACTGCCTCAGCCTTGTGTTTTGTTTCCCCCAACCTCCATCACACATTTTGACAGCCACAGTTTCTGTACTGATGCAGGCTCATTATGGAAGCAGAAATAAGTGACAGAACCATTATATAAAACTTTGAATCAAATGTGTGTTCGCCTTCTGTCATTCAACGCTCCCACGCAACTCGCAGTTTAACTTTAAACGACCAGTTGACACCAATATTTAGCAGTTGAAGTTCTTTGGTTAATCCATCCAGAATGATTTCAAGCATCAAATTAGTTTGCTTCACTCACATCAGTTTTGCATCAGTTTTTTTTTATATAGCGCTTTTCTGGACACTCAAAGACGCTTTACAGAGCATTATTCATTCACTCCAGACCCGGTGGTGGTAAACTACTATTGTAGCTACAGCTGCCCTGGGGCAGACTGACGGAAGCAAGGCTGCCAATCTGCGCCATCGGCCCCTCCGACCACCACCAACACTCACGCACACACCACTTTCATACTAGGCAATGTGGGTGATGTGCCTTGCCTAAGGACACAACGACAGTTTTTGCAACTGGCGCCCCCCTGTGGCACCTGGAATTCCCAGTGGTCTCCCATCCAAGTACTAACCAGGCCCGGCCCTGCTTAGCTTCTGAGATCTGACGGGTTCAGGCTTTGACGAGCCGGTATGGCCACATAAGTCATTTTGGGGTCCTTATACACACATCATAATATTATGTTGAAGCACTGTACATATTACTCCGCGAGGCTCCTGACTACGGTAGCCGTAATGCTCCGACAATCTATTAAGCACATTTAGATTTTTGAGCACCATGTACCACAACCAGAATTAATATATAAGGCACACCGGATTATAAGGCAAACTGATGATTTTTGAGAAAATTAAAGGATTTTAAGTGTGCCTTATAGTCCAAAAAATTGGTATGTTAAGGTACACTTAAAGTAACCTCTGGTTTCAGGAATGTCCCACAGTATGGCTTATCTACCTTCAATTTGCTTAAATAAGTTTAACCCTCATCTTGTTGAAAAACTGCATACAGTGAGAGTGCATTTGTGTATTTCAGTTGCTGCCAGAAAATTGTCAAATGTTAATATTTTATTATTATTTTCCCTGCAGGGGTTCTCCGGTGACATATTGATTCCATACATTACTACAAATAATTAACCCTTTAGATGTCAGTTTATGCCCACATACAGCAATTTTTTCACCCAGGCTGATATCAGTGTGACTGACCTATAAGTGTGGATACTTTTTGGGACTGACTTTGGTGCATTTTTTGTTTTTTCGTAGACTCCCATTATAAAATGCCTATTTTGACAATCCCCTTTTATTAAAAGCCTAAAAAAGATGCAGTTAAAACCTTAAAATGACCTTAAAACATAACTTTTGTCCTTTTTTTACCTATGTTATCTATTCTTGTGCTGGGTTCTATGATAGACAGAAGGGGCAGCATCACACCATTTGATGGGATCTGTGCTGAGCTGTTAGATGGATCGGAGATTGGCTTGTCAACTCCTCGTCCAATATCACACAGTCTTGGCTTTTCTGAAGTGCCACAAATCTTTTTTCCACTTCTTCCCTACAAATCTTTTAGTAAAGAAAAAAAAACACTTTTCCCAAAACCACTTCAATTTGTGTCTGTCTCTTCTGATTTTTTATGTTTAAAATGTCTATGTGGCTCATTCTTTTCATATAGATTGAAGATCAGACTTTTTGGTTTTGTAAATGTTTGAATTTTCTTCATGATTGCTGTGTGATCAAAGAATAAACATGACCGATTTGCTGTCATGTGATGTTTAGACAAGAGACCCTAACACTCCTAACACTCTAAAGCAGGAGAGAGAGCTGAATGTGTTCTCCAGAGGATAGAACTGACTGTACATCAGATTGAGACTGGACATTTACAGAGGAGAGAACTACTGAGCATTTTGGTAGAAAGAATTATACTTGTGTTGGAACCTTAATACAGACAATTATTTGCATGAGATGTGCTTTACAAGGTCTAAAAGGGAATAACTTAAAAAAAAAAAAGATGTTCTATGGCAGCAACATTTCTTTTAAAGCTTAACTTCTGCTTGAAACCTGCTTGTTTGAGCATTAGCTAATCTCTCTGAAGACGTGGCACCAAAACACAGATTGCCTCTTTTCTCCTTTCCTGCTGGTAGCAATAATCCAGATTTTCACAAAAACAAGCTTTAATTATTAAAATTCCCCAAAAGGAGACACACAAGCTTTCCAGTAACTGCTCCTTGGTGTGTCTGGAGACTTGGAAATGGTATTGATGTCTGAAGATTAATCAACAATTAGTGGCTGGATGTGATGAGATTTGTGTGGCTTAAAAGCTGCCAATGTGGTGGCATGCCTTCTTTAATTGCCTCTGAAATCTTCTTGTAATTAAAACTCTTGGTTAATTACAGTTAAATCTGACCCCACTGTTCACACATTATTTGGCTCAGCACTTGTACTGAAGGATCATAGCTTGTGAGAACCATGTTTTATTTAAACCACAAAAAATAGCACACAGCACAACTGATTTTCTTTGTTTAAAGATCCTATGAAAGTTGACTATTGTTAGCTTTTAGCCATGTCATAATGTTGTTTGTTTCCTTATCAAAAACATACCTGGACTTGTGTTTTATTTCTTTCTCACATGTTTGAGTAATCCAAAGATCAAAATGCTCTGCTCTACCTTGTGATGACATGAAGCAGTAGTTTCCATGTTAACAATTACCCTTTACCTTTTGTTCAGTAGAGATAGGCAATTCGAGGGGTGAAATCACCTAAATGATTATAGTAAAGATGTACGGAGTTTAAAACACAGTCGAGCACTTCCTGCATTATCACATGACATCACAAGGTTGAACAGAGTGTTTTCTGTTTGAGAGAAGAACACCTAAATATTGTGTAATATTTGTGTGTTTCACCATGTGTGAATGAAACAAAACACAACTCAAGAGAATGTTTTTGATGAGGAAGCAACATTATAACTTAGATCAGAATATAGCGCAATATGGGCCCTTTTAAATGTCTTTTGGTATTTCCTAACTGTAGAATATATATATCTTTTTTTTTGTATTTGGCCATTTTATTGTTACACAAGCCATAATTTGCAAAGGTACCACCTACACAGTAATGTGATGATTCACATAGAACTACAAAACAGAGACTTTGACTGCCTGGTCTATTCTTAGTTGTAACTGCTGCACTAATGGTGGGACCTGCATTCAAGTGTAGCTCCTCTTCACCGTATGGGGTCATGCTACCTGAAATAGCTTCTCTACTGTACTTTTGAGTTTCTGTAGCTTCTTGATGCAGAACATGTAAAAAAAAAAAGGTAAAAGCCCTATATGGCTTTTAATCAGTTACTTTCTCAATCAGGGCTCTACAGTGCGCCCATTTCACTCGCATTTGCGAGTAAATATTTCGTTGTGCGAACGTGGAAAACAAAACAGGCGCACATGTGCGAGTGCTTCTGCAGCCACAATAAGGAGCTGCGCACAGATGTAACGTGGCGAGTTAAAAGTTCTACATGTGTCAAACATTAGGGGCGCACTCACACTAGGACTTCAGAACCACGCCCAAGCCTGCATCGCCCCTAAAGCGCAGCACGCAGGCCCAGCGCAAGTGCAACCTCTGACCGCTCACGACCCCAGCATACGAGCTCCGCATGTGCGGCGATATCACTGATACGAACAAACTCCGCTTCAAAACACACCCACGCCCCCTTAAACGAGGAGCGGCACCGCAGCAGGACCCACACCTGTCCCACCACTCAGTAGACACCCCCACGCCGCTGGACTTCCTCCTCCGCTAAAGCAAGAGCTTTGTCTTTGTCTTGTCTCGGACTTGAGCGCATTTGGACTCAGTCTTGTCCCGGACTCAAGGTTTGAATACTGAGTGCGGTCATATTTCATTACGCCCTCTGCTATCGGCAATAAACTTGTACCGGTGTGCGGGACCTGTGCGCTGGAGCCTGCGGACACTGCCGCCAGTGAGCGGCTTGTCCGCCACTGCGCGCACCCTCACAATACTAATTTTATGTCCGTGTCCGCCCAGAGCAGATCTACAGCACAGAGCAGGTGATATGTGGGCTGAAGTTTACCTAAGAATATGCCAAATAAATCTGTTTGTCACAATGCGCGTTTAGTTTGGTAAATGTGCAGAGGCTAAATCCCACTTTAAAACCAGTAAGAGAATGTAACTCAAGTTAGGAATTTGAAAAAAACAGGTTTAAAAATCCTACCTACGTTTTTCACTTTGAAACAGTTTTGTGTAAAGTGCCAGTGGAAGTTCTCTTAAAGAAGAGATTCTTAAACTGTGGGTGAGGGTCCAAAAAGGGTCACAGAGTGTTTCAGTGCAGTACAGTTTGTTTGGCTTAATTTAAGTCTAAATATTAATCAGATAAAATAAAGATATATTTATAAAAACATTGCGATCATGCAGGAAAAGTACAGGCATAATTCTTTTTTTCTGTATTAAATTTATTCAGTGTTGGTGTTGGTAAGTTCTGCACTGTAATAATCATTCAAAATGAAAACCTATTTGTGCCCCCCTTTTTTTTTTCTGTACTCCTAAAATTTTTGACTTGGGGGCACATGTGCTCCTGAAAAAAAAAGTTAGTTGTAGACCCCTGTTCTCAATACTGTCTTTGTCAATATATGTAAAGTTCTCACTACTTTATAGGGATGGGCAATATTGATAAAAATAAGATTTAATTATTTTTACTATTGTAGATTGTATTAGTATGATTGCTGTTAGCAATTAGAACTGCAATAATGCATGCCTGTAAACTGCCAGAAATGGTATACTTCACAAAAAAAATCCCCTGGACCCTGATTTAAAACACAAGTAGTTACTTTTATTTTTATTGTAATGTCTTATTTTTGCATTCAATTCTGAAGATTTTTATTATAGACTTTATTTATTTACTTATATGCTTCTATGTTCAAATTTTGTCTCCAAAACAGCCATATACATTTTTCACTACACTTGTTAATGTTGTCCTTTGCTGACTTTTGCTCCGTGACCCCTCTCAAATTTGCTCTCATTTGGGCAAAGACTGTATCTCTTGCAGTGAACCGTGTCCGGGCTGTGCAGAGCTGACTGTGGTAGTGGAGGCCGTCAGATTAAAGTTAAGTGGAATAGCCAAATGGAAAGTGGACCAGGCAGTGTGTGGTGTCTCCCAGTGGGACCAGATTACGGCGGGTCAGCAGTGAAATAGGCCATAGACACAAGGTCCGTGGATGTAGTTGTCCAAACTTGTTATTATGCTGTAATCCCAGGTACCAATTGACAGGCTAAAGGATTTCATTCACACTGACATACTTCTTTCCTGCTGACGTATAAATTACTCGGTTGTCCAAAAACAAAACCAATATCTTACATCAATCAATAAAACTAGTAATGAAACTAGTAGATACTCATTTGGACGAGTAATTAAAAACATAAATGGGTCAAAACTTGAGCTATATCAGAACTAGCATAAAACCATATGGCATATAAGAAGAAACCACTATTATTTCGTGCCATAAATGATATTTTATTGTCATTTTCCCAGTTAAATTTTTTATACTGTGGCAATAGAACGTGTTTAACCTTGTCAGCCTGTCTGTCCTGATATTTCATTCCATTTATCCTTGTTTGGGAACGATATAATGAGTACTCTATTCCCTGTACCTGCATTCCAGTTATAAAATACAACTCAGAACCTTCTGTAGCAAATATTGTTAGAAAATAGCTGCTTAATAATACTTATACTTAGGCTCATATAGCTTTCAAGCATGAGAAATAAGAGAGGGAAAGCAAATTTGATATCTGCTTAGACTCTTGGTCTCTGACACTTTTGATATTTTATTATTAAAATACATAAAAAGACAGAATATATCCACACAGCAGCAGCAGAAACACACTTTCAAAGAGCTGACATTCAAAAGTTTCAAAGCAATTTAGTACATTGTCCACTTTTCCGACTTTTAAAACTTTTCATTTTAATGGGCTTGTTGGCAGAGTGGTATATAAATCAGATTGAACTTTTGTCATTTTAATTAAACAAGAGAAATGCTAATGGCCTTTCTCAATGTGGTGTGAAAACAAAGTATAAAAGATCAGGCCTAATTGACATTTAATCTTAATTTGAATTTTAATTCAAGATTTTTAGACTTGCACTAAAGTAGTCTTCATCCAATGCATTAAAACAGTATGGAGCATTCTGCTGGTTCTCTCTGTGGAAATATTGAAGTTTTTGCACTTTGCCGTCAGTGAAGATCTGAGAAAATGGGAGGGTGAAGGAAAGGTCACAAATGACAGCAGGCAGCATATTACAATGAAAAAGTGAGCTTCAGCTAATCATTTTCTGCTCAAGAAGCCGTCCCCAGTCCCTTGCTCATTATGTTCCTTTAGACTCCAAACTAATTCCCACAAAATTCAATTATCATACCCACAAGGAGTTGACGATGCAGACACCTTAGATGCAGCAGTGCTCTGTATAATATCTGTTATAATATCTTTTCTTTTTTCCTCTAATATTTCATCTAGGAGTGGTAAATCTTTCTTCTTCCATTGCTGAATATGCGGTTTAGGGTTAGTCTTCTGTCAGGACTTCAGATTTCAAGCTGTCTTTCGCTGGACAAGCCTTTACTCCTGACCACCATAGTCACCTTTATCCTTGCTTCTTGAGTGTCGGCCACAGAAAAGTTTGCTTTATTATGAACTTAAAAATAAATCTAACTTTCTATCTGTTACAATATTGTTGATTTTATACTTTTATGTCTTAGTGAGCAAAAAGGAAAAAGTGGTAAACTGCATGACTATATTTAATAAATTAATGGACCGATATTTCTTCAATAGTGCTTGGTAAAAGTTTTCTCTCCATCTGGGCTCTGGGCTGAGTGCATAAAGAGCACCTGACAATCATGTTGTATAAGTTGTCCTAAAGGAAAAGTAAGGTCAAAATGCAAGAAAGTATGTCACCGTCTTTCTAATTAGTGTTCAGGTTAGACTGAAGCCTGAGTCCGTTGATCCAGCTTACTGTGGACAGCTGGAGGTGAAATGCACTGGCTCCTGTCTATCCTCCATTTCCTCCATGTGTCTGCCCTTAGCCTTTAGCCTTTAGCATCTGTCTGCCTTTAGCCCTTTGTCTCACCTGGGACCTCTGCACCTCCCTGCTCCGATCCCATCAGTGGCTCTCCAAAACGCCTCTCCTGGCTTTATTTCTCAAATACAACTTTCTCCACCTCGCTGCGTCTCACTCTTAAATTATGAATAGATGTGAATGCTGATGGCCAGGCCTGAGGATTACTTTCAATTTGCACAGTGCAGCCCTCACTGTGTGACTGGCTAATGCTGTCACTCACACTGCCCTCCCTGAGGATCTCAAGGGTAGTATTAAGGTTACCATATGACTGATAGAAATCATGTGAAGAGTTTGATGAATTAATCTCTCTGGATGTCATATAATCTTGAGCAAAACTTTTGTGGTGTGTACCAAAATAAATGCAATACAATTTATATCAAATAGGGCCTGACCGATATATCGGTTGGCCGATATTATCGGCGGATATGGGCTATTGGAAACATATCGGCTATCGGCCAAAATCTTGCCAATATGGGCCGATATTCCACGTGAACATTTTACCTTGTTATAAAGCATAGACTCTACATTCTGCCCATTTTATCCAATTTACAGACAGATAAATTTCCAAATATGTGGCTGCATCAGTGTTTATCTGAACGCATCACCATGTGCACTTGTTTACACTCGCATCGAAGATCCATGTGCGCACATGCGGTCTATGTGTGCGCAACACTGAGATTATATTCTTTTTACGGGCGATCAGTTTGAGTCTGGATTAAAAGGACAGTTCTTAGTGCAGACTTGTGACCTGAGAGGAGCCTGTGTGAGGCTGAGTGTTGGAAATGTGTTTTGAAGCTGTTTTGGTTCTTTCTCATTGGTTAGCGATTAGCTGCTGTAGCTCCCACACATAAACAGGCTGTTTTCTCTTCTATTAGGGACTGTAAAGTGACTATAGTGGCTGTGTATATGTTACTGGACACGCAATGATATGTAAATGAGCTGTGAATATAAGTATAAGTATCGACAATTAGCATATCATTAATGACCGCGGCGCACACCCATTTACCACTAAAGGATAATAGCGGTATTTTACTTAGAGCACTTTCTTTACTGGCTATATCATACAAAAACACCATTAGGCCGACCAGCTGTCTTTAAATATGACGTAAAGAGGCAGAATAACAATAAATGTAGCCTAAATAAACCCAATTGAAAATTCAATAGAGCCAAACTTAAATTTTATAAACAACTGAAGATTTACAGTGAATTTTTACATCACTAAATATATCGGCGATTACATCGGCTATCGGCAGCTCCAACTTCCATTGTATCATATTGGCCACAACAAAATCCATATCGGTCGGGCCCTAATATCAAATACACAAATTGATGACTGGGGGGCATTTGCTTGTCTTTTGTTACTGCTTTGCCTGAAATTTCTAATATGGTATTAAACTTATCTATCTTGTATGTATTCAATTCTCGGTGTTTAAATTGCTCAAAAATACCTTGATAAAATATATGCATTCTTGCTGTAAAAATAAATAAATAAATTTAATGCTATACCTTATAACATTCTAGGCAACGCAGTAACACGGATAAAAGTAAGTAGAAAAGTTATATAGTACACCTGATAAGGGATAAATCTTTTTTCATTCTTATTGCAAGTTAATATCATTGGTTGTAATCACAAAATAATCTCTTAACAGAGAAGGTGTGAAATATTGTGGCCTTTTTTATAGAGAGCCTTTTGTTATTAAGAGCACTTTTCCTTTTCATTGAAACTTTACAAGTCAGTATTGTCTTTATGGGAGCGACAGAACACAGCAGCATGACCCTTCTTAGATACTCATTGACTGGTGATAACCGCATGTAATTGGCCTGTGTGATGAGAGCCGGCAGGGTGCAGTGAAAAGGAAGTGGAAAGGACAGGGATCCTTTTTAATGATGCCAATGAGAAGGACATGCAGTGCCCGTAGGCTTCGTAAAGGATTAGAGTCAGTTCTGCACATTTGGGCGTCTGATCCTTGCTCGTAGACAACCTTGAGAGATTGGAAAGGACAGTGTCGTGGCAGAATGCTGAGTAAAAGTAAACATTAAAAGGGTATTGATATGCAGTGTTTTACTTCCCATCCAATAAAGCTTGATATTTAACTGTGCTCTATACAGAGATGTTGGTAAACAAAAAGATTTTCTAAAGGTCATTGTCCCCGAGATGTTAACCTTTTAGTTTACTCCCCACCCACTCATACTCATTAAGAATAATGTGTTTTCTCCAGCCAAAATGCATCCTGTATCCTGTATTTAATTCCTTTTGGCTGTTCCTGCCACAACAAATCATCACATCTATCACTTGTTTTAGAAATAGTGTCACTGTGTTAAAATTTCAAACTTAGGTTGAAGTATTTGCTCAGTGCTCTAAACTGATTTCAGTTCAATCATTATAATAAACCCCATTGTTTTTAGACATTATTTTAGACTTATTTTGTGTCATTTTTAGTTTACTTAATCCAAATGGTTTTATACTTTATATATAGATTACCAGTAATACTTATCTATAGTTTTGGTATTCATTTTAGTATATACTTTTGGTAACTCTATTTACAAATTAATTACAGTATAGTACTGTGCAAACAACTTTGTTAGAAAGACTGCAAACCAAGAAAGATATATTTATACCTTTCCAGAAGAAACAAAGCAATTGGAGACTTATTCTATCCATCCATCCATCTTCTCCCGCTTAATCCGGCTGGGTTGCGGGGGCAGATTGCTGCCCAATCCTCATAGCACCTGACCCCCCCCATGAACCCCTCTGCAGGTGGTGAACCCACAGGAGGGTGGACATTATGGTCCTTGATGTTAGTTCATAGGGGTGCAGGCATGTTTTGGGTTGATGGGGGAAACCGGAGTACCTGGAGGAAACCCATCCAGACATGGGGAGGAACATGCAAACTCCACACAGAAAGGCCCGGGCGACCTGGAACCCACAACCTTCTTGCTGTGAGGCCTGAGTGTTGCCACTCAGCCACCGTGCTGCCGACTTATTCTAAATAATCATTTTTAAAGATACAATCGACTCGAATGGACAAACACTGAAGCTCTTACCTGCATACGGTGCAGACGATTTGGTGAAGTTATATATAACAAATTGTTATTTTGATTTTTTTAGTTGTTTTTAAGGAAGGATATTTACTGCATGAAGTACCACTATTTTTGCTATTATGTAAAGCTAGATCTATAAGCTAGATTGATTGATAGAAGTTTTTTGAATACTTTTTATATAAAAATGAATTACTGTAAAGTGATTTCACATAACATAACTAATACAAAAGCAAAACTTTTGTATTTGTATCTCTTGTTTTTAACTCAATTTGACAACAGTAAAGTTAAACCTGTTATATTGGTTCTACATCACCACTCCAACAAAACGATATTTGAGGAGCAGCATTACTCAGTGGTGGCTTGAACCTTTGCCACGCTCACTGAAGCAATCAGGATAAATGAGTTGACAAACTGCCATTTACGCTGAAGTTATAGTCAGTTACAAAGCAATAAATGTTTCCAAGTCATTACATTTGATATTTGATCTGGCTGCTTTCAAGGGCATTGGTTTCCCAGTAAATGACCCTTGATGTTGTTGAGCTGAAAATGTCTCTCAGCTTTGGTAATTGCCAGATATCACTATCTCTGTGACCTTATAACAAACATTTGCATGTTTTCTAAAGAACAACTCCATACCGATTACAAGGACAAATTGCATCTTTGATCTAATAGCTGAGTGCAAACAATACATCCTTTACCCAATTATGTGACTGTATTTTTTTGTGGCATGACACTTATTATCTGTCTTACAGCATGACAGGTCATCCAGGGAAAGAATGACACACTCTGATCATACAAGCCACCAACAGACTCTGTCCATTTAATAGGGTTTTAGCTCACAGCACATTTGTGCAGGGCAAGCAAAGCACAAGTCACTGGTCGATTTGCTCTGGGCTATAGTTATAATGAAGCAAGAGCATTTCATATTCAAGAGGCTCAAAAATCACAAGTGTTGCAAAAGTTATTGTTCTTCCTATAGAATATCTGCAATGTATTTTTATGATGAAATGTTTAAAGGGCCCATATCACACTGTTTTTATCCATGTTGTTATGTTTCCTCATCTACAGTAAAACATAACCTGAAGTTATGTCTTGTTTCATTCCCACATGCCCAAAGTGCGGTGTCCCTGCAGCAAATGTTGTGTTTAGAAATTGCTATAAATTTCTAAATCCTACATAGCGTACCTTTAACACACAAATCCTGCAAATTTCAGCCATACAATTGCCAATCTCTACTGAACTAAAGATAAAAGGTAATTGTTAACTTGAAAACTACTGCTTCATAGCATCACAAGGTGGTATATAGAACATTTTGAGCTTTGGAGATGTTGACAGACTAATAATAAAGAGTTAATCCAGTTATGTTTTTTTCTTAGATTTTAAACTAGTACTGCAAAGTGAAAATCAAATCACAGTGGCTCATATTGCTATGTTTTGTTGTGATCAGTTCTGAGCCTGGATGAATTGTGGAAGAAAGGAAATCTGTTGTATAAATGTATTCAAAATGACCATGCCAACTCCATTAGAATAAAGATTCCATGTGGAAGCTCACTAAAGGGAAACGGGATAAACAATACAGCCAAGCAATTACTACACCCACATTGACAACAATTACTGGTGCAGAACATTGCAGATAACACTTGACTTTGTTACGTGTTGATGTGGCCCACTCCTACAAACTCAGTTACTGAGCAAGCCAGCACTGCTTCAGGAAGTTGTGTCTACCTGAATCATTGTCCAGTGGTCTCTTTAGACATGGGGCATTAAATATAATGTTATTTTGAGCCATTGATCCCTTGCGCCCACTTTGGTCTCTAAATGCTCCTAAACAGCGCTTTCTTGTGGTGGCATGTCCCATCCCATTCATTTCAATGGAGAATTTGGGAAAGTTTTGCATCTTAAATATGATGTAAAGTAGGTTCATTTGTGTAAAATGCTCAATGTTCATGTGCACCAACACTGCACTGATTCTCAGGGGGCTTTATAGTCCATATTGAACTTACTGTATTTGCAGTCAAGATCAGCAGCCCCATACAAAGTAATAACCCAAATGATGATGGAGGCGTGCACGGCAACTTCCACAATAAGGTGGACAGCTTTTCTTGGAGAACTTAGTCATGCAAAAAAAACAAAAAACCCATAAGATTTATTCACACCTTATATCTGCAACACATTTGAGACCCATTTCCTTGTATGGTACTGTATAGATTATCTCAAACGTATTGTTGAGTCAGATTAATTATTTAAGTAGTTAGGGAAAGGCATGTATTCAAAAACTAAAGCTATAGCATCAGACCCTGCCAATCTGATCTTGTCTCAATGAATAATAAATAATACACAGTGGAAACTAATGGTGTAGTAAAGGTCGCCACTAAGCTTACATAAGGATGCTTTAAATTTAATATCATAGGGTTGTACATAAAATATGCCACTTAATTGCTTTTCTTATTTTTACTAAAGGTCCTATATTACACAAAAATTACTGTTGTGACTTTTTAGTCATGTTGGAATGTTGTTATCTTATCAAATACATACCTGGAGTTTTGTTTCATTCACACATGTTTGAATAATCCTTTATTATTGGTCTGTCTACAATTCCAAAGCTACAATGCTTTGTTCCACCTTATGATGTCAGAGGTAGTTTTCCAGTTAACAGCCTTTTAGATTTTGTTAAGTAGAGATTGGAAATTCCAGGGCTGAATTTATTCAAATGATTTTAGCTAAGGTGTTTAAAAACACAGTGGAGCACTTCTTGTATGACCGCATGACATCACAAGGTGGTGTTTTGTCTTTGAGACAAGAACTCAGCCTAAATATGCAGGGTTTGTGTGTTAAACAGGTCTGAATGAAGCAAAACAAAACTCCGGGTATGTTTTTGATTAGGAAAAAATATAACGGTTCAGAAAATAGCGTAATATGGGCCCATTAAGTTAATGATTTCTTTCTACTTATTGTATATTTTGAATGAGTATAACTTACAGTAGCTAACACAGTGGTATTTCATATATGAAATGTATTTTGATAAAAGGATCCGAGTGTGCTTCCATCAATCATGTAGAGTCATGTTAGATGCAGATGACGCCTCAGGAGTATCATGTTTTCTTCTGTGTGTGTATGGTTATGCAGCCGTACACAGCGTCAGGTGAGGTCAAAGTCTCTATGTCAGTGGGTCATGACCATACAGCATAACCTCTTCAATAATTCAGCTGCTGTTCAGAGAAGCCATTTTGTCTATAAGTCCTGGAACTATTCTTTCCTATTAAAGATTCATGATACATAGCAAGAGACGTTCTTAATCACTCCTATTGTGTCCTTTAGTTTCACTGTTCACGCATAGGGCAGAAGTGAGACATCTTTCATGACTGTAATTTAAGAACATCTTTGTCATTCATTATAGTAATAAAACCCCCATTTGGCACCTTCTAAATTACTATTTTTCTCTACTACCAAAGCCTAAAGTGGAAATTTCATAAAATTAGATTTAAATGTTGCTGTGACGCAAGATCCCCACAGTTTGCACATGATAACCCCCATCAATCTTCTTGGCTAATGTTAGTTACTCTCAAATTTACCCTCAACTGTACTTTGTGTACCGACCTGCTTTGTACTGTGTGGTAATGGGTGTCCTTGCCTTTGGTGTCTGGCATGACAATACCAGTAATAACCATCCATCACTGCCCTGCCAGGGTAAGTTACAGGCCAGTTAAAGACACAGGCTGTCTCTTCCCTGTCAGATGAGACTCCATAAAAAATGACCTATTTGTGCATTTGCATGGGCCCCAGACTGCCATGGGCTGCAGGGTGTTCCTGCTCAGGCCCTACAGGGTGATGGCTTCCCTCAGTGTAAAATGACTAATGTGTTTTTCTCTGGGGGACACTGGCGCAGAGCTTATGTAAAGTGTGATGAGTGGGCACAGAGCAGACACCAGTGTGAGCGCAGCCATTTGAGGAGCTGTGTGGATGTGATGCTTCGGCCTGTGAGTCTACGCCCACACGCTCTCATACTCATTTGTTAGCTATGTCCTACACCTGCACCAGGAACACTGACAAGAACTTTATTGGAAAGACATGGATGTTTGACTGTACATAAGACACTTAAATACTGAATCTATTGTGGACAGTGTGTACACTTCTATAAAATATACAAATGCAAAATATAAAAACCATGCAGATCTATGCTGATCCTTTTAATACCGTATTTTCCACCCCTTTTCTATCAGTATCCCAAGAAGGTCACAAGCATACATTAAAGAGTGTAATATGTAAATTTCATCTCTCCACCCACAGTGGTCTTAGTCAGACGCCATCATAATGCCCTCATGTAAAAACATGCAGGGGCCTCATCATTCATTATTTTTAATAGGGGAGAATGCTGAAAATGGCAAAAGCCTTGTTAACTTAATGTGCTGTCTTTCAGCCGTTAATGGGTTCAGTTAGAAGAAAAAAAGAGGCGGAGTGTGTATGGCTGATGTTATTGCAGAGAGAAGAGAACAGACGTGGCAGAACATGCTCTGTCCTTACTGTCCTCAGCCCAGGCTAAGGCTTCTAGCACTAACCTACAACTGTAATTTGTTAGTTTAAAAATTTTGCACCTACTTTTCTGTCCTCTTTGTCTCTCTTTGTGGTGTTGTGGACAGTCTTTGCACTTTGCCATCTAAGTTACGCTCTCAGACTGAAGCCTACTTCCAATAAATTAAACATGCCCATGCCAGGACATATTGACGGCCATGAACTACAGGTGACATTTACCACTAAAGCAATTAGAGGAGCAGTGGATTTCTAAGCTCTTTTGTACTGTGTGGTTGCAGATTGCTATCTGTTACCTCTTCTCTCCCTGTTAAGTGCACTGACAGTGAGAGTGCTTCAGGGACATGACCCTGTGTATTTCACTAACGGAGGATAGCAAGTTTTTCTATTTCTATTCTAGTTCTATTTGTCATATTTCTTATGTTTAAGTTAGGGTACACTGTTGTCCTTATAGAGAAATTTATACTATGCATTTGACTCATCCTGCAATGCCACTAGTGTATTCTGTCACGAACAATGACTGATTGCAGCTTAGTGCCTGGCAGGGGCCTCCTCAGGTTCATAGCCAGGACCAACCAGCCTTTGCCACAGTTTGGAAAATAGGAGAAAGGAACACAAAATTCTTGTGTAGTAGAAGCACTATACTAAATATTAAAGAGCAGCCCAGTATTTGCGCAGTAATGAGACCTTAATCATGGAGCCAACATGTGTGTGTGTGAAATGTCAGGAAATGTCCTTTATGTGTGAGAAGTTAATGAGGCTGGGCGCTCTGCAGGCAGCTGGAGGATGGCTCACTCAGATGAGGTCAGCTCTTGAAGGTGGAATGCACAGGTGTATTTTAGCTGAGTGTGAGATTCAGCAGAGCAGCGAGAACAGTGCAGTCATGGCAACAGAGTTTATTGAAGTTATGTTTTTGGTAAAGTTGACATGCTATTTCCTGTATGTAGCTTTAATTTAAATTTAATTAAACTATAAGTTAACCTACTGTCAATTGACTTGACTCACATTAAAGGCTAGTAGTTGCAGCAGTGTTGCATAGTTCCTCTTTTGCCGTGTGTGTGCGTGTGTGTGTGTGCGTGTGTGTGTGTGTGCGTGTGTGTGTGTGTGTGTGTGTGCGTGTGTGTGTGCGTGTGTGTGTGTGTGTGTGCGTGTGTGTGTGTGTGTGTGCGTGCGTTCATTATGTACGTGTCAAGCTCGTTTAACAAGAACAATAAATCACTGTTAAAATGCTTAAAAACAGTTCATGGGATGCAGCCATATGCCTCAATGTTAGGGCTGATGTAAGGCTGGGTAATATAGTGATAAACAAATTGTGATGTCATCCATGTGACAATATACTTTTTATCAATCACACCGAATCAGGATCTGACGTCAGATTGTGTCTGTCTGTTTGAGCATTGAGCTGCATTGGACACCCACTCCTGTTGTTCAACCCTCTAAGGTTATGAGTGAGTGACAGCCAATCCTAGGATGATTTCACAAAACAAGCAAATCATAAGCAAATTATAACTTATATTATAAAAAAATTGAACTAACATCAAGGACCATGTTGTCCACCCTCCTGTGGGCTCACCACCTGCAGAGGGGTTCATAGGGGGGTCAGGTGCTATGAGGATTGGGCAGCAAGCTGCCCCGCAACCCAGCCGGATTAAGCGGGAGAAGATGGATGGATGGATGGATTATAAAAATACTAAGTCTACATGGATCATGATGAAATCAAAATTGTGATCTGGCTCATAGATTGTGATATTAATTTCCTGGCATATCGCCCACCTTTAGGCTGGAGTGAAAATGCAATGTGCATTTCTTTTGATTGCATTTCTCACCATTTTCTTCACCATTTGCTGCTGTGTTGTCCATCAATATAGCATGCTGAATATATGACTCTGTGGCAGGTTTAAGGTACTTTATTAGGTGTACATTGCTATCCTGACTTTTAATCTGTTCCTATACGTAAACAGAAAAATTATCCACATCCTGATGTGCTATTAAGAACTTTTATTATTTGTCTATCACTTGCTTCCTCCAAAGGTCAGCAGCGTGCTGTCTGACTGTCGGTGTTATGAAATAGTTATTTCTGACCACTGCAGGTAACTGTAGCCTCTAGCTCTGTGTGGGTCATGATGCATTCAGACCCGTGCGGCCCACCTGCTACTGACCTGTGTCCTATAGGCCCAAGTGAGTGACTGCTACTGATACGGGCTGGAATAACTGATGTGACAGATGATATATGCTTTGTTAAAATACTTTAACATAATGATTTTGTTGTTCCTATTAGTGTTGTGCTGATTTCAGAAGAGATTTTAAATAAATTCAAGGTGCAGGCAAGAAAACTTATGAATTTGTGGCAACTGTGCTGTGAAAATTACTTAAACGCACAAGACATTACAGGATAAACAAACATCTACTGTATTATCACTTGTCAACAGCTAAACTTGTGAATATCTTGTTTCTGATAAATGTCTGTCCACAGTCTCACAGTTTGTTCTAAATATAAAGCCACTCTTCTGAGATTCTTACTGCTTCACTGGTCGTTGTGCTCTGCATGTCATTCTCGGCTTTCAAAATAGTTCAGCTAATAGTTTTTGGAGTTAATATAGAGGAGTCTTTCTCGCAGTGACTGGGTCAGTTGAGGGCAAGATTAATAATAAGTAGAAATCTTGTATTGCATTCTTATTACTGGTGTGCAGTATGTATAATGCAATATTTGTCTCCCTGTCTCATATGCAGATGATGACACTGTGTATGTGACAGAAGATTGGTGGGCCATCACTTTTCTACTTCTTACTGAGGTGAATATTTAAGATTAGAACATATGATCAGATCATTGTCATTTCAAATATGTTTTGAGCACCCACATGTTTGTCCAACCCACACTGAAGATCTGCCGGAAACCTCATGTAAGCTACATAGCATAAAAAATATCAAAGAACATTGCATTTATTGGAAAAACAAAGCATATTGGGCTGCAAATCTCTGTTGACTTTATATTTTATATATTTATACATACAAGCCTCCTGCGCATTGCGAGTCCTGCGAATTGTGTACAATGAAAAATGTTGTTTTTAAATGGTAAAGTCTTAAAGTGCATGCAGAAGTGCTCTGATAATGTATAAAACAAGGAATAACACTACCAAGCAACATTTTAAATATGTTCAAAGAGAGACAAGGGGCTTATGGAGTAAGGGTAAGGTAGGTAAGAACAACAGTTCAACAAATGAGTATGGCTGTAAGTGGATTACATTTATGGGATGGACTTGGATTATCTTTATTTTTTTAATTCACAAGGGCAACTTTTTAGCAATGTACCACCAGGAAAGCAGATATTAATGAATTGTTATTAAAAGTTTATTATTAATAATATATTATAAACCCACATAACCTGTGTATATATGTAACTCCTGTTTTGTTTTTTTGTTGTTCTCACAATATTTGCAAAAATGCACTATAATGTACTTAACTGTATACTGAATTTCACGTAAATAAATTTTGTAAATTGCAGGCGTAGGATTAAAATAAATTATGCTTCCTCCTACATCTTTTTTTTAAACATTAAATGTTTTTAACAATTTTGTTTTTGTTTTCTTTGTTAAATATACATGTTCTAAAAGTATGGAGACTTTATGTTCTGCCTTCATACATTTTTTAAAAAATGTTCAAAATAGAGCCTGTTTTCCTGAAGAACGCACTCCGTATCATGTTAAAGTACATTGTTAGAGGCCTGCCCTTGTGCACATGTTGTCTATGTGTTATATGAGCCCCATAGGCAGGTCAGTTTAGGCTAACAATAAGCGCCGAGCCTCAGAGACCAGTGCAGCTGATGTGATGGGCTGAGTTATTGTGAATCACTGGATCATATCCCCTTCTTCTCTGCTGACTGACATCATCAAAGGCCTATACAAGGCTGTCTGCCTCTCAACTCACATGCAGCCAGAATGTCTCTGCACATGCACCCCTTTTATTTTAGGTGTATACTTCGACTGAAAAGATTGAAATGCTTTTGAGTATCTGCTACTTGTTGAGACGTTTGGTGTACAGAATTCAGAATCATATTTTCCTCTAAATTGCATATTAATGATGTAGATTGGATATTAAATGGGACTATTAGGGGATTTTGTGAATTGGCTCTGACTCAAATGTCAGTTGCTTTTCCAGCCTCACAGAGCCATTGTCAGCTTTTCTAAGCACCACAGACCCAGGCCTTTATGGATTATCTTGGAGAACTCGCTTTAATTTCACTGCTGTGTCAGGGTCAATTAGAGTGTGTGATTGCAATTGTACTCATTTACTGCTTGATTGTTACCATTGAAAGGATTTGACTTGCTTAATTTTTGTCCCATTGTCTTCTCTGCTCACATTTTTCTCATTTTTTTTTTCTTTCAGGTGTCTGACCCGCTAATTTGACCCCAGCCCAGAGCTAAACTGTAAGCTGAAGGAGGGCCATGGCGGGCTGCCTGAGCCAGGATGTTTGCTGGACACTGGCAATGCTCTTCATCCTGGTAATGATTGTTGTGTCGCCCATCCTAGGCCAAGGATGTCCCCAGCGATGTGAGTGTGTCTCAAAGCTCAAGACTGTGTCCT
Source organism: Odontamblyopus rebecca (assembly GCA_030686955.1). Lineage (NCBI taxonomy): Eukaryota > Metazoa > Chordata > Actinopteri > Gobiiformes > Gobiidae > Odontamblyopus > Odontamblyopus rebecca. The sequence continues at coordinate 19,712,619 of CM060660.1, read as the reverse complement.
GTAATAATAAAAGACTGACTGTGCTCCCAGAGGCCATTCCCTCAGACACAAGGGTCTTGGATCTGAGTGGTAATAAACTTCGCTGGGTTGAACACGGAGACCTGCTCACATATCCTCACCTTGAAAAGTTGGACCTAAGTGACAACATGATTAGTGTGCTTGAACCCAATGCATTTTCAAGTCTTCAGAATCTGCAGTCTCTCTCTCTTCGGGGAAACCAACTAAAACTGGTGCCCATGGGAGCTTTCTCAAATCTAATCAACTTAACTTCATTGGACTTAAGTGGGAATAAAATTGTAATTCTATTAGACTTTACTTTCCAAGATCTAAAAAGTCTGAAAAATCTTGAAGTAGGGGACAATGATCTTGTTTATATTGCAAACAAAGCTTTTATGGGTCTTGTAGGCCTTAGAGAGTTGACCATTGAAAAATGTAATCTGACTTCTGTGTCAAGCCAGTCTTTATCTTACCTTCATAATCTTGTGACTTTACGGCTTCGCTACCTCAGTATCTCTGCCTTAGAAGATCAGAACTTTCGTAAACTGGGTAATTTGAGGGGCTTGGAGATCGACCACTGGCCCTTTTTAGAGTACATCTCCCCTCACAGTCTGCAGGGTCTTAATTTGTCTTGGCTGTCTATTACACACACCAACATCACCTCTGTGCCCACCTCTGCCCTACGCAGTCTGGCCCACCTCACCACTCTCAACCTCTCCTATAACCCCATCTCTGTACTGGAGTCCTGGGCGCTACGAGACCTCGTCAGACTGAAGGAGCTGCATTTAGTGAGCACTAACCTTGTGACAGTTCAGCTTTATGCACTGGGAGGGCTCAGACAAATCCGCCTCCTAAACTTCTCCACTAACAGCCTAGTAACACTGGAAGAGGGGGCCTTCCAGTCCATCAACACCCTGGAGACAGTGCGTTTGGATGGGAATCCTTTAGCCTGTGACTGCCGCTTACTGTGGATCCTCCAGCGGAGGAAGACACTAAACTTTGATAGCGCTCCCCCGGTGTGCACAACACCTGTGGAGGTGCAAGGCAGAGCTCTCTCCGCTTTCTCAGACTCTGCTCTTTTTGAACATTTTACTTGTCAAAAGCCCAAAATCCGTAACAGGAAACTGCAGCAGATATCTGCACGCGAGGGACAGGTGGTGTCCTTCATTTGCAGAGCAGAAGGTGAACCAACTCCTGTTATTTTCTGGATCTCTCCCCAACGCCGCCGCATCACCACAAAGAGTACAGGTCGTCTCACTGTCTTACCGGAGGGCACATTGGAAATACGCTATGCTCAAGTCGCAGACAGTGGGACCTATATCTGTATAGCCAGTAATGCAGGTGGAAATGACACTTACTTTGCCACTCTTACAGTGAGTGGGCTGCCTCTTGATGCAGTACTTATGGCAAACCGTACCTACTACACTGGGGACCTGAACGACACAAATCTAAATGACACTAAGGTCTTTTTAAAGTTTACTCTGGATTTAAAGACCATCCTCATATCCACAGCCATGGGCTGCATCATGTTCTTAGGAGTGGTCCTGTTCTGTTTTATTCTACTCTTTGTGTGGAGTCGAGGCAGAGGGCAGCACAAAAACAACTTTTCTGTGGAGTATTCCTTTAGAAAGGTGGATGGACCTGCAGCCAGCGGAGGACAGGGTGGAGCACGAAAGTTCAACATGAAGATGATATAAACTGTCTTTTTTTTTTTTTTTTTTACAAAACATGTTTACAAGTCTTGTAACGCTACAGACATAAAAAACAAAAAAACTTTAGTAGAACTTTTTTATCTAATGACTTTTTACATTATGTATTAACATTGCATACTGGGACTTGTTATACTTTTGTGGTCACTTGCACCGAATGGGACTCAAATTATTGTATAGACCAAGCAACAATATGTATAAGCATATATTTACAGATATATTGAAATGTTATAGGCTATTTGCCAAATAAACATGAAAAATAATTAAGCTTTTGCTATCTGCCCTTCTCTGAGTTGCCATCATAATTCTTTTAAAATTTCCAATTTAATTATTGTATTATGAGCCGTGTTGGTGCTTCATAAATGCCAAGGACTTGCCAATGTTTATTTGAAAGTATAGGCCTCTATTCTGTTTTACAATGGTTACATTCAGGACTTCAGTACCCTGGTAATAAGTAACAAAAGGCTGTTGTCTACCACTGCCAAGATTAGCCCAAAGCACCACTCGAATGAGTTAGAGCAAGGGAACAATCGAAACAGGCACAGTATAGATCATTAAACAACATAGAAGATATTGTTAAAATCTTTATATTGTATAATCTGTAATACTCCTTATCAGTGTTTATAAAATGATACTTGTAAATGTTGGTTGTATTTAAACTTCTCTCATGTTAAATATGTTCAATTGTACAGGTAGAACATCTGTAAAGATGTAAAATATTTTGTAATTGTTGGAAATTGCACATTTGTGGTTGTTTTAAGTTGTGTTGAGTAATCTGACTGAAGTAAATCTCTAGTTAAAGCTGCCTTTTCCAATCTATTGCCATGATTTCCAGAGCATTTACCCTTTCACACTTTGGTTTATCAGAAAGATATTGCGCTGAGACATGCCTGCTCCCAGAGTGCTCACATCACATCATGAGGGGCATATATGTCAGATCTCAGACTATTCTGGGGAGTACAGGATAGCGCCACTGCATTCCACATGATGAACAATCAGATTGTTGGTTGATTTAGTCAGTTGAGGGATAGGAGTTGATATAATTCTTACCCAGCCTCCACTTCATGTGGTAGGAAATTCAACAATGTTATTCTTTCTTCCTTTAGGCTACATGTGTATAATTAAAATGTGATTATATTTTCCTTTCACGACGTTGTTTCAACAATAAATGATAGATTGTGTTTATGACGTTTTGAATTCTTATCCGTTAAAATATATATATTTTTAATCTGTTGACTTGTCACCTCATTTTAGTGGTCCTGGGGCTACCACAGGCAGTTAGATGCTGCTACACTGCCCTCCAATGGTTGAAAACAAAATTGCCCAAGGTGGAGCACAACAGTGGTGTAAATTAGGCACACCCTGCTATTAGCGCAATGCACAAACGACATATCTGTCTTCTAGTAAACGTATCTAATGACACATCCTTTATGTACAGACTGCATTTATTGTCCAATGTTAACATGATTGATGAAACTATGAAACTCATGTTGTAATATATGAAGCATTGTGTCTGCAGATTGTGTTAGATTGTTTTGTATTGTTTTATAAAAAGAAGCAAACTATTTATAAAGCATGCTATTCAGATCTGATATGATGATGTCTACTGTTGCCTTTTTACTGCAGTCATCTCTGTTTTTCCACTTTATTTTTGGCTAAATGCTGAAAGCTGATTTTTTATTTATTTATTTATGTATTTTTTGTGTACGCCCGTGACCCCTCACTGTGATATTTCTGTTTCATTTGAAATACTTTAAAAATTAAATCACCGCATGGATATGCGATCTTCACAACAAGAAAATTCTTCACAGAGGATTTTTGATGTATTTTCTTTACTCCATCGTCGGTGATGTATTTCCTATTTCTACATACTACTACTACTACTACTACTACTACTACTACTACTACTACTACTACTACTACTACTACTAATAATAATAATAATAATAATAGTAATAGTAATAGTAATAGTAATAGTAATACCCAGACCACCATTTTCTTTTTTTTAGCTCCTGCTGTTGGCCATAATGAGTCATCTGTCATCACAGGTTCGTGCCTCTTTAAACTCAACACATGACACATGTTTATGGAACAAAACACATGAGGACAAAGGTTAACTGTGAAAAGGACCACAGCCTCAAAGTCCTGGACAACTTCAGGACAACCTCATGATGTCCTCCAGTCTAGGCTCTAAAGTACTCGCACCCTTGATGTGTGTCCTAGGCGCCACTAGGTGACACTGTGGCCACAGTCTCGGTCTAGTCCTGTGCTGAAGAGCGCTGACGCGTCGTGATGGTGCGTGGCCTTTGCGGCCATTCTGTGCGATATTTATAGGCTTATTGGCTTTTTAATAGGCCTAAGTTACTTAGTAGTAACATACACCAGTTACTTTTTTGGAACATATTATGAGAGTGGTAAATAATATGGTTAATTAGTCTGATAAACCCAATTAATCCTCCTCAGGTAGGTCTAATTCGGTGTGTATATTAATGCTAGCAGTTACAGTATTACCACATGTCCTGGCCTAGCGCCAACAGATACTACAACTGAGAACAAGTATAAAAGAACATAACTAGTCTAAGCACCTTAGCTTTTTATATTTCAACACAAATAGTCTCCACTAAGGCCTATACAGCACGCCAGTCTTGACAGTCTGAAGATTGTTTGGTTTAGGCTGTAAAATGAATGTTACAAAGATAACCAAACATAGGCAACTGAAAGATTTTAATGGCCATACAATATAGGAAGATGACAACTTCTGCCCACACAGGAAAACCAAACCTCTTCACAATTGTCGTTTGAACTTTGTTTTTAAGTGTACACAGTAGCCATAACCAGTAAGCAACACATTAACAACTGACCTTATTTTTATATATATATATATATATATGTATATATATATATATATATATATTTTTTTTTTTTTTTTACTTGGTTGTGATAGTCATGTTAAGACACATGCTGTAAACATGTCTAACTGTAGCAATGCATCATTTCTATTTTTTGACTCATTCTCTCTCATAAACACACATTCATGTTATACTCTAGTGCAGGCATGTCCAAACTATGGCCCGGGGGCCAAATGTGGCCCTCAGAACAATTGTTTTGGCCCTCAGGCTTCCAGGTGAATTGGCCCACACTACTGCAAGTCATACTTTTTACTGCATGTTTTTGAAATTCACCTTGATCAAGCAAATGTAGTGTGTCCTTCTGAGGGTTTAAGCCTGAACAAAGGTCTGGAGGATCATTTAAAACTGTTATAAAAGAATAGATTAGAATTAGTCATGATTTTGACCACCAGTCTGTGACCCTCGATCGGCCCTCACGCTGCTCTGTGTTTTAATATGTGGCCCTTGATGAAAAAAGTTTGGACACTCCTGCTCTAGTGTATCAACACTGGAGGCAATCTGGGTGAAGTATCTTGTTCAAAGACACAACAAAACACACCTCTTTTAAACGCAATACACAAAGTGGTCTGTTAAAATAAAGTAATTGATGCAAAGATGCGGCACCATATTGGTCATTGTAATGCTTGATTTTAAAACAAATTCTGCAATATTTATAATGTGCTATACTTGGTTATGAAGGCAAGTAACATCTGTCTCTGTCTGGGTTGTGCTTTGGAGTTTGTATAGGACCAGACAGCTGCGAAATTCGAGGGACCTGTTGCTCATCTTCCTCCCAAAGGTCTTTTCTGGGACTTGGCCTCCTCGGCATAGATACAGCATCAGGTTGACGAAGTTGGCTCTGTTTGAACATTTCAGGATAAATGAGTGTAGTGGAGAGACTGGAGCTTGTGCCAACATGCTGGCTTAAATAAGGACTGGCTCTTGTCTGGGGTATAGGCATGAAGACTGGGTGAGGAGGTTGTGAGGAGGACCACAGGGGGGATTCTTGACTTCTCCAGTAGTCCTTTTGCAGAGCGAGATGGGGGGCCCGAGCACTGTTACGGGCCTGATCCTGCATATGGGACAGTTGGTAGGCCGTGTAGGCAGCAGGGTGTGCTAGACCAAAGTGAATCTTAATGGCCATCAGTTCAGCTTTGAGTCGTGTGTTTTCTTCTTTCAGAGCCATGACATAAGTTTCAAGCACATAGTCATTCATTCTTCTCTTCTCCCGTGACTTCTTCGCTGCCTCATTGTTTTTACGTCGCTTCTCCCAGTAAAGGGCATCTTTCTGCTCATCAGGTATGAACTCCCTTTTGCGACGAGACCCTCTTTGCATCACATCATTGTCCACAAGGCCGAGGAGGTTCTGGGGTCTCGCCAAGTTCAGGGATTGGGACTCCATTCTGGTAAGATACAATAGAATAAAAGGAGAATAGAGAATAAAGCAATACAAATAAGCACGTACCTTTTTTTTTAAATTTATGCATATTCAGATGTTAGTTTTTATTCTTCCATGTAGATACCTTTCTCGGGTGAAATTTGATCATTTTACCCCCTAGCATTTAGTCAATTTTGCTGTTAACTCTTTCACACCATATGGAGCCTTCTTTAAAGCAACAGTTTAAGGTATAAAGCCATTGGATGCATTCTTATACAAGAAGCAGGAAACATCTTCAACAATATAAGATGCATATTTTCTTTTCTTTTTTTCTTTTTTTTTTTTTTACAATTTTGACTTACAAATGTAATACAAATATTTGCACCTTGCAGTAAAAGGGTAGGCAGCTAAAGCATCACAGAATCTGACAAAATATCTTTAAAACAATGTACAGTCAAAGCCAAATTAAAATGCTTTCTTAACAGAGATTATAAAAAAAAGATCTTATCTAACTTTGCTGGTCATACTCTTCTACTTCCTCTCTGCTATTCTTTTTTTATCTATGAGCCTTTCTTTATTTTACAATGCACGTTTTGAGCATGAAAATGTTTTTTTACGTATGTCTTTTTATAGACTTTGACATTTTTGTTTTTTGTTTTTGCTTATAAAATAGTTCACACTTCTTTTTGTTCATTATAAGACCAATATTCTTCAAGCGGAAATGGTTTCAGACCCAAGATGTAACTTCACAGATTATTACTTCAAAGTGTGGAAAGTATGGACAGTTAACTTCTCAGTTTTTATTCTTGTCATTCGAGTTCACGCTGTGCTTGGACTTGACAGGAGCAACAAAACAACACTTCAAAGAGGCACAGTGCCCTGGTGGTGAGAGGACCCATCAGGTTATAAATACATACTTCTGCCATTATGTATCTGCTATGTGTGCTCGCATGTGACACTACGCCTTTCTCTATAGCACAATAAATGGATGCCTCCACATGTCCCAGAGATTAAATTTAGGGGAAAAAAAGTTGTAATTATATTTTACATAGATAACCAGTAGATAGCTTTTAAGATCTAAAGCCTAGTCCTTACCTTGAGTCGATGAGTAGCGCTGGTGAGTTCACTCAATGCTCTATGCAATGCACACCTTTGAGCCCCTGTAGTGCAGACTGATAGTCAGAGGGGCTGTCCTGTTCATATCCTCCTCCTTTTCTGCGCTGACTTTTGCCTCTTGTTTCCTCACCAGCAAATTAATTATGATTCCAATAGTGGTTACCACACCCTGGTGCATCTTGCAGTTAATTTACTTGTTCTATTAATTTTAGCTTGTGCTGATTTGATGTATTCTGTGAAGATTTACCATAAGACCCAGACACTGTTTAATACAAATATTGACATCTACAACCAGAATCTGTAATGCTGTGTCTGAATTTGTAGGTTACCAAACAAAAATATGAATAGCAAATAAAATATGTATTATTAAAGAATTAATTTCATGTATTTTATTTGGTAAATAAAAAATGGTTGTGTGCAAGTGGAAATTCGTCTCATACACTGTTTCCACAAATGTAAACATTGACGTTACTGAGTAATTATTCAGGGAACTGAAGGGGAATACCAGGTAAGAAAAGGTTTTGCTGAAAGTCATATTCCCACAAAATAACGGTGAAACCACATGTGACTTTTAAACAAACCAAAGCTGGATAGTGGTAAATTAGAAAACTGTGCTCCTCCAACACAGCGGTGACCGACCGCCCATATTAATATAATTGTACAGCTTCCATCACATATATGTCACATTGTGTGGATCTGTTTGGGTGGGGGTTATAGGAGTTACCTTCAATTAGGGGGCAGACTGTGTTTGTGCGTTTAACCAGGAAAGTCAAATTAAGATTCTGAATCTTTCTAACAGGAACGTGGCTCCAGGGAGAGCCTTCTGCACAAGTTAAAATGGTAGGACAGCACAGAGACTTGAGTAAGAAAACGCACTCCAGGAGAGAACATCTACACACACCAAAAGCCCTACGAGAAGCCAACCCATGACCATCATATTATCATGTTATGTTATCAATATCAGATCATATGTCAGAATTAAAACTTTAAATGTCCAAATGTTTAAATGCATATACATATAATACATGCACACATTATAACCCCACTGATTCCCACAGAAAATGTCCCTCACTGTCAACAAGTGTGCATTTTATGTGCCAAAACACATAAGGTTCCTCCACTCAGCGCGGAAGCTTTAACCACAACATGGCAGCCATAAAACCAATAGGTATGTGTAAGAAATGAGTCACAAACACAAGACTGTATTTGTCTGTTTATCTGTCATTATATTACAGAAACACATCACTAAAACATGGCTATGGTCTTACCGCACTCAGCAGCTGTGTAAAAAACATTTGTCGAAATTGCTTTGCTTAGATTTGATTTGAGTTTGAGAGGCCGCAAAAGAACTTGTTTTCCAGGCACCGGCATACCCAATCCACATGAAATTTGTCAAGTGTGGGTGGTGAGTGTGGGGGCTGCCCAAAGAACAGTGGGGAATATCTTTTTTGTGGTTTTTTGTTTTGTTTTTGAAAAAAAAACTTCTGAAGATTTTCTTTTTGACTCACTATCACCACAGAGTGAACGCACCCCACAGTTTATCTTCCAACAATGATAGCTCAAAATTTTATCAGTAGATTTTATAAAGCTACAACTACATTTTTAGCTGTAACTTGCAGACTGAAAGTGCTGAAAGGTTGGGTTCATGTGAACATTTCCTATATTTTAAAATGTGGTCAGATTTGCTCTTTAACTAAATTTTCTGTTTTCACATGAAAAGGGAAAATAATTTTCTACAATACATTTAGGCATTGTTCAATCTTATTGGTGTTATTGTTGCCTGACGAAATTACTTTAAGACACAAAAGTAACAGTAACTTGGATTGTGGACCCCATCTCAATCCTACAAATAATTATCTAGTTCAACTTTTGTGAGTTTTCTGTTTCTGTTATATTCAGATATTTTATTCAAAAACCTTGCCTCTCACAGAGTCCTAGGCCTCCATGTGATATTATGACATAATATTTTATAATGTTCTTTAGATGTTGATCTACCTTTTGTACTGGTATGAGTCAGTAAAAGTCAGAGCAGAGTCCAGAACAATTCAGAACAGATTTTCTAGACCGTTTTATTAAGTTTAAGTAAGGTTAAGCTTTTCAGAATAAGCTTCTTGCCCATTTTAAATCTTTAATACTTATCTAATAATCTAATAACACACAAGAGCCAAAGTGAAGAACTGTAACTCCAACTTCACTGAACTGGTTTATTGATAATAATGTGGTAATGCTCTTGTAGGGACCTTCGATCATACAGTGCTTTTCTAACATACCGGTGAGTAGTGCACTAAATTAACACTGTTGTAATTGTAATTGTAATTTTCTTAAATAAATAAAAGACGTAGACATATCTATAACTATACTTAAAAATCTGCATCTGCATTAAAACCACCTTTGAACATATAACTTAAAAAATACATCCCTTAAGATCAAGAACTCAATTTGCAAGCTCTTTTGACTTTGTGGTTTCTTCTTCGTTTGTTTCTTGTAAACGCCCCACATGAAAGACACCCCTTGACCCAGCTGTGCAGCGAAAACAAGTTGACAGTTTTTCAACATCGTTTATATGTGATGTTTTTGTGTTGTTTTGTTATCTTTTTTTAAGGGAGCTTTGGTCATTGTAGGGCTGATATCTGCAGGTCTATGTTCTTAATCCAAAAGCTCTGGTGTAAGTTATTTAGATTCACAGCAGCCTTTTAGTGGATCCACCACCACCTCCATCAGTCATGAGCCACTGATCACACATCACCCCACATCAGTGTGGTTGATGTTGATCTTATTGATTTAATTGTCAATGTTTTTTTTTTTGGCTCCTTTTTCTACAGATGATATTTAGGAACATTTTATATTAGGTATCTAGAATTGAATATTTATTTTTTATAATTATTCAATTTGTTCAATCAATCAACCAATAAATGCAGTTCCATATATAATCCATATTTATCTTCCATCTGACAACAAGTGTATCAACTTGGTCGCAGAGAAAAATATCCACATGTAAAATATAGTTATGTCTGTTAATCAGTTTTTGTTCTAGTTATTTTTTATTTTTTATTTTTTGCTTAGAAACGTCTCTGTTTTCATTGTTCTCAACCAAAAATCTGAGCAGAAACTCATGGAATATCATGTGTTTGGCCTACAACCACTCACAGCCTCTCATCAGGGACAATGCCCTAACCACTTTCCCCTAACCACCTTCAAAACAGATAGTAAAGATTGGCCTAGATATGTAGACACAGACCTATAGCTACTCATGATGTACACATCCGACTGTTGACTGTGGCCTTTGTGGGGATGACTTCAGGGCCCAGAGACGAGCAATGGGACAAAAAGATATGAAACCACATATAGCACATTTAACTGACATTGTGGTAACTTTACACCAACTGCCTTTGCTGAAAAAGAACGTTTTTTTTTTTAGATTTACCCCCCTTTGACCTTTGTTTAAGGAGAATTGCAGTAATAGCCTATGTCCAGCAGGTGGCAACAGATTCAAAAGAAACAAAGACGCTGGTTCTACTGAATGAAGATTAAAATAAAGGTAGTTTGTGATTTTGTTTTTATCGGGGCAAAAATGATGCAAAAATACAGTCACAACACAACACCTTTTTAATAAAATCTCTTTGTGTTTTTTTAAAAAAAAAAAAAAAAAACACTTTTTTTTAATATTTATGTTTTTTTTTCTTTTATTACATGTGAATTGATATTCTTGTCTCTCTTAACCTTAAACAAACACAACCTAACAATAACAGCCATTGCCTTGTTTTAGTTATATTAAAATGTGTAGTCCCTTTACACTTGTTGCTTCTTTCTTCTGAAGAACATGATTCATGACACCAGAGCCTCCATCTGGGAGTTTGGGGAAAGGCGTGGCCTGGAGCATGATCAACCAGGAAGGAGCTATGGTTGAAGCTGCTGTTGAGGATGAACTTGTTTAAACACCAGGTAAACATCCAGCACTGTTGGTCTTATGCTTGATTACTGTCAAGATGGATTCGTAATCACAGGTAGTCACATCATTGCAATATATTTCTGTACTCCTACAATGCATGTGTTAAACTGTGGGACTACTGTCCTTAATTTCTAGCATTGTTTATATAGTGGATTATATTGTGCAGCACCATTTGATGGTTGCCTTTGTATTTTTTTTTTTATATTTTGCCTAAAGCAAGCAAGTAACCTATATATATTATTTAAGCGAATGTTTTATTTGTTTTTTTTATTTATCAGGAAAAAGGCAATAGCAGGTAGCGTTTTCATTATTATTCTAATAAAATAAAGTCTATTAGCCATATCAAAATTTCTTATTCAAATATATTTCATATCAGACCCTTTTTGTGTGTTTGCATGCTTTCTCTATTGTGGTTTTGCTCTGAGGGTAACCATGGTAACCCAGTGTAATGAGTTACATGATTTCCACTAGGGGACATTTCTGTTGGAGCCATCAGTTGGCATTTACCTGGCCATACAACCACAGCTCTGCTTTGGTGGCATTCGTCTTCAGAGCCTTATGGAGAACGAAACAGGTTTGTCCTATTTAATACAACAACCGTTCATTATGTGGCAGAAACATAATAGTTTATTTTCTCATAATTTACTTTTATAGATCTTTTATTTGTTCACAGCAGATTGTTTTTTCTCTTGTTTCTCACACAGAACATAACTATACTAAAACTATAATACTTTTTTGCTATGGTTAGAGTTAAACACCTAATTTCTCATAGGTCTCACATGGGAAGTGAAAGCAAACAACCGTCACTTCCACAGAAAGAAGCAGAAGAAGTCTTTATTGTGCTTCAGTTGGGGACGATACGCTGTGAGTATGTCCTACTTTCTTTCACACCTGAAACTCAACTCCTGTCGGCATGTCCCAGGTGAGACGCAGGTTAATGTGGGACTACAGTTAACTACACTGATTGTCTGGATGTGTCTTTGTGGGTTACCAGGACAACGTGGTCCGCAGCTACAAGTACACCCCCCTGACTTTCCTGCCTCTGACACTGTTCGAGCAATTCCAGAGGGTGGCCAACCTCTACTTCCTCCTCATGGTGATGTTACAGGTCAGACTCTTAGCTCTCTTTGTTGTTTTCATCTTTTAAACAATTAGAATATTGGTATGGGCGATATGATAAAATGAATCTAAATTTGTTTCCTCATGTTGCTTGATCACAATTTTCATATATTGATATATTTCAGTATTGATTGCCATTTAACCAAAAATGAGTCTAATTTTAGCCTCCAAAGTCTAAACTCAGTTCTAAACCAGATTCTTTTATTGGCAGAAGAATGGCTGTAAATAACAAATAAAAATGATATAATGAAAAACTAAATGTCAAAATATTTTGTAACTAAATAAAAATTAATAGAAAAGATTATCACAGTGGCTCAGTTCCACTCCACACTGATCAGGTCTATCCAGTGTAGTTGTATAATATACAGTATGTATAATGACAAAATACACTTTACCATGTAATTTTCAATCACAGAGCTTCACATCACTCCAACTCATTGTAAAAGTTTGGACCTTTTGTTCATGTAGTAAAGGTCCATTTAATATTCTATTTACTTACCTATATCAACCACTGAGACATAACCGATGTAAAAATGAATGGTCTAATAATAAAAGCACCCAGTCTTATTTTAAATATTTAAAATGGGAAGGCACAAGATCTGAAGACAAATCTGCATGATTCAGTTTCCCCTTGTGCTTCGAGCCTGGTGGATTTGATAGATGATTGTTGTTTGTTTATGGCTACAGAGAGAGAGAGAAACGCGTGCAAACAGTGTGTAATGAGAATGGTTTAGGAGACCACAAGCTTTTGGATTTCCATATTTCCATGTGTGATTGCAGTGTGTTCCTGCCATCTCCTCTGTGCCCTGGTACATCAGCTTCATCCCACTGGTGTCTGTGCTGTCTGTGAGAGCAATAAAAGACCTTGCCAATGATATGGTAGGACCAGTGTTTCCTCCACACCAGCCCTATCGGCATAATGTTTAAATGAGCCAATAGGCAAATATATAGGCGGCTGCATGCATCCGTATACAGGGCTGACACTTACGCATGTCTTCTCTCTTTTCTCCTTCATTGTCCTTATTGACTCCTTGTCCTCTGCTCATTGACAAAACCAGTCATCCCAGTAGCATTAATTTTCTCTGCTATCATTAAAGCTTTTCTTTTTAAATGCATGCGGGATGTTTTGCATGGAGAATTCTCTGGTTAAGTGCATCGCTGAGTTACGGTCGTTAACAGCTCTGGGTGAAACGCTTGCTTGACCCTTTCCTATTGACTAATCATTTAGTGGAGGGTGTAAATCTCCCAGCTGGTGTCACTGTGGAGCTTCGTAATGGCGTCTCCTTTCTCCTGCTCAACCTTTCACGGCCATCTTCTCTGCTTCTCTCACACGTACCTGTCCATCAGTCTCTCCCTCTCCCCTTATCGTGCAGCCCTGTGCCCAAACCTACATTTACTCTCTGGTTTCTTATTGTCATTTTTCCAGACGAGGAGACGGAGCGACTCTGCCATCAACTCTCGACCCTGTGACATACTCATTTCTCAGAGGTGAGGACAAAGGCTGCCGACTGCTGTCCCTAGGCTCTCCTCACATCCCCATTTTAGAGCCGTTGTCTAATGAAGCCCTAATGAAGTGTGGATAAGTGAATCCCTAGACACTCCCTTTGCCCGCTACTAGCACAGGACACAACAATGGGCTTTTTGGTGTATTTATATTATATTTTATATATATATATATATATATATATATATATATATATATATATATATATATATATATATATATATATATATATATATATATATATTTGACTGCTTTTGTGTGTGCTCACTTGCCTTCTGAATTAAGGTTTGAAACACTGCAGTGGCGGGACATATGTGTGGGAGATATTCTTCGCATCCATAAAGACCAAGTCATTCCTGTAAGTTTGAAACTATAAGCTTCTTACAGATAAAACACTGAAATATATTTTTTAATTTTATTAATTTTTATTAAAAAAATGAAAAATTTATTTCTGCCCTAATTTATTCTAGTTTGTTTGTATCTTCACAGGCAGACCTTCTTTTATTGTGCAGCTCAGAGCCTCACAGTCTAAGTTATGTAGAGACTGCAGATATAGATGGGTAAAACTCAAATGATTTTTATTGTGCACAAACCTTTGTATGAATAGTAATACATACGTTATGTGTAGTGAGACCAACCTCAAATACAAACAGGCCCCAGGTGCAACACACAATGAGCTGACTGCTAACCCATCAGAGGAGAGCTTTTCTGCTTTTGATGGTAATTTACAAAAACAAACAAACAAAAAAAACTTTACCACAAAGCTAATAACCATTGAAAACGGTGTCATATATGTACTTTACAGGAGCAGTGCTCTGTGAAGAGCCCAATAACAACTTGTACACTTTCAGAGGGCGGCTGCACTGGAGAGGACAGCGCATTCTGCTGGACAGCGATCATATACTTCTGAGGGGCACCGTCCTACGCAACACAGAGTGTGCCTATGGCTTTGCTATATACACTGGTACTGAGGCACATTTGATTGAATTTTTTTATTTTTATTCATGATTCTTTCAAAAGTAGAAATGTTCTCTGGGTCTTTGGTTTCTAGGTCACCTGTCCTGATTTCACCTTGTTCAGAGGTGGCCTGGATTGAGTAACATATTGTAGTTTTCAGAATACATTATACTGTTAATTATGAAGAGTACTTAACTCTGGTGACTGTCCTAAATACGAGTGTAACGTATGGTGGATTACAGCCCCTCCTGTCTTTAAGTGATCATTGATCGGATATAACAGGTCCAGGCAGGGGTGTCATGGATCTCACTGTTATGGCACTTTCCGTTCTAGTAAAGATAATCAATACATCAAATTCTTCCAGAGATGGGTTTTATAACATTCATCAGTGACTATCTATTGATGTGACCCCAGTTCAGTTTGATAACACTAACCCTCATCTCACTCCCCATAACCTACTTTGAATAAGGCAGGAATAATCAAGGTCCATCTCTGGGGTTGTTGAAGAACTGTCCTTAGGTAGTTTGTACATTTGACACATACTTTGTTTTGTCATGTGCTCATGTACTCTCAGCTTACACCAGACCATGAATGTATTGTTGGAAAACGTATAAGTTTTTATATATTTTATTGATCTCTATAAGGAAAATGTAATCTTCCCCTGACCTAAGTACAGCAGGGTTAAATGCCCTCAGAGCTGGAAGAAGTCGTCTCTATGCTGAAGGAACCATGGGCAGCTCTGTACTAGGACTAAGACCTGAACTGTCACCCTTGGGGGGCTCCCAAGTCAATTCTCTGTTAAAGTTTTATTGTATCAGGCACTGACACCAAGATCCTGAGGAACTGTGGAAAACTGCGGGTGAAGAAGACTCGAACTGAAAAAGTGTTAAATAAAGCTGTCATTGGGGTATGTGAATGTGCTGGTCATCTACTTTTACTTTTTATGCTGTTCCTTACTCCATACTATATACTTATACCCAATCTATATTCTCCAGATTGTACTCACTGTACTCATGTCTGCGCTGCTCCTGTCCATTGGTGGTGGAATATTTGCGAGTCAAGTGATGGAGCAAACAGAAGTGCTCGCCACTTTGGTGGTTGATGGGAACCCTGCATACGCAGGGTTCCTTGTGTATTGGAGTTCCATCATTCTCCTCAGTCCTGCCATGCCAATTGCTCTCTATATTACGTTTGTGCTCTCAGTTTTAATTTAGATGCAATAATTTTGAGCCAAGGGAATATATGATGTGATGCAATGTTTGTGTCTTCATAGGTTTGAGATGATTCACACAGTCCATAGCCTTTTCATTGGGTGGGACCTTAACATGTACTGGGAAAAATTGGGAAAATGTGCTGAGGTGAGGAATACCTCGCTGAATGAGGAGCTTGGTCAAGTGGAGTACCTCCTGAGTGACAAAACAGGAACCCTGACCCAGAACCGTCTGCTCTTCAGACAGTGCTGCATCGCTGGAGAGGTCTACGGTGATTAGAGATTCAACTGGTGCAGAATTAATATGCTAAAATAAGTCAGAATCAGATAAAAGCTGCTCTGATCAGTCTTTTCTATATCATGCACTAATTGCAAACAAATTTCTCCTATATTTATCTACATATTAGTATTAGTAGACATAATATGCTTGCTATCTCTAGATGGAACTAAGTGTGCTTAATAACAAATCATACATAAGAAATCCCATTAATGGTGCACTGCAACAATATTTTTGCTATTGTGAATTCATTAAATTTCATAACAACACAGACGAGAATCATGGCAGGTCTATCTTAATTATTTATGTAAGAGGCATTTGAATGAGCAACGCTTTCTAACCAGAGTACAGTGGAACAACAGTCCTCTTGGGGAGTGACCACAGAACAAAACACAAGCAAAGATCACATCTCTGGAGAGAACACTCGCTTAACATTAAATTCAGTAGCCTATTAATATTTAACAGTAACAATAACCTTTCTAAGCCATAGGGTATTATTATAAATATAAATTATTGTACTTTTTCTTTCCAGGGGATGTGTCTGTTAGTGCAGAAGATACAGAGGTATTAATTTGATTTGTGTTTATCCTAGAATAACAATGTGTCTATGTTTTGAATGGCAACAATGTGAATGTTATATTTGCGCAGCCCATGGACTTGAGCTGGAACCCGTACTCATGTGGGGGCCTCTTCATGTCCGCTCCTGAGCTCGTGCAGAAACTGAGAGGACAGCGGTGTGCCTTCAGCAGAGAGTTCCTCAGAGCACTGTCACTATGCCACACTGTCATGGCTCAGTTCAAGAATGGTGAGCTCTGAGAGTTAAATACAGTTACACAATGTACATTTCCCCTCCTGTGATTACTGTCATGTGTCTAGGAGCCCCCGTGTACCAAGCTGCTTCCCCAGATGAAGAAGCTCTTGTCGGGGCATCCCGGGAGTTAGGATGGGCCTTTATTTCCAGGACTAGAGACTTCATCATTATCTCGGAGCTCGGTGTGCAACGGCAATATCAGCTGCTGGCCCTGTTAGACTTTACCAGCAAGAGAAGGCGCATGTCTGTGCTTGGTAAGACTGCTCTCCTAGTGCGAATGCATTAAAAATATGTAAAAGAGAAGAATTAAATTTTTCCTAAAAGTACACTCTTCCATCTTTTAACTCAAAGAACTTTTTCTTTCTGCAGTGCGGGAGCCAGAGGGTGGGTTAAAGCTTTACAGTAAGGGAGCAGACATAGTGATCCTGGAGAGATTGCAGAACGACTGTCCACACCAGGAACAGACTGAAATAGCCCTGGAGGTAAACTTAAGTTTTGTGTGTTTTTTTCCACAGTGGACTCACTGTGCTTAGTTTTAAAAGAACACTCAATCTCTTCGATCTTGAAACCATACAAGAGAACACCTGTAAAATTATATTTTACATAGGCTTTTGGGTCAGATATGCACTCAGATATGTTAGATACCGGATAGATTGCCCTTGAGGTACAAAAATGATTCATAAAATACTCCTCTTGTATTTCAATAATCAAAGACATTCACATGCTGAGATTCCGTTTCAATTATTAACTTGGTTTTCAACAAAAGATTTCTCCTTGGGGCATGCCTATCAGAAATAAAATAATCCTTTATCTCAATGTTTCCTCTTTTTTTGAAACAGCCTTTACATTTATTTATCTTTTTATAACAGGTTTTTGCAAAGTCGTGTTTGAGGACATTATGTGTAGCAGTTCGATCAGTTTCTGAAGAGCTATGGGAAAAGTGGAGTAAAAGTCTTTCCCAGGCATCTGAAATGATCCTCTCTGAGCGCGAGGCCCTCCTTGACCAACTGTACGATGAAATGGAAAGAGACTTGCTGGTGAATCTCTTGTCCTTTACTTCCTTAAGTTAAATCCACTTATTGTTAAATATTCTTGTTCATGTTTTTACAGCTTCTGGGGTTGACTGCCATTGAAGATCGGCTTCAGGATGGTGTTCCAGAGACCATTGCTTTGCTTCAACAGGCCGGACTTAAAGTATGGATCCTGACTGGGGACAAAAAAGGTGCTTTATTTTATTTTTATTTTTTTTTACTGGCGATTGAGATGCATGTTAAATGTCTTCATTTCAATTTACTAAATTTGCTGTACTATTATTATGTAGAAACGGCAGTAAATATTGGATATGCTTGTAAATTACTGGATGCTGATACAGGATTACTGGAATGGCATGAACTGAGGTGTGCGGTGAAAACTACACAGAGACTTGTAGTAATGCACACACACAAGATTCTCCTTGATCTTTAGTATTTGCTCTTGCAGACAGATCCTGCAGTCCCCAGACCCACAAGTTTCCTTCAGCAAGGCCAGACAGACAGAGCTGTGGGCTGTAGACAAAGAGATGGCTGGAACAAAAACTGCTGTGGTGCTCACTGGACCTGAGCTGGTAAACTTTAGTCTTACTTGAGTATTATATTTTTGTCTACTGTGGCAGTCCATTTCAGAATATTGGTCACTTAATGGTGCACTAAGTAATATTTCTGGTAAAGAGTCTGCCATCTGTTCGTCTCCATGGAAATGTTATTGCTTTTTCAAAAATGTTCCACAGTCTGGCATTAAACTTATCTCTCCATGGTGACAAGTTAGAGAAGCAGTCCCACTTATAGTAAATTTGTATGGTTTTCATAGTAGTTTTTGGAAATAAACCAACTGTAATTAAACTAAAAATAACTAAAAATATTTTAATACCAAACTGGAACTATTATAGGGGAAATTAATAACATCTATATTGTGACAAGCAGGTGACTGACTTTCCACCAGAAATGTTACATAGTGCACCAATCCTTGCAATGATATTTTAATGTGTTCTCCAGGCAGAGTTTGTACAGAAACCTGAATGGGGGGCCACTTTGATGACATTGGCAACACAATGCCAGTCTGTTCTCTGTTGCCGTGTGACACCGGGGCAGAAAGCAGACATAGTTAAAATGGTGCGGAAACACACAAAGTCCATCACTTTGTCCATTGGGGATGGTGCCAATGATGTAAACATGATTAAAAGTAAGTCATATTTAAGCTGCTTTCCTATATACTTTTTATTGCTGACTCAAATGTTGTGTCACAAATTCAGCGGCTCATATTGGTGTGGGACTGGTCGGGGTGGAGGGGGGCCAGGCTGTGCAGAATGCAGACTTCTCCCTGTGCCAGTTCAGATTTCTGCAAAGGCTTCTGTTGGTCCATGGACATTGGTCATACCTTCGGATCTCAGTCTTCCTGCGATACTTCCTGTACAAGACCTGCAGCTTTGCCCTCGTTCACATATGGTTTGGCCTGTTTAACGGCTTCAGTGCTCAGGTATGACCTTTGCCATGGGGGTGGGT
Source organism: Odontamblyopus rebecca (assembly GCA_030686955.1). NCBI lineage: Eukaryota > Metazoa > Chordata > Actinopteri > Gobiiformes > Gobiidae > Odontamblyopus > Odontamblyopus rebecca. Next base: position 19,693,167 of record CM060660.1, on the reverse strand, counting down.
AACATGGACAAAAATATATTGATATATTTTTGGTATTCTTACAATTACAGCATCTGATGTTACTCTTGCTACATATTAAAGTGTCCCTGTAAATGTCTTACTTGAGGACTCTACAGTTAAACACAAACATACAGAAATATGATATATATAAAGTATACAGTATATATATGTATAAAGTATAAAGTATAAAGTATAAAGTATATATATGATATATATAAAGTATACAGATTTTGTATACTTTTAAAGCAACACTTTCAACACTTTCTAATAATTAATATATTGCTTTTTGCTACATTGCCATATGTCATATGATACTGTACCTTTAAGACTAATTGTCACATTGTGTTTATTTTTCAATTTTTTAGTCTTTGTATGAGACTTGGTTCATTGCATTTTACACAGTTTTCTACACATCTAATCCAATTCTGTGTGTGGCTTTTTTTGAAAAGGTGAGATATATGTTTTGATTCTCATATTTTATATGAGATATATTTGATTTTGACCATAAAGTTTAAGCTTGTTGTGTCTCTTAAGGATACAAGTGCAGAGGGCAGTTTGAAATATCCAGAGTTGTACATGTCTGGACAGAAAAATGAATTATCCAGCCCTGTTATGATGTTGATAAGCCTGCTGTATGCTGTCTACTCATCACTCATTCTCTTCTTCATCCCGTGTGGTGTCTTCTTCAACACACCATTCGACTTCCAAACTATGTCTGTCACCGTTGCTATGGCAGCGACATTTGCAGCCACCATAGAGGTCAGAATGAGACGCAGCAGTCATACATCCATATTACACTCATTAACATAACTCTAAATGTGAGCGCATCCTATGGGTTAGACTAAGATACATGTGGGTTTGTTGGTTTTGCTTAGGTGTAAATTAATGAGAAAAGTGTGACTAAAATGTATAAATACTGTATGAACTCCCAATGAATTAATCTTTCTTGTCCCAATCATAATGCTTATATTTTAACAAACACATAAAACCATTATATGTCTTAATAATTATAATGATAATTGATTAGTTATTCTAAATGTAGACTAATTATGTTATTGGGGAAACTGGCTGTCAAGATATAATCTAGGGGCATGTGTGTTTCTGAACATTGTCCCTTCAGATAAAAAAATACAGGCTCTACAGGGGCCCAAAGGCTGAATTGCAACCTTATTTAAAAGTGTTTACACCCCCAATTTAGGTAGGTAATATAATAACACTTAATGGAGGAGTATTATCTTTACACCCCTTTGAAACTTGGTCGTCATCCAGGCCTGCACTGAAAAACTATATAGGTTTGTACCCTTTACTGTATAATTTGCATTGGACTTTTGTTTTCTTTTAGTCATCCATCCATCTTCTCCTGCTTAATCCAGCTAGGTCGCGGGGGCAGCTGTGCTGCCCAATTCTCATAGCACCTGACCATCCCTATGAACCCCTCTGTGAGTGGTGAGCCCACAGGAGGGCTCACCTCCTCATATCATATATAAAAGATATTTCATTTTACATAACATACATACTGACCAAAACCAGCAAAAGCAAAAATTCTTGTGAGCCCAAATTAAAATGTTTATATCATAAATGATTTAATAATATTTAATGATTTTCTTTGGATTGTTATGCAGCAAATCACACCCAGAATTGTTTGCATTGTCTTACTTTAAAAATGACCATAGCTATGGAGCTTTCTAATGGCATGTTCTTTCTGCAGGTCTCACTTCAGACCAAACACTGGACCAAGTTTAACATTGCCTCTGTGTGTGTGTCCCTGGTGCTGTACTTCCTCTGCACCAAAATCACCCACAGTGAACGACTGTTTAAGAGAGCACAAAAAGACTACTACTTCATTGGTATGATTAAATATATCTTAACATATACTGATCTATAGCTTTGTCATGAATTATTTTGACAAATTCACACACATAGACAACAGTTCTGAGATGATGTTGATTCAGTATTTGTGCCAATCGAGGAGCTGTCATCATTGCGTGTGTGTGAATGTGCCTCTACAGGAGCAGCTGATAAGGCCTTCATTGATCCAGTGGTGTGGCTCACAGCGCTGCTTACTGCCTGGACAGCTGTTTTGCCCTCGGTCACAATCCATGCTTTCAATGTCATTCGCAAAGGCAATGACAAACACAAGGTAAGAGCAGTAAACAGCATTAAATACCATTAAGTGTTCTGGTTACATTCACCCTTTATTCTCCTTTTAAATTTTGTGCTTATCCACATCCTGTATTATGACAAAAATACATTATAAATAATATGTGCAAAGTTACATAATACTTAAATTCATTTAATTTTACTTATATTAGGTTCAGGATTCACTGTGAAGATGTATTTTTAAATATAAATGAAAAAAAAACATGTATAATATTATATAGATACACTAACTGATTTCAATTGCTGATACACGTCTTTTAACTATGCCATAAAATATTTCCTAGATAGAAAGTCACAAAACTACACAACCAACCACTAAATCAAACAATCTCTACCTTTTTGTGAATAAAAATAAATATACAATAAATACATAACATTGTGCAAGTGTATGGATTTCATGGCCTTCAAAAATATATTCAGTTTTACTTCAAGCAAAGCAGTAACCGCTGTCCCTGTCCTGCTTGTAGGTCCATAGTGTTTTTCCAAAGGCCGTGGAGCTGAGGCCTCAGTTGGCATCGCAGACATCTCTTCGGCATTCGTCATTCATTCGATATAGAGCCATGAGAAACAATGGACTTACTGTCACTTCCAGAACAAGCTTTCACAGCACAGCACCACCAGTGAACCAGAAGGTGACTGCAACCAAACCCACTACAACCTCTGATGCCGATTCTTTTCTATGAGGCACTACAGTGTTGCCAAATGTTGTGGTAAAATTTAATGGAGCCAGTGGAGTGTCATATTGCCTGCTCTGGCCTATTTTTAAATTGCATGCAAATAATTATTCTGATCTATTTTGACTCTCAGTTTAAGTGGACTGATATGATTTAAAACCTCTTTGACTAAAAAGTGACAATCAGGTCTTTTTGAAAAAATTTTAATAACTCATTTTATATATGACTTTTAAAATATTTTTTACAAAAGCATACATTTTTCTCTTTTAAAATAAGTCTTTTATTTATAATGTGTTTCTGCCTTTGGATAAACATCCATTTGTGCATCTCAGAGCTGTTGTAGAAGCTGAACTAGAAGCCACACAATAAAACGACAAACGAGGCATAGTTTTGCGGTTGTTTTATTTGTTAATTTATTTCAAAACACGCAATTTACCCATATTTTCCTTTTAAGATTTTATTTTTCTGTAACAGTTATTACTCAGATTTTTTTCCTTCTCAAAAGTCTCAACTAGAGTAAAACTAAAAGTCCTCCACAGGCTCTCCGGCTTCTGCAGTGGGAGGAGGGAAAAGAGGCTTCTGACTAAGTGGGTGTATGTTGTCTTTATGATTGTGAGAGTGGATTTCACATGGTGATGATGTATTCTAAGTGCAATAGGTGGAATGTCCACATGGCCGGTAAAAATCACAGGACCCGTACAGCAGCCCAGAGAGCTGAAAAATTGTCTTCTAGGTTTGGTAGCCAGATTGTCATACCTCTGATTTCATCTTTGGTTTCAGCAACAACACTTTCAAAAAACCAGGCTCACACTGACCAGCATGTGCCTGTGTTTCTGTGTGTCTGTGTGTCTGTCCAAGTGCAATATAAGCCACCATCTCCAGACGACTTTGTAAACTCAGTATATACAATGTAAGTGTCTTTGCATTGATTGTGGCCCTTCCTTGGCGCTGGGAACAAAGACAGTCAAACATTGTAACAAAAAATAATACAGCAATAAGCGGGAAGGATTGGCTTGCAAAACATCAACATGGAGTCCATTTTGATGTTCGTGGCAGTTTGGGGCATTTATGTAAATCTGTACAACATCAGTGGTCTTATAAAATGTACTGTGCTGTAGTGCGCTTCTTATCACAGTCACCACTATGTCACCGGTGACTAGAATGTGATCTGAAAATAGATTAATTTATACTGGAAATAATGAGATATTCAGATGTATTGATAGGGGCGGTGAGGGTTGTACACTCAGACCCAGCAGCAACGATTAAGATTGGGAGGGTCTGGTGTTTGCATAGTTCTCTGTGCAAAAGCCACCAACCGGAGCCATTTTTTTCATTCCTCGCAGTTGGCTACATCATCGATAGATCAACAGGAAATAGAGAATGATAGGTAATTATGTTCTTTCCACCATTTTTGTACTTTTACCCTGCGCTATGCTGTGGCAGGGTGCTGGATGGTGAAAAGGAATAATTAGGTTATTATGGGTGAATCCTATGAGTCTGTAGTAAATTGTCTGTGGTTGTTCATGTCAAATTATTAATAGTATAAGGACATAGTGTATATAAAGTGGAGTAGTTGGTCAGGCACTACAGCACAAGGTGAACCAGAGAACCTCTTTTCCTTTGTATTGTCCCCTGTTTACTCCTCCGCACTGGCCTGCCCTCTCTCTACCTTTTCTCTTGCTTTGAAACTGATTGTCTTCTACCATCACAAAGACACTTGGTTCTGATTGATTAACAGGTAACAGAAGAGGGAGAGCACAGTGTGACTGGGGGTGTCTGCAACAGCCCCATTGGCTAACCTTCCATCCCACAACAAAATGAAACACACAGATGCTGTTTGACAGTAAATGCTGACCACATTTCGTGTCGGATGAACAGGTGCCACATGGCACTGAAGTTGCTTTGTTGATCAATGTTAATCAGTCCATAAGAAATGTTTTTTTAAATTTTGCATGACAAATATTGCAACCCATGATAAAGGAACATAACAAATCGAACTTTGTTTCCACATAGGTACAAATGGGCACACATACACAAATTGAAGAAACCCATGTTGACAGACATACAAGAATAACAAGGCTGCTCAGACCTGTGTGTGTCCCTCTGATTAACTCCAAGTGAACAGCCTGTCTTTGGAAAAGCAAGACACACATTTCAGGACCCGAGTGTGGACCACAAGCTGAGGAATGAAGATTGAATGCTATTGATTAGGAGAAGAGGAGTTTGACTTCCCCCAGCGCACACTGCCCCCTACTGTTGGAATTTATATACATCAAAAAAACATGGGGAAAGGGGAAGGGTTGCAACAACACATGCACACAACCAGTGAATCCAACAGTGACTGAAATTTCTAAAAACAAGGACCCTTCCCAAATCTTCCCACCCTTTTTCCAGTTAACCAAAATATTCCCCAACTTGACTCTACCCTCTCCCAAATCTTTCTTTCCTCCTCTTCATCCCACAAAGTCACAGGTCATTCCTGTTGGTTTCTATACAGTTATACAATATCCATGCACAAAAGAAAAAAAAAATCACACCTTTTTTCAATAAAAGGTGCATTTCTAAGAACATCAGGAGCACTTGAACACACCCAGTAACCTTCAAAAGTAACCGTGTAATTGTTTTAAAGAGAAAAGACAACTTAAAGGCAGAAGAAAGCTAACAATAAACTAAATGTGTTTCATCCTTTGGTTTATAAATGGATTTTTGGTTTTGAATTCAACCAAAGCTAAATATGTTTCTCTTTTTTCTGAATGTATCTGCCTTTGAAAGAGCTCTAGACCTGACACAAACAATATGTGAGTAGCTCCCTCACTTCACTTTCTGTTCCTGCCTTGTTTTCTGTCTTTTCTTTTTCCCACAGAAACATTCACAATGTCTTTTCCTTTATGAAAACAGTAAGTACATGCCGTAGCAAAACAAACATAACGTACAAGAAAAATGAGCAAACCAGTAAAAGGAATTTAACAGTATAAAGCTTCAAGTCACAAGTTCCAAAACTAACTATCATAGTATCATAGTTTCATAATCATTGTTATCATTAGCAGTATTATTTTCAGATTAAATTACATAAAGTTTACATGAAAGGTTTTGAGGTATTTCAGAATTAATTGTCAACACACGCCTACCGAGTCTTAGCACTAGCCAGGGGGAGAGGTCGACTGGACAGGTGAAGGGAGGAGAGTTTTGTGTCTAAACTGTCAGTGAGTCTTCCACACCTTACTAGTGCAGCCTCTGTGCTTGCACGCCATAGAGAGAATAACATGTAATATGGTACCAACAACTACAGCTCTGTGAGTGCTTAGAGCCTTTGCCTTTTTACCTGCCCCTTCACTGGTACACAAAAATATCTCTTATGTGAGAGAGGTAAAGCGGCTGTGGGTGTAAGCACATCAGGCAGAGAGCAAAAGAAACAAAAGCACAACACAAAGACTGAAACAGTAGAAAATCAAAAGCAAAAAGCCTGACAGATTAAGGAGTAACATATAATTTAGTTTCAAATAAATAGTGTATAGAAAATGTTTTATAGACTTTCTACATGATAAAGTGCTTGTATTCTAGTGTATCAAGATGGAAAGTCAATATGGGTGAAAATGCTGACACAGCCCCACACTGTGTCCCTCTCTTAGCCCCCCTTTCTGTCCATCCAATTATGGTTGCATTGTCTGTATGTGTTTGAAAAAGAGTGTGCGGTGTGTGTGTGTGTGTGTTTGTGTGTGTCCAGTGCAGTCCCACCCGTGGTTGAAGGGAAAAGGCACTCAACTCTATCTGCACGGCAGCCACCTCCTCCTTGTGGCACAATGCAGTCTGACTGCACTGTTCTTCATGTAATAGTAAGAGTGTATGTGTGCATGTCAACATTGGACAAAGGGGGTCCTTTTTGGCTTGTGTCCCCCTAGGCAGTTTGGGACCGGTAGGCTGCAGTATCTTTGGTATTAGTGGCGGTTTCACAAACCACTCAGCTTAGTGAGGTAGCCACATTGGTTCTCACTACAAACAAATGTCATATTGTCAGCCTAATGCCTAGCGCTGAATCTAGCTATTTACGTACATATGAACTGTATACCACAAATCACTGTTAGCTCATCATCCTTGGGCGACTTTTATTCACTGCTCACAGCAACATGAATTTAGTCCCTGCCCTCAATAACTCATCTATAATGACCACCTTATCTAATCTGCACTGCTAATCTGACTACATTGTTGAAAATGCTACAGTGGCATCTTAAGACCATACAGATAACTATTGAGTCCCAAGAGATGCCCTCACCCCACCCTCCATGATACACTGAATCAGCCAAGACATTTGGAGGTCATGTTTTGTACCCCTCTGTTTGACTCCGTTGGTGGGGCTCAGCACAGTCCATTAAAAGCCAAGAGAGAGAAAAGTCCATCATTTATTCTCCTCTTCAGCAACTCCCTGTTTTTTCTTTTTATGTTCATATAGTAAATGTCTCCACCAAGTCTTTATCAACATAATTGAAAAAACAAACAAAATGTCCTTCATTGGCCTCAGTCCTTGCATCCTTCTTATTTTTCTTTTAAAAAGTCTTTTCTTTTTGTTTTGATTTATCAACAAGGTGCCTTACGTTTTGCACAACAGAGCACAATAGTAACGAGAAATAGAAACTTTTGTGTCTATGGTACTAGTTAAATACCCGCATCAGTATAGAGAGAAAGAGAGAGAAGAGAGGAGCAATAGGGGACAGAAGAGGTAGAGAACCAAAGATAGAATGATTTTGCTTCATCAAAATGTGTCCACAAATGTATTGGAGACATTTTAACTTGTGGCGTCTCTATTTGAGGTTTGGTTATTGTATGCCTTAAAATTGAATTTGTTTTTCATTTTTAATAAAAAAGTAGACTTTTCCTTTAAAAGCTGATTGTTGGTTGCTATGTTACACACTGCCCGTCATCAAAGGGTCGCCCTGTAGCTGTGTGTGAGCCTAGTACCACTTTCTCTGATTTGCATTAAGGCAGTAAACATTGGCACTAATTATTGTAGCATGTAGCAACATGTAGACTGTGGTGGTTTGGGTAGGGTTAGCTACTAGCCTCTGTTTAGGAGAACTCAGGAGATCTAGTTGAGGTTATTTTAGAAAAGAATGAATGGTGGTTTACACTAAAACTAAATGCATGCAAACTAAATGAAACCTCAGTGAGCCTTCCTCTTACATTTTACTCTGCAGTGATCCCTCTGTGGATCTGATGTGATCTGATTCGTATTTAGAGATTACTGTAAATTTGCTAAAGTTGCTATATGACCAAAGCCTTTTCTATTTATAAGTTTAACCATCCCCCTCCTCTGGCCACACAGGCATTGGCTGCATGAGGAACAACAATAGGATAATGGTTAGCTATTGATCTGCCTTCAAAGAGCTGTGAGGGCCTGAAAGTGTTGTGCCATGACTTCTGCTCAGTATTTAGTGACTTTTCCCTCCCTCTTTCTCAATCCTTTCCTCAGCTGGATACGCGTGTGTGTCATTGGCAGCAGGGGGCACTGTTGGTCTGTTGGCGCATACATGACCTGCAGAGATGTGCTGAGACTGTTCCTGTAGTGAGGCCTTTTTGTCCCTGTGTCCACTGGTTTCTATGTGCTCCTTGTACACGTAGCTTTTCTATCTTTTTTTAATGTAGTTGGCCTGGATGCCTGATTGTTGTAGTTGGGCTTCAGGTATTGATCAGAACAAAGAGCATGTCCAGAGTTTTGGGCCACCTTTCTGCTTTTGTTGGGTGCTCAGGCACACACTTTTGGCTTCAGTAACTGTGACACACCTCCCTATAGACCCTCAACATCTATGCAAAAATATAGACCAGGGCCAGGAAGACCTGAGTATCTTCTACTGAGCGTCTGGAGTTTAACCTTCAGGAGGGTCAAGGCCCTGCTCACTCTGTCTGCATCGATTCATTTTTCTATTCATTAGTTTGCTGTATGATCAGGCTGAGCTGCTCTCTGAAATGGCTGGCCACCAGGGAATACCTTTGCTGAGGAATAAAGGAGACTACATGAGGAGGGGGTGATCGGGCAGAATCTGACTGTTGTTGTCTTTATGGCCTTATGTGTGCAGGATGTGGATAGTAAGGCTATGTGCTGTTGTGTCAGATTTATTGCCATTCTTTTGCCCTTGTTGCTTCTGTGGGACATGAAAGAGTAAAAGAGGCAGACACAAATAGATGTGTTGAGACTAAATGCAGATTGAGTGGCTACGTAGGTGGTGAGGGAGGCCAGCATTAATATGATGTACTATTCAACAACAAAAAAAATCTTTGGTAACTCTCCTTAATCAGGAACAAAACTGCCCAAAATGATTCTCATTATAAAAGAGACAGAATCAATGATTGTCCTTGTGTGAGTAATGCAGTGGACCTGACTTCTCAATTCACCTTTTATGTTATGCTTTTTCAGGTGAGAGCTTGACTTTTTTGACTGACAGAAAAGATGATTGCATGGCACGAAGGATTTTCTGGAAGAGGGCACATTCAGACAGCCCGGATCTGGTGGAGTTTTCACAGACATGGTTCACAGCCAATTCCCCATGACTGTTGTCCGAACCCAGGTCCTGACCCTCTGAGGGCCCTCTCCATCTCTCAGGCCTTGGAGAAGGTGGTGGCCGATGTGCCTGGCTGTCCCGGGCTGGTTCCATGATCATCATGCCAACGGTCCACGCAGCGGCGCCGTGCATTCATGAAGAAGTTGCTGACTGTGCTGAGCTCCAGGCCAAGCTGCTGGGAGATGGTGATCTGCATTTCCTTCGATGGACGCTTGTTCTCCTTGAAGATGGCGATGAGTGTGCGACGCTGCAGGTCGGTGAAGACCAGCCGTTGCTTCTTAGGTGCTGTGTTTCGGTCCTTGTGTTGCTCCTGTTCTTTACGCTTGCAGGCTTGGTACAGACAGCGGCGGTCGGATGAAGAAGGATGAGCGTGAGAGGCAGATGGGAGAAAACACATAAAGCAAGGTAAATATACAAAAGTAATATATCTCATTACAAAACAACAGATACACAGTGTGGAGGGAAAGATACACTATACAACTATATACCAACAGATCCTATAGCTCCATCTCTATTGCCATATTAAAGCTGATTTAAAGCTAATCCATGCCTCTTGCCCAGTGGGAATATTCCTTCCATCCTGCAGAGGGCAGACAGGGAGCCAGCCTGCGGTGAGGGAGAAGGATGGGGCGAAGGGGGAGAGGGACTGGCTCTTGCCTGCTAGCTGGAGACACTGCTGTTTGATTCAATATTAATGCAGTTTGAGTCGCAGTGGGGGACTGAGTGACTGTTGCACAAAAGTAAGCATTTTGCGAGCACATATGTGTGGAATTGAGAGGCAAAGGAGGGGCAGACGCGGCTGGGAAGAATTATTGTAGAGAAAAGAGGGCTGTAAGAACAGAAAAAGGTGGAGGAGTTAGACAAAGTGTGTGCATTTGTGTATGTGTTCAAGAACCAAAGAGACGAGCTGAGAAGCAGAGGAGGGAGGGGTGGAGCATACGGAGAAAGAGAAAATATTGACCGACTTTGCTGTAGGAATTGGGGGGTTCTCTGTAGGGACTGAGGTCAGAACCCCCCCAGCCCCTACCCCCCCAGCAGGTCTGCAGTCTGCTACTTCAAACAGAGCCCACTGGAGCCCACTCTATTGAGCTCTGAGAGGGTATTTATAACCCAGCTCCCCCCGCAAACACAAACACTCATATGAGCCCCTTCACATACACTGGGCAATTTTCAAAAGAAATTGTAGCAAGTGTGTGCCTTTACATTGGGGAGGGGGTCCAATGGGGAGGGGTGTTGGAGTTGTTGGCAGTGAACAGCAAAATTAATAGTTAATAGAATGTTGTATTGTGGGTAAGTGTTGTAACGCAGAGCACTTGTAGGAGATGGGTGAATGGAGGCAGACAGGTGCAGGCTAAAAGGCGCCAGGAGAGGGAGGAAGTAGTGAGGAAGGTTAAGGCACTGCCCCGGCAGTCACATGTCCCCCCACTGAGGGACCAATCGAACCTGTGTGTCCCTCTCGGCCGCCCTACTGTCTCTATAAAACCACAGCAAATTGGAAAGAGGAGCAGACCGAGCTATGCCATCCCCGTGGGGCCTCTACCTGCTGCCTGCCACTCGTATTGCCTCTACTTATACTTTCAGAGTTCAGTAACATCTCACTATGGCTCTGTGAGTGTGAGCTTCTTCGTGCATTTAAGGACAGATTTTTTTTTTTACATCTCCTGTGGTTTCATGTTATGTTTGCATGTACTGGGGGCTGCTGGTGAATTTTGCTGAAGTGGCTGGAGCCAAGCAGTGGAGCTCTGTGTCTAATTACAGTGGAACAGAGCCCATTGATCAGCCATTGCAGTCCAATCTGTTTACTACAGATGTCTAACCTGCACAGTGGCCCATCCATCATATTCATATTTCATCAACACTGCAGCTATATATATATACAGCTATATATATATATATCACACAACAACACATGCTAATGTGCCACTTACAAATTTCTTTTAATCTATACTTCTACACTCTATATGCAAACATTGTTAAATTGAACCATAATCTATCACAATTTTCCTTTCTGGAAGTTAGACCTGCTTGATTTCCTGGAAATAGAAAGTTAAAGCTATTCTTCAGAATATTCTCCATAGAGATAAATTGGTTATATGCCACACTGTGGAAGATTATAGCCAAAGGAACAACATTTCAATCCAAAGAAACAGGAAAAGGTCCTCCTCCAGGCCAAATAAGAGTCAAGTTTGTGGAGAAGCCCACTCACAGGAGGCATGTGGTTTTAGTTAACTAATTATAATGAGTTTCATTAGAGTAGCTGCTATGTTGAGCTAAACATTGATAGTAGTGTGATATAGCAAAGATACTTTACTATAAATTGTCTTTTCATAGGAAAAATCAATATCCCTAAGCTTACTTTAGTCTTAACTACAGTGCTGGTTTATATTTACTGAGCATGATTTTTTTTTATGTAAAGAGGTGTTAATTTTAGTTATTCTGTTCTCTCACATAACAGATCCATAACTGATTTATTTACAGACTGACTTCCTGTCATGTTTTTGGTATCCAGAATTTATATGATCATGATATTTCTTTTTCTGATCAAACTTAATTTTAAAATCTGTACATGCACATGCTTTCTTCTCTAATTTCCCAAACTTATTTAGGATCAAGACTCTACTAATGCTGTGTGTATGGAGTTTTTTTGATGGAGCTTCCCCACATTGCCCGGATGATATTTCTACAGTGAGCGGAGGTGCACCTCTTGTTTAGCCTGTACATGTGTGAGAGGGGATTTGTCTCTCAGCAGGAAGGTGATTGTATACAGTCTCTGGCCTAAACACACTAAGCTTCAGTCTGTTTGATGTGAAACAACGGCTCTGCTTCACAGCTCTCCCTTATGAAGTATTCTGCAAAGTTGGGCTCTTAGTTAAGAAAACACATTGTATATGTGACTTGACTTATGAACTTAAGACTTTTCTCCTTATGTAATAACATTGTGGCATAAACTTAAATGCACAAATTTTCACACACAGCCTTATTAAAATCTTTAGAAGCTTTTAAACATATTTTTATTGTATTTTTATAATGAGCTAAACGTAATTAATTTACTTTTGTCTCTGAGTATATTTACAGTGTGGTTTGCCACTTGTGTTTTAAGTGGTCACAGATAAAGTCGTTTCCAAGATTGTCTGTAGCCATTAAAAGCATAAAAGTGTAATTACAAGTAAGTGCCTCCCTGAATGAGGTTTAACATCCAGCCGAGCCTGTGCCCTCTTTTTTCTCCATCTTTGCAGCGTGCAGTCACGCTCTGCTCCTCATCGACCGCTTGGCTCATTGTGTGTGCTTTATGCTCTTTCTGTCGACAGGTGTCGCTCTGGCTGTGGCCTGGCTGCACGGGGCGCCATAGTGCGCTGCCTTTGCTACAGGCGCTGGATTTAGTAATCAATATCAATCGATCTGTGAGGAAGGGGGCCCTGATTACTGAACCAAGCCCGGCGTAGAAAAGAAAAAAAATCGATCATTGCAGCTTTTAGAGCTACAGTAGGCACGGAGCTGAGAGACGGACATAAAGTCATGCACAAAGAGCAGCCGGACAAGAGCTGAAATCCAGGTTTGGTGAGTGTTTTGTGAAGTGGGCACCCCGCTGCTGCACAAGTGCTCTTGGTAATGTCTGGAGGTAGCTTTATATGGAAATGCTAACTCACTTTGAAAGAAGTCCTCTGTCTTCTAGCTCACATTACCAAACGCAAATTCAATATTTATTCTTGAACACACTCAGGCATTTTATTTTCCGTAATTATTTTTGATAAGTTTTGATGAAAACAGCAGTGCACTCAGTCTTCACTACTGGCGATTTTGCTTACTCTATAGACTCAAGGGTCATTCAGATTTCTTCTAAATTTTGTAATGAGTGATTTCTCCAGATTCGCTCCGATGAAAACGATATAACTCCAGCCCTTTACCCCTTTCTTGATGACATTAATATTCTTTGCTTCACGACAAACCAAGCGAGGTTAAGAGAAAGGCCCTGGGTGTTCAATATCGATCGATAGATTCGTGAATAATTCGTGTGTGAAATTCAGTCCGTCCAATTAATTATGCCTCGGAGGGGGAGTGAGTCTAGAGATTCATGAAGAGGCGGGAATATGGACGAAAACACGGCAAAACGGAAGCATGCCGCGCTCTTCCGCTGCACAAAATGATCATGAGGATATGTTAATTGGAGATATGCACGTGACGTTGACATCACCTGTTAGGCTACCTGTGCAGCACGCCTGCACGCGCCCATATCAGCATTAATCATTTATTGATTAGCATGCCCTTCCTGCTCATAATGAGAAAGTCAAAGTGGCTTATATTGTTCCTATATGCCTATATGCCATGATTACGCATTGGACTGTTTTGCGTCTGGTCCTAGCAGTTCTCAGTCCTGTGTGAGAACCGTAAGCGCGCGAGGTCAGTGCGTGTTGATTTAATTAATTTACCAATAAACATGTTTAAAATGTCCAGTTGTGCGCTTTCACGCAGCTCATGCCGTTCACTGTTGAAGAAGTTTGTGAACAAAGATCTGAACAAAGCTCTTAAATTTAGGCTACATCCTTTTATTAACACGCGTGGTCTTTAGTGAGAGATTGATACTGCCGTGAATTTGCGCGTCCTGTGCATTGTGGCAGTTATTCCATTCCGACTGCAGGGCAGTGCCAAGCTCTCGCCAGGCCAAAACACTCCCAGCTCAATACTCCTTAATGTAATGACTGAGAATTGGTGTTAATATACTGATAAAGCGACACAATGTGTTTGTTTGCCTTCTGCCACGACTCAGCTGCGAGGCATTTCCCCTGCACTTCAATAACACTCAAGCAACTCACTGCCTGCTTCTCCAACTCTCGCCCGCGCACCAAGATCACCGCAATATGTGTTAAGACATGCTCAATTTTGTTTAGTTTTACTGAATTAAAACCCTAACTATACATGCATACCGTAGCGAGAGAATGCGTAATATTAAAATCTAATTGAATGTATTGTCTTAAATAATTAATAAGATATGGCATACATATATAAACAAATTATACAAATAATAAAAAGCATTGCACTAATGTGATGTAATTTTTATTTATTTAATTGCCGCGCGTGCATGTGGCATTTGGCCATTTGTTTGCGCGGCCCGCGGTGTGCCTCTTATTACTCTTATCTGCAATTGCCATTGATTTCAGCCATAATTGCATTGACCAGTTATGCGTGTTGTTAGTAATGACCTGCTTTATTCTGTGCTGTTTCACATACGGCAAATATGAGATTGAGGTTTGATTTGGAAGCGAATCACATTTTCAATTCATGTAATAATAACAGTGCGTTATAGCTAAAAAAAAAAAACTTGCATTCGTTATATACAGGCCTATATCGACTAAATGTTAAAATATATTTAAACTCAAATTAAAGTACAGCACATAAAAATTAACCACTTTCTATGATGTATTTTGTATAGTCTACTGGCGCGCTTCGCTCTCCTACACCATAAGCGTGTGTGTGTTTTTTTTAGAGGCTAAATAAATAAACCATTGCCTATTTTTTGTGTGCACGTGGCACTATATCTGCGTGCGTGACGCGATGAACTGAACAATGCAAAAATACAAATACTAATAACTTATAGCCTATTAAAAATAGAAGAAGAAAAATACCGATCACTTGTTTAATTTTTGGAAATTATCGATGGAAATACGTGAGAACTAGCGCTGAAAGTGCCTACTTTGTGACAAATTAAACAGCGTAAAGGGCTGAAATTCAAAATAGAAAATGTGTTTTATAATTGAATATAATATATCAATGTAATTTATATATGGTTTATATTACGTGTGGTGTTTGTTTTAAAATGTTCTTTTTTGTCAGCTGTTTTATTTATTCCTTTAAGGTGGCATTTGATTTTCCTCTAATTTGGGACTGTTAATAAGAATTTCTATTTCTAATTTAGCCTACTATCAAAACGTGAATAAAGCAGTGCAGGATAGATAAGCCAATGTGTGCACACTCATTACTATCCTTTAGAATTGCATAACATTTTATCGCTCTGTTTTTTAAATAGTTGACCTCAAGCATAGGCTAAACGAAATAATGAAAAGTGGACCAACGGAAAACCAGTTCGTTATATCTAATAACATTTAATACAAAGGCATTATGGGTTGTCATCGATTCGCTCATCAATTGATTTCACAGTCGTTTTGCTCCTTTGTTGATCTGTGTGGGGTTGCCCAACTGGAGTTTCAGGTTGCATCTGTGGCTATGCGAAGCTGTGTGAGTCAGTGCGCACTGTGTGTTTGCGGTTTGGTTGTGATCGACCGATGTAGAGAGACTTGCAGTGGTTCTGTACACACCATCCTCGGGCTCTGATTTCATAAAGACCTGAAGAGGTCGGCCCAGGTCTCGTTCTTGACATGGCTCGTGAGCGCAAAGTCCGTTGAGGTGTGGCATACCTCACTCGTGGCTTAGGCCTGTATGGTTGCAACTTTATTTTTATTGACTATTAGAAATAAGACGGATTAAAGAATGCTTTTATTGTTTATCTCCTTTAAAATATTTTACTAAACGTAGACTAATTGCCATTTATATTGTATTGATAAGACTAAAACGGATAATTTTTAAAAGCCGCAAGATAGAAATGCCCAAAAGAGAAACGACACCTTGCGTGCTCTCCACGAAATGTCTTCAAGTGGCTACACGTCTTTCTATTCTCTTTAATTGCGAAGACATTGTCCTTGTCTTGTGTTCTTAGCATACACATTAAACAAGCCATTATCAGGGCTTTAATAAGAGATGGCCTATCTGGTCTTGAGATAAGCAGCAAGCCTCCCTGCTCTGCCAGTGCCAGTGGATGCTGGGGAAGAATCAGAGATAGGGTCACTCACATATCTGGACCTAACATTACCAACATATGAATAGGCCTACTGGCTGTAAAGGCTACAATTACGAGTCTGTAAAAATCTGTGTGATTGTTGAGGAGAATTTTGGGCATTCCTCGTGTTACGTAACAGCAGGCGGAGTTCCTGCTTCTCTGGTCAACATTTAATTGCACAACAGCCGTTTTTAAAAGCGCCGCTGACTTGGCCATTACGTAAACCTCATCAGCTTTTGGTAGGTCAAGAGGCGAGCTGATTGGTTTGCTTCTCACGGAGACATAAGGCATAGGCCTATACAGCGCGGTCATTTGACTCAGAGCACAAGGACGAATAATGAGATTTAATTATGATTGTCTTAGCTTAGGTCTCTCTTTGTGTTTTGCCTGGGAATGCGACGCGCGCTGGGCCATTAACCCTTTGATGCTAGCCCTGTGTATTCAGCAAGCTCCGCCAGCAATTTGATTTAAAGGTCATTCTCTCCTATCGATCCGGTTTGGCGAGGGGGCGACGGAGGAGCGTAGGAATTGATCATCTAAAATAGAAGAGACGGTATTTGAGACTGTACAGAGAGAGTGCATGTAGACCACTACTGCATTTGAAATCGCTATAGGCACGCCCCCATCGGAATCAAAGTGTTCGTGCGCAAAGAAGCAGGGTTAAAAGTGGAGACACTACAGACTCCTGCTTCATTCCTAGTTCAGCAGACTAATCTGGTTTATATTAAAATTACATTATTTGAATAATGAGGTTGAATGGTCAAACCAATGTGGGTGGCTTGTGTAATGAACCAAAAGGTTAAACGTGTGCGAACTTTACGCGCTTCCAGGCAGCATCACGCCAAACCTCTCACATTTCAGAGTCAGCCTTTTTGACTGTATGGAATACCGTACGTAGGCCTATGCGTTGTGGGAGCGCGCGTTTATTATCCGCTCTGAAGGCCGAGCCGTTAATGGGAGAAATGGTGTTGCATGTTGGAGATGGAGGGGGGGTTGCATGGCGCAGCTCCAGAGATGGGATGGAGAGGCCAGGGAATGGAAATCAATACCGATTCAGGACTCACCAGAACGGCCTTAACAATGTGGCGCAGACGCACTCTGCATCCTGGTCACATACATTGGCAGAGGCGGGGAGGTGACATGTAGCTACATGTAGCTTGTTCTCTCAAAGAAGCTTCAGACTGTACTCGGACCTTTATTTTAATGTATGACCCACGTGTTTACATTTAAACTATATGTTTGTCTTAGGAGATGTATTTAAGTGAAAGTAGCCTATGTTTGATACGCCACGTGCTTAAGGCACAGATAATGATACAAGACCAGATATGTTGTGCCATGTGCTGGGAGCAACACTGAACACTGGATCTGGACAAATAGCCCCGAGCTATAACCTTAAGAAAATGACTGTTGCTTTCCCACAAGAGGATTTCAAAGGCGTTCCTTGTACACGAAGGGTCTCATACTTACAGTACACGATGCTGTGCTTAACGAACAACGAGGCTCTGAAACCGCAGCTGCACTGTTTACTCCCCTATCTTCCCCTTACACATCAATTATTAAAGTTGCAATCGATCATTTCGTGGGCTAACATCAAGCCATCTCTCCATGAAAAAATCTGTTTCAGATTATCCTGCATCCATCATATCTCATCCAATTAAATCTATTATATTGGCCTTAAATTACAAAAAAGCGCAACACTCAATTTGCTTTGTATTTGACGGGTTTTCCAAAATATTGACCATAGCTTTTGTATTCATTTTATGTTCTCTCAAGAAGCTGGAGATTTGAATGGAAGGTTGTGATTACCTTTGCTTGGGAAGGGGGCTGGAGGATAGCCTGAGTGACAAGAATGTGGATTGTAATATTGATCGTATGGGTGGAAGCTGTTGGATGAAATAATGGTGTTTAGGGCCTACAAGAATGCTATTAACTAAATATTGGTAAACGTCCAGTCTACCACCTTGAACTGTCCTCACACGAAAGACCTGCATTTCAAGCAACTTAAGCTTTTCAGCACAATGGACAGCGCCTAACGCCTTTAGGCCTAAATAACGTCGTTTTATTGTATGAAATAAACAGAATGTCAGTAGCACTGCTCTTGAGCTCCTTGAATTTTGCAGTCGTTTAACCTTTCATATTAATCTAGATACACATCTTTATAATAGCCATATCCGCTGCATGGTGTGCACGTGAAGGGCGCACTGGGGTTTATTTGGGGGTGGGGCCGAACGAGTATTAGGCCTGTGTAAACTGCATGAACTCCATTGAAACGTGAAAAGAGGGCTCCCACCCTCATTCCCAAACAATGTTTTTTCTGCGTGTCCTGGGGGTCTTGACCTGTGCACACTGGCACGTGCCCTATCCATTCAGATGATAATAAGCCAACTGTGCTTGATTATGAAGAAAGCCCTAGCATGCCATGGCAGATCATCCTTGTCACTGGAAATATTAACAATTGAACAAGATACAGCAAATATTTTTAATAATATGTTCATTTTACGCATGATTTGAAAAGAGGATTCTCTTCCCTTTACCTACTATACACAAAAGCTATCCTGATGGGCCTCTAAAAAGTTTTTGTAAAATGCATTATTTCAGAGGGAGCAAACTCCTATATGCCATGGTGTGTCAGCACTGTCTGTGGAAATATTAAACATGGTAGAAATGAAAATTTCAGATGTTTCCCCCCATGTAATATAGTGTAATTTTCTATTTATTAACATCTTAAATTTGTAAGAAATAGAAGAGTGTCTAAACTTCTCATTCCCATCTGCCTAATTCCGACTAAACACTAGCCACCATCTTTCTTTTCACCCAGATGAACGTAATTACAACAAAGAGAAAAGGTGGCAGTGGCGTTTTTATAACCGTTGTTCTCTTTCCCCTCTTTCCGGCTGCTACCTCCCCCTCAGCGGCAGGGAGAGACCAATGGGAGAGAGTGCTGAGGCGGGATAATTGATAGATGCACTGGCTATCCTTATTGATCAGGGCCGTATTGACTCAACCAAATACATTGAGATGAAGTGTGGAATTCAACACAGATGCATAGGCGAATTGTTATCATAGTTAATGCAAGATTTCAGTGTTCCCATGCTCAACTCTTACACGTGTGAGTCTAGTTTTGCCATTTTGAGCATGCATGTGCGAAATGACATATGCCGACAGAATATGGGCAGGGATGAAGCGGGAAGCCCATCACAATAGTATAAGCCTGTAGGCCGTTCTGTCGCTCTGCTGCTGCTGTTGTTGGAGGATGTTGAGCGTGAAGGGTACCTTAAACAGGCCTCTCTGCTCTAGTTTTTCGAACTAGACCTCGTGTGCGCCTGTGTGCCTGTGTGTGTGTGTGTGTGTGTGTGTGTGTGTGTGTGTGTGTGTGTGTGTGTGTGTGTGTGTGTGTGTGTGTGTGTGTGTGTGTGTGTGTGTGTGTGTGTGTGCGTACGTGTTTCTCTGGCTGGCATTTTCACATTAGCTAAGCAGGGCAGCTTCATTGATTTGTGTGACTGTGATGAATTTGGAATAGTAATTTGAATTTATTGATTGATGTGGCCGAGCGAGTATGGCCCAGCCTCACTTTCAGCCTCACAACCCCCAACTCCCACTCCCAATCCACATGTGCACCAAGGATAATGGTGATTTTAAATGCAATAAGTAAAATGTTGCAGCGCTCATTTACATACAAGTCATTTGTCATTTTGCCCATCAGAATTTACCCGGTCAGTTCTGATTGTCGCCCGATTTCACAATAAAAAAGGAAGACTATCGCAGTGCATTTTACAGTAAAATCGCAGACACGATCTAACAGTCGGAAATAAATTTAGACACCGCCTTTGCTTGGTCTGTACCCAGGTATGCTCAGAAATCGTATTTGTCAATTGAATTGGGGGCTTCCTTTATCCTTGCCTTGCACGAGGTGTGGAAGATATAAAACCCCACAGCCCAATTAGCTTTAACAGCAGTGGCACTTAAAGAGACAATTGTGGAGTGTTTAAATCTTTATTTACCAGAACCCCTACTAAATGCGCAAAGGAACAATTTACATGCCATTAAGTGCTTTTCAATAGGGCATTGACTGGAACTAAAATACAGTATGCCACTATACCTGCTTAATTGAATTGTTCGCTGAAATATGGCAGGAAAGAGCTGATTGACGTTTGGAAGCCTAAAAGGAGCCTTTACACAATTATCAATGGGGAGTTATCCGCACCTCAGTTTTAAGCCACTGCCACGCGTGTCCTTTACACTCAAGGGGCGAAGTGGGGCGAGAGCACAATGGGGATCAAAACGAGTGGCCATTCAGAAAAGAGAGCCAGATGGAGGACGCGTGTCAGAGTCATTGTGCCCCCACCCCCGCGTGGCCTATCTGCGAAGTGTGTCCCGCGTGATAACTGCGCGCACATCATGACCAAAATGACCCACACGGGTAATTTCATAAAGTCTAATAAACGGAGCTGGCCCTGAACCAAGTTTGGAAACAAGATAGCTCAGAGTGCACAAGGAGCAAAGACTATAGCCACAGAAAGGCACATCTGTTTCCGTCTGTGTCTTTCACATCCAAATCGATCATTTATCAGCGCTCGCCTCTGAAAAGGGACGCCTGGACCTGGGATATTGATCCATAGGAGGTCATGCTCCCCATCTCTTTGGCCAGGCCTCAGACGAGCCTTGTTTGCAGTGCGCTGCTTTGACAGGGGAAGTCAACTATGATAGTAAAGCCACCATATCATGATTGTGTTATTCCAGAGTAAATGTGAGGACTGTGAGTTATACTATGTCTTTAGGGCAAGGTCTAATCATATATCTATCCAACTGAATACTCGGCGTGTTACTGAAACAGAGGAATGAGCGGAAGATATCTTTCTTTTTACTACTAACTGTTACGTTCGTGCGTAAAACTGCTACAGGCTGAGGCTGACCCTGCTTTAGATATTTTTTTTTTCCTGTTGATCACCACCGGTGTTTGTTTATACTGTCATGGATTGTAACATCAATCAAACTATAGATCTCCCAACATTTAACACTCCAACTGTCATGATGAAGTTTTACTCGATATAATCGACTAATAACTTCTAGTAATGTCTGTTTGAGCAGCTATTGACAGTCTCGCCACATTGACTTCTAATTGATCCCTCCACATCACTCAGGTTGGGAGCTGTCTCCTCACTCACCTGCAAGCCTCAGCGCTGACATCCGCTGGAACTCTGGCTCCTGCAGCCACTTCCACATCCTCCTAAAGGTTTCGCGACCTGATTTCAGTTTACTCCATGGTTTTGGATTCCGCAGCAGGTCAGACAAAGTTCCCTGGGACCGGCACAAGATCCTCTGAGCAAAAATGGCCTGTGGGATGCTGTAGCGCTTAAGCTCTGCGGTGATTCTTTGAGCCACCTCTTTGGTGTTTATTTCCTCTACTTGACCCGATCCAGCGCCTTGACCGCCCCCCACCACTGTCTGCCGATCTCGCTCTGACAGCATGGAGCCGTTGGCCTGAGAGTGCGGGTGGCTGTGATGGTGGATACCGTTGAGGGATGACATCAGGCCTGCCCCGTGGCCCCCAAGTCCTCGCGCCAGGTGCTCTTCTCCTCTAGACAGCATGGCAGCGTGGGACTCAAAACCTCCGGTTGAGAGCATTTTGTCGTTGGAGAGGTGCGCTCCTGGGCCATATGCACTGAGGGTCTGCTGAGAGCTATGCAAAGAGCCCAGACCATTGGACAGGGGCGACAGAGGTTGCCCCATGCCCGACATGTCTTTGGGATAGTGACCATACAGATTGCTCATGGATGCCAAACTGCGATCGTCCCTCATAAGTGTGAAACTACCGCTGACGTTCCCCGCCGCCAGCCGCTGGTGCGCAGGATGATGGTGCGCGTGCGGGTGTGGATGGTGAAATTTCTCTGACACCGTTGAAATTGGCGGCAGGTGCTGCAGCGGCGTGAGAGTAGTATAGGTGCTGCTCAGGCTCATCCCTGAGTCGCAGGACATTGTCATGGCGGGATGCAGGGGTCCCGACAGTGCGTGGTCTGTGCGGTAGTCCCCTGCACCCTCCAGAATTGAGGCCATGCTGGACACCATAGCTGAACGTCCGTGCGACACCAAGTTCCGATGAGACGCGGACGATTGTCGCGCATGTGGCGAGTTCATTAAGTCGCTCGTTTGATGAGGGTGAGACACGCCGTGCAGATTTCCAATGTTTTCCATCGTAAGCTCCATCGCTGAAAGGATCTTTATTTCCACCCCTCTCGCCGTCCGCTCCCCCTCTCCCTCTCACTGGCGCTCTGTCTCACACTCCTTTCCAATAAATTGTCAACGATTTCAAAGCCAAGCCATTGATTGTAGTTGCAAGTCTGCAGTCAATCCAGCATGATTTTAAAAGATCGCGTCCCTGCTACCGCAAACCAGTGCTCAGAGGAAGGTGTCTGCCTGGGTCTCTCTCGCTGTGGACCACCTTCTACTTTAGCCAGCGCACTGCTCTGCTCTCTGTGTGTATATGAACGTGCCCGCGCCCCGAGCCTGTCTGTGCTCATATGCGCGCTCCCGTGGCTGATGCTCGCCCTCGCGCACTGGCGTCTGGGGCCAACCTGACGTCACTGGTCCCAGATGTCATGGGTTGTTCGTGTTGCAAGCTGAACCTCAGATTTTCAAAAAAAAAGATTGCATTAGGCACTTTGTTCTGATAAAACATATGCCTCCAATCAGATGTGTTGCTTCTGCCGCGTGGCCAGCGTTTGCACTGAGGCGGATAAGAAGCGCTCATGCTGTTGTTTTTTCCGATAAAAGTGAAAAACACGGCGCCAGCCGTGCATGTGACGGGGGTTAAATATTAATAATTGACATGTGTCACATCTGACCGGAGTGTAATGAGAAAACGACGAGAGGAGGTCATGTGTTGCGCACTTCTTTCATCTTTATTCATAGACTGAAGATACATAATTTATAAATGCCTATGGGAGATTAGTACATTCGCACATACGCTGTGTTAGGATGATTTCTTTCTCTTGGAGGCCAGCTCTCTGATTCAGCTCAATACATGTGACCTTTGACACCTCAATCTTTTTTTGTTTATCAGAAAACAGCAAAGAAACCTTAGGCCTAGTATTGGTATAATGGGTGTGAATGTCTGCAGAATTTCTACCTATGTAAATGAATTTAAATCAGTCAAGAAACAGTAATGCACATTTATAGATGAGATTTTATTTTAATGTTCGATTAGAAAATAAAAAGCCCAACAGATTTCAGGAAATAAAATGTTAAGTCTTCTACAGTTGGCCATGGTTATCCAGAATATTTTTATGTATTTTTTTTTCAAATTCTTAGTAAACTTTTCTGTAAAATCTGACTGTTTGCTTATGTCAGTTCTGGTCAGCAGTCTATCAATGCCAAATATGCACAAATCTTCAGAATTATCAATGTGATGGTGCCTATTGAATAATCCCACTATTTAGAGGCAATGGAACAGCAGCATTTCAAGCAAGGCATAGTTAAAATGGGGCAACTACATCCAAACCAAATTCATTTGGGTTCAGTTTGAGATAAACTGAACAACGTAACGTAATGTGCCTCAAGGCATGAGAGTCCGAAAAATAGCCTGTTAGAATATTTCCAAATAATACACAATCGTAAGGAAACCTTCCATAAGACGCAATATTTATTGAGCCTTAGTGGATACAGGCTATTTGTTTTTTTTTATTTCTGGGAGCAGCCGGCTTTCCCTCATAGGGCATAGACTTGAAGTATTGCAGTGTGTCGTGGTATAGGGTGAGAGGCTAATACGCTCACACTTGAGCCAACGTGTTAAGTGTCAAATTCACAATATTAACAATGTTGTGATATGCTGTAATAGTTCGTTTTTATGGCATGTCTTCTTTCAGACGTAAATGTCTGTAGTTCAGCCGTTTTTGTTTTATGGGGGACAAACTGCCCAAGTTCTTAATGTAATTGAATCGAAAAGTGCCAGTTATAAACACTGGTATAGTACATAACATTTTTAGTGGAGTGAGTGTTCCCACAGGCTTTTGTGCAAAAGTGTTAAAGAGCATGGCATTTTCACCAATGCTATGCAAAATGAGCCCATTAAGATTTCGACCCATGAAAGAAAAATATATTACAACAATCCCTGTAGTGACACCACTAATCATTTACAAATTACACAAAATAATTCGCCTGACCCGTGTTTACCAACAGCTCTGTGCCATCCATAACAGCTCAGATGAGCTGTGGAACCAGTGGCCTTGGCACGCATCTCTTAACGGCGCGTCTCACGAGTGTGTGGCCAACAGGGGACAGTGGCTTTTGGCTGTGCCAACAAGAGAGAACAGTGGTGTCCGGTTGGGTTAATGTCCCTCTATTGATCCCAGCAACCACTGCTATCGAAAATGAATTACCGAAGCCCGCTCAGCAGCGAATCCGTCATCTGTGCTCAGCCAGCCGGCCACAGTAGCTTATTGGGCGCGCTGGTGATGGATGTTAACTTTCATTGCGGCCCCTTGCTCCTAATTCACTAGGGTTTACAACCTAAAAGCACGCTCTGAAAGTTTGAGACTTTTCCAAAGATTTGAAACTCCCATTCTCTTATTGTGTATTCAACGCTAATGAGAAGTTACCAGGAGAACAAGGCTGAAACGGGGTCAGCAAGCCGTGGATAGGGATCATAGTATTATCTCCACTCTAATCAATGGAGGATGAATCCAGCCATAAGCCAAAATAAAGCCGGAATGCAAAGTAAACCTCTTCTTTTTCACAAAATCTATGCTGCCGCCTAGAGCTCGGTTTTAATTTGAGGAGCCTATCATCGTAGTATTTTGGAATACTTCTTGGATAAGTATCCACTTTTTCACATTGGGATACTCCAGAGCAAATATAATATGAGAAATTAAATGTGTCGATATACGTGTTCCGGGAAGACGCTGCAGAGCTGCGGATTTATTAAGGCCCAGGACAGGTGTGGCTCCGGCGCCAGTGGTTTCATACAGCGTTGTCTTTTCATTCATTTGTTAATTTCCTCATAGCTATATGGCCTGAGTGTTCATTCGACCTGTGGTAGTTTTATTAGGACCAGAGCATTTAGTTTTTATCTTTAAACACTGCTGTCGTTTGCTGATCAACCAATCGATGAATGAACCCAGAGCATGGATCAATACATTTCTGGATGGTCGATACAGAACCTAAAACGCGTTGTGCACAAATGCTTTAAGTTAAGTCTATATACTGTGTTTGACCCCTGTCAACAGGCACTTTCATTACCGGAAGTAATAACAGTTTTTGTGCTGTGGGTAACATAGAAAAACTGAAACGGAAATAATAATAATAATAATAACAACAACAACAACAACAACAACAACAACAACAATAATAATAATAATAATAATAATAATGTATTTTTGTAAATTTTTTTGTATTTATTGTGACTGCTAATTGTATTGATAATAGCCTATAGTAAAAGTTGAATAGTACTAGTACGGTATGGGATTAACTGTGCTGTGCAGTTGCAGCTGATTCTGCGCAGGACCCAGTGACCATAGCGACGCACTAATCTTCCCGTGACTTCTTGAATGACTCCTTGGCAGATGCATCACGCTTAATGTATTCCAAAGTATATTTACTTGAATCTGGCTATTGGCAAAAGTTAAGCAGCAGTGTTAGTAACGTCGCATTGATCAGGCCTCGGAGCAGGAGAGCGAGACGGGTTGCACATCATATAGCCCACTATACACTTCACTCTCTGTGGCCTTGTGGAGTGGAAGCACCAACATGTGGCTTGTTTGCCCGTGGCTTTGCTCTAAGTAACTGTGTGTGGGTGTCTGATAGATTTACACCAGCAAAGATCGCCAGTTTCCACTAATAGCCCATAAACCGAAGTCACTAATAAACATAATCACATCTCATCTATATTGGGTGGCAGTTTACGCGCAGTTCTGCTTTGGTTAAATACTAATTGTTTTTTCCCGTCAGTTAGACCTTTAACTTATCGCATTGCCTCCCAACATTTTCTACAAAGTTTCAATAGGCTACAGGCCAAATCGATGTGACCGTGCAATCTGAATGTTACATGTTTGTCCTGTTGAATCATTGAACGCGGGCCCCTCGTGTTAAAACACTTTAGTTTCTGCGCCAGAGAATCGCCTACTGCGGTGGGATGGAGAGGCCTAAATGTGAAGGAGAATCAGTCTTACATTGAATCGCTGTGTTTGTAAAGCGTTTGCCTGCAGTTTGTTAAGGAATTAGTGTGTTGCTATAGATTATTATTTAGGTAGATTTGCATTTGAAAGCAGCCAGCAATAGAGGACCGTAGTGATCAATAGCCCTGGTACCTTATCGATCCATCCGCAGTCTGATCGATTGGCACAAAGAATTGGGCGCACAACACTCTCTACTGTTGGCTTTGTTTGTAAAATGAAAAGTAAAAATATCTAGTTATATATATGTAGTTTTTAAATGGTTGTGCGCATATATCTATTTAGGTCAAGAACAACAGGTGTTAATTGAGGCCTAGTATGGCATGTCATAAATCAATAATCGATATACCCATAATTAAATGCTTTTGTGGCTTATTCCTAAAAAATAAATAATAATAATGATAATAATTAAGCTACCTAAAACACGTTGGAAGCTGAATACACTCCACAGTAAAATACAATTTTGATTAGACATTTTACTTTTTACTGTTTTATTTCATTCTACCCAATTTCTTATTGCTTTAATTTAATATTTAACTTCCGTAATTCTAAACTGATCAAACGCGTTTATCTGCAGCAGTGCGTAATTTATCGAAAATAAATCATGTAGGCCGAAGTTATTTTTCTTTTATAACAAAGGTCACTCGAGTCTCAGATTTGAATTATGACAAACTGCTAGAAAAAAAAATAAAAAATCAGGATGTGTTCACAGGATGTCCACATTATCAATAACGCTACTAATCACAAATTCGTTCAATAATCTATCGATTAAATTGGCCCCGAATGTAACACTTGCGTTGGAGTTTCTATTGTTCCCAACTTCATATGGAGGCCTCCTAGCGAAGAGGAGGAAGTGTGTGTGTAACTTACACATGGAAAATACTTTAGTTTGGTGAAACTCCCTTGTAATATCTTATTGATCTATTTAAGTCACACGTTCACTTTAAGGACCTTAGCACAATTAAAGAACAGAAAAATTGCCATCCATTAGCCTAATTTACTGTTTTTCACTTCAGTGGAATATGACTCATACACTTCATTTTATGTAGCTATACACTTGAGTTTTGTTTTTGTTTTTTATTTTAACATGGCACACTGCATCTCCTGCATACACTTATTTCTAAACACACACTTGTTTCTAACTACACACTGTCTAATAGCCTAGTCAATAATCAGTATTTTTACTTTTCAGAAATGTTTTTGAAAAGATTGCCTATAAGCTATTAATATGGATAATCTCAAACGACATAATACTCAGTACGTTAATATAACTTTATTTGAATATTCAAGATTTATGAGGATAGTTTACATCCTATTTCTTTTGTTTGAGCAGCCTACTTCAAGACATGTGCTGTTCCCTAACAGTATTTAAGAGAGATATATCAGTTAATTTATTTAATGCACCAATTTGCATTCTTTTTTTCTCTTGGTTTAATACAAAAGACTATTTCTGCCGTGAACACAAACTTTTAAGTCAGAGATTGATTCTTCCGTGCATTTTGTGAAACAATACACTACTGACAGATGCTTTGTCTGTATGTACAAGCCAGTTATTTTATATTTTATGCATTTTATTTTTGCATTTTTTTGCATTAATGTATTACTTGAAGACAGAACTCTAAATACTGTTTCCGTTTAGACACACACACAAGTCAAACTGGATTGATCGGGCCGTGCAGCACAGACGTGTGAAGGCACTCTGCTTATTCTTCACCTGCTTAAAGTTGATGTAAGTATGTATGGATGACATACACTTAATAGCTATCTATCTATTTAATCTGTATTCTCCATTATGCCGCGGTATTATGCAACTGATGTCAGATACTGTATAGATATAACAGATAAATATCAACCGTATATAGACAGACACTATAAAGCATGAATAAAGTCAATACAGAAATAGACTAAATGATAAAAGATGTACTAAGAGCTCCATTGACAGTGTGTACATGCTTGATATACAATTAAAGTAATCTTTAGTCATTATTTGTATTTAACATATTCACTGAAAATGAACAAAATCTATGTGACCTGGAGCTGTTTTTAGCTGTTTTTAGTTTGCCTGTAGGCTGCATACTCGACATACATTTATCAAGCAGCATAGATTTCAGATTACAATGATTATAGATTGTAATGTGTGTGCATTATCTCACAAGCTAGTTAAGAGCATTATGCACGGTTTGCTCTCCCTGTTGCTCTCCTGGTTTTTAAGCCCGTAGCTTTCTGCCTTTTTAAGCAGTGCTAACGCTGGATTTATTAGGGCTTAAAGCATAGCCTACACATCTTCCTCAAAGGGGATCAGACATTAAGTGTAGATCAAAAGGATACGGCCTTAAAAACAGAACAATGCCTTTTGCACTACTTTATTCCCACACGACCGTGTTAATACAGGGATTGTGCAGAAAACACTGGAGATGGTTTCTTTTTGTTAAGCGCTTCTTATTTGCATCTGTGTCCAATAATCATGATGGGAAAAGACAGTGTAATTGTACGGCTTAGCATGAAACACGCCAGGAGGATGAGAAAGTTTCAAAGTTTAAAGGTTTTTTTTTTCCAGTCCCAATGTGTGAGTTTGTCTTGGGCGTAAATCTTTTGTACCACTTACCCATATCCAGTTAATTCCTACATGAATGATACAATAGAAATTAAATATATCACAATTTAATCATAAAGGATAATTTATTGTTTTTAATAATTCTTGTTTTGTGGCCTAAAGGCTTTGTTTTACAAGACAACCATAGCATGAAATTAGGAGTGAAGCAAACCTGCAACACCCTAAACCACTACACCATGGTGAGCACTGAGGAATTTGCCTTAACATACAAAAATGTGCAGTTTTAAACTTGACTCAACTTAGGCATCTGTTTCTCAAATCAGTAAAAAAAAATAAAAAACAAAAAAAAACAACTCCCAAATCAAAAGATTTGGGAGTTGTAATCAAATTAGTACCATCATTTATATTTTACCTTTTCTCCCTTATCCTAACAAAAACAAATTGTGAAAAACACAATTTCTCCCTCATTTATAATTGTACTAAATGTACAGTATGGTCATTCAGTTGACTTGAAGTAGCTGTCGGTTTCAGTGTATGCTTAAAAAAAAGTCTAAATACTTTTTTTTTTTTTTTTTTTTTTACAAAGTTACTTTTCTTTTGTGGGAGAGACCAATCTCCTTTTTTGCTGCTCCAGCTCAGCACATAAAACAGTGACACAGCTTCAGGCAAAAAGAGGAAAAGTCTGAACAATGACCTACTATCATCCTGGCACACATATCAAAACATTTTACAACGTGCTTACAACTACAGTGTGCATCTGAAACTAGATAAACAGTGAAAAATCCCCTCGCCAGCACCACTCAAACCCTTTTTGTCTTCTCCTTTTCAGCAAGCAGCGGTGGGAAGCTCACACAGCACACATGAAAGGGAAGCATGTATCAGTCAGAATAAATGTGAAATCAAGTACAATTGGCTTTTGCTTAACCCACCCACCTACCCATGCATGAGCCCGTCCGACCCCTCCCGTGGCCGGACCCCCACCCTCCACGCCCGATAGAGCACCCGTTGCTAGGCGACAGAGGGAGAGATGGATTGAGGAGACACGGCCGATCAATGCTATAGAGAGAGAGGTAGCGAGGGGCTAAAGGATGGAGGAGAGGAGGGGAGGACAGAATGCAGAGTGATTGCAGTCGAATTGAGGCTCCAGTTGGGGCTCAACACAGTCTTTTCAAACATCTATCTTTGTTAACTGTAGCACGCCTTCCCAAAATAAATCCATCTCTACAGCTGTCCACCTTTCCATCTTTTTCTGGCCGCTTTGCTTTAATACTTTTATCACTACAAATTACAGCCAGTGCTGATTTAATACCGCCCCGCTCAAAAAAACAAACAGTTAATTGTATGTTGCGTATACGTTTGCTTTGCCTGTGTCTCTTTCTCCATTAGTCAGAGCACACACACAAACACACATGCAGATGCCCGGCCCCAGCATACGGCCCACTGCTGGGTGTTGAGCGCATCGACTGAGTATTGATCCCACCACTCACCTCCCTGCAGTCAGCTCTTGTCCTACATAGCATGCCCTGTCTGATTTCTCCCTTAATGGCTTTTATCCAGCTCCAATCTTTATTTAAACTGAAAAGTAGGAATTAGCACCCACTTCTGTCTAAGTCTCTCTTACCTTTTCTCCTCGCTGTCATCTCGGACTAACTATTGGCAACTAATGCTTGATTGACCCTTCTGTCCTTCTCCCCTGGCTATGATTAGTTCTCCATTCAAAACCAAACACTTTACAGTACTCCACATGGCTCTTTAACAATTTGATCTTTTATAAATAATACACTTTATGGTTAAGTGTATTGTCTTTTGAGTATTCACACACACTTAAATGTCATTAATCAAACTTATTATTATGAAACAAGCAATTTCGAATGTTTACTGGGATTGTCATGACAACTGACCAGATGCCTTATCCCAAAATGAAAGACATTTATTCTTGCGGCGACTAGTTTTCATATTGATGGTCTTGCCTTCTTGTGATCAGACCGCCACAGCCTGGGGAGGAACCCTGGGCTGTGCCATCGTCCATTTCGATTGCATTTGATTTGTTGTTCATAGAGGGAAGTGATGGGAACGCTCTCTTATCTTGGCCCAGCAGAAACAAGCCATACCAAATAAGACACATCGGACTATCTGTGCTGGCACACACAATAGGGATTAATTGATCCCCTAATACCACAGATAAATCAATTCTTGTCTTCCCCCAGAGCTCTGCAGCCAATCGTACAGGCCGCCATTTGATCAACAGAGCATCTCTAGCCAATGGGAAGGGGAGGAGAGGTTGACAGACAGCAGCAGTGTAGTGATCTCTAAAAGAATATATGGAAGGGAAGTCCATCAGAAAGCAATTGGGGGCAGTGGGAAGTTGGGTGGGCTTTATTGTCAAACACACAGTACATATGCTCAGAGGTGGACTATAGATTTACAGGAGCCAAGCCAAATTTTAGCAGCAGTAACAGTAATTTAAACATATTGGTTCACTTGTTTTACCTTTTTTACACTTATATATTATATTTGTCATAGGCAACTACACAACCAGTACTATTTTTATATGGTTACAATTTTACACAAAATAGCTAAGCAGTCTTTTTGGGATGGAGCCAAAAAGTGCCATATGTTTACTGTAGTTTCTCCTTTTATAAATCTTAGTTATATAAATGAGGACAACGGCTGAAATATACATGGGCCTTATAGGGTAA
Source organism: Odontamblyopus rebecca (assembly GCA_030686955.1). Classification (NCBI taxonomy): domain Eukaryota; kingdom Metazoa; phylum Chordata; class Actinopteri; order Gobiiformes; family Gobiidae; genus Odontamblyopus; species Odontamblyopus rebecca. Next base: position 19,661,534 of record CM060660.1, on the reverse strand, counting down.
ACCCAAGCAGGCATCAGTTATCATCCAGTGAGTAATAAAACAAAAAGATATATGAAATGCCCTGTAAAAATGCCTTAGCAAACCTACGAAACAAGACTGATGGCTTCTCACATAAAATGCTGCAAGCTGAACATAAAATATGAACAATGTGAGGTGACAAATGTTATTTTTGTCACAATATCCCCATAAGCACAGAGTCACATGGCAGGACTTCAGCCATTTTCTCATAGTTACCCCATCTTATCCCTACCTGATCTTCAACACACTCTCTTCCTTCTTCCTCTCCTCTTTCTCATCAGCACCTTGGCATTTTCTGTCTTTCCCACAAACACTGTTTTCCTCATACGGCTCATATAATAACGGGCTAAAAATATGCCTTGTTTTTCCTTTTTTTTATAGTATTGATTTTGCCCGTAGCATTGTCTATGGAGAGAAGAGGGAGAGAAGGGAGAAGTAAGATGGAGGATGGTGGAGAGCACTGGAAAAGCAAGGACGCTCTGCCTACTGTATGTGGATAATACTGTCACTTTTGTTTTGTTCTTTAAAAGAAGCATTTAATCTTGATGCATATGGGGTCACTGGCCAACATAACATTTGTGCCAGTCCCAAGCATGGATAAATGTTACCAGGTAGGGCATCTGATGTGTAATCATTCCTGTATATTCAGTATTGGGAAGTAAGTAAATACATGTACTGAATATATGTAATTACAATACAAATGACAAGCATTTGGTGAAATTCTGAATACAGTTATTTTCCTAAAATCAAAGGAATACTTATTTACACTTCATGCAATTTTGGGTTCAAACTGCTCAATATTATGAAAAAAAAAAACACTGCTCTCATGGTACGTGCATGCATGATTTTTCCTTCTCTAAACAGTTATCAATAAAAGCATAACAGGTTGTGCAAGTATTTTTTGAATACAGGAGTTTGATCAGACCATATTACAGAATGTGTTATAAAATGCATTTGAATTAAAGTATTCAGTATTTTGTAACATGCATCTTAAAAGTATTCTTCTCATCACTGCCTATACTAATAAACAAATCATGCAGGTTTGCCCATGTGTGCCCAGGATTCAGTAGTCTTTGGAGAAGCATTGTCTGCTCCAAGTGAAATGCCTTTCAATTAAGTACACTCACTAAGTAGCACTTACTATCAGCAGCTCTGCACCGCAGAGCACCCAGCCATTCCCACACTGTATATGCATTTAATAATAACCCGGTGAAATGAGAGCAACCTTACTATTGCAAATATGCTCCAGATCAGCTTTTCAGGGAAAATGGTGGGCTCTTTTGGCACTGGTGTATAATGGGAACGGAGAGAGCTGATCAATAGGCTATTGATCGGTGCTGGCCAGAGTCTGGGGAATTGAGAGTGAGAATCACAGGGTAGTCGTCGTGGGGTGGGGGTTGGCTCCAGGTTGAATTTTTAAAACGCTCTATTTCAGTGATGACAAATAGTCGAGTTGAAAGAAAGAGAAACAAAAATACTGAAAGAGTTGCAGCAAAGGAGCCGTGTTGTGTTCGCTGAGACCTCCCCGACTCCCTGATGTTACAAGATTTTGGAGCTGGAGATACCCGACTACAAAGACAAAGGAGGCAGGGACTTGCTACTGTAGCTTGTATGTTTGAGGAGAAAGGGGGGTGTAAGCAACGTAGAGAAATCCCACTCCACAAGCAGACAGTGAACACATAGGAAAACATTTACAGTCCAATTCTGCATCTGATATCACCTTTAGCCCAGTCAGATATCATCTTTACAGCAGACAGTCTTTTAGAGCAGGTTTTACCGTTTCTACGTTTTCATTTCATCTACCTGTCAGTTCTATTGAATTTCTGAGTGTAAACATGAAACTCATCCACGCGCTCTACACTTAAAGGTAAGAGATCACCACACACATCCAAATTCAATAAAATACATTGGCAAATAGGCCTACACAAGCAGTCTAAGTCAATAATATTATGAATTTTCAAAAACCGATTGGCTTTTGTAATGCATCGTAATGAGAACAGCTATATTTTCATAACAATAACAAGAGTGCTGGCACTGACATTTTGTGCTTATGTACACATCACCTACAGACATAATGGGAACTACAATTTATTTCAATATTATTTAACGTTTTTTGGTACACATGGTGCCCTGAAGAAGTTAATGTAAACTTACTGCAAACATACAGTGATAGACTAAGAAAACATACAGTACTTCTTTTTGTTCTTAAAGATGCATTGTGTAATTTTCTGGTGGAGGGTCCGTCACCTTCTTTTTTCTATTGATATTTCATTGCTCCATTTTCCACAGTATGACATTAAACATCTCAACCTTACATTTATTAAATTAGAGATGCTATGTTTCCTCAAAAATATCTAGAAAAACAGGCATTCTGACAGTGAGCAAAGTTGTCTCTCCTCAGATTTGATCTGTAACTTGGCCAAGCTTGATCTTCATGAGGATAGAAAGGTTTAATTCCATGAAGGGATTATACTGTGAAACATTTCAGACAAAGCTATAACATTTCCATGGAGAAAAATATTTGACCTGCCCTCAACTAGAAAAGTTGCATAATGCATAATGATCATTGTTAATTATGTTTTTTTTTTTTTTTTTTGTGAACATATTTTTGAAAAAGTAATTTCATTGGTGGCCAAATAAATATTCATCAGATATTAACAAATCTGTCTTTGTTTCCCTATTCCATGTTTACAGAGTCTACCCTGAGAGGTCCCCATTGGAACCAGATTTGTACTTGTGCCCATCCACACCTTTTGGCTGTCTTTTTTGCATCAGATTAGAAAATGAGACGATGACACAGGTAATTTGATTTTTAATTCCACCACAGTGGTGATGTGAGGCAGCTGCTGACTTGCATGTTTGAATGATAATCAAAGGTACAAACACATGTATTAACTGTGAAGCAGCTTCTCTACACGTAAGTGCACATTTGGAAATGCATTCATCAAACAGGTTTTACCTTATTCTTTATACCTTATTCTTTTTAACTTGAGATGGCAGCTGGCTCATTGCTAGCCTGACCTCCCACCACTAGGTCTGAAGTGGACCTATAGCTTTTTGTCCAGCAGCAATTTTTGAATGATGTCCACCTATTCTAATGAACCACGAGCTGTTCAATGTACAATACAGACCCAGTTGTGGTCATTTGGCATTTTGTGTTCCACTCAAAATGGCAAATGACTGAACATCAAACATCAACTCTCTGAGCTTTCCAATTAAATTTGTTTGTTCCACTCAATACAAACAAGAGATTTTTTCCCATTATTTTTGAACATCAACAAACTCACATATTAATGCATCCCAAATGGTAGAGATGCATGATTCTCCGAAAGCGCTTTTTCATCCTGGGCGTCTGTAATGCATGCCTGATAGGAGCTTGTAAACATGGGAAAACAACCTGGAAGCATTAGCTGTGAGTTTAGGCTAACTGCAGGCAATGGAAAGCAGTTAGAGCACCAGTGTGTAAAGGCCCCTGAGAGGAACTTATACCTCAGTAAAAATTCAGCTGTAAATAATGTATTGAATGCAAACTTAAGGTCCACGGGGAGATATGGATAGGCTCATTACTCTTTTGGTTTGTAGGGCTTTTACGTAGTCTCCAAACAATCGACTCTCTCCCTCTCTTTCCCTGTTTTGATTTAAAGATGCTTTTACCTGCGGATATTGTTATGGATGTAAGTATTGTTTTTTATTTTCTACACATCACCCTGAGGTCTGGAGGGCTGTTAAACTCATGCACCCACCCACATACTCTGCGCCCTCCTAATGCTGGTCTGTTTGAGTGTTGTGTGTTATCTGGTAGCTCGGGTGTATTGTATTTGTGTATATGTGTGTATGTGTATGTGTGTGTGCCCTCTCCGGTATGCATTGATCTCTATGCAGGATGTCAAACATTTTAGCGGCGATCTTGTCCTTGTTATTGCCTCACAGAGCTGGGTTGTTAATGCATTAAAAATCGTTTGTCCCTATCTTTCCAAACTTATCTCACCCTACTGCCCCGAGCAACACAAGAATACCCCTCCAATGTAACATACGCAACCAGTGCCACCCCCCCGTCTCCACCTAAGTCGCCTCCATCCTCCTGTCTCAATCAATCTTTACGACACCCGGTTGCATCTCTCTAATGTTTCCGGACTTGAGCGTATCCCCGTTCAAAAATTCTTAATTAAGCCTGTTCTGTGTGTTTACTGTTGGGCAAATTACAATCTGACAGGGCTAATAAAACAACATAGGTGCGAGAAGGCCTGGAGAGGAGCATGTGCTAGGGCCCTTAGCTCTCAGCTATCCATCTCTAGCTTATCTCCACCTCTTCATGTGTGCCTGTTTCTGCCTCTCAGGTTGTCAGGATGAGGACCGAGGTGCTGGCACTAGTCGCACCAGCTTCCGGCTCTAATATAACCATTTGTTTAAATAGACTCATGTTATTGGTGCAGAGGTGTGGGAGTTTGCAGAGTGAAAATTGAGTACTAATAACATGATTTGCAGGGAGCCCTCTCAGACACTGTCCAGCTACTAGTGAACATGGTTATAGCTAAACAAAAAGAGGTGCAAAAAGAGTTGTTCGATATGAGTAATGTAACACTGTGTAGATTCTTCTGATAATGTTTGAATGCTATATACTTTTATACACTTTTATATACTTTTATTCTATATTCACAATCCTATATTTTGAGATACAGACAGAAGATTCTTGATAACTTGCTCACTGATTGGCTTTTTGTTGATTGCACTGTGAAAGTTAAGCTTCCAGTCAATGGAGTCAGTATTTACCCCTGATCTAGAACATCTATGGTTTGGGGTATATTTTATTATTTGCATGATATTACCTGTGTCTTTTACTTTTTAGACATTTGTGTATTTCTTTACACAGGGATACCGTTTTCTGTGTTTAAAGCTTTCGTCTCATAATATCTTCACCTAGTGCTATCTTATCATACAAAGCCCTGGCTCCTCATTTTTGATTATTAAGATTCATGAGGCGACTAGCTGCATGACAACTGGTACAGATATGAGTCATACATCTGCAGTCACATCAGCATCTTTCTTCATTTAGGTATTGACTCCTGCACTCTCCCCTGTTCTGCAATCCATAGCCTGCACCAGGACAGTATTATATCTCTATTTCAGTGTACCTTTGAACGGTCACTTCTTCTTCTGTGTTTGCTTTATCCACAAACATAATGATCCAAAAGGAGGTGTTTCGTTAGCACGGCTACCTTTTATCACTTAAGCAATAAGAACAAAATGGGTCAACAATATATAACTATTAAAAATGTTTCTCACCCTTAGAAGTAACCAAATTAGCTAACTACTGAATTCAAAATGGAAAAAGAAAAATTATTTAGGGAGCTCCTCAAGAAAGGAAACAAGGAAAAACGAATAAAAAAGAAGAAAGAGCCTTCATTTAATAGAAATAATTGACCACATATTCCGTCACAGATTTAAAAAAAAAAAAAAAATGTAGCATGCTTATAATGTATATATCTTGACAAAACAGACCTTTCTCATATCACCCTTATAATTTTGTGAATAATACAATAAAGAATGTAAAGATTTTTCGTGATTTTAAGTCAATACATAAAAGTAAACCTAAATGTGCAGGGCTTTTCTGGCTGTTTACGTCAACTTTACATTTTTCAGCAGACTTTTCAAAAAGCTGGTCACATAAAAAAGGACGGTATGAATGAAAATTTCTCTGCTTTTTGGTTATGGTGTCAATGGTGAATAATCACAAGATTGTGTTATTTCTCACTATAAAATTGGAAACTGTGACATGCTTATTTGAATCTAACTAACTCTGTCTAAAGTTCTCCTAGATTTCAAAGAAACTGAGTCCTTTTTCCTAGTTCATGGATGATTGAAATATGATTTTATATAATTACTGGCTTACTGGTAATTTTTTAAATGTAAAATTCAATTTGTATGTTCAAAGTTACTCATGAGTTTGCGGTTTATTATTTAGGCTCAATTTGTGTGACATTATTAAAATGCATACACTCCAAGCTTGTAAAGTCATCATTATGAAATATCTTAAAGTTAGCAGACTGTATATTTTAACAAGTAATGATTCACTTTAGTAAATGTGTTTTTGTCTTTCATTACTTTCATTCTCTCATTAGTGTCATTTTTAAAACAGTATAAATGTTGAGTGGGCCCTAATCTTAATAGGACTGGAACATCAGTGATGGATAGAAGTAACTTGTGAACAAAGAATGCTTCATGAACAACTTGTGCTCATGAAAAGTTTACAGTGGACATTTTAGTTTAAGCATATTTGGTACATGTTTGCTATATGGCGTATAGCCCCTTGCTGTATGTACTGTATGGCTGTGTATATGTTGTCGACAAAGCCTCACACCTTGTTGATGACTCCAGCGAAAGCCTCCAGCAGTGGTTTAAAGTGACGTTATAGATACATAGGAGTGATAATGTATGTTGCTGTGTGTTCTGCCATTTGTCTGTAGCTGCACTCCACCTGACAGGTGCAAAGCCCTGTGGGGAGAAGGGCCTGTTGTCTCTTACACTCGGATGAACATATAGAGCACATCAGAGGTGCAACAAATCCATCGCTGACCGCTAGGAACCGTTCAGAGGGTTTTTGAGCCCGCGAACAACACTTCTCCAGGTTTTTCCACACCTCACAGTTGATATGGCTCTGACACGTAGACACTTAGAGATGAACTGACGTCTCTATGGGAAGGCTGGCGGTGACTGAAGGCGTGAGTGTTGTGTCTTTAGAGTGGCTAATGTGAGTAAGGCTCAAGTGTGGTGTGGCAGTGTCAGGAAAGCTCCTGTGAAGAGTCCTCAAGCCCTCTCTCTTTTCCGTGTTGACACCTCTTAACCTCAGTCTATCATCTCTCGCACTCACACACTCCACATCTATTGACACTAGCTTCCCCTGCAGCTCTCTAAAGACCCGAGGAGAATCCACTACAGTGATTGTCCATGAGAGCAGAGGCCTGGGAGCCCACTGAGAAGAAAGGGCTACATATTGTGTTGACATACACAACAAAGGGATGGGATTAGACGTGCGATGTGGAACACTTACCGGACATTTACACGTATCAATAGACTCCTTTAGTGCACTCATGTCATCCATAGAGTGTAACATAACCTTTAACAAATCACATTGAGTGACAGGTCGTAATATCTACCAGCATGACAAAGACAAGCACAAGGACTACTCTTCATGTCTTGATTTTTATGATAAGTCATTTAAGAGTTTCAGCTTCCTGTTATATACAGCATTTTGATGATTTTTTCAATCAATCAGTCAATCAAACTTTATTTATAGAGCGCTTTTCATACAAAAAAATGCAACACAAAGCGCTTTCCTCATTCAAAATATACAATATAATATTGTTTTAAATTGTTTATAGCTGTGGCAAAAGTCCTAATATTGTTCTGAAACCAGGGTGGTTATATATTTTAATCCTATAGGCTACATGACCATAGAAAATCACTGTCAGCATTACTTCAAAACTGTATGTTAAGCGGACTATACATCTGCACTAGTGTTTCTTGGACCTTTCAGACAACGTGCATAAAGTTAAATTATTTTACAGTTTTTGCACAAACCAAAGACATGTCTCAGAAATGTCCCAAAGCAATTTAAATGAAATTTGCAATCTAATATTATAATATTGTTGTAGGAGTACACATTGACAGAATAGTTAACCATCCTGCATACAAATAGATCTGAATTGCAGTCATAGCTCTTGTGTGTGGGGTTTTCCTATCACCTATTGTGTTCTGTGTGTTGGTAAATTAGTGACTATAATTGAAGTTTTAATCGGGATCTGCCAGTGGCTGTCTACATATTTCTCATATAACTGGCACTTGTCCAATGTGGATCCATACACTTCAAAGCAGCATATAGGCTACAACCCCCGTAGGCATACAAATGGAAACACTAATTATTGTTTACATATAGGTGTATGGCAATAGAAAATATCGCTTTTACTGTAATGCTTTTTAGTATTCGTGTTCTGTCCATGCCAATTTATTATAGTGTTTTTCTTGAACGTGTCTATTCATCAGAGTTGCTCAAATTGACATCTCCTGACCTACTTTTTAAAATACCAAATGAATCACAACCTGCTCTCCCACACACCTTTTCACTCAAACAGCACTTTAGAAATTTCTCTACATATTTTTTCAGTTTTAATTATTTTGTTTAGTACAACAACAAGGGGTCAAGAGCCCATACGAGGATCTTGTCTCTGGCAATACAAAGTATAAGATCAGCGTATATGGGAACATCTTGGGACCAATTTGATCTCCAGAAAACCAAAGAGATGATACAAAATTAATATTCAGATAACAGCGATATTTTTCAGGTATTGTGTGTGTGTACGACCCAACCCACTATAGTCATGCAAAAAGGGTTAGTATTTAGTGAATGGCAGAGGCATAGGGGTCATGTACTCCTACTTTCTTTATGTTTATGGCCGGATGGGAGAGCGGATGAAGCCTCTCCTCTATACAGGCTCATAGATCAACCAATTACACAAATCTGTCAGCTGGTGTCTAAAGATGCTGAATCTTCACATGCATCAATTTGTAAATGAATCTCCTCCTCTTTGTCCCCTCACACCAGAGAGTGTACGGGGGTCTTTGTCCAACACTGTCACTGCAGCTAGTGTAAGTGGGGTCAGCAGCAATGGGTCAGCTCAGCTAGGGTCAGAGGTCATAGAGCAGTGGGTCTTGTTAAAATACCTTTTAGCTTCCTTCAGGGATATTATGTAATGGCTCGGGGAATAGGTTAGGTTGCAGGTTGACTGTTTTGTGGTGGCAAATGATATATGTGCAGTGCCTTTTGCCAGATGTATATTCATTACCCTGTTTTAAACCAGGAGGCAAAGGAAGTGCTGGGAGGTCACAAGAGGTCACTAAAAATCAGCTCCCGTTTATGCGCTTTCTTTGTTTGGCCTTATGGATGAACTCTGCAGGAAGTAATGCCTTTTGTACAAGTCCACCCTCTGCAAAAACATTCATTTGTTCTGCTATTAATTACAACCCTTATTTGTCTTTGTTGAGTTAGACACAAAAGGTGGACAGAGAAGCTAAAATGTGTACTAAAATAAATGCAAATTTTCTTTTAGGCTTCATTTTACTGGACAGTTGTAGCATGAAATGGGCAGAGAGAGGGTAGAGACATTCAGCAAACATTTGAGGCCAGTTATTAGTCTATATTAATTTGTTTAGATTTGGGGGAAAAAAATGTGAAAATTAAATTGTTACAAAAAACAAATACTTAAATGATCCTGCTTGAAAACATCTTAATTCTTAAATATATTTACAGTTAAAAATACAGTTTTCTCATCAAAAACACAGTAATTCCTACTTTGGCCAAGTCATAAAACAGATTTCTTGGCACATGGCATATTTTAGAGTTTGAGTATAGTCCAGAAATTATTATTTTATTATTAAATTGCGTCAGCATGGTGAGTTTTTGCATATTCTGTATTATTCTTTATCTTGACAATGACACAGCAAACATTTGGTTCTGTCTTAATGTTTTATTCAACTTAACCATTCTATAGTTTCCACAAACAGCATCTCTAAAAAATCTCTTAATTTTTGCAATTTTTCCCCATCAACAAAGTCTTTGATTAGTTTTGAGAAACCACATTCTGGTGGCCCGGGAAGCACATTCATGTGATCAGTTGTAATTAAGTATGGGCCAATTACTCATGAAGAGGATTTTTTTTTTTGGCGCAACACTATTGATAAAAAATATATATAAATGTTAAAGTTAATCAAGAAAAGCCGAATAAAATGTTTAAATAGGGTTACAGTAACAACTGAATCTGCTGTCAGCCCTGTTTGCAAATGACATTGTGAAAGCCAAATGATCTCAAAGGGAAAAATTTGAGTCGGGACTTGCTTTTGTCAAATCACCATAATTGAGAAAATGTAAAATAAATTTGTCAATGTATTGAAAACATTTGAATATCATTGCAAAAAGGAACAGGTCTTCTATCTTAATTTTTAATCAGGTGATAATAAGTGTATTCATTTTCATCAGCTTGATTCAATAGCAGGTGGAAAATGAGTTATGGCGTCCTATTTTTCCAAAGCGAATATGCACGACTCCCCTCCGCGGTAGAATTGATCAGCCTAGGTTCTTTCTCAGGCTTTTGTCCTCCCATCTCTCCCTCGCTCACACTACTGCACTGTAAAATTCACCCTTATTCCCCGCTCCAGCAAGCTAACTGTGTGCACTACCTTTTATCAGTCCAGAACTGTTAAATTAATAAATTGATATTGACGAGCTATCAGCCAGGGGGATAAATTATTTGGGTAGCAAGAGGCGAGGGTCACGTGACTTTTAATACCCACGATTCTGTAATTATTCCCCACGAGGAGGTACTGGTGCACCCCCCCCCCCCCACCCCCAACACACACAGTTACATGAAGAACTATAAATATCTGCACATACAGTGAATAGCAGGAGCCAAGGGAATACTGATGATCATTACAGCTATCATAACCGTCATCAGAGAGGATGTTAGCCGGCTGCAGATTGCATTTTATCATCACAATTTGCTCCAAGTGGAATCTCACCATATGCTGCCAATGTCACCTGATAGTGAATGCAAATGATGGTATTGAACTCTTACAGTACAGGATATAGTGGAGAGTACCTGCTAAAGTAAAGTGCGCCATGTGTACAAATGAAATATCTGTGCTCAGGATGGCCACAGAGGATGTTAGGGTGCCAATCATCGAAGTGCTCTTGTTGCCTTACGGCCATTGCTGACCTTTTGACCCTGGCCTTGGCCTAAAGGTCAAAGGTCACTGGCCAGGGTCAGTGGGGATCATGGCAAAACCCTGGCCACGGGATGCGTCGCCATAGTAACGCTCTGGAGGAGGAAGAAAGAAAGAAGATGGGGGTGTAGTTTGCATCCTGTAAACCTACACCAAAACAAGTGCACACAGATGCACGTCAGGCTGGTTACTGCACACGAGTGTCCTATTCACTATGGGTCAGCATCCAGTCAGTGACAGTCAGCTGGGATTTGCTCTGTGACATATTTAGTTTCTCTGTTTGAATGTACAGACGACAGGGCTATGGGGGAAAGAACCAGGAATAAGATCATAACCATAATACACAACACAAAAACAATTAACAGAACTTTATTTGAGCAGTGGGATCTATATTCAAATACTGTACAACTGTCTGCAGGACAGTGTAAAGCACTTCTGTAATTTTGTTATTAAAGTGTTGGGAGATATTGTGTTAAATGTTATCTGCTTTAATCTGGTTGACATGCTGAGTTCTGCTCATAACAAGTCTGTTAGACACAGAGAGCTGTTTCTTGTGCAGTTCCTTGGTTTTGATTAGCTCAAAATCAGACTTAAATAAACCATCTTCCCTAATTGCAGTAATCCATCTCACTTTTTGATCAGAAACCTTAAAATCAATACAATTATAGCCTCAGAATTGTTTGATGTATCCTCATGATTAAAGGGGATTTCTTTTCAGTTAAACCCTCTCCTCAGTTCATCAGAATAGAAATGTTACACTCAGTATGTAAAGATATTACACTTAAATTACACTTAAAACTGAAATACATGATTTTGGACCTCTCATTTAAACCACCTTTGCACATCAATGTGCTCTCGTACATAGCAGATGTTTAAGAGAGGGTAATACACGTGTTTTGGTTTGAGGTTTTTAAGATCAGCAGGGTTGCATGATCCTTTTCTGCTAATAAAATCAGCTCTTCAGGTTTTAAGACTTACATGCGATACTACTACTACGACGACGACTATTACTACTATGACTATGACTACTACTACTACTACTACTACTACTACTACTACTACTACTACTACTAATACTAATAATAATAATAATAATAATAATAAACTCAAATATTCAATCTGCCTTTGCCTTTTAGAGATCGATTGGTCATGTAAGATCTAAAAGAGCTCGGATACACGCATTTCCGACCCATTGTTCTATGTAATACATGGCAATTTAAGAGAAACAGTTACTCTCTTGTAGGCTCATTTTAAATAAAATATTTGAATCTCTCACACCTAAAGACCTCCACGTGTCTACACACCTAAAGAGTAGGGCTAGTTCTTCAGAACACCATTCTCACCATTCTCTTATATGCAGGCCTAAATACATTCTCACACATGTAACCTTCGCTAAACAAGTCAAATAGTAAATTAAGACTCAGCCTCGCTTTGGCAGCTGGACGTTGCGTCTCGCCTTGTATTCGCTTGGCCCTTGCGCCATCTAGCGGGGTGCCCACTACAGTCACTCTGGGTGGAGAAAGCGCAGAGTTCGGGGAAACGAAGGGGGGAAAGCCCCAGCAGAGCGCTTTGTCTCCGGGGGTCTGCGGTCGATGCCTCGTCCCACCATATGTCTGATCGCAGCTGCCAATCAACAGGTCAACGCGACCCCCGGGAGCGCGCGCTGGTAGGGAGAGATCAAACACAGGACCTCGGGGATGACAGATGCAGATGAAAAAAAAGGCAATAAAACATTGCTTCAAAGACGGCAACGGTGCACAGGGAGGCAAATTATTGTTAACAGTAATCTGCAGAATAGCACTCGCATTCTGATCGATTGACTATTATAGCGGCTTTGAAGCCGAGGTAACGCCGGGCTATTGTTCATGGAGGGACACAGGCAGCAAATAGCAGCTGCTTTTGGTCCAACTATAGCACTTCCTAAATACTGCTTAGTTCTATGCAATCAGGCTTTCTAATAACCAGTGCAATTTAAAGCCCGCCGTCTTCAGGCCTATTAGACAGACAGTTGGGCACGTCATGTGAAACATGACATGAAAAACATCAGTGAACTGCGTAAAATATATAAATTATTACATTTGTTCAGATTTATATAGCCTAGCCTAATATTGCCCTGCATTTCGTCTTGATTTTTAATTAGCTCGACTGTAATTTGCACTATGAGTCTATTGCCAAACAGGACAGACAAATTTGCCTCACCACTGTTTTTCCAGTTTAAGATTCTTAAAAAGATGAGTTATACACATACAGTTATGAATACACAACGTGTTTGTACAGTGCCTTTGTTTACTGAAATTGTGTAATCTTTATTTAACATAATGAGAGCAGTTTCACCTGAATATGCATAGCCTGTCAGTTCAATCAATTGGCCTCAAAGAATGTAGAATTTTAATAAGGTAAACAAAGCAACTTGGAAATTAAGAGTTGTATGTTTTTGTTGTTGTTGTTTGTTTGTTTGTTTTATTTATTTATTTATTGACAAATATGCCTCATCCTTATGAAATAGGCCTATATGAAACTGCTACAAATTAGTAATGGTGGTAGTAATCGTAGCCATAATATTTAATGGTCATCTGTGGGGTTCATCTTCTTAGCTCACTCTCTATGAATCATCAAATCTTTGTGCCTTAATCTACAGCCCCTCCATCTTTCTGCACATCGCATCAGATTAACATAATGACATGCACTTATCTACATATGCATGCACGCATCTATCTTGATAATACAAAGTTGACTTTTAATATTAACTCTTGCAAATGCAGCATAATATGAAACAGAGTAATTCATGTTATTCCTCTGCTTCAATTACAAAACTGCTGCTAATTACTTTGCAGGGAGTGCCAAATTAAGGTCATGTGTGGGTGTGTGTGGAGCAAACATATGCAACCAAATTAAAGCCTTAAAGCTGGTGAATGGAAGAGGATTTGATGCTGAGAGCAATTCATGGGAGTTAAGCAAATTAGCTCCCCAATTAGCTGTAGACATTGAAGATTTAGAAAACAAAAATGAATTACATGGATTTGTCATTGTTTCAGTCGACAGCGATGAGAGATGAGTGACGCTTTATCCCACAGACTCACTGTTTGTCTATTTACAATCCATTTCCTGTCAAATAAAGACTTATTCAGATATTCAATCATTTGTGAATAAAAAGCCCACATTGAGCCAAGACAAACAAACTTCAAAAAAGTCAATGTCTGAGCTAATCCTCTTTGCTGGAGCACTGTGGATGTAAATGCCAACCTTTACAAGTCAGAGAGGAATTTCACTATTGACATGAGACTGGACCAGGTGTAGGCACTTCATTTTTGCTTATTTATATGGTAATATTTTCTGGCCAAAGACAATAACCTATTTTCTACTTTTTCTATTTAGATTTAAAACACACACACACACACAAAGACATGGCCAACTGCCTGCTATTTGTTGAAACTGTTATTTGTAGTTGTACATGTTTAAAAATGGAGGACAAGCCATAAATGTAACTTTTTGTCAAATTTAAGCAAAGTTTGAGTCAATAATGATTGTTTTGGAAATAATCAAATCCTTTGGTATAAAATAAACCAAACCAAGTCTTCCATCATGCTATTAAATGCAAACATGAGTGCCAATCCAACTGAAGATTTATTACAATTTAGTGTTGTGTCTCAGGATACCTACCTGATGATTAAAATGTTACTTGATCTCAAACAATTAGAGTAAATAAATTATGATCTTATAACCTATAAATCTATAGAAAAAAATTGTGTGTTTCAGCTTTTTCATACCACATCCTCCTGGTTTCTATTTGAAAATTAAAAATATATATTATAGAGTTTATATGCAGTAATAGGAGGTGAAAGCTTCATTTGTCTTTACCTTCCATGTGATTGTGGAGGCCTGAAATGCCAAAATGTTCAATTATATTTATTGGCTAACCAGGTGAAGTCTATGATATTCTCAAATCACTCTGCATATTATAGGTAGATATGAAAAGCCAAGAGTTATTCAGAATGTCCCTCAAATACAATTACAAAATTGTTAAAACATCTGGCACACTAACGTACTTTCAGGAGTTGCAAGATAGATTTAATGATAGATGTGTGTACGTCAGTAGATCTCAATAAGTATAATGGTAATATACTGAGAGAAGAAATAGAATGTTACTGAAAAGACCATATCACACATTATATTGCAATTTTTTCTTTCTTTTTTTCTTCATTTTTGAGCAGGCATTGTGTGTGTGTTTTGTATTTTTTGTACTAGCAACAAAAACAAAAAACTCCTGTCCAGAACTCCACACGCATCACTTTTGCCCATCCTATAGTTTCATTTTGATTTTTATTGACCATAGCGCAAATGAGGAACATAAGAGCTGATGACAGAGCCATTCCATATTGCATAATTTGGTTCATGTAAAATTTCCTCAAATGCATTTATTGATTTAGATTTGTAGCTACTGCTATAACACTAGACAACAAAATGCACTCATAACTTACTCATTAACCCTGAAGAAAGCAGTTCCTCATGTTATTCATCATGTTTATAAACACATTGAAACTCATGTGTATCTTAACCCCCATGACCCCTTTCCTTTCCTCCTTCATCTCCTGGCCTCCCATAGTGCCCCTCTTTCTGCAGCAGCGGCCGTGGATTACACTCTGTGATAAGCTTCCTGTTGCTTCCAACTGTCCAGATTATCTCACCCCATATCCTACGAATTGGATTTCATCAAAGCTTTATTTAGGAGATTTTTTTTCTTATCCAAAATAATTAGCATTTAAGTGCTTTTGTCCATAGAGGCTCATTTTTAGCACTTCACTTAAGAGTCACAAACAACAAATCAGGAAGCTTAAATCTGTAACGATTTAATGACATGGTAAGTAAAGTTACATTTCGTACATCATTGAAAAAGTGCTTAAGCTTCATTAAGTTACTGAAGACAATTCACCACACACCATAAATTACAAACTGGATTGTACCGTGAAGTTAATTTGATATCGTCCCAGTGTTTTTTCAATCACCTAATTATAAAATCATTACCAAATGAGACACACTGCAGCAGACTTTTATTTCTGCTGAAAATAAATCATTAAAAAAGAATGAAATTTATGATGTAAAAGTGTGGAAGAGTGAGTACACCCCCACTTGAGGCTGCAAATGTGACCAGGGCCAGCACAGCCTGGTGGCCAAGCAGGTCAGAGTGGGACTTCGTGGACAGCACCAATAGACTGGTTTGTGTGGTCAAAACAGAGGATTGTAGGGGGCGCTTAGAGGCACCTGTCGGGCCAGCCTCCTCACCCTTCGCCTGGCCTGCCTGCAATGATAGCCTCCCTTAGAGAATTCGTAGTAGTTTGACGGATGGATCGCCCAGAAGTGACCTTTGCCATTGTCACTGCGGCCAGCTTTGATGAAACACTCATTCAGGGACAAGTTGTGACGCACGCTGTTCTTTCAGTTTTTATCCTGTGGAAAATAGTACACAAATGGTAAGAATTACAATTGCTGGGTTTCAGATGACATCACAATCACAATATTTAACACAGATGGGAGCAGCAAAAAATATTGTTAACTAATACAGATTTTTGTTGTAATTCAGGGAGTTCTTAAGTCTAGGCCAGTAATAGGAATGATCAGGTTAAACTTTTATGTATTTACCTTTCGGATATTTCATGGCAAAATACAGTGTAATCAATAGGGAAATCTGGCTCGTGCCTCCAATTTGGGAGAATCACATCATCCCATTAATCTGAAAACCACCAATGTGGACAAATGTAAAAAAAAAAAAAAAAATAGAACATATTTGCAGGCTCTGGACCTAGACTTAAATTTGAAGATGTTCTGGATTTGTAAATGTCTTTCACTGTGCGACTAAAAGATTCAGTTAAGTTGATATCTATTCATGGGTTTTCTGTTACATCCAACATTTTCCCTATTCAAAATCTAGACCTGTAATATGTCCCAATTTTTACCTTTTGGAAATCCATACACAATACAATGAAATTTAATAACTTTATTGTCTTCCGAAGTTGAATTTAATCTTTGGCAACACATAAAAACAACACAAGACCAATGTAAATAACACCAACAAAGACACTGGGACATTGTCAACAACAGTGACGTGTCCACTTGCAGACTTGCAGAATTTTTTAGTACATTCACCAATCCATCTATAATAAATGTTTGACACTGCACCCTCAGTTACCTTTTCAGAGTGTCAAACCTGATCACGAATAATCCACGATTCTGTTTTGTACCTGGTGAAGGAAGTGGCAGTTTGCTACCCTAGTTACCCTGGCAACCGGATTAACCTTATTTGGTTCAATTCGCAAACAAGATCATCCAATTTCCTTACAAGAACCCAATTCTCTTACTGCTAGGCAAATAACCTTTACATAATGAGTAGATTTTAATTAATCAAGTTTGACATATTTGGTGTTCTGCTGTCATTAATTTTAATTTTTTTTAAATTTAAAGACCTACCTTGCTTTTGAAGTAGGGGTAATGGTCCATGATCCACTGGTAGATATCACATAGAAGGAGTTTCTTTTGTTCGGATGCCAGAATTGCCTTTGATATGAGTGCAATATAGGATTGATTAGGCTTTTCTTCAGATTTATTCTGTGAGTAACTTGAGATGGTTGTGGTCAGCTCCTCCTCCTTCTCTTCTTTGGCGTTTCTTTATATGGCACCCAAATTAGAACACTGAATTGTCTCATTCTGTGCACTTGTCCCCACCTCTTTGTATTTGGGGTCCTGATGAGTTGACAGGTTGTTTGATGTTGCTTGTTCTATGGTGGGATGTCTTGATGGTCCTACTTCAGACCGTCTGACTCCTTTATTGTAGAGAATATAGTCAGTGGTGAAGCTCAGTCCATGTCTTTCTCTGCTATCGGGTTTCATTTCCAGATCACAATTTTTAACACAATTTTTAACACAGACAATGAGAAAAAGTAATATCTCAGAATTTTGTTGTGATTACTGTTTTGTATTTCAATTCAGTTGACAAGATCAGAGCTAATGATGAGCCTCTCAGCTGTTGTTAACCCTGATGCGCTCAACACGAACACAATCTCAATGGGTGGAAATTACGTCAATTTATTGGACTGAAACTTTGAAGCTTGCAAATCATCAACTTCTCTAAATGTCAGCTTTTTGATCTTCAATTCAGGATAGGTGTTGCACTTGCCTCCTTATATATGAGTGTGCAGCTATCCCTCACAGAAGGAGGCCATGAAGGCACAGTGGTGGTCCAGGTAGGGGGTCTGAAATCAGGCTGATTGTTTTTGTTAAATCTTTGTAATTACAAGAGATTAACTCAAGATTTAAGAAGACAGTGTGTTCAAAGAGTGGGCTAGAGCCAGCAAAGGCCTGTAGATGCTACTATCATTGTTTTCTCCAACCATTCTTGTTAGCACTGAGCAGTAATTAATCATGTTAACAGTCTAGAGAAAAAAGGCATGCATTTTATTTATATTTTCAGTATACACAATAATATACATTTTGTTGTAGGCTGGATATAACTACTTTATCCAATAGATAGTTGGTGTTGCTGTTGTTGTTTGAGCGGTTTGTTTATTTATTATGTAACCTGTAGCTTTTCATTTGGATCTTAAAAGATTCATTGCTCTCAGACCCTCTGCTCTAAGACTCATATGAAGCCATTTTGGTAGGACAGAATGTGTCATGATAACTCTTCTGTTTCACCCTTAGACACAAAAGGTGCATTACAAAATAAGAAAGACATTAAAATCACAATACAAACAAATCAGAACATAAATGATCGTGGCCATACTGGCTTGTCAAAGCCTGATCCCGTCAGATCTCAGAAGCTAAGCAGGGCCGGGCCTGGTTAGTACTTGCATGGGACCAGCGGGTCTGGAGTGAATGAATAATGCTCTGTAAAGCGTCTTTGAGTGTCCAGAAAAGCGCTATATAAAACTGATGCATTATTATTGATGCATCATGATCATTATAAAATTAATATCAATCAGAATCAGAATCAGAATCAGAATTACTTTTATTCATCCCCGAGGGGAAATTTTCTTTGTTACAGATGCAACCGACCAAGAGCATGCATATCAAACAAGTTACAAAATAAGCTAAATACAATAAGATAAAAGATAAAATAGCTCTCTCTGGGAAATTATTTACATCATTGACATCTATTGACTATATACATGTGTGAGCAGGGAATAGGATGAAAAAAATTGAGTAGTTTGTGAGTTAAAGTGCAGCGTTCAACAGTTTGATGGCGACAGGCAGGAAAGATTTCCTGTGTCTCTCAGTGGAGCAGCGCGGCAGCCGCAGTCTATGGCTGAAAGAGCTCCTCTGATTGTCCAGCACCTTGTGGAGGTGGTGGTATGGAGAGTCCAGGATACTCCAGATTTTGTCCAGCATTCTCCTGTCCAACACCACCGCCAGAGAGTCCAGCTCCTCCCCCACAACATGTCCAGCCTTCCTAATGATCTTCTCGAGTCTATTAGTGTCCCTCACGCGCAGACTGCTGCCCCAGCAGACTACAGCGTACATGATGGCACTGGCCACCATAGACTCGTAGAGAACATCCTGAGCATCGTCCTGCAGATGTCAAAGGACCTCAGCCTCCTCAGGAAATAGAGGCGGCTCTGGCCCTTCTTGTAAACCGCGTCCACGTTCCTGCTCCAGTCCAGTTTATTGTCCAAGTACACCCCCAGGTACTTGTACTCCTCCACCACGTCCACACTGACCCCCGGATGGAGATGGGGGTCACAGCAGCTTTGGTCCTCCTAAGGTCCACCACCAGTTCCTTTGTCTTCATCACGTTGAGCTGGAGGTGGTTCTCCTCACTCCAAGTGACAAAGTTGTCCACTACAGTCCTGTACTCCTCCTCGTCACCACCGCTGATGCATCCCACCACTGCAGAGTCGTCAGAAAACTTCTGAAGGTGGCAAGACTGGCTGCAGTAGTTGAAGTCTGTGGTGTAGAGGGTGAAGAGGAAGGGAGACAGGACTGTCCCCTGTGGAGCCCCGGTGTTGCTGACCACTCTGTCCGACACACAGCTCTGCAAACGCACATACTGTGGTCTTCCAGTGAGGTAATCCACAATCCAGGACACCAAGGAGGCATCCACCTGCATCACTGCCAGCTTCTCAGCCAGCAGAGCCGGCCTGATGGTGTTGAACGCACTGGAGAAGTCAAAAACATGATCCTCACAGTGGCGGCCGGCTTGTCCAGGTGGGAGTAGACTCTGTGGAGTAGGGTCAGGATGGCGTCATCTACTCCAAGGTGGGGCTGGTAGGCAAACTGGAGAGGGTCACAAACTGGAGAGGATCAAGAGAAGAGTATGGAATAAAAACCTTTCAGTTATATGCACAGCTAAACATAACTGTTTTAAGCCTGGATTTAAACATTGTCAAAGTAGAGGCCTGTCACAATTTCAGGAAGACTGTTCCAGATTTTAGCTGCATGAAACTGACTCATGTTTAGGTCTGACTCTGGGCACCAGCAGGAGGCCGGTCTCTGAGGTGAGATGGTTCATATGGCACTAACATGTCAGAGATGTACTTTGGTGATAAGCCATGGAGACTTGTACAAAAGCAGAGCTGCTTTAAAGTCTGTTCTCTTTGGTTTCTTTGGTTTTGCCTTCCATGCTTCCTCTTTCATTCTGCCCCAGACATGCTCAATGATGTTCATGTCTGGTGACTGGGCTGGACAGTCCTGGAGCACCTTGATCTTCTTCGCCTTGAGGAACTTTGATGTAGAGATAGAAGTATGCGATGGAGCACCATCCTGCTGCAAAATTTGACCCCTTTTATGGTTGGGAATGTAAGAGGTGCTAATACTTCTTGATAATTTAGGCTATTGATATTGCCTTCCACCCTGCAAATGTCTCGCACCCCCCCATACTGGATGTAACCCCAGACCATGATTTTTCCGCCACCAAACTTAACTGTTTTCTGGGTGAATCTTGGATCCATGCGGGCTCCAGTAGGTCTCCTGCAATATTTGCGGCGGCTGTGATGTAATTCAACCGAGGATTCATCTGAGAAATCCACCTTCTGCCACTTTTCCAGTGTCCATCCTTTTAGCAGGCTGTGGGCCTTGGCAAATGCCACATGGTTTTTTAATTGCCTTTTGTTTAGTGCTGGTTTCTGTGCACTGATTCGACCTTGGAAGCCATTTCGAGACAGAATTCTACAAACTGTTCTGGTTGACACAGGGACTTGAGGTGACCAGGTCTGGTGGAGCTCTGCTGCAGTGGAAAAGGGGCTGGCCTTGGATTTTCCAATCAACAAACGGTCCTCCCGTGTAGTTGTCTTGCGGGGTCTGCCGGACCTGGGCTTGTCAAAAACATCTCCAGTCTTTTCATATCTTTTTCTTATTCTTTGTACTTGACGCTGAGACACATTGAAGGTAAAATGAGTATTAGCAGAAATTAAATGTCAAATGCAACAAGAACTGATTCTTACTTTATGGAACTGCACTTCTTTTTTTCTTTTTTTTTTTACGGTTTACTGTTTTTTTAATGTTTTGTTTTGGTCTGCCTTTGTTTTAAATGAACAAACCAATTAATTCATATTTGAATAATTAAAGCACACAACACACATTCTTCCTTTTTAAAGTCATGTTGTTGCTTGCAACACCCAGACTTCCTTGGAAATCATCTGACTTTTTTTTTCAAAACATGGAACAAGTAAAATACGCATGCATACACATACACATGCATTAACCATCATTATGCATATCAGTAGAATTTTGTTATTATTATTCTTATTGTTGTTGTTCTTTTTGTTGTTATATTTTACACATTTTACAATTCATAAAATTAAATGCAAATGCCATGTAAAAGGTAGCCCATACGATAAATGGCCCCTAACCCAGGAAGAATAGCAGCAGGTTGCTGCAGCTAACAGGGTTCCTATATAAAACTTTTTTTTTTTTAATCTTACTTTTTTAAAGTTTTTTTTTTTATTACATGTGTGCATTTTTTAGTCTTTACCTGCAAAAGTTACGGAATCATGCACATGATTCCACATTTCTGTATAGCAATGAGGGTGAAAATAAGTGAAAGTCAATGGGACCTAAAAAGGGATTATGTAAGATTTTATCTTCACTCATTGTCATTGCCATACATGGGGAAAGATATTGTGGGAGGCGTTGCAGTGAATGAGGTTCAGTTTAGGTGTCAGCTAGTTTGAACGCTGGTGTTACAACAAGATGAAGAATACAGAAAAGTAGTTCTATCTATTGCTATGTCCAAACTTTCCAGGTTCGCCCAAAACACGTTTAGCTTTACAGACCTATGATAACATACTGGTAGGCTTAATTCTGTTACTACTTTTCTGTAGACTAATCACTGATATTATATTATATTATCTCCAATTGTTACAGATCTTAATTGTCTTCAGTAGAGAACAGATGGAAAAGCAGAACTGGAATCTCACAGCATCTGCGTGATTCTTATTTAAGTTCCATTTTTTTTAAATCTTTTGATGAATTTGCATCAAGCAAGTTGTGTTTTTGTCCATGTTGATGCACATCCAACTTAACGCAATTAAAGACAACACCGCTGTTTACTTAAATAGGCTACACATGAATTTTTAGACACAACCTGGAGACAAAGCACACGCTCCTCATCCTACGGCTGGACACAAACTACGAACTGGAATAAAGTGCTCGGATGGGATCTCAGCGGACCATGCGATCCCGTCCACTTGGCTCTCAATGTTTCGCTTGTACGTTCAAATGAAGCGAGATTTTAAGTTACCATTCAACATGCCCCCCTATTATCAAGGAAAATCACAGTGGATTTAGAGACGCTTTGACGTGTAGTTTTATTGATATGGGCTGAGGCCTATTTGGGTTTTTAGACCTGCCTCTGAGTGTTTTTAAAAAGTTATACTGCAACTTTAAATGGTCATGACACCGCCCATTTTCTGTGCATCGCTTCGGGCTCTGTGAAAAGGCGAGTTGTGATTGGTGAAAGAGAGCTGTCCATAAAGACTCCCTCTTCCGCTCATTGGAGAAAGACGAGCCTCTGCCCGGCTCTCGCGGTACTGATGCACGAAGATGGCGGCCGAACTGGTGGAAGCGATGGCAAGTACAGCTCTGCTTGCTTTGATTTGACTAAACATGGGCTCTCCGGGAGTATTTTTACGCTCCTGTGTTGTAGAGAGAGCAGGGTGTCCACTTTAATCTTTGCAAAAAGAGTCCACTTTCACTTGCCTATCTTGAAGCCGAAACAAATTAGCTCGTGTGGCTAACATTAGCTTGCTTGAGAATGTTACCTCGCAAAAGTGCGCTGGTTTCGATGGCATTCCGGCGGCACAGGAGGGACACAACAAAATAGTGAAAGTTTAGAAAACACGAGTTGTTTCAGTAACGAGCCTTGCTGCTGTTTACTAATGCTGTATTGCCAAACAATGTGGCGACAGTGAGGTGCACCTGTCAAAATGCACACTAGATTTGATCGAGTAGCTTGTCAGTTACAATGATTAGAATGGTCTTTTATTTATTATTGCTTACCATAATTTAAAAAAAACTGGTACCCTTAACTTGGCACTCTTAATGGAGCAAATATTGATCCGTTTCTTTACTAAAAACTGAAAGATACATAAAATGGAGATCTAAACAAATGCACATAAAGACTTCATAACAGACTGTAACAATGTAGTGTGTTGTCAACATTCAGGTTCTTAATGAGTATTTGGTTGTAGTTATAGATTGATAGATTAGATCTGCAACATAAAAGTAAACAAGGTTACCCATTCATTTCACTGTACTTTTCACTCTATGCTAATCCAATGGTGACACTGTCCTCCTTTTGACTCTTATTCTTTTCTTTAGAACATGGTGAAGAGTTTTCGGGTCTCAGACCTGCAGACACTGCTCTCCTCAATGGGGCGCAGTAAAAGCGGTCTGAAGCAGGACTTGGTGGGGCGAGCGCTGAAGTTGGTACAGACTGAGTACAGTCCGGAGCTCCTCAAGAACGTGAGGCAGCTGTATGAGTCACGATTCCCCAAATCGTCCGGGTGGCTGGCAGCACGGCGTCCTGAGGGTGTTCCAGTTGCCTATTCTTCTCTCAACTCCTCCAGCAATCTCACCTCTCAGAGTGCAGACTACCTCAATGGCATCTCCAAACCCTTGCCCACACCTGCGGCAGAAGTAAAGCTTGTGCCACTGCCCTTTTATCACACTTTGGACACATTACTACCACCAACAGAGCTGAGTGAGTAAAAATGGTTGTGCTTTGTTTGCTATTCCACTACTGAAAAATTATTACTTTGTTAATCACTGTTTAATATGTTATATTTTATATGTTATGTCTTTTGATAGTTGCCCATAATAATGAAAAACTGCAGGACAGTCCACACATATTTGAGTTAACGCCCAAACAAGCTGACCAGATTAGAAATGCCAGGTATGGAAATTCCATATATTTCTTTTCGTTTTTTTGACAGTAGCCTTGGTAAAAAAAAAAAATTTTTTTCCTTCTGCAGTGAAATTCGTCCTGGAATTGGATCGATTCAAGTTGTTCTAAGGTAATTTATTTTGAGTGATTCCAGGAATAACTTCTAATGGGGAAATTACCAGAAAAGATAGACCTAAATTCTTAGTCTTTGTATGCAGACTGAAAGTTGGCCTACATTCTTAACATTGTGCTCAGTGTTTGTATTTTTTCTGTTATAGAATCTGCTACACAGACTCCATTGGTGTTCAAGAGGACCAATACCCCCCGAACATTGCAGTCAAAGTGAATCAGTCCTATTGTCATGTGCCGGTAAGATATTTCTATTTGAAGCATTTTATTTACAGTTGTAACAAAAGTTTCTAATCTCAATATTTTTATGAATGATCTAGATTCTAGAATAATAGATTTTTTTTCCAGGGTTATTATCCATCAAATAAACCTGGAGTGGAGCCTCGTCGGCCGTGTCGCCCTGTAAATATCACTCCTTGGTTGCACCTCTCCAGTGTACCCAACAGAATTACCGTCACCTGGGGAAACTTTGGCAAGGTCAGAGTCTAACACAGAATCCCACTTATCCTCCTTAGCTTTGTGCCATTGGGCTGACTGGGCATGTGGAGAAGTCAGTTGTCTTTTGATGTTTAACTAATTCTTAAAGAATATTACGTAAAACCTGATGTGGACTACATTTTTAAAGATTATTACACAGATGTCACAAACAAATGCTACTAACAAGCTAAAATGTGTGTGTGAAGCTTGGTTAAATCACTCCTGTTTGACAGGAGTCTGACAATTTATTTGCTGAGTTATTCAAAGTTATTTATGGATGAATTTGTGTACCTTTATGTTGTGATTCTGTACAAACTGTAGCATGTAGCTATATGCCAACACTACTGTGTTGTTACCAGAAAACCATGTTTGTGCATAAAATTAATTGATTTACAAGACCCTAAGACGATGTTCCCCTGTCTGTTTTTCAGCGATACTCTGTGGCTGTGTATTTGGTAAGAGTCTTCACTGCAGCAGACCTCTTCAACCAACTCAAAATCTGCTCTGTTGAAAGTGCAGAACGCTGCCGTGAGCGCAGTAAGTGGAATGTAGTAAAGATGCTTTAACTTAAAGAAGATTTGCAATTGTGTAATTCTTTTGTCATTTTCATCCAAGTTCAAGATAAATTAAGGTTTGATCCAGAGAGTGAAATTGCTACCACAGGTCTCCGCGTTTCACTTATCTGCCCAGTAAGTTGTAATGTTAAACCTGATCTTTCTGGTTTTGTTTGTATGTTGTAAAGTTAACATTGCTTTTATTTTACAGTTGGTGAAGATGCGTCTTGGTGTGCCATGTCGAGTTCTAACCTGTGCTCATCTTCAGTGTTTTGATGCCGTTTTCTTCCTGCAGATGAATGAGAAAAAACCCACCTGGACATGTCCAGTGTGTGACAAACCTGCTCCTTATGAGTTGCTTACTATTGATGGGTAAATTTATTATATTTGTGAATCCACTAGAAAAATGGGGAATTGTATTATTTTGCCTTGGGAATTACTTGGTTATTCTTGGTTTACATGTAAACACACCAAACCCAAAATGTTTTGTGTAAATAATTTGCCTTTAAAAAAAAAAAATATATATATATATATATATTTTTCTATATTTTGTGACTTAACATTTTTATCCATTTTAGGCTGCTATCTGAGATTCTAAAAGAGACGAGTGAAGATATTGAGGAAATTGAGTATTTAACTGATGGCTCTTGGCGACCAATAAGAGATGAGAAGGAGAGGGAACGAGAACGAGAACGCAGCAACACACCCGAGTATCCTGTCGTTGATATATGTAGGCACCAATCTGATAATTATCTTTCCCATCAATCCTTAGCCACTGTTCTTATACTCGTTTTCTGTGTGTCTAGGCATTCCTGAGGCTAACGGGCACTCTCCAGCTCACAGCAGCACAAGTCTGACGGGCAAGTCCAGCAGTGGTTCAGTGGGAGGGGCAGGTGTTGCAGGAGCAGCTGTCCCACCAGGAGGAGGTGCAGTGGTAGATCTAACTCTGGACTCCTCCTCAGAGGAGGAGGGGGGAGGGGCTGGCGGGGACAGTGAGGACACAGAGGACAGCGCTGACAGTCCAGCCCCAAAGAGGGGTCGCTATAACTACGACAAAGACCTGGTCACCGCGTACTGACCTGCTCACGAGTGCCCTCAAAGACTGACCCGCTTACAGAGACGGGGCGACAGGACAGGATCACAGCAATCCACTAGATGCAAATATGCCCTCCCTTTTGACACTTCATCAGAGTTTTTTGGGTAACTCTGATTTCTTTCCAGACAGCCAATCATGCACTGTATGGTGTGAGTAGGATACTTATTTGTACTGTACACCACTCATCTCTTAAGTGATTTCAGCGTTCCCTTACAGTGAATATGTGTAATGTCCAAGGAGACTGAATGGATCAAGCACCCTCCTCCCCAGACTCCTCCGGTTTGACCACATCACTCCCTGTATTTGGATGGACAGGTTAATTTAGCTGTGGGCATGGTTTTATTGTCACATTTGTGATGGACAGGCATAAAAACAAAGGGTTATTTCAGCTATGTGCATTTGAAGAGCATATTTAAAACCATCGGCAAAATGTCTGAAAGAATAATTTTCTGTTGTTTTTTTTTTTTTTCAGGAAATTAGTTAATAGCTTGAAAGAGATTTTAAGGAACCTGTACGGTGAGAGGACAAGAAATGCTTTCCACTTTTATTTTGTCCTTTTCAGAAGAAAAACCTACCTCAGTCATAAAAAAAATATATTAGACTGACCAGGGAGATACTTAGAAATGTGATCTGAAGAATTGTTGAGTCTCTTTCAATTGTACACTGGACAATTATTTTATCATTTGATGGTTTTAATGCAGCTTGGTGCCCTCAAGATATAGCTTCATCCAATATTTTGGTTTGATAAAGTCAAAATGCATGCAACTCTTCAAAATTACTGTATGGCAGCCATGCCAAAGCTGTCTGTATTTGAAAAGTGGCTGAAATGGTTGTAGTGTTGGTGCCTTGGTTTCTTTTGTAGGGACTAGAGTTTTCGCTTTGAAGCTGGCTGTGCTGGCGAGCAGTTTTGAAACCCAGTTTTGTAAGTTATGACGTCGATAGGCTTTTTTTCTTGATGAGAAAAATAACTTGCTTTTAGGTTCCCAATCTCCTTGCTTGTAGTCAGTTGAGTTTTCATTATGGCTGTTTAGGTTAAGTCTAATTCAACAGAAGCTTGTTCAGTGTCAGGGAGCAGTAAACTTGTTTGTTTTCGGTATTGCAGGTCTGGACTCGAGGCTGTGTATGTTGAGTAGTTGCTTTTTTATGACGACATGAAGCACTACGCTCTGTTTCACTGTGTTGGTTTTAGCAAGTCTGATTTCATGAAAGATATTGAAGACTTGATACATACACAACCCCAGTTTGTCTTAAGTTGTCGGGTTGACCTCTCTTGAGACAAGTGGTGGCCCCTATAGGTCCATGCTTTCAAAGTAGAAACTGTTAATTATGTTTGCTGCAGACATGGATCCATGCTGAATATTGACTACGAGGACTCACTCACACTAGCACAAGTATTTTCAGTAGGCCATGCAGTGCCAGAAGTAATGTCTGGGTGTGCTGCTCTCCGAATAGTCTGTTTTGATTGGACATGTGTTATTAGAGCTCTTTAAAAATTCTATCTACTTCTTCATCCCAAATTTCCACTTCTTTCTATCCATCTTTGCATGTTTTGAAAATGTGAAAATCTAAATTGTTTTTTCCTCATGAACGCAGTTTCAAGATCCCTTCAGTGTCACACAGGCTTGATGATTGAAAAACAAGGCCATGAGAAATCTGGTCTTCCATTTTTGCTCATCACTGTTGAAAAAATAAAATCAATATAGTAATGAAATATATTCACTACTCTTCAGAGCTTTGATTGATGGCACTTTGCCTATAATACATCAGTCTCCATCTAAAATAACTGATCTATTTGAAATGCAATTGTGGAAAAAATACACTTCCCATTTGTGGAATATTTGTATCTGTAAGTAACTGTAAAGAACAGCACCAACAGTAAAGTGTCCCAAGTTGTAGATGGTCACTATTTGTACTTAAAATTATTTTTGTCTTTTGTTAATGAAAGGCTGCTTCTGTGGACTTGAGCTTTGCCATACTGCATTCTTTGGTTACAAGAGCTAAATCTGGTATTTTTGGGGACATATTTAATATTACATACAGTAGCATGGGCAGAGGCTTATAATCCATGATGTAAATGTTTTGTTTGTGTTTTATATGTTCATATTATGACAATAAAATTTAAATAATATTTTATAAAGTGTTCATTTGCCTTTAGTTGTTCGCTAGACAAATGGACAATAAAAACCTCATGAAGACACCAGCACATAGCCAATACCACAAGAGAGAAGGGGAAAAGGGAGGACTGGTGAAACTGATCATTTCCTAGATCCACAGCTCACCTCTGGAGAGATTTTAATGCCTGTTGAGGGTTACGTGTAAAATCTAAAATGCTCATCTAATGGCTGTTATTAATGTGTGAAATAATTAAAAGTCTCTTCTTAACTTGTCTAACATGGTTTTAATGTTTTGATTTATTAAATGTGTTTTGTGTAAAATGGAGATGACATGCGTAGGCCTATTGTGATTTTGATTTTATGATTGATCCATTAAACTGATAGATAGATAGATAGATAGATAGATAGTTACACATACACACACTGCCTATTCATAATAGTACACGTTTTTGTACATTACTTCTCACATACATAAGCTACAAGCAAATGTAAAGTCAAGAGGACACATTTTTAATTTTATTTTAATATCATGGACTTGCATTGGTCCCAGTGGTGCAGTCAGCCTCTCCGCAAAAGCGTCATGTTGCCACTGGGTGTCAGTAATACCGCTCTCGATTCATTTTGCCCTACTCTACCTAAGGTTAGCTGTGAGAAAATCTTTGACTTTTTGAAGAAATCCATTGGGTAGCACTCAGTCGATACCATATGTATTATTTAATCAGAATAATCAGACTGTTTAACTTTTAACCCTAATCTCGCGTTATGTGGATGTCACAGGCACTTATGATGCTGCACTGCTGCTTCCTGTATTGAGGCTCCACTCAGCCCCACACCCCGCATAGTCTATACGGAGGAGAGTGCTCTTGGGCTCTGCTCTTTTCGACAAGGAAACCAGACCACTTATTTGTCCGGAATAGAAGACTCTTGTCCAGTCAAATTGGGAAAGGCAAGGATTATAAACGCAAGAAGACGGAGTGAGACGCTATATAAAGGACTGGAGCTAGCTAGTGTATGCTAAAGTGGCTAATGACTTGTAGCAGCAGGTAGATTGCCTCATAGACCACGCAAAATATATGTGTTGTTTGCTGCTGTTTTAGGTAAACCGGGAAATAGTTAATCTTACACAGAGTACCACGGCATGATCTAAATTTAAAAAAAAAACAGTGGACTGACATGCTCCCGAAAGTATACTTTTTTGCTAACGTGTGCTAGCCAAGTTACTAGCAGAAGAGCGATTCCTGTTGCTTTTTCAGATTTTTTTAACAGGGACACGATCACATCCCCTGCTGCCTTGTATTGTGTATTTATGTTAGAAGGCTTGTCTGAGAAAGTGCTTGAACACATCTGAATATGGCTCCTAAACGAAGACCCGTTCCCCTAACCATAACGCCTATTGGGGAGGGACAGACCACTTCTATTACCTGTGATGCTGCATCTGAGTAAGTCCAGTATACTTCACATTATTTGTACTGATTGAAGGGCTGATTATGGTCATTTCTGTAGATGTTGGTGACTGCTAGAACACACTGACCACAGGCTGAGATTTGAGATGCTCATTGGAGTTTAACACTGGTGTATTTTCATTGCAGAGCAAATCTCGAGGCCTTACAAAAGAAACTGGGCGAGTTGGACTTGGATGAACAACAGAAAAAACGCCTAGAAGCCTTTCTCACCCAGAAAGCCCAGGTTGGCGAGCTGAAAGATGAGGATTTTGACCCTATATGTGAGCTGGGCGCGGGTAATGGAGGAGTGGTTAACAAAGTCCGCCACAAACCCTCAAGTCTAGTCATGGCTAGAAAGGTAAATTTTTACACACATGGTGATAACATTAACAAGATTTCTAATGCATTGTAAAAGGGGACATATTATGTAAAGTCAACTTTTATGGGCTTTTAACTATGTTATGATTATACCTCATCATGAGCTTTCCCAGAGTTGTATTAGTTGTAGTTAATTATTAAATGCATGTTTGTGTAATCCTGTATTGTCCTGCATTTAATGCTTAAATCTTCTGTTTTCACCTACCCACTGTGCAACTTGCAGTCATTTAAAACATTCTGACTCCAGATCATAAAATAATAGGCCATGTAGTAATTCCCAAATGAGAAAAATGATGATATAATGATCTATGTATGTTGAAGTTTAGTACCATATTTTCCGGGCTATAGAGCACACCGGTATAAGCCGCATCCACTCTATTTTTTAAAAAAAAATAAGAAAAAAGTTATACAAGCCGCACCTGGGTTATAAGCCGCTGATATCTGTTGAAAAATGAGATATTTACTGCATATACAGAACGATTTTGTACTGTAAATGTACATTTATGTACCTGAACAGATTCTTTCCGAACAGTGACTTTTAACATGGCAGCAACTGTGCTGATTAAAACGAGGTCAAAACAGAAAAGAACCAGTAATTAATTACCTTCATTTCTCCTGTGCAGTGAAACCACAAGTCACTTTAATCATCTCCGCTGAAATTGACGCTGAGCTTATGTGCAGCAGCACGGTAGAGGTCTGCGCGGGACAGAATTTTCAGTACCGCTGCCGCATTCTTCAGTACCGCTCCCGCCCGCGTCGTGCGGACGCGCTCCCGCCTGCAATAAGTTTTCAGAATGTTCTTTCAGAATGCTCTTATTATACATCCATGGTCCCGCGCCGCACTGTTTTGTGTTGGGTCCCGCGGGTGCAGGGCTCTACAGCAGTTTCCTTCCTGGAGCAAGATCGATGGCCTTCAACTTAAAACTTGCATCATACAAACTCCTTTGTGGGCTTTTCATGATGAAGGGGCGAGGATTTGAAAATAATTACCAGTTAGTAATTTGTCGTGCGTGTTATATCTGCTAAATAAAAAGTAGCGCATTCTTCTTTGCATTCATTGCATTCATTCATCTTGTTTTTGAAATTTTGGTTAGAGCGCTGCTAGCAGTGGAAGAAAAATCCACAGATTAGCCGCTTCATTCTAAAAGCCGCATGGTTCAAAGCCTGGGAAAAAAGTAGCAGTTTATATTCCGGAAAATATGGTACAAAATACTAGTCCAGTGGACTGAAAGCTCCAAGATAAAGATAAATGAGCAGAATTTAGTACTTTTATGAATTTAGATGAATACTTTTTAGTTCTTTTTATTCTGTCTGGATCAAATTCATTGTTGTGTATTTTGGTTCCTTAGCTCATCCATTTGGAAATTAAGCCTGCTATCAGGAACCAGATCATCAGAGAGCTGCAGGTGCTGCATGAGTGCAACTCTCCCTACATTGTGGGTTTCTATGGGGCCTTTTACAGTGATGGGGAAATCAGCATCTGTATGGAGCATATGGTAATGCAGTAAAGAGTGTTGAAGCTGTTGAATATACACATTTATTTGATTGTTTGACTCCATCTTGGCAGGATGGGGGATCCTTGGATCAGGTCCTAAAGGAAGCTAGACGAATCCCAGAAGATATTCTAGGAAAAGTTAGCATAGCTGTAAGCAACACTTTTAACACAAGCTGTTAATTAAATGTTAATTAGATAATTGCACTGTGATGCAATTGTCAGTATTTGATCATCATGAATATCATTTACTCTTAACAGGTATTAAGAGGACTGGCCTACCTGCGCGAGAAACACCAAATCATGCACAGAGGTGACGTTACATACACGTATTGTCCAGCAATGTGGCCTATTGTTATTCCGAAAAGGAGTATGAATTTGCATATTAACAAGTGTCCCACTTTTATGCCCCTTTTAGTCTGACTTTCTCATTGATTCTGCAGAGAAAGACAATAGCCCCATAAACCAGAGAAATATTATAGCTGTTAATTTGCTCCACTGTATACATGGAAGACCTCAGCTCACAGACCATTTGCCAGGGTTAGGAGCTAGTGGTTCATACACTAATAATTTTGCGTGACAGAGGCGTGTAGAATCTCCAGTCACCCCAACAGTTCATCTATAAATAATGTATTAATCTTGTTGACTGATACCATTATTATATGAGCAACTGTTTAGAAAGAATTTGACAATTTACATGGCCTGTGTGACACTTGAATCAGTGTGTTGACAATTTGTAAATTTGCCATCTTCATGCATTGCTGCTACAGATGTCAAGCCCTCTAACATCCTGGTAAACTCGCGTGGTGAGATCAAACTCTGTGACTTTGGTGTAAGCGGCCAGCTCATAGATTCCATGGCCAACTCCTTTGTCGGGACCCGTTCGTACATGTCGGTGAGTCAGCTCTACCCTCCTGTGCCCCCTCCCCCTTTGCCCTGGCCCTATCCCCACTTTCCTCTTGTTTTCACATTGCTCTTGTTTATTGGCCCCACCCTCTGCTATCCCCTCCCTCATTCCCCTGCCAGCACCTGCACATTGTGCCCAGAAACGGGCCCTTTGGCAAACATATATGAAGACAACTGTGCTTACACCCACTCTTTCTGTATTTTCCATTCACACTTAAAAGGTTGAGGGCTACAAATACTGCTACATGTACACTCTACCTTTTGACATTTGTCCATCCTCTTGAACATTACCATTGTATGAACACATGAGCCTTTTCCCCCATTCCCTATCAATGCGCTTTATACAAATCTTCTGTCTGGTTTCTTGGCTCTACCTGCCCCCTCTGACGCAGTTGTCCTGTGCATGTGTTTGTCAACAGCCGGAGAGACTGCAGGGTACTCACTACTCTGTCCAGTCGGACGTGTGGAGCATGGGTCTGTCACTGGTGGAGTTGGCCATTGGCCGTTACCCTATCCCCCCACCAGACGCCAAAGAGCTGGAGGCCATCTTTGGGCGAGCTGTTCTGGATGGGGCAGAGGGAGAGATTCACACCAACATTCCAAGGCCTAGACCACCAGGAAGGCCAGTCAGTGGTATGGAAAAGCAGACAAATCCAAATTTGATTTGTATAGCCCAATATCAGAATGGCAAATTTACTGATCTTTCTCAAAAAGGACATGGGATGGATAGCAGACCGGCTATGGCCATATTTGAACTTCTGGATTACATTGTGAATGAGGTTTGTGCAAAATATCTTTTAATATGCATAACTTGTATTTTTTAATGCTTATGATTAATTGCTTCTTCAGCCACCACCAAAACTACCGCATGGGGTGTTTACGAATGATTTCCAGGATTTTGTAACTAAGTGGTAAGAACCTACTGCTAATTTAAAAAACAGACATAACTTAACGTAACATAAAGATGTTATTGGATGCTGTTTGTGACCAACTTGAATATAGATCTAACAATAATTGTTTCCCCCCTTTTTGTTCAGTTTAATCAAAAACCCAGCTGAAAGAGCTGACCTGAAAATGCTTATGGTGAGTAATAAAAATGTATTCATCAATAGGTAAAATAGTTATGTATTCTCTGGACAGTCAGTTTTCACCTCTGGCCTATTCGCAGAGTCACACCTTCATCAAGCGGTCAGAAGTGGAGGAAGTAGATTTCGCCGGCTGGTTGTGCCGCACCATGAACCTGAACCAGCCCAGCACTCCAACACGCGGCACTGAGTGAACAGATAACACTGCCCTAAACACACTGGGTCTTGCTTTTATACATAAGCATCTGCCAACATAAGCCTTCACACACATTGGCTCTTTTTAACAGTCTAATTATGGGTTAAAATTGCTTTGGTTTCCCTTCTGTTTGTGTAGGGCCCATCTATCTGTTGTACTGTAAGACCACAGCTTCACCATGCCAGTGTCAGAGTAGTCACTGCTTACGTTTCCACATTGCTAAGGATGTAAAGCACTTAAGGGCTGTCAGTGTGTCAGCTGATTTGCATTTATTGACAAAGATCTTTTTGTATTGTTGAATATTCTGTATTGATCTTTTCTATGGCTGCCATTGATTGTTTATTTTAATAAATTGCCTGCTATGGAGAAATGTTTGGCTGAAAATGACAACAAATCAAAACAAAATTGGATTGAAAATTGGGAATTAGTTTTACTTGAAATAAGTTTGACTGGAATTACCGCAAATTAGCTAATGACTTTTTAGGTTATAATTCCCTAGTGTCAATAAATTTCACAAACTGACAAATCCTTGATCGTTTTTAAGATCATGTTATAGACAATTCTCAAACCAAAGAGGGTACTCATATGTCTGACTAATTCAGCTTTGGCGTTCACATTTCTGAACAGTATCGATGTACTTTGAATGTTGTCATAGGAGTCTTCTATAATGCTTAATGCTTTTGTTTTCTTTCACATGCATTTGATTTCAGCATAGCATACACGTGGCAAATGCTGTGCAGGCCGTTTAGGTCTGAATGTTAACACATAAAAAGTCAGATTAATTCAAGAGAAGATCTAGCATGGATTATTATGTTTGTATGTGTAATTTTTGATTTTTTTCAGATCATAATAGAGATGATCCGAAGCCCAAGTCTCTGCAATTTCAATGTCAATTGAACATTCTTTTTCTAATTATTATTTTGTTGTGATGTTTGTTATTTTTATTTACTGTAAAGCTACTTGTTGCTCTCCAAGCTTTCTCTTGGGATCTTACCTGGAAAGGTCTGCTCTTTAAAAGGATTTGGGTTGAAATACCGTTTAGACTGATAATACAATATTGAGTCTATAAAAATAACAGACATTTTAAAGACTGGCTTAAGTAAATGTCCTAAATGTCCTAAATGCTTAGCAAAGGGTTTTACTAAGCATTTAGCCCAGGTCAGTGTTGGTCACATGGTGGTGTTATTTGCTAGCCTGCCTTCTTGCTAGAGCTCTTGTATTCTCTGTTTATGGCTGCCCTTTCTTATTACCCAAAATGTGCATTCGTTCTTAGCAAAATGGATGCATTGTCACTTGTATGTGTAAAAAGCTATATACAAAAATGACAGGAGTACTATTTTGCAGTCTTAATATACAATTTTGATTTATGTAAATGACAAGGGAGAAGAGTCATTTTATTATAATATAAAAATGTGTTGGATATGGTTATGATGTATAAAAAGATAAAAATAAAACTTATTTGTGAATGTATTTCAGGCTTCTTTATAATTAATTATAAATTGCGCGAAAAAGCGCGTGGCTTGATGAAAATGGCGTGTGAAGTGCACATCATGTATGCCTACTTCATGGCGCACAAGTGCACATGGTTATCTTTGGCATGGATGATAAGGTATGTTACTTATATCATAACATACTAAATGTTCAAACTACTAAATGTTCAAAGTTGGACGGGATTTATTAAATTTAAGATGCTCTAATAAGATCCAAATGACAATGCTTGCCAATATTTAAAAACGTTATTGTCTATTGATATGGTTTACCTACATAGTTAAATATAACAAATTGCTGATTGATGGACACGTAAATAATTAAAATATTTTAATGTTTTTAATGTTTTGCCTCTTAGGAGGAGGCATTGATGTGCTCTACAGCGCCCTCTGCAGGTAGCGTCTGTCACTGTCTGCTCTCCAGCCTCTTTTCAATTTACCCTGTATGGTACATTTAATGACTAGAGAGCGAACTTGTCAATAGGATAGAATCTTACATCATCTCAGCTTTTATTGCCAAGGATTGCCTTTTATTTTGCCAACACCTAAAATGAAAACAAAAAATTATAATCTTAATCAGTTGTCTTTGAGTGTGAAGATTAAAAAATTACAATTATAAAATGACACCTTGTTTAATCTTGCCCCATAAGTATTTTTATTGCATTCCTGCTTTATTCTTGACGTGGTTGGGTGAAAGTGTCAAGTGCACAAGCTGTAAATCCACAAAAGTTAACATACAACTCCTGACTACAGATAAGACACTGGCTCTTCAGCTTTCTAACTTCTGTCACGTCTCACCTGTTGAAGCTTGGTAGGTAGGCCCAGCAATGGGGGGGAAGGGGGGGCAGCTGGCAGCCCCTACTGTACGTACTGGAATGTGGCTTGACTTGCTTTTGGGGTGGGACACAATGACCTCAGGCAGTAGGATGGGTGGGGGCGAGTCACATAAGTAACGAAGTTATAGAAGATGTGGTGAGTAAAGTAAGAGTTTTAACTTTGCCAAAATGGTTTACCTGAGATTTGGGGGTAGCCCTTCTACAGTCAATGTGCTGCTGTCAATCCGCAAATAAAAATTACATGGTTAATCATTTGTATCCTATCTAATTCCGTTTATGACTATGACAACTGCCCACTTCTTTTGCACCAATAATTTTCCACTTTGCTTCACAGAGAATGGAGATGATGGTGAATACTGTGTCTTTAAGAGAGACAGAGCAAGCGTGAGTGTGAGCGAGAGAGAGAAAGGGAGGGACCTCTTTGCCCTCCAGAAACCAGGAAGGGAAGTGAGTTGATCTGCTGCTGCTGCTGCTGCTGCTGCCTGGTTAGCGCATACGGGACTTTAAGCTGCACAACATTGTGGGAGAGAGCTCCGGAGAGAGGAGGAGAGGGCAGAGCTAAACCCCACAACAAGCAGCACCACGGCCATCGCAGGTGAGCAAAAAGGCACCCTGACATCCCATAACTGGCTGTCCTGGGCCTGTCAAACCAGAGGGGAGTAGGGCAAAGGAGGAGAGCACAGAGACAGGAGTGAAGGAGGGGGAGAGAAGAGCAGAGTGGGGGGGCAGACCGGACAGGAGAGGTGGGTCTCTGCTACTATAAGGTTCCTCTTTTAATCTTTCTAAAGTACTTCCTCTGTACTGGTGTGTCCCTCTGGGGAGTCCTGAGATAAAGTTTATAGGATGTGTTCAAGGCATTAACTTTTCAGGCAGGTGGAAGCACTTAGAAGAGGAGGAGGGGTGGGGGCTCTCAAGAGAGGGTGGGGGGTACTGTGTAAGAGAGAAAGAGATGCAAAAATAATTCTTTTGGAAGTTGTAATAACTTTTAGAACACTGATGACATGCACGCAACACAGTGAGTTTACCTTGACATGAGGTTGTTGTGGTGACAGCAGATTGTTTGGCGTTAATTAAAGAGAATACAAAGTTGTAAGTGTGAAATGTCACCTGGCATGCCTGAAGTAATCTACAGTGATGAAATGCAAATATAGTTGAGCTTGAGTTATCTGTGTGTTTTTAACATGAGAGACTGGGCAAAGGCTGATGGCTGCTCTGTACTTTAATACCTGGCAGGCTGCTAGCAACATACTGTAGTGTATAATTCAGCCCAGAGTGCTTACGTTAGAGAAGGCTTGGAGACTAAAGGGGCGGTGAGGACATCCAGTGCAGGGAACTGTAGTTCACAACAAGAGACTTAAAGCAGGTCAAATGAGGTTTTGGAACTCTATATCCCAGAGTGCCTTGCCCATAGCCATCCAGGAAAAGGAAATGCTGCCAGCCTATCCCTACAAGGAGGTGTGGTGATCGAGGAGCTGTCAAGCCAATGAGAGCAGGAGATGCAGAGCCCAGTTGTGGAACGAAAATAAAGGGGGGTGGTGTGGTGTGTGGATGGGAGGGGGTAGGTGTCTGTTTGTGTGGGATCAGGCAAGGGCTTGCCTGTATGACTAGGGCCACTCGCAAGTTTCCTGTCTGGTAAAGCTGTCGTCCTGCCCAGAGACGAGGTAACAGGGCTGGCCAGCAGGCAAGGGAGGCACACAGGGCCAGAGCAGCACTTTCTGCCTATTCGGTAAGCACTCAGCGCTGTAATGCCAGAATAAAAGTGACAGAGAATGAGAAAAAGAATAGGTAATATTTAATGTCATGTGTTTTTAAAAATATGTGGTTTGAGTTCAGAGTTCTTGACCCACTTGTAGATAATGAAAGGAATGGCAAATGGGTCAATGCAGAGTGTAAGATGCTGCATACACAGAAGTGAGAAAAGTTTTTATTGACATCAAAATATTTTTCTATTTGTTTTATTGTCTTTGGTATGTGTAGCCAGTGTATTGTTTAAAGGTTTGTAACTACTGTTTTGGACTAAATAGTATTTAATGTTAGCCTACCAGTTCACCCGTGCCCATAGCCCTGACTTTGTACAGGTAGGGTCTGAGTAACCAACCCTAACCTCTGTGTTAAGAAACCTCAGTAACTGTGTGATAGATGTGACACATCTATTAATGACTTAAAATAATTCAGGGCCTGTTTAAAGTGTGAATAAATTGCTCTTCAAATTCAGAGACTCAGACACTTGTTGGTTGAAGTTATAGTCAATCTCATAACATCTTTCCTCCAGTTCACTGTCCCCTTCTTTACCAGCATCTCCTTAGCTTTCGTCTCTTAATATAACCGATGCATATTGTTTTTTGTTTTTTTTTGCATGCTTGACAAACTTGTTTTTAAACATCAGTACATTATGAACACAGACCGCAATGACGCCCTATTACCGGAAAGTGTCTGAAAAGCCTCTTAAAACTTTGCTGTTTGATTGACGTGATTTCTGTTACTATGGTACACATTGTTCTAACACAGTCTTCTGGCTTCAGGTATAGAAAGAATATAGTTTCTAAATTCCAGCATGGGGTTAAACTAGGACGCCATATGTGTTTTTGAATCGACTCACTCGCCATGCATGTGTGTCTGTGTTACCAACAATAGACTGTGGGGGAATTGCAGGGGACTTCAGTGCCTGTGGGCTGGTCCAAGACACCACCCATCAATTTGGCGGTGAGGCTGAATACAGTTTGATATTCCTCTATGTTTGTGCCTCACCACGCTGGTCCAAACGAGCAGGTTCAGGCAGACAGAGGAGACAGGTTGCGTGATGTCTCCGTGGCAGTTTGAGGCTTCATTTGAGAGTGAAATGCTGGCTCTGTAGTACGGAACTCCACATGTTACAGCACTGCATACATCATTGTTTGTTTAGAACTAAATTTAGGTGATTCATGTAATGTAATGTGTTTCACCCACATGGATCAAATATTTATCTTCGCTGTAACTTGTTATAACTGATTCGCTTAACATGTAAAGCCTCACTGCGTAACTTTTTAGCAAAAAGTAATTTTGGATGTTACACTGTGAGACATAGAAAGACACGTGTCCTTATTGTGAGTGGGCTTGCGTCTCGACAAACCTGACTGACCCTGGAGGAGGGCCGCCATCTGCATGTCTCCATGGAAATATTAATTTTGGCTGCAATAGTCCACAATATGGCAAAAAACAATGTTCCAACAATATTTATGCCACAAAAGTATGGTTTTAATTTTCTATTTCCGTGAAATCGTGCACTTGACGTGTCACCTTCAAAAAGTTATACTTTAATACATTATTTTTTGGGGAGTTTATGTAGATTGCATTTTCTTTCATTTTCACATGCATATGCTTATAATCATGGTTGAGCAAAGTACCCACACACATAAGCAGCATGTTAGCTTCACTTCCCACTTATATTCAGTTCCCCTGGTCAGCTGGTCTGTATACCACAGCTTCCAGACTGGTTAAACAGGCAGACAGACCTCTCTCTGTTGTTTTTCTGTTGTTTTGCTCAAGTTTAGGGGCAGTAAAGGGGCTTCTACTGTTCTCTTCTGGGGCATTTATTATGGAGAGGCCAACACAACTTGATCAAATTAGACCAGGGAGGAGGAGACCAAGATGTGTTTTTCTAGGAAGCTAGGGCTTACGTTTAACACGTAGCTATGTGCTGATTTAACGGATCAATAATATGTACAGAATGTGTTTCAGCTGTAATGGACACGGTATAGAAGCCTGTGTTAATTAAGGAGAAAGGCCAGTGTGGGGTAAGGTGACCAATCTGACACTGTTCGCTTGTCGATTTGGCTTGGACAGACACTTAAAAGAACATGAGTGGGTTGTATTAGAGGATATTGAGACGCAGGGTGGGACTGCCATGATTTGCCATCTCAGCAGTGGAAAGGGGAAGTGGGTGAAGTGGTGGGTACAGCACAGTTCAGAGTTGGAGGCAGAGATAGAGCAATGATGAGATGAGAGTGACAGATGAGAGGAGAGAGGAGGAGTGAGAGATGGAGGGAGAGAGGGTCAGACAGTTGGGACAGCGCGCATAGAGCTGGTCATCTGATAACACAGTGGGTTCTGTTACACGGCTGCCACACACTCACAGGAAGTCTCCTTGTGGGTTTGCGCATGCACACAGCTGTACGTGGACATGTTGACCCACCCTGTGACTTGGGATGTCAAGATTGATGGGTCAATTGTGATAATGGATGCCACAATAAAATCATTAATTTTTTTGAGAAATTAATATCTAGTAAACAATGCAAATGGAAGTGGGGGATTTCACTGTTTTGATATTATTTAAATTTTTCTACTCACAATAATTGTAACGCTACAATTTATAACACTGTGACATCCCTACCCACGACCAACCATCTTGCATAGGTCCTGCACATGCAGCCTCTAAAGATATGCTCACACTTCCTGGTTGGCAGCGAGGTGGTGATAGAGCCTGTTACTCAAGTTAGAAAGAACTGTTGATGTGGTTTTATGACAAAGCTACTGTTCTGAAATCACATGCAATATTGAACACTTTCAAACAACCATGTGACTGACACTGACAACCGCACTGTAGTTGAATGTCTTTTTGTGTGATAAGTCAATAAAGTAAATATTACTTAAAAATGAACTCATACTATATGCTTTGTTTGACAAATATTATAGTGGCATGGTGACATGCCAACAGGTGTTGGAGTGGTCTTGTATGACATGAACAAACATGAGAAGCTAATGAAGTACTAGCTATAATCACTTTCAGTTTTACTTTTTTAAGTGAAGAGTGTATTATAAAACCCCCACTAGTTCTGTCACATCAAACTTTGCCCCACTTGTGTGTGGTTAGCTCCCTCTCCTCTTATTGACTGAGGTTACTCCAGGTAACTCAATGAAAGCTGAGTTTATCATTGACATCTGAGCCAGATTCCTAAGCCACCATAGGCTAAGGACTTATGAGTGTGATTTTAACGCCCTGCCTCGCCCACTACCTTTTCACTTGCTTTGTGTCAGTATCTTGGCACTGCTTCCTGGTTTGTTTTTTTAAACCAGCTCTTATAACTAGAGTTTTATCAGCCTCTTATTCTCTTCCTGCTTTGATGCCAAAATGACCAGTCCAGTTTCCTTCCACTACTGGTATCACTGAGTCACTTGGCCATGATGCTTGCACAAAATCCACTTTTCATAGAAACATTGACCCCTCCCCATTCTGATTATCTCGCAATATCCTTTTGGTTCAACCTTGAACCCTCTTCATCTGAGGTAGATTCCTTGCACAGGGGTGTGTTACAAACAACTGTTGCCATAGAAGCAGTAGAGATAGTGAGTGAAGTGAGGACACAAGACCAATAGACAGCCATGATAGAAACCCTTTCAAGGGCTAAACATCTTTGCACTGTGCTACATGACAATCCCTTTATCTGCCTCCTTACCTAAGAAACATCAGAGGTTGCATGGGGTTAACACCTGCCTTTGTATTAAGGAATGAGTGGTATGTAAAAATGAAGCTATAACATACTGATGGAAAGGGTGCTCAAGACTATTTCTACTTTAGTTTTTAGGGTAGATTATGAGCAGTTTGAGTGTATGAGAAAGTGGTTTGCATATAATGAACACAGAGTAAAATGAATCGATGAGGAGTCAAAGTGAAAGTGCTGTCTGGTACAGGAGGCCATTGCTTGTGGTGTCCCTGCAGTCTCATTGTAATATCTCTTTTAGTAGATATATATGGTAAGGGGAAGAGGTACGTTAAGGACAAGGTGGAGGTAATAAGGGCGGGACAAGTTGAACTGAAGCGACGGTTTGACTTGCAAAGCAGGCTCAGAAGCCCATAGCCCAGGCGTGAGAGGAGGGCCCTACATTAAGTCCAGTGTCAGGGACACAGACAGCTGGGAGCTGCATTGTGCTGAGGCCTTGCCACCCATAGGCATGAATTAGTGATAAGAAATGTTTCAAGCCATGAGGAGGAGGTGTCGGGATCAGGTTTGTTGCACTGTTTCCTTTTCTTGGTCGTCTTTGTAGGTTATTTGGGGACATGTGGCTCCTCCTTGCAGAGATATTGTCCTATGCTCTGCTGGCAGTGAGTGTGTGCGTGTTTTATCTCAGCTCAGCGTCTTTAGCCTACAAAGCCATGACCTGGGGTCAGCTGCGTATGTAAGGGGAATAAAACACACACACAGTGTTCAGTGCAGGTGCCCTGTTAGAGAGAGAAAAGGAGGTTGCCTCTGGACTGGATGGGCTCACACAGATCTATTTCCACCTGCAGAGGACATGACCGGTCACCATGCGCTCACCCTTTCTGCTGCTCTCTGTTGTCTTTCTCTGCCTATCTCCCACTCATCACACCATGCTTCTTTGTCTTTGCCCTTGGTCTACTCCCCCAACATATTCAGATGAAGAGAGGATGGTAACATTTGCTTGTGTCACTGCCACGTTTCACCTTCTATTTGAATTAGAGTTTTATCTTTATTAGGTCGTAAAGTCATCTCCCTATCAAGCTCAAACTAGACAAAAAAATCTTGAGGTAATTACTCTATAGACACTAAAAAGAAATTATAGTACTATAGTACGAAATTCATAGTAACTCAAAGTAATTGATATGATAATAGTATTAGTAGTATGATAAAAAGTATTAGGTAGTAATTAAAAAAAAAATTAATAAACAAAAGTCTTTTTCTATGAATGTTTTGTTTAAATAAATTGATGACCTACTTAATCTTAATCACTTTAATCACTTTAAGTCCATCTGAAGTCTTTTTAAAGGCTTTACCTAACACTGACCTGTGGGCAGAGCTGCCTCTGTGCTAGATCTAAAGTAGTGGAGGTGTTTAGGTGTTTTACACAAATAAATCACTGACAGCAGCGTGATACTAGACGAAGGTGGTGTTCAGGTTGAGACAGCAACTGGCAGCCAGGTTAGGCAGGTTTGGTAGAGGGGTGTAGCCTGCAAACATACCAGGACAGAACTGAAGGAATGCCACTGGAACGGCTCATCTGTGCAGAGCAACATGCATTGCACCACCTGCTGGGTCTAACAGCAGATGAAGCGGGCTGTCCTGTACATGGACTTCTGTGCACTGTGATGCTATTGACATCTCTGTCGCTGTATTTGCTTATGTGTTTGTTAATGGAGAAATTGTAGTGCTGATACCACCCTCCCACTGCGCAGGCTTTAGTCGATCATTTTAATCCCCCCCCCACACGTGAGCAGGGGGACAGCCTTTTCTGAAACTTGGCACACAGTACAGGGTGGGGTAACCAGCTCAGACCGGATTGACAACCTCCCTTTTTAATACGGTTCCCTTGCAGCTTGTTGCGTGTCCTCTTCCTCTGTTAGTTTTTACCACAGGGTCTGTTCTGGCACTGGCAGCCCCCTCCCTTCTTTACTTTAACTCATACTCCTCCCTCCCTGGCTCTAACCAACACACAGTGCACAAACTGTACTGCCCAACTCCCAGCATGCACTGTAACCCCCCCTGCCCTCTGCCTATCTGTCCTCCATGACCTCTTCCTTGGTTTCTTGCCTAAGTGCATGCACACACCCCTTGAGGAAGGTGTGTATACAAGGAAATAGGCTATAGCCACCTGTGCAGGCAAGTGACAAATGGATGTGTCTTGAGGAGGGGTTCTAACATAACCTGCTTGGCAGCGTGATAAATAGTTTGAGATTTACAGTAGCAATGTGACACTTATAGTGTACACTATTATAGGCTCAAAGTTGACCAACCTTTTTGTTAGCCTACTGCCCTTAGGTACCAGTGAATTCCTGGAAGAGACCCCTCCCATCAAGTGTATAGGAGACATTATGTTACATCTTTACCCATGCGATGAATTTCACACATTTCAATGCTGTATGTGATATTGCAATTATTTAAACTTAATGTTACTTTAAAAAGATCATCCAGAACTAGGGATACACCAACGGATATCGATGCAGATATTGAAAATTTTGGTGAATCAGATGTTGCCTTCTGTTGGTTCAGCCGATTGGTGTAATAAGACGAGTTACAGGCCAATGTTGGCCC
The DNA here is from genome assembly GCA_030686955.1 of Odontamblyopus rebecca. Classification (NCBI taxonomy): domain Eukaryota; kingdom Metazoa; phylum Chordata; class Actinopteri; order Gobiiformes; family Gobiidae; genus Odontamblyopus; species Odontamblyopus rebecca. Next base: position 19,617,155 of record CM060660.1, on the reverse strand, counting down.
AAAACGTCTCAAAATATTACATTTGTATTTTTACAGATCTGTTCTGTAGTTGCTTTAATACATTTGGATTTTTTTTTTTACCTTTATGATGTTTGCGTTTAAAGGAAATAAAGGGGCAGATATGTAAAGCCAAAGTTTTGATGGGTGCATCCCCATCTAGAAAATATACAATTGCATATGCACTGTGTTATACCATGGGTCGTGAGTATGCCAGTGCACAAGTTGTCCAACAACAGTTAAATAATTTTCTGTATCACTGCACCGCGGACACCATCATTGCAACAGGTATCAAATGAGCTAAATAGGAGAAATAGTTCAATTAACAAACAAAACAAACTTAAATGAATACACTCAGCTTGTAGGACAGGGATGTAAATAGTATTGCGCAGTTTTGACATGATTTGCTGAGACTCCACATCATGTGTTAAAACAGCATAACACATGACTCCTTGTTGTTTTAATCCTTACTTTTACCTATGTCCTTAGAGTGGTGTATGTATTTGATATACAATCTCCTCTTCAATACATTATATGGACTATATGTTAATGTTCTTTTGTATCTCTCTCTGTCTGTTGTGGGTGCAGACAGGCAGAAGCACAGACGGCAGGACGGATACGCGGGCGGGGGCTGTGCTGGGCGGCTCGGCGGCAGGCTGGTGGAAGATGTCGTCCGGAGCTGGAGGGAGGGGGGGCAGGCGGCTCAGGGGCACGGTGAGCGGCTGTGGAGGAAGCCGAGGAGGGTGTGGAGAGGCAGAGGAGGGCTCGGTGGGCATCCCTTTCCCTGAGCACAGCGCAGACATCCTGGGCAGCCTCAACAAGCAGCGGCTCACTGGACTGCTGTGTGACGTGCTCCTGGTTGCACAAGACAGAGAGTTTCCTGCACACCGCTCTGTCCTGGCCTCCTGCAGCTCTTACTTTCACAAGCTCTTCACTTCGGGAGCTGCTGCTGACCAACAAAACATCTACAACATTGACTTTGTGGCTGCTGAGGCCCTGGGTGCATTGATAGAGTTTGCCTACACAGCCACACTGACTGTTAGTCACAACAGTGTGGCTGACATCCTCGCTGCCGCACGCCTTTTGGAAATTCCTCCAGTCCAGGATGTGTGCACTCACCTACTAGACACAAAAGTGCTCTCCCCATCGGTAGGAGACAATTCCTAATAATTATTAGAACAAATAACGCACACATACATTACTATTATGTTTTCACCAGAAACTTACCAAAACACTAAAAGCATGTTTGTTCTTCTAGGTACAAGCCATGTCAATGCATTGTCTTTAATGTAAATGTTATAGCTGTAAACAATAGTCCTACTTTAAGCAGTTAAACATGAAGATGAAAATAGATTGTAGATGTTCATGTTCGAAAGCTGTAGTTTGGTGACTTTAACCTCTATGGTCATGAGGTATCTGCCTGGTGTTTGCACCAACCCTGTATTAGTCAAGCAGACGAGAGCTTATATCATCATTAGTTTTTCTCACTAGGCCTGAAACACACCCACAGCTTTAGGGTTACTTTAACACTTACTCATGCTGAACCAGTAATGTGTTGGAGTGTGTAAGGACACTCTGCTCTTCAGTGAACTACAGACATATCAAGGCCATATACTCACTATCATATCTGAATAAAAAACACCACTTTGTGGTGCCTGACCTTCAGTGGCACCACTGTAGTAATGCTGTATCTTTGCTTTGTGCATGTCTGTACATTCACTCTTTAGAGATAAACCTTTTTATACAATAATCAGATGTTTAGTGGTTTGAGCCCTTTCACTTTGACATCTTTCTACATCTTTCACTAGTAGCAAAGAGGTAGTTCTTAAATGTTGTTGTCTTCTTTGATGTGTTAATTGTCTTGTTTATTGTTTTTTTGTATATGTATGTACAGATCGATTGTGATCCAAAGGATGGCGATGAGGGCAAAGGCTGTGGTGGCCAGGACAAGGGAAACCGACTGCGTGCCCGCGAATATTTAGAGTCTTTCCAGAGAGGGATTCACTGGAGCAGTAGCTGCAGCACGCCGGAGCTCAGGGACGTGCCCACACACCTGCACTTTAATCATGGTAATGGGGGAATACCTAGTAACGGGGTATTCAGTGGTCCAGGGGAGTACTACTCACCCCTCCCTTTGGCCCTGGCCCCGACCCCCACACAAGAGCCAGAAGATGAAGATGACGATGAAGAGGATGATGATGACGGCAATACAATTCAGGGCAATGGAGCAAGCCTCCCTTCAACATACTACCCTCCACCTCAAAATGGCCACTACTATCTGCCTGCTGAGTCCAGGCTGGGGCAGGAGGCAGAAATGGAAGATGGGAGCAAAGAATTGATGGTGAGGGAGAGGGGTCCAGCCAGTGCCCTCCTGCAGCAGATGATGGACTCCATAGAGAGGCAGAAGAAGCGCGTACTGGCCGGTGAGGATCTTGGGGACGGGGATGAAGCTGATGTGGAATTTTACTTGAATTACTTTAACAGCACGCAGCATGAGGATCCTACTTCTGCTGCTGTGGCACAGGGACAGCAGCCGCTCTGGTTGTCACGGAGCAGCGCAGGTCCAGATCGAGTAGAGAAAGCCACAGGGGAGAGAGGTGGCACAGTTGGAGGGGCAGGGGGTGAACGAAAGATGCGCTCTAAGGCCTTCCAGAAGTGTCCCATTTGCTCCAAGGTCATCCAGGGAGCAGGCAAACTACCCCGCCATATCCGAACACACACAGGAGAAAAACCTTATGAATGCACCATCTGCAAAGTGCGCTTTACAAGGTAAGCCCAGTTAATGAAAGGACTACCCCATGTCACATGTACTTATAGTCTTGGATCTGGCACAAATCACCCAGCAGTGGTAAACACAACAAAGCCAACCAGGGGGATTATTAGCACAACATAGCTTTGCATTAAGCAGGCATTAAGGTAGTGTAGCCATGGAAAGCTTTTTGAAACAGTGTTAGATGGCAGCGATTCTAATTGTCTATTTTATTGCCACAGAGTTGTTTGCAAAGTCCTGGGATTTAACATAGGGGTTAGATAAAACAAGGCTGGACCTCTGTAATTTTATCTAGAAGAGGGCAGCTATAAAGCACCGTGCCCTGATATCGAGGGGACTACTGGCCCTGAATAGTTCCTTCAGTCATTTGAACTTTTGATCTCTGGTTATGTTGATTATTGCCCATTGCAGAGTAGTTAACACACGCCCCTCTCTGTCATTCCTTTACCTCACTAATGAAATCTGCCATGTGCCTCTCGGATAAATGTGGCAACTTCCCAGCAAGGGACTTGAGCAGTTTCCATTTATTTCTTGTGTTTTCCTAGAAATGATTCCTTTAATTAATTAATTAGTAGAGTTGTGCTGGAAATAGATGTGGTTGGCTCCAAATACTTAGAAGTTGAACACGTGAAGGAGGACTAGTCATGTATCTGAATCGACTGGCGGTGGGAAGGGGGTATTGTAATCTTAATCCTGTTTGATCAGGGTTAAGAGTGTGCCACACACGGTAATAAATCACTCCTGTCCTTTAAATAATTCACCTCTGTCAGTGTGCCACATCGTTCCTAAGCTTCTGTGTGTGTCCCAGCCTCCAGGAATGTTTCCTTTCTGATTTTTCCTTTTGTTTTGCAATCATGATATGAGCAACAGAATCTCACTGGCAAGTGTGTTATGAAAAGCATTGCAAGGACTAAAACATACTATGGTTTTACTTTTGTCATACATAATATATTTCAAATGGATAATATCAATAGTTAATCAAAGTTTTTGGTAAGATATTTACTTTAAACATAAATGTAGAAATAACTTTTAATGAGATATATTTGTACTTTTATGTTGTTTGGTAAATCATCTTCTTATCTGGTCTTCTCAGGCAGGACAAGCTCAAGGTCCACATGAGGAAGCATACGGGAGAAAAGCCTTACTTGTGTACGCAGTGTGGAGCCGCATTTGCTCACAACTATGACCTGAAGAATCACATGCGGGTGCACACCGGCCTGCGGCCTTACCAGTGCTCCAGCTGCTTTAAGACTTTTGTTCGCTCCGATCACCTTCATCGCCACCTCAAGAAAGACGGCTGTAACGGCATCCCCTCCCGCCGTGGCCGAAAGCCCCGGGTGCGAGAGCCTGATCTCCTGGATGCCCCTATGAGCCTGCTGAGCCCCAGTCTGGACTCTGGAGCAGTGCCTCGTGTGGCCCGGGGGCGGCGGCGCTCTGAAGCTAGCTCTGTGGTGGAGAGGGAGGGGGGAGCGGAGCCCCATGCACACAGTCCTCCTCTGCAGCCACCAGGACGGGATGCAGGACCCTGACTGTCACGGAAACAAGGACACACTGCTGGACACCAGTCACTCCTCCTGTGAAACAGAACAGAGTGAACAGAGGAGAAATGCGTTCGAAGACAAACTGAAACAAAAAAAAAAGCAAAACTAAATATTCCTCTATAAACCAAATCAGGGTGTCGGAAAATCTAATCTTTATAGGTTTTTTTTCTTTACTAGGAAATGGAGTAGATTTGCAAGCACTTGAGTTTTCTGTTGAAGAGCAAAAGAACGCTTCAGAGCTCACACCCATGACGTCCACTTTCTGGGTCATTCTGTAGACTTTAAGATATTTGGGGTTTTATACATTGGCACTTATGCTTAGGCAAATGTATATTCATTACAAAAAAAAAACTCAGCAACTATGCAGTTGATTTAGATTTTATTGGTTTTGTCCTCAAAGCCTTCAAAGCTCTAAGCAAGGTGTCAGGCACCTTCTGGCTGCTGTACGGGTGAAACGGGGACAAATCCGTGAAAACTCTTTTCTATTCTTTTGCAGGTCTGAAATGTACAGTTACCATAGAAACTACATTGCCACAATATGGCATATGCAAGAAAAAAATCTGATGCAACAGTTTTCACTTAAAATGTTCCAGAAAGAATCAGAAAAGGGTATGATTATGAAGTGTTACTTACTCCATAAAATCTGTTAAGAAATTGAACATGATTGCAAAACAAATTTGCATTGAGTCGAATCCACATCATTGGGGGCTCGTTAGTTGCAGGGTGGAGGGTTTGTGTTTTAAAAGCACTACCATTGTATATTTTGGTTTGACTATGTTGCCTCTTTTCCCTCCATATCCTGCAATTTCATAATTTCTGTTTTCTTTAATGTCTTAATTTTTTTTATTCTTTATTGTGCTGACTGCTTTGGGTACTTGACACTTTATAATTGTATGTATATATAGCGAGTGGTAATATGACATGGGTCCCCTCTTAATGCTGAGGTGTACTTACTAATCGGGTTTTTCCTCTTAGGCTTGATGTCTTATTTCACGTGTGTGAACAAGGCTAACTGTATGAATGTTTGAGCTTAAAGTCGCCCAGTAGATAAAAACGGAACACTTGATTTTGGAAAGGATGGGAATGAAGAGGATGAATGAATGTGCATAACTATTTGCAGTTTTCGGTCCTTGTGTGACAAGGAGCGGGTAGCATTTAACCAAAAGCTGGTTAAGAGAATGGCAGGGAGCCCCAATGAGAGAATTATAGAGAGTATGAGGAGTACATGCGTAGACAAGCACCTTTTCTATGTTTGCACAGCTTTACTAAAGATATCCAACAGTGCAAATGTATATTTAAAGCAAGCGGGCTGGTGCTGGAGGGGAGTGAGAGGTAGGTTATGTATCATGCTTATTCCAATCTTTTTGCCCTAGGGACCACACAACCGTGAGGCAACCTGTATGATGAAGAGAGCAATAAATACCTGTCCAAGTCGCTTGGCCAAATAGGAGTGCAGCTGCAGCTCGCTGAGGGGGAGGGGCGCAGGGAAGGGAGGGGGATCTTACAATGTCTGTTGCATTCCAAAAAATAATCTCCCTAGCTCACTCAGCCACGTTTCCAGGCAGGAGGGGATGTGATCAGGCCTTTTCTTCCTGTCCCTGTAGTCCTCTTATGCCCCTGAACCAGCCTGAGGGCAGTTATTAAGGCCTGTGTTGGAGTGGGTGAGATGCCTATTCCCCTGTCTGTTGTATTTACATGTGTGTGTACATTGTGTGCGTGGCAGTCAGGGTCCCTCTGGCCACATCATCGCTGTTTGAGTCAGACACAGCCTGTTCAAACATGCACCCTAAACTGCTCGCCCCCATGCACTTTCTCTGTCTTAAACACACGCACAGGCAGTGGGGCCAAGCATGCCCCTGTATTGCGGGACAAATGCCACAGCCAATAATCTGTATATTGCAAAATTGTTTATTCAAAAATGTTCTCAAATGTTTATGTTCGAATTGAACATATGAAGCTTTTAAAAAGTTTTGTTCCCCCACAGTTGTATCTGTAGAGCTGTAGTCCAACCATCAGTCCATTGCACCTTAATGGAAAAGCAGGTGAACGCACTTTGTTACTGAGGAGGGAGCGCTTTTGACAATGAAACGGGTACTTTAAGTGATCCAGTTGCAAATGAGATCAATGGCATCTTCTGCACTGGTTTAGTTCAGGTTGTATTGATGAGCTGCCAAATAATTTAAAGCTGAACTGTTTAGATCTCTTAAAGAGAAGTCAGTTCAGATACATGTTGGGTTTGTGACCATTAAAAACAAAATTATTCCAACTGATTGCACTTGAAGTTAGATACGAAGAATTGGACCATTTATCTGTATATATCATTATAAAGTGGTGGATCATGAAAGGGCACTATGCTAGTGTATGTGTGTGCACTTGCCTTGCTTGTGCACAGGCGTGCGTTACTGGCTGGCAGGCTGGAGGGTCTCAGGACAAGCTTGGATAAACAAACTTCATGTCTAGCCCATCTGTTCACCAGCTCCTCTCATAACTACACTCTCTCTCAGAGGAGCGTTAGTGATAATAGACCACGGTACCACAGAAGCAAAAATGCTATATCGTAAAACAGTTCATTGAACAGTTGCTTGTTTACTTTACAGTTCTCTGGGTCCAGATTTGCATAATTTATCTTTAAAGCTTGTTGGCCATTGATGGGAGTGTAGTTTCTATTTTGCTTGGATGTTATGATATACATAGTCTGAGGTTTTTGCACAGTGCGGCAGACCAATGCAGATTTGCTCTTTGATCTTTGTGGAAGGCGGTACTTGGTATGGGTCACACAAGCCCATTTAGTCTCTGCATGTCTTTAATTTAACAGCACCTGTTGGCACTTTTTGAGCCATAGTTGTTTCTTTGGACGATGTTGTCATGTAAAAGTCTTACATGTGTTAATTAACCAAAGCTCTTGTCCCCAACTATTGTCCACAGAAAGGACTTGCGTAGAGTAGTGTGTAGAAGTATGTTTCTAATTTATCCAGACTGGGCCTCGCAGATAAAGCCACATGCAGTTGCCCTCCTCTTGAATATATGCTGAGATGTGTGTGGCGTCAGATATCTACTTGAGTTTACTTTCTAACGGTCTTTTTGTCCTTGTGGACGATAGAATCAGAGGTGTAAGGATGTATAGTTATTATTTCTTGTTTTTAAAAAGTTGTGCTACATCTGTTTTTATTTCTTAACAATGACATGGTTGCATGAATGTGTGCGCGTGTCTGGGTCAGCGTGTGGATTGCTGTGCCAGGAGGGTGGGTTAAAGGGTGCTTGGGTGGGGTTATGGATACAAAGCCTGACAGCACTGGAAATGGTGCTTAAGCTGGGAGGGCAAAAATTTGCACTAATGTTAATGTCCTTGTCCTGCTTATGGGAGAAGGCCAAGAGACCACCAGCCACCTGCTAACTAGCATTAGCTTACAGCAGTGTGGTAATACTCAGTGGTCTCACAAAGAGTCCATCCGCTCCCCTATGGAGATGTAATCAAAGGCAGATCATATTAAAAATTCACATGCAACAAATACCAAAGCATTAAACACTTAAGCTAAGTAAATAAAATGGTTCACAGAATGTCAATGTATGTTTTATCTCAATAAGAGGTTAGTACAAATAAATTTTCACAGCAGACCCTCACTATTGAGTCATAAGTGCATGTTCATTAGTCATTGAGGAAGTGTTTATCTTACTTTTCCTTAGATATTCTTTTCAGCCCTATTGAACATTGTGTAATATCCAAGCAGACTTCTATATTGATCAGTAGTTACACATCATTTATACAGTACATGTTTGGGTGACTTTGAAATTGAAAACACCTGGAGCAGTCTGGGGCTATGTAGATGTCTCTGAGCAGCTTTAAGCTTGTGTCTGTAAAGACAGTGGTACTGTGCAGTGTGGGGCTGAGGGTCACTCGTATGAAAACTACAGAAAACTGTGGTGTGCCTTACACACAAAACAACACATTTTGTCCAATATTTGTTCCATAGACCGTTGACTGAAACCAAATGATAAAAGCTGCTTGGCTTAGCATTGACATTGTTTCAGTCAATCTTTAAGCTTTACTTTGGAAACATTAATGAGCAGCCACAACTCCAGAGCTGTGTCTGTCTCGCCTCTGTGGCTCCAAACGCCTCAGCCCCAGACCAAGGTTACTCTGACAGGCTATACAGAATGTCTCAATCTTTACTCTTTATGTGTTTTTATTGACCTTGGTGTTTTTGAATCTATCTGTAAGGCCACAAAACAATCAACATCAAAACACTGATACTGACAATAATGTGTGTGGTGACACAACAGGGACTGTTAGCTTTGCAATCTTGCAGGACACCTGATACTGTGTTTTTGTGTGTTTTCCATTGAGCTTGAGATGCACAGCAAGATGAGTGCAGCATATGCAGGACGGCACTATGCACAGCATGGCTCTGGCACTAGCACAGGCAGCCCTGGGTCCTTCAGAAGGCCGGCAGCTGTCTATTGCCTGCTTTCAGCCAAGTGGGGGCAGTTTGCACTTGGAGTCTCTCCCCATCTCTGGGGAAGCAAAGGTGGACACAAAGAGATGAGGGGTTTAGGGGGGGTTGTAGATTTCAGGTATGACTAAAGACAGAGCAGGTGACTGACTGTTTACTGACCAATACATGTATGTCTTATGTTTTAAAACAAGGGGAATCATATGGCCACAAATTTGATAACAAATGTAAAACACAGGAGGTCACCACAGAGACTGCTGATCTCTTTTGTTTCCATGTACTTCTCAGGTGGAAAAATACACTGCTATGCATTTAATTTGATGTCTGCTCATTGTATGGCTCATTGTCCTATGTTTATGCCTTTCTTGTTCACAAATCTATTTAACTTATTACCTCCCACACAAGTTGAAGCCAGATTATTTTTACCCAGTGGCTGTGACCAGCATTTCTTGCCATTGATTTAGTGGTATGTTTGCTGGAAGGAAGGAAGCCATGGGAGAATCCTATAAAAGACCATTTCTAAAGATATATTAGAAAAGCACAGAGCATGTTCTCTTACTTTGCTCCTGTCATTTTTCTTTCTGGATTTGAAGCTCTGTGGCTTCTTTGATCTGGGATCACAGGCCAGTTAGGAGAAAAAACACCATTTCATTTTGCAGTCATCTTAAGTCATTTAGGAAACATTCCATAACTTCATACTGTGATTCCCTTTTTGTAGTGTTTGGCCAGCGAGTTGGAGGCAGCAGACACATTCGATAGGTGCATCCCTGTCTGCCCTGCTCATTCTGCATCTGTGTGCGAAACACTCATATAGACACTTCAAAAGGCCTGGTGTACCGCTGTCCAACTGCCTTTTTCAGCTTCTGCGATTGTAACTAAAAGCACTTTGTCAAAGGCCATCCTGATTTTTATATGCTTTTATTTTATGGTTATCACTATTGTTTATGTTGTTCCTGTTATTGTTCTCTTACCGCAACTTATTTAAATACAAAGAGTATATTTAGATCTTAAAGAAACTTGAATATGTGGTCTCTGGATAGAAGGTGACTGATGCTGCCACATCATCTGGACATTAACACAACCACCTTTGTGAATTAATATGCATATCTACACAGCATACCTGTCTCAAATCTGTTCTGAAGAAGGTTGATTGATCTGATATTTAAAAACTCATTTGTAAACCTTTAAACAGTTGCAAAACTTTCTGAAAAGACTATCTAAGCTGAATGTTAAACAAGCCGTGTGTGTATCCACTCACTGCAGTGTACCCTTTTCTGCAATAACACAATATTTGTACTCAAAGGCTGGGTTGGGGCCCATGTGATTTTGATGGTTATGAATCAGCCGAGTGAACTGGCAAAAAATGTTAATATAATTATGGCCTTTACATCTCTGTCAAATATCAGATGATATAGTATTGATTGCAGCTATACTTTCAATGAGTTTATAGTGCTTACATTGGTGTAACCTGGGAGAGAGACATACTACATAGGTTTATTTGTAACTGTGATTATAACAGACATTTTTATAAATGTATATGTATATGTGTCAATGCATTCTGCAGCATTACACATGTATATTTTCAAAGCATAAAACTAAACTTCAGTCTACAATGGAAAAAATGCTGTTAGTTTTAATGTATACAGAAACTGAATTGCAGTAAGAAGCACTTTTGCATCATTCTTCCCCAGATACTTATTTTTTACGCATTTCAGTGTACATTCCTTTTTATCAACCACCCCCTTTCCTAATTATTTGTTATTAATGTAGTAGACTGTCAGTCCATGTTGAAAGCTGCAGGGGAGTAATTTGCACTTTTTGGTGACAAAAAGAACTTGTATATGAGACCACTAAATCCACACAGTCTAAACCATATAATTCCATTTTGTGTCATTTTTAATTATTTTCTTTTTGTTATGTCTGGCATCTGGTTGTCTGGTTTAAAGAATATAACATCTTTCTATTAAAAAACAATGGTTGTAAAACATGTGGACTGTTTGTGAATTCATGCTTATATTCGCTATCTTCTTCACTTTAGGCTGTACAACTGGTGCTATAGAAATAATACTTTGTAATAATAAATTAATAAATTAAGTAATTCCCTTGTGGATCATTCAAGTTTGTCAGAATCTAATAGGCTATTTTAATTTTTTTTTTTAATCTATAAACCTTAATATAACATGCCTCTAACACCCGTGCATATAGACGATAAGTACAACTCCACTAATACATATTTACAGAGTTCTTGCATATTTTATACACAGCGGTGCGGTATTTGTTTACCTCTAGCTGGTATGCCCTCCTTCCTTTTGGTGTACCGGTGTTACAGTTCCGTACATACGCCAGGAGGTGGCGGTAGAGTAACTGTTTTAATCGGATAAAGCCAGGCCACACACACCACTGTTGCTTCCTGACTGCTTCTTGTGTTTTCCTTTTAAATTATCTTATTTCATTCTGATATGACGCCGACGATGAAATACAATCAGGTCAGGAACTATCCAGATTTATTTCCAATGATGTTGAAATGTATTGGATATTTGTTATGTTTATTGTAGCCTATATTGTATGCAGGTTAGTCGTAACATAGTAGTTGGCACTGCCTTTACATATTTTATTATTGTTGTTGTTTTTCCCCTGTTGTATCACATAGGTACAGTGGCGGAGTGTGGATGGGTGACAACAAACCACAAGCTTGTTGTCACCCAGTCTTCCTGTTTGTCTCAGTCCTTCTCCCCAAGGCGATTCTTTGGGGTGACAGAGGTCATCGAACAGCTCATTAACCCCACCCCAGCAGCCCACACAGAGCTGCAGTCCCGGGCCACTCACTCACACACACACACACACACACACAAACACACACACACACAAACACACACAGATACACGCACACACACACACCTAAAGACACACACACACAGATACACACACACACAAACACACACAGATACACACACACACACACCTAAAGACACACACACAGATACACACACACACGCACACACAAACACACATAAACACACACAAACACACAGTTATAAAGCTTCACTAATGGCAGTTAAGTCGACTTAAGCCCACTCTGTGAGCAGGATGCTTTCAGGGATCCACCATGAGACACAAATATATAATGTTGTATGTAGTATAGTATTTTGCTCAGTTCTTTTGTAAGAAAAAAAAATCCATTATCGCTTTTTAAGCTTTAACATCAACCTTTTTAAATGTACAAAAGCTCATTTAAACACCTCACTGACAGAGGATCATTGTTTACTTTCATACTGATATCAAAACTGCACAGCAAAAATGACCTTAGCATTACTCCACATCTCTCTTATTTGGAATGGTAATTACTTTTTCACCTTAAACATAGATATGTTATTTCTGGTGGGTGTTTATTTAATGGCCAATTTGACCAAAAGGAAAAAACAACAACAACAACAACAACAACAAAACCACCATGAAAAGAGTCTACTTTTGGGCACAACTGTATCTGTAATTTTTTTCTATGTGATGGGAACCTATTGGGCTCCAAATTATTAACTGTTTGTGAAGCATCTAAAACGCAGTGGGATAGCAGTATTTTCCATGTTCAAACATCCCTGTTGTAGTCAAAACCTATTGGATAAGAGGAACAGCAACCCTTCAGGGGCTACAAGATGCCTGGGAGCTGTTGTCTGCTGTCCCGAGGTATTATGCACTTCTCACTGTGTGCCTACATGTACACACAAGTGTTATTCTGCAAAATGTACAGTTTACATGTTGGTGTGAAGTGTCTATATGTGCTATTACACACATGACGATCCACAGTAAATGAACATGTGATTCTTGTCCCAACAGCACATACTGCATGAATGTAAACCACAACGCAGCATACAATAGGCTCCTTCTCTCACGCACACCTTTCTCCAGGGATATAAAAAGAGCCCTTCCTCTGCGCACGCTGGGACATGAGTTTCATCTAAACTAGCTCCGTCCTCAATAAACCCACGTGAGCGTCTCTGCAGTATAGATTTCAGCACGTCCTGGGGTGTATTTTCTCCTGATCAGGTGCTTAAACTGCTCTATATGACAATAATTAGGCAGCACTGGAGACATGTGTTCTTTCTTATGTTGATAAGGGACATTGACCTTTAACCTGTGCCCCCTGCAGCCCCCCAAGCTCACTCTGCACGCCTCAAATGCCCCTGGCCAACTGCCCCCCACTCCCCCATCCCCTGGCAGTGTCCAGCTCTCAGGGAGGAGAGAGGAGGAGCGGCCAGGCTTGGAGCCTCGCCTGCGGCCATCACTGCCTCTCCCTGGAGAACAGGGACTGAGGTGCCTTTAAACCACTGCGGCAAAAACCTAACCAAAACCCTGCAGTCATTAATATGCAAAAATGCAAATGAGAAGGTAATTAAGAGCTGGAGCTCTCTGGAGGCTCTTTGATTGCTAATGAATTCTAATCTGCAAAGAAAGGGGGAGGGGAGCCGAAAAAAGATGAAAGAAAATTGTAAAACAACAAAAAGAGAATCTTTAGCCTAATATTCTTCTGCGAAAACATTACCTGTATTCTCCTGTTGGTGGATGATTTCAAGATTCATATATATATATATATATATATATATATATGTATATATATATATATATATATATATATATATATATATATATATATATATATATATATATATACACACACACACACACACACACACATATATATATATATATACATATATATATATAGATGTATGTATGTATGTATGTTTTGCACTGTATGTAGAAAGAAGTGTCATTGGCACAGAGTATTGTTGAAGGTTAACAAAAAAATACATGTTATTGTAGTTTTAACAGACATTCTTTTGTATTTCATCAGCTTTTCTGTGCTTATGAGTGTATTTTGATGTAGATGGCTGTTGTGGATACCATCAATAGACAGATATGTGTCTGTCTTGGACACACTGTGGTCATTGTGGAGGTTTAGCTAATTAGAGGAGGACATGACAGGCACGCAGACACTTCTGACCAGGAGCAGGCAGAGAAAATAGAAGGTCAGATATCTTAACAGTGTCTTCTTTGCTGCAATAGCAGCTGTGTGCTAAAGTAAAGGAGATGTCATTTCATCACTTGTGTGAGCCATAACACATCCCTACTTCCACTGTGGCTCATTCACTGTGTCAGTCGCACAAACACACATGCACACACTGCTGTTATTGTTGTTGCAGTGCTCCCACGGCACCAACAATCTCCCCCTCCCCCACACATCCCCACATCTATCTCCTCTCCCCTCCTGTCCTGGGCAGCCCTGACATGCCTACTTCAATTGATTTAGAGGCAGTTCAGCTCCTGATCTGATTGTTATCATATGACTTTTTGCAAGCTCCCACTTTAATAACTGCTGTGTTATTTTTTTTATTTGGACAGAGATGTCTTTGACACTCCGGGTGTGCTCAGCTTCCTCCACCTTCCCATTCTTTAAGTGTGTGTCCATCTGTGTGTCCATTCTTCAAGTGTGTGCTGGTTTAACCCTGCTCCATGGTCCGGTGGTGGACTTCTCCATATCCCAGCTTGGTAAACAGGAAGCTGCTTCTCTGTTCACTGTACCTGAAGTGTGGGTGGCAGAACAGGGGCACCCATACAAATGCACAATAATGGGAATCCAAGATGATAGGGAGGGGTCCCATAAAATCACACTGAGAGAGAGCAGAGGAAGAACGCCATCCACAAAAGCCATTGTCAAATGAGAATAGACAAAAGCCAAAAGCGATGTTGATTTAGTTTTTTCTTTTGTAAATAGATTGTTGATTTGCTTCATGCTTGTCTGTCTGAATTGGATCCTGACTCAAACTGTAGTGTTTGGGAGGATTAATGTCACGAACAATCCCTCAAACTCATTTTCTTTTGCACTCTGTGAGAATTACTATTTGGGATGAGAGAGAAAGCACTGCATTTCCAAACATCCAAACCCTTCATTTTGAGGATGCCTCAGTCAGTGGTGCCTCTATAACTTTTCTGTTTCAAGAGCAGATACACTGTCCTCATTTGTTCCAAAACAATTGCTCTTCTTCCCAATTATTGCATAACCTAATGGACTCTTGCCATGGTTTGCTGTTATTGTTAGCTGTCTGTTAATATTGCATGGTGGAAGCTGCCTGGAGATTCTGTGGACTTAAGCTTATTCTTGACCAAAAGAAATGGAAGGATAAATAACTGCTAGTTTGTATACGCACAGCTATAGTTCATTATTGTACTTATTTTATATCAGGGGTGTCAAACTCATTTTGGTCCGGGGGCCGTATGCAACCTACTTTGATCCCAAAAGGGCCGGATCAGAAAACTCAGTTCTCTCTTCAAGTTATTGTATTTTTCTCCGTGTCTCATAGTGGTGTTTAAGATTATATTCCTTGAGCAACGCCACTTGTTCCAAACACACTGAGCACAGATTTCCCATTCACCTCTGTCAACAAATATGAATTAGACTATTTTTCTTGGGAAATCCTGAACTCAGCATCTGCTTTTCTCATTTTTTAACATTTTGCTGATGAGGGTCACGGTTGACAGTCAAAACGATCGTCCTTTAAGAGCGTTTGGAAAGAGGAAAGTCTTCATTTGTGCTGCTCTGGTGGGAGTCGCAACGTACAGAAACGCCGGAGACGCTGCTATGCTAAACGGTGCAGAAAATTAACAGAAAAATCTGAAAATTTTAAGTATTTTAATAGAAAAATCAGCCGAGGGCCAGATTAAAGGTCTTGGAGGGCCGGATCTGGCCCCCGGGCCGCATGTTTGACACATGTGTTTTATATGAAGACTCATGTGTGACTCATGGATGTACAAGATACTACAACTGATAATCAACTAGGGCTCCTTTCCTCAACACCCTATATTCACAGTTTACACTTATGGCCTGTGGACCAGTTGTGGCTCTGCTTTTCAGCCATGCAAGCAAATTATTAGGTCATAAGTGCATTTGTGCCTAACAAAAAAAAGAAATGTTTTGAATTCCCAATTAAATCTTGTGAAATATACAGTGATGTGTATATAACGTTGTGGAGATGTATTGTTGCTTTACATAATTGACACAGCCATAAAAAAGAAGAAAAAAGGCTTTTACATTTTTAAAAACATAATTTTAAATAAAAGTCAGACAATTGGTGTATTGAAGCTCAAAATGTTAACTGATCAACTATTTTTGTGGAAATGTACACTTGCTTTATGCTCTATAAATTTAGTGAGTATACATTGATAAAATTATTTTTTGAGACAAATTAAATTAAGGAAATATTATTTTTCCAAAAGTGGCAGAAATATTAAAATTATTACGTTTGAGTAGTTTGTGTGTGGGCCCATATCACATTCACTCCTTTCTATGATTGTTCCTAACTTTTGCTTATAAAGTTGTTGCCTTGTTTAACTCTCAATGCAGTATGTTTGGACAGAAGTTAGTGAATGCTGTTTTGTGCCAGGCCAGCTGTAATAGGGGGGGAAATGCTTGGAGTTTATCACAAGCACAGCAAGTACAACACACAGATTCTTCCCTGTCTCCTCCCCTTCAGCATAGATAGACTCTGAGCACGGGCACCCAGCCAACACTATCAATCTATCCACTCCTACCCCCAGTCTCTAACTCTCATTGGAGGACAGCTTCCAAAGGGGCAAGGAAGCATGAATCATGGCTCGACTATGAGAAACCTTCAAATACATGTGTTATGTTGGCCAAAATCACTTTGTTACTCCACTGTTGATAACATTCAGGCATTTGCCATTGCAGCTGTGAGCGGAAGTATTTAGGTGGAGTCTTGTGAGGAAGGAGGGATTCTTCTTGGTCTTGGCCTAGTTTTTTTTCTTTCCCTTGTCTGATGAGAAACCTGTGTGCACCTCTGCCCTTCCCCCACCCAAACCTAAGCCTCTACTATTACAGGCTGTGAGGGGCGCAGTATGGAGCGAGGTGAGCAGCTTGCCTCAATAGCGACCACGGAGTGCATATGTGCTGTGCCTACTCTGTCTTTACGGCCAAATCGTCTTGTGTAGAATGTGTGCGGTGTGATATAACCCAGTGATGCAGCTTTGGCGCGCATGGCTGCTTTCACATGAGCTCAGTGAGGAGGATGCCATTGGGTACTAAATATGTATGTGACAGAGTCAGGTAGAAATATTAAAGCAGTAATACCTGTTTTAACACAGTAAATATATGCAAAACAGGTCTACCCTTGGAAACACATTTTAAAGAAATTAGCATGTACTGTATAAAAATATAACATTCTGGCAAAATGACTTAAAGTATTAGAAGTATTAAGTAAACTAAATAATTAGCTTGATAAATTATAAGTAGTAATGTTTTACTATAGTGTTCAAAATATATATTTTATACACATAAAACTGGTAAATTATCTACTGTAAATGCCTTTAGATATTTACACCTGCCAGAAATTAACAGTAAATATCTGTTGATAAATCTAATCTAAATATAAAGATTTTATCAATTCATTTTCATGAGAAAAACTGGTGACAGTAGGACAACTACAATTTGTCGTTGTTGTTGCTGTTAATCTTTAAAGCAAATGTATAAAGAGGGTTAGCCATAATCTATTATTGTTACGATTTTGTTTATGTGTAATACTAGTACTAGTAACCAGTATGTGACATTTTTTAAATATATTTTGGCATCCTACATAGCAGAAATAATTTCTCACTGCTGCTTCCTGCGTTAATTTATGTGTCTACATTTATGTAACCCAAAGTGTGTGTACATAAATAGATATTTCATTAATATGCACAAATATGACCGATTAGCACCAATGTGCCAAACATATGCTAATTTTCTATGTGCATCTGTCGTTAATTACAGATATGGAGCTGGGAATGGCTCGAAGGAATCACCCAGGGCATGTGCGGCAGTATCCTCCAGCTCTGCACCATGCCCATTGTGATGTGAGCGTATGTCCAGATAATAGATGACATGGTTAGTTGTTTTTGTTTTGTCCAGGCCGGATAATGATGCTGTCGTTTTGAGGTTACCATGTAGCACATTACCCTGAGTTATACTGGGGTTACAGTAACATCCTTTTATCATCACAGCACACTCAGGCCAGTGTGCCTTCTTCCTGCTAATTTTTATTTTAGGATAAAATGGAGGATGCAGTGGGCATGGAAAATGAATTAAAGTAAATCAGAATTTATGAATAAGCTGTTACATGTAATGTAAAAAAAGTGATCAAACTGGAACATGACTGCAACAACATAATCATTTTCATCCTTTTCTTTTTTCCTGTTCCTGTTTTCCTGTTGCACAACTCATTTACATAAGAGTTTAGTCTTTTGTGTCTGTTAGATGCACTCAGTGTGAGGTGGCTGAAGTATCGTGTGTTTTTATTCTTTTTCTGCTGGCCCTCCCTCCCTCTCTTCAGCCTGGCTGCCCTTGTACATGCACTCCATGTCAGACCCAGCTGTTACTACAAACTACTTGGAGGGCTTACAAGCCTCATTGCTAATACTGACAACAGCATTCTTACCCGAAGCTTAACGTCTTCTGGAAAAAGTGAGAATATGAGGGATTTTTCTGTGTCCACTAAAATAATCATTTTCCTTAACAGATGTTTCCACCTGTTTAAATTTAAATCTTTGGATTCTTACCTCCCTATGTACATTGCATGGCTGAAAACTGAAATATAAAGATGAATAAAATTAGTGATGTATAAGAATCCAAGTCATCTATGTGCTGCATAATCTTTGACAAAATGTGATAAAACAGGAAATCCATAAATTTAAAGTTGCTTTTTCTAAAACCTCACATTTTCTACAAAAGGGTGAACAAATTAAATGAAAAATAATGGTGTACATTTCTGTTTATGTAAATGTGTAATGGTATTTATGGACGATGTGCCTTGCTTCCTTGCTCTAACCCCATTACACTCCTAAGACAGTCCATGAGGCTAATTAATGTTCTATGCAGAGGCTTTCCTTTTACCCAAGGGAACACCCAATGGATTATTTACCTATATGTCCTATTGACAGCAAATCCCCCATCCCATAGGTAGCCTCACAAACAGTCCCAGTCTTAAGGATATGTAAATAGTTGATATTAGCTTTTTAAACATGTTAAATTTAAGAATGTTGTGTAGCACAACTACAATACAGTCACTGAAGAATGGCTTATAATAAAATACTACCAATAGGCCTATATTTTATGGAAGCTATGTAAACAGTTGACTATTCTTTAGTGGTTGTGTCTTAGAAAAAAACACTTTATGAAAACACTGCACAGTGATTTTGGAGGTTGTTGACAGGAAACAAAGAGGGGTCATTTGAACTTCCTTTTTCTTTGACAAGGTTTGCCCTCAGGTTAAAAACAACAGCTGTCTAACACCTACATACACTTTTCTATAGAATACTGCCTTGTGCCTTTAAGGACCAGCAGACTTCCACATGTAAAAGAAAAGTAATTTTTAATTATTCAATAATGCACTTTTGTGAAGTTTAAAGCACCAATTTGATTTAGCATTTATCCACAACCACCCGTTGGCTTCATCAGATAGGCATGTAGTTTGCAGGGTATGGCACATCCATCACCAACCGCATCTAGTCTTTTTGTGCAGTAGCTTTCTTCTGAAATATCCCAGGAGCACTACCTATGAGTCCTATAGCTTCCCCTGTCTTCCACTCCACTCTGGAGCAGGCTGGGTTGATCTGATGGTTGCCAACCCCTTTAAAAACGGCGAATCTCAGGACATAATTTTCATACTAATGTGTTCTTTTCAGATGTAATGTCACAACTATAAACAGGTTCATGGAGGCATTCTATCTATCTTAGAATACGGTGTATTTTCTAAAGCAGGGTAATAATAATTACATAATAATTAACAGCTCATAATAATTGAATGCCCAGGTGCTATTCGGGACTACTTATCCCCATCTGAGATAAACATTACGCCATAATAAGCTTACAATGATGTAAGGTCTTCAGAAACCCAGCACTATAGGCCTACCTAGTTTAAGGTTGTTTGTTTGAAAAATGAGGAAAAGAAATAGTCTCAAAAGTAGCGCTAGTGTATAGGCTACTTTGTAAACCACGATGAAAGTGGCGTAAGGGGTATTTTATTTATTTTTAATAGGTAACTGAAATAAGATAATAAATAGGCTAAGCTAGACACTGACGATACCTATAGGTGGTAGGCTGTTCCTGTAAGATCCTTTAGGTCTAGGCCTAAACGCAGGTCTATAAACGGTATAGATTGGCTATAGCTTGGGCAACATTAAATAAAAGCAAAGTGTTCCCTGCAACCTGCATACTAAAATGATGTCAGCGGGCATGTCGGAGCCCCACAGCCAACCTCCCCGAACACACAGGGAAAGTGAGCGTCAAGAAGAAGGCGGGACCAGAAGCCATTTCCTTGAGATTATTGGATGTTAGGGCTGTCGACCAACCCGAAACGTGTTCCCATTGGCTGCACTCTTTCGCATTTATCGTGCCATCTCGCCGAGCTGCTGCTGTGTAATCGCAGGTAACTTTCTTACGATAGGCTTCCGCGGAATAACCTAGTTCTCGATGCGCGCTTTCTTTTAAAGATTTTATCCGCACTAAACTCTAGTTGCTTTTACAGTTAGGTAGTTTCGTCCCCCAGACAACTACAAAACATTACCGATCCATTCTCTTCTTTGTTGGAGCAACCGATCTTTCAAAGGCGTTTGAAATCGGATACCGCTGGCGTTGAGGCCCTCACTTTGGGCGGAAGGATACGTTGTTGCGTCTGACAATGTGGACGGAGGTGGTGAAGATGTCTACGAGAAGAATGAAATCATCTCAGTTGTAACAACAAAAAGGGAAGACGCGAGATTAGTTACTATAATAGATTTGTTTGCTCACAGACTTGTTACACTGAAGCAAACACGTGGGTGCAGCGTGAAAAGCGGGCTTACCGGGACAAAAGGAAGACGTCCACAGTGCCCCAATGCGTTTCATGCGCGGAGGTCGAAATTCTCTTGAAGTTTTATGTTTTTTCCAATAGGAGACTTGGTTTTCTTTTTATTGTTGGATACTACACGCTTGGACTGAGGTAAACTAAGCTCATTATGTTTGTGTTGTTGCACCTTCTTTGCGCGTAATTTTGCCTGCGTTTTTCGAAAAGTTTTCGGGAATGTGTGGTTAAAGCGGGGGACGCAAGTTTTTGTCTGGATTGAGGTGGCGAGCCAAGTGTGTGATGGTCTCCACACAGCGACCACGGAGGAAATTACTCCTTTGTTCTGCGAACGGTCCAACATCATGTTTTGGTTATCCACAATAACCTACATAGTGTTTTGGCGTGTAGCTCAGCTGTTTGCGTTACGCCTAGTGAAAATATAAAATATCGCCATAAGGGCCGTATTTTGGCTGAAGTTAGTGTTGTAGGTCTTGGCTATATTATGTAGCATAGCTTATTAGCTATAGCTATTGGGGGAACAAACTTTCAAATAAACACCCCTGTGGCTTTTAAAACATCCCTTTATGGATGTGTCTGTGTCTGGCCACCAGCTAGACTTTATTTTATTGCACATTTGGCAGGAAATTCCTCTTGCTCCCACCCCCACCATCTTCTCCACTGAACTCCCAATGCTCGACCTGAACCCTAACATGAGAAAGAAAGAGATCAGTTGCTCGAACTTTTCTGCTTTGTCCTAAACACCAACCTTGTTTTACGCACGTGTTTATTTCACCCCACACCGCTAATCATGACTTTGTCAGGGTTTGAGCACAAATATAAGGCAACTTTTGTTTTGCCAACATGATCAAATGGCCTTATGTAGGCTATCGTAGCCTATAGATTTAATGCGGTTCTCTCACAAGAGGATCACAGGCGTTTGTTTATTGCCGTAACATTTGATTTGGCTACATCTGTAAAATCATAATATTGATAAGATAAGACCAATGTCTTGGCTTGTTATTAGGCTTTTAGACTGCCGTGCGTATCATAGATTATGATTCTGTAAAATAGGCCTGTGCTAACTTTTCAGAGACCTACAGATATTGTATTTTTCTTTTAACTGTTTACAATAAGGGACCTAACTTCTAATTAAACTGGAGGATGACCTGTCTTCCTGCTTGTGTTTGGTGACAAAGACCCCTAATGTGCTGGCTTCAAATATTGATCCAGCAGAAGCTGGAGATGCCATTTTGTTATACTACACCTCAAGTGTACGGATTAGCAGAAAGGGTTATTTTAACATGGCTACTTGTTTTTGTTTATATATTCAAAGGCCTAACCTACATCACCTAGTTTGTCCAAGGAACATCTGGAAAAGATTAATGTAGGCTTATGTTTTAAATGGCTATTTTTGTGATTTGTGAATTGTCATTTAAAAACTTCCAAAAGGTAGATTTTGGACAATTCATGAATATTTTTGGTTGCTGGAATATTTGAAAGAGGCTGTAAAAGTACACCACCTGTTGGTGTCCGAGTGCCTCTGTTCTCCTTATCGCCAGTTTCCTGTGAGCTGTGGAGAGCCGCTCTCTCAGCGGCCCTAGGCTCACGCTGGAATGCAAAACACAGGGTAAATCCTGTGTTTATGCTCCGTGTCATTTGACAAGTTTTTCTCTTTTTTTTCTTTTTTACGTGCCTGTGGGGTAATTTAGTAATAATATGTTTGAATACAGTCATTAGTTTTGCCTTTCACCCTTATTTCTGTTAAATGGTCCTAATAATACCTCTCATAATAAATGTAATGCAATGTACCAATGATGGGCTGGCCATATGATTGTTACTTGCCTTACTTGGCCTAAAATCAAGGACAATACATTGATGATTTTGTAGAAAAAATTGACTTAAAGCATTGTGCTCCATGGTTGTGTCTTCCTCTCCTCCAGCTTGAGTTAGTCTTCTGATGATTTTGAATTTTTGGGGGTGGGACAAGAGCCAATATGTTTATTATGCCTTTTGTTTTGCAATAAGTCTGTGTTGTCAACCCAACCAGAAATCAACGCGATAATGTCATCCTCTGTATTATCTAGTTTATGCTAAGGAGAAGTGAAAGATGGTTTAGTGCTAATATTAGTGAGGTGAAAATGCAGGTAGACTGATTTGAACCTTTAACTGCTGCTTGTACCATTTCTGCTCTTGCCAAAGCCACTAAAGTCTGTCTACGCACATTTTCTCTCCTAGGGTTTATTAAGGCTAAGGGTTATGAACGAACAGCAGCAAAGAATGGCTGCAGTTGGAACAGACAAGGAACTAAGCGACCTCCTGGATTTCAGCGCGGTAAGACTGGGACAAAGCTTGTAGAGATTGGGGGTAATAGGTGGGCAAAATTGGGGTAAAGGGGAGAGGGGGAGGCAAGGGGCACAACCAGTGTGATTTGTTTTCATTGTGTTATTTTTGGCCTTTGTTCTTGTAGCTGCACTAGTGGTGACTGTCCATATTCTAACTTACGTGAAATGTCTTTGGATGAACATATAGGCCATATAATAACAAAGCAATGAAAATGATCAAGTAAAATTTCCAAATTATAATGCTATTCTATTAGGCATAACTTGCTTTAGACTTTATTGATATAAGCTGTCATTGGTTTCTTTTCTGTATTTTTGCCATTATCAGACTTGCATGGACAAAATTGCTAGTGTATGGAAAATGGTACAGAGCAGCGGACCGCGCTTAAAAAGATGGAGACTGTTGAAGGCAAATTATGGTCTTCGAGCTCCATTCAGTGTTGAACCTCTCGGGGTAGAGCGCTTCTTGTGGAGGGACATGTGGGCGGTCCTCATTAGACACTGGGGTTTGAGTTAGAAATGCTCAGTCAGATTGATCTGCTGCCAATTTCCATCAACAGATGTTCATCCTAAATTTAACATTGAAAATGGTTGAAAACTGTTGACAACTGAATGCACTAGAATTTTTCTTTGTTTAGCTGCTGGTTAGCCATGTGTGTTAGCTTGGACAAGCTTAATTTAGTAGAACTAAAAGATGGCAAAAGGCTCAGTTATTGAATTGATATCTTTCAACTTAATTGTGAGTTGTCCATGTTCATTTTTTATTTGGCTCTCATCATCGAAATTTAGAAGCTAATTAGATCAAACCTATAGATAGTATTTGTATGTTTTGTTTGAATATAAAAAACAATACAAATCTTTAGTGTAGACACTGTGTAACTTTGTTGACACAAATCTGTCTCACACACTGAACTTGATGCCTTTATTGCCCCAGAACCAATGTGTGAAGTGTGCTTGCCTTCATTTCACTAACAGAGCTCTTTCTTTTGTCTTTTAGATGTTTGCTCCACCAGTAGCCAATGGAAAGAACAGGCCCATGACCCTTGCCAGCAGTCAGTTTGGTGGATCAGGTGAGTGCTTATGTGTCTCATTTTGGATAATATTTAAAAATCTGAATTTCTTTATTCCAAATCACTAAAGAAATAATGGCTGAAGCATCATTTATATTCTCATAATTTATTTCTATATTGTCACATTTGGTTGTTGTTGGTGCTGTGTGGCTTAAAATCAAAATGCTTTCGTGCTTTATTTTGACAGTTACCTGATTATCTCACTGTTTTGAGTGCAAAGTAGCAGCTACAAGTGAACGGCTGTGGGCACCTTTAGGCTTTTTGAGTGAGCGCTTCCCTCTTCCTGAATGTTATTAGTAAGCCGTGTTACTTTCATTCTGTCACCCTGCCAACCTAGTGTGTGAAATGGAGTCACACTCCCGGTACTCCCCAGAGTGAGAACTTGGCCACTAAGGAACAAAGGCAAAAAGGGCTTATGGACTTGAAACGACTCCCCCACCCTGAATTGTAAAACACTCCTCCCCCAACTCTGCACAGGGCCCTCACCCCCACTGATCTGCAGGAAATGGCTGGAGTTTGAGACAATGTCCCTCACCCACAGCTCCGAGCCTCTTAAACAGCCCAGCATGCAGCGAGTGGTCAAAGTGGAAGAGAGCTCTCAGTGAATAGAGGGATCAGCCAGGGGAAGGCCCAATCCTGTTTGTTTCTATTACAGCAGGCAATTACTCAGCACTGAGGAGTTAATTCCTCTGCCCCTCCTCATGTCCAAAAGTGTGGCCCTGGGTCATTGACACCCATTTTAATGTGATACTTGAAGCTGTCACAATGACGGCCTCACAGCCTCGGCCCTCACTTTAACCGGACTCTAGACACAGCAGGGGCTGCTCCAGAGGATCTGACACAGCCCTGTGTGCCCTGACAGATGAAGCTCAGTTCTCCGGGTTGTATATCAGACTTAAAAAATGTTATGCCTCTTGTATGCAGCTCTGCTTCTTCCATGTTTCTGGATGTCTCATCTCTATTCCACCTTTTAAATTTGGATTACTTTTCTTTTTGGAGTCAGTCTTCACCCCTTCTTCATAAGACCTATATGGCTCAGTTATCTTTCTAAAACGAATTATGTTTCTCCTTTTTGAGAATATTTTCCCCCCTTTTATATACATTTTTGAGATCGTGTTCTTGGCCCTGCTTGCCCAAAAGTTAGTAATTTAGTAAAACAGAACCAATGTATCGATATTTTTTTGATGCCTCTTCAAAAATAATGTCCAAAACAGAGCAGCGGCTGCCTCTAACGTCACACGCACTGCTTGTATATTCAGTGACCTGCAGCGCGGGAACTGCAGTGAGCAGCTAGTGGCCGACCAGACCACCTCTATTCATCAACACAAAAGTGCTCAGAGGGGTGCTAATTACATTAGGCGTCCTTGGCTCTTCCTCAGTGACCAGAGTGTGGTGGTGAGCGGGAAGAGTGTGTCGAGAGAGGGCAACCGTGCGGGTCATGGGCCTCAGGCGTCTCCTCTGTCACCTCTGCAGCTGCTGGCAGTGCAGCCAGCCCCCGACACACAAACGCAGCACAAAATCACAACAACACTGTGAATTTTGCATGTCATGGGAACTAGAGCTGTTTGTAATGATAATAATGCTTTGGATTTATTTAGCGCCTTGTAGTAATCTGTGTCTGTAGCCACAGTTGCCCTGGCAAGACTGCCAATCTTAGCCATCGCTACCAATCATTAAAGTTCACACCACATTCATATGAGCAAGATGAATGTCTCCCTTAAGGGCACAATAGCAATATGCACTGGTTAGAGTGGAACCTGTTTATCTTTTATTCCAAAAATGTTTCTATCAACTTTCAAGACAGTGGACAAGTGCTCTATATACTGAGCCTTTGTGTCAGTCCACTGCACTGTACACACTAGGATTAATTATGCTAAGATGAAAAATGACTGAAGATGCTGTTATTTTCTTGAAGCCTATACTTTATAGACTACTCTTAGGGATTATCAAAGTATGCCACTTTGTGCTATATTGTGCATGTCTCCTGCAGAAAGAGCCACTGTCCTGTTTTGTATCATGTCAGTGTCTCATAGGATTTAAACAGATTTCAGGTTCTCCCGGGTGCAGGGCTAGTTGTGTCCATTTCTTTTCATCATTTATGCAGTCACCTGCATTTAACACATGTGGGTTATTAAGATGTATTCCACTCACTAATGTTCATTTAGCATCATAACTTATTTTATCACACTGTTTTAGTGTGCGTTGCAACTTCACGTTAACTGTACAGACAGCGGCGCCTTCTGCACTCAGGTTGCACACGCATCCGCTGTGTTGTCAAACAAATAATCAGTCTCTACTTTAGGTTCAGATCGCAGTGTCCATATAACAAACCTGGTTGTTTTGACTGATTTCTGATATACTATAATGAATCTAACAACATGCAACATTTAGCAAAATGTATTAGAATATTTTTGACTTCCTGTAGTTACACTAAATAGCGCTTAAAAATAAGCCACTGCAAAACAAATGTGTGTTTTTGGCAGAGCATGGCTCTCCTGGGTTGGCAGTGTGTCAGTGTCACCTCAGCAGCTCTTCACCTTGTTTTAATTGGCTCCAAGTTAATTACTCCACTAAGTGTGAAACAATGTTGTCAGACTTCTCCTGCTCCGCCATGTTTTCACTCCATCCTCTGCACCCCTGCTGACCAAATGGGGCTTCACAGCGTCTTAGAGGCTGCAGTGAGCCAGTAAACATGAAGTTTAGAGTCTGTGGAGTTTGGAGTTTACATTTCAACAGGATTATTAACAAAACATTAAGATGAAGATGGTTACATTATGTATTTATGATACAGCTGGGGCGTTTTAAGTGAAGGTGCTGCCTTTGGGCTGTGCTGACCAGGACTGAGGCGGATGTGCTGAGTCCTTCTCCTTATTGTGGATGCCACAAGCATCGACTCCATAGATCAGGGCTGTCGCAGCACGTGTAGGTGCTTGCACTGCTCTGTTAGTCTCATCACTCATTCTCTGTCTCTGCCGGCTGCTGATCTGCCTGGACCTCTCTCTCTCCCCTTGCTTTTTCTTCCACTTGCTCCAGCCCTCTTTTGCTTTCTCACACACATTTTTTTAATTAGGCAAAAATCAAAGACTAAATATGAATATTCATAAGGAAGCTGCATTAATATGCACAATTATGCAAATCAGCATGCAATTAAGCCCTGTGTCTCTAGAGAGCCTGGATAGCATTAGTGCAGAAGACAGGGAGAAGAGGATGATGGGGGTATTTTGGAGTTTTCTGCTTCACTAGTCTTTTGGCTCTGTGTTTCCTTTGTGCCACTCATGGGTTGTTTCTTTACCTCTTAAAAAATACAATAAATTATTTTTTTTGTTGATGGTTCAATGGCTGAGAATAAATCAGTAGCTCAGGTAGCACCATAACTGCTGAAATCCTGTCTCTGATCAGTACTGTGGATATTTGTGTGCTATTGCTCTGAGTCTACTTAACAGCATGATATGCTTGGAAAAAGGACACTAACCTTAGGGATTTCGGACTTACCTGCCAAGACTTGATGTTGTTATTCCCCTGTGAAAAATTGGCATAATTTTCTTTACCTATTTGACCTTCATAATCACAAAAATGTTTGAATGTTTCATCTTTTTCAGCAATAGACGAGCGCAGTGGCTCTGGGTCCTGGGGATCTGCTGAACAGAACAGTCCTTCCTTCAGCCAAGGACGGGTAAGAAATACACACACAATTTTTAATGTTAGAGAATTGAATTGTTCTACTTTAAACCTCAATTGCAACACCTTTTTGCACAATTTGCAATTAGATTTTTAGTCAATTCTTTTCTCCCTAAAACTTGGCTCGCAGTCCATACTTGGCCAGCTCTGTGCTAGCCAAGAACCTCAGTTGAAGCCCACCGGTAATTGCGGTTTTACATTCACCGTAACCATCTTGGCACAAGTCTGTGTAAATACAAGGAAGAGGGGGTGAAAAAGATGCAGGAAGCTTTGATTACCACAAGTTGATAATTAAGGATGTCTGTTAGAATCTCCGGAGCTGATGTAGATTTATTTGGCATTGATCCTGTAGAAAGTAGTTTTAGGTGTGCTTGCAAAAACTGCATCACCTCGAGGGATTGTTAGCATTTTCTTTTTGTTTTTAAAATGCAGCGCTGAGCTTCATCTTTCTATAAATTGTTCCAGGGTTACGCTGAAGGATCCCACTACAGCGAGCATGAGGCCTTGTCCTCTCCTTTCCTCAGTTCTGGCATCACAGGTACATACTTATTCTAATAAGTAATAAGGTTTAAGCAAAGGTTTAAGCAAAGGTTTAAGCAATATAAGGTTTAATAAGGTAATAAGGTTTAAACAAAAACAATAAACATGTCCAAACTGTAGACAGGGCCTTTATTTTATTGTTTACAGCAAGATGTAATCATACATTTTATTTATAATGCTGTTTACATTTAACAAACCTCAATCTTTTACCTGTCCTGGTAAAAACAAAAAGCATGTCACATGCGTAAAAAATAAAAATAAGTCATTCTAAAAAGCCTTTAATCCCTTTTTAATAGTCTGTGTAAATGAAATTTGTGTAAATAAAAAAAAAAACAACTTCATTTATGAGCATAAAATGTTTTGACCCAAAAAGTGTTTTCTGCATGGAAAACTGTGTGTCTACATGTAAGTGTGTCTGTGTTCATTTGTTAAACGTTGGATGTTGGTGCATTGACGCGGAAACCTTCCCCAGGGTTTTGTCTGGCAGGCTGCTTTATGCAGCTGAGCGAACTGAAATATGGGAGGGCATCTTGTGATGAAAAAAAAAGTTATATGCTGAAAACTTTTTATAAGTTTAATAGGTTGGTATTGGGTAAATTAAAATTGTTTTTGTGATTAGGTAAAAGTGAGAGGCCACCTTACCCCCCATTTGGAAGCCAGGTAACTTTGGCATCATTTATTGGCAAATGTATTTTTAAATTAACAGCTAATAGCACTGATTTACTTTGTGTTCTGTAGCCTGGGTTTCTTCCTAGCGACATAGCGTTGCCAAGCCCGGATGCCATGTCTCCCTCTGGTCTGAAATCCAGCTCCCAGTTTTACCCCTCATACACTAACAATCCCAGGAGAAGGCCTACAGAGAGCAGCATAGGTAGGTAGACATTCAAAACATTCATTGATTCGCATTTTGGCTTAATGGCTATTTTCAATAAAGCTGTAGCAATGAGGTTGATAAACCTTCCAACCTCCTGACTAATGGACATACATGAAGCAATTCTTCGACACTGTAGTGTAGCTTTGGCAGTAATTGAGTTGATAGTAATTTCATATATGTTGCAGAAAAAGATCGAAATGGCCCTACTAGATGTCAGAATGGCTGTTCAGAGCCAATCTTGTAATACACTAATGACATCGGCCAGAAAAAAAACCTTGCTAATATATTTTCACAATGATTTCATAGATGTTAACACGATGTATATTGTTTATATTGTGGACCAGTGTACTTCATTGTTTTGTTTTGTTTTCCTCTGTCTGGTGAACAGACTCTCAGCCAAAGAAGATTCGAAAACCCCCTGGCCTGCCATCCTCGGTGAGACCTTTTTATGGTTGTCTTCACAGCATTTGGCTTCTCTTTTCTCTTTTTCTCTTTGCTCACACTCTCCTCTTATGGGCTCTGATCACACACTGCAGATGTACACATGCACAGACAGCTCTGTTGTATTACTGAGCGAGCCAGTGATATCGGTCTTTAGCCCTGTCTGACAGAGTCTGGTGGTGCTTGTTACGTTTTGTTGTTTCATGTAGCCTACTCTTTGTCATCAGGTTTTTGTTGTGCATGTTTTTCCATTTAATGTGGATTATGGGAAGTCAATTTCTATCCCTTTTTGACACTATTGGAAAGTAGCACTAGGGTGGAAATAATGGATGATTTCAATGTATTTGGTAGTAGAAATATGGCTTTACTCTAGAAAAAAACAATAGCGGGCAATAACGGACTTGGACTTTTTATTGATAAATGTGTTCAAATCTGAGCTTTCCTCCTTGTTGCGATTAACCTAGAGTATTGTTGCTAGTATTATATCTTTGAAAATGTTACGTGAGTTTTATTAGTACATTTCCAAAGCCTTGAAGTTTAAGATTTCTGGGCATAACTGTGCAGTTTGTTCATCTCTGATCATTCAGTAAAGTGAAGTGTTGTTGGACAGTCCAGTGGTTGTAGACAAACATTTCCTATTCTGTGTGTTGTTTACCCTGCTATATCCCACCCCTCTGGGTGTCTAAACCTCAGCTGTTTGGCACAGTGTGAATGATAGCTGCGTGCTTTTAGTCCGAATGATGAGTTATTTGCGTGTGAACCCCCCTCCCCCACCCTCCGCCAGCCTCCGCCTTACCACATGATGGCCTGGGTGGGCCTCCCCCTGTGAGTGACCCAGTTGTGAGACGCAGTGCTGCGAGGCCTCTTACCCGTGTCTGAGCCCAGATTAATGACTGCTGATGATCCACTCCTACACTTATGTTGTTCCACCTTTAACATCTATGTATTTTTTTTTTTTACTCAAATATTGCCAGTGATCCCGGTCTCTGACTTCTGTATTTGCTCCAACTGCACACAATGGTCACCTACAGCAGCCCCTTGTGGAGAGGGCAGTCCTCTGGTCACATTCGGACCTTGTGCATAAATGCTTTTGAGTTTAGTTTGTTAATCTAGCCCCAGCCCCTGCTACTGCCCACGCTCCTCTAGCGCAGAGATGGTTGCACGGTCATAACCTGAATTGCATTAAACCCCTATTAGTGGAGGATTTTACCCTAGAAATCCCTTTTCTTCCTGAGAATACAATTATCCTGCAGCAACCATCATTGTGTAGAGCTCTGTTCACGTATAAAGCAGCAGGAATCACTCAACATTGTTCCTCATGAAAGAACAACTCAAAGCCTATTGTTAAATGAAGCCATCTCCATCATGTTTTCCCCTGAATTAACTGTGATCATTTAAATCCCTTGTTTCCTTCACACTCCCCTGGCCATATCAGGCTTTGTTTAAGTCATTTAGATTACCTTCTCCTGTCCCCCTCAACAGCCCTTATCTCCCTACCATTTCATAAATCATCAGGGCTTCATTTTTCCCCTCAGCCCCCCTTGCCCCTTTACCACCCCCTACCCACCGCAATCTCTCTTCCTCCTCTCCTTCTCCCTCTCGCAGTGACTGGATCCCAGCCCCCATCTCTCTGCCTCCTCTCCCTCTCCTCAGCCCAGCTGCCTGTGGAGTTGGATGTGGTCCAGGAACAGGCAGATGGCTCTGTAATTAGAAGTGCATCTCTCCATTCCCTTTCCACTTCTCCCTGTTAAATCAAATTACAGAAAAAATCCCTTCTCTGGATTAGCATTCTTTGCAGCATAGCATCCATTCTCTCCCTTCCTCTTTCCGCCATTCTAAACGGAAGGGAAAGATGGACCAAAGTGTCAGGAAATGTAGGACTCTTTAGGTCCGTCCTGAGTCCGATTGTTTTAAGAACTGAAGGACAATGAGTCACTTCCATGGGTATTATTTTAGTGTTTAATGGATTATTGTTTTTCAGTGTTGTCATGGCAGTCCATTTTAGTGAGTGAATATCTCCTCGATGTCACACGCCATGTTGTTAGTTGGACGGTGGCTGTGGAGTGAGTGTTGCTGCTGTGAATGCATGGTATGTGTGTAGCTGATACTGCTGGTCAGAGGGAGGGGCTGCAGTGTCACTGGGTCTTGGGCTCAGAGGAAGTGCTCACTGTGCTTTGGGATCTGCATGTCAGTGCCCAACGTGCCATGGCCGCTGTGTTCTTCTCCACAGGCCCAGAGCTTGGCTCTCCTGCAGATGCGCTCCTTCTCGCCATCTTGTGGCTACATGCAGCTACAATTCATTTTTTTGCTTGTGGATTCTCCCCTTTCATCATTGATAAAACCAGGAAGTAAATAATTGTGCAATCCTATTGTTTTTAGGTGTATGCTTCCACATCTGGTGATGAGTATGCCAGAGACGGCAGCGGATATCCTGGTGCTAAATCTGGAGCTGTCTACCCAGGCTCTTTCTACATGCAAGGTAATGCTCCTCTTATGTAGATTCCAGAACAGCTCAATATTGATAATAATTATGTTCATGTATTTATATGTGCTCTACGAAATTGAGGTTGCATTTATTTACAAATATTTCTGACTCTAGAAGATCCCTGGTCATCTTCTGGATATTCTGCCATGCTCGGCAATGCCCACCTTGGTCAGCCAGGCTCCTTCTCTGCGTTAAATCCACAGGACAGGATGGTAAGTAGAGCTGGATGTCATCAGATGCCTTAAGAAATACATTCATCCTAATGAAGTGTTCTCCATAGAACTATCCTCTACACGGCAGTGAGGTCAATGGCTTTCACCCAGCCCCCACAACCTACAGTCACACACCTGTCATCAACGGGGAAGGCATCATGGGTGAGAACTGTCTTAATGTTTTTGTCACTGTCAGAACAACCAATATTCACACTTATTTTTTTTATATTTCAAACTTTAAAAAGTACTTATTTAAATTTTATTTTCTTTGCAGCTACTCGAGGCACTACCGCTGGCAGCTCAGGCGATGAAATTGGCAAAGCTCTTGCCTCAGTAAGTGTTGTTTTACAGAATGTTTGGCATTTGGTGTAAAGGTTTGCTTTCATTTCAAATTTTTAAGGATATATTTGGGGCAAACAAAATTATGGATGCAATATTTTGTGTTTTTAACCTTTAGATTTACCCATCGGACCATAACAGTAATAACTTCTCATCAGCCCCATCAACACCTGGGTCTCCTCAGGGAATTACAGGTATTCTGAAGCTTACATGTGTACGTTGTTGCTGATTATGTATTTGTGGGGCTGTTTTGTGTGTGAAGTTTTAAAACAATTCTACATAATGTTTACTAATTTAAGTAAACATGGATTCACACTAAAGGCACTTGACAGGCCTTTTCCATCTTTGAAGCTCAATGTTTCGCTGCTGATTGCAATTGTGTCATTTGGTTAATTCAGGTGAATCTAATCTGTTCTTGCTCTCAACTTGTCAGCAAAATTGGATGTAAACCGCCATATTTTTTGGCATCAGATCTATTTACTTAATGCAGCCAGTTTGATTGCAGCCTTGTTTTTGGCTTACAAAAAGGGCGGAAATTGAATAAAAAGCACATGAAGCACAGTGGTTTGAGTGCAGTGCCACCTGGTGTAATACACAAGTAATGCACAATGTACTTGCACATGTCTGTATAGGAGCTCAATCTCAGTGGCAAAGACCTACCACACCAAGCTATGAAGGGCAGCCTCATGCACTGGTATGTAGTACTTATGTAGTACTCAGCAATGCTTTAAAATGGACACCAAGCTCATTGAGTATTCTTGTTTATTCTGTTGTAGCAGAATAAAATGGAGGATCGTTTAGAGGAGGCCATACATGTATTGCGCAGTCATGCTGTTGGCCAGGCCCCTGGTTTGGAGGGTGCCCACACCGACATGCACAATCTGCTGACCGCTGTGCACAACGGGGCCCTAGGGGGCCTCTCCCCAGCTTTCCCCAGCGCCAGTCTTGCTTTGAGTAACAGACATCCTACAATGGTGAGTTTATTTGCAACATTTCCAAAACTATTTTCAAAAGAAATCAAATCATTTCTTTGTCAACTGGCTATGGTCAAAATTTGAAATGTGGGTGGAAAAAGTATGATGTAGTGAATTTAAATGATCTTACTGCGAGTTTTTAATTGTTTCTGTATCAGGGCGGAAAAGATGAGGAGGCTGCAGGTCTTCCTCCCAGCAGCACTCTTCTCCACGGCCATCACGCATCTGGACCCACACAGTCATCTGGGCAGCCTGAAGGCTTTAGCAGTAAGTCACAAATAAGTACATACTATTGAATTGTTCTACACGGTTCACTGATTTAACCCCTATGTGCATGTGGTAGGTCTCCCTGGAGGCATGTCCCGCTCCACACACTCCTCCAGCAGCTCTGACATCAAGAGAGAGGACAAAGAAGACGACGAAAACTCATCAGTGGCAGACAAATCAGACGATGAGAAGAAGGACTCAAAGGCCCGCAGCCGCAGCAGGTAATGTAAAACAACTTAGATTAGCTAAAATTAGCATAATTATATTAAGGCAGCTATTTTATCCCACAAAGGTGGAATGTACATTTTTAGTGAAACCATACAGAAATCATTTAATTTGATACATATTGGATTTCTAATGTATTCTGTATAAAAATAATAAGCTAACTTGTGTGTGCCCGACTGGTATCCCAGTCATTGTTAAGATATAACTGTGTTGACAACCCCTTCCCTCATGTCACGTTACAGAAAGGAGGCGTTCGCCCTCCAGATGATGTCTGCCCTTTCAGATCCGAAAGATGATGAGTAAGCTTCTTTACTAGAGAATCATTTTCTGTGTTTATGGGCTTATGCTGCATTTTAAAGTTTACCTGCATTTAGTATATAAACACTTTTAGTATCTAGAAAATGACAACTGATATAGTCAAACAACATGTGGTAGTAGTGAACAACAACAAAAATATAACTGCCTTGAAAAATCACAGCCACCACTCTGTAGAATACAAAATGCTTCATGATAAATCTACATGCAATGTTCTTCAAAAGAATTATATCCACCTTTTGTGGGATGAAAATTCTGCTTCTCTTCATCAAAGGGACTTGGTGGTCTCCACTTTTTTCAATTTTCTGTAGTATACATTTATTTTTACACATCATTTTAGTGACTTGGGTAGAGATGGTAACTCTCTGGCCCTAAAAATATTTGTGTTTAATTGCATTGATGGCTTCATCACATTGCTCCTATCTATGATCAGTCAGTGTAATGAAGACGATGAGGACTTGCCCCCTGAGGTGAAGCTGGAGCGCGAGAGGGAGCGGCGAGTTGCTAACAACGCCCGCGAGCGCCTTCGAGTACGAGACATCAATGAGGCGTTTAAGGAGCTCGGGAGAATGTGCCAGCTGCACCTCAGCCACGACAAACCTCAGACCAAACTCCTCATCCTGCACCAAGCTGTCAACGTCATCCTCAATTTAGAACAGCAAGTCAGAGGTCAGTCTGCCAGCAGCACACAAGTGAGGCACCTATAGCATTGTTAAGCATCAGATGTTTTATCAAGCTTTGTGCTCCTTTTCTTTCAGAGCGCAACCTTAACCCTAAGGCAGCATGTTTAAAGCGCAGAGAAGAGGAAAAGGTATCTGGTGTTGTGGGCGAATCTCAAATGCAGCTCTCAGGAGGTCATCCGAGCATGCCAGGCGATGGCCACAACTCGGTCGGTCACATGTAACACAAGGTAAGTATTACTGTGGTCCTTTTTGCATTTGCATTTTATGTTGTTTTTATTATTTTGCTAATGCCATGTTGATGTCTGCCTTTTCCAGATCTGACGGTGTTTTCTAGCCTGTTGGAGGATGTGGCCTTAACAGTTTGCTTCCACCCATTATTCTGTGTGTAAATGTGGACATGTATGTGTATTGTCCATTCAAGTCCCAAGATACTCATTTACACGCACACATGCATACTGCCAAACTGACTTAGCACGTTCAGCGCACTCCCAACCACAACTACAAACTCAAATGTGAAGAACTTTTTTAGTTTTGCTTTGTTTTATACATGTAAAGCGTTTTGGTTTTCATATTTGGTTTCCACAAATGGAGGGAACCCCAGAGTACTTTTGTCCTGCCACAGATTGGGACTACACACTGCCAAGAGGTACTCTGACCAGAGAGAGACCTGAACACAAATTTAATCAAGGATTTGTGCCTATTTGTTACATGTTTTCTATTTGACATTTAAGCAAATTGCTTTACATGCGAGGAACATTTATTGTGAGGGATTGCTTATATGTATGAGCAATTATTTTTAATGTATGTCATTCCCAGTGTGATGGTACAGTCTTACATATGTTATGTAACCAAGCCCATTGTTTATTGTCCTATTCAGTTACTTTTCATAATCTTGTCTACAGAAGATTGGGAAACATGTTAAAAGGGTCAGAAGGGAAAAGGACAATGTTTTGATTGTGCTATTAGACAGACACCCTGGCCCAGAGAGTCAGAGATTGATCCCCAGTGTTTTCACAGATGTCTGGAGACCACAGACTAAAGAGGATAAATTATTCATATGGTAGAATAAGTCGATAACAAACTGTTTTTCCTTTCCACTGACCACAAAAAGTATTACATCCGTAATCTTTATATTAGGGTCATTTTTGTAACGTGCTTGACTGCATACAAGAGTAGTTTAGGGGAAGGGTTGAATTAAACAGCATTTTTCAGTCCTTTTCCCCCTGGAAAAATCCAATGGAACTGAATTGGGACTGATTTCTAGATAACTTATACATCAGATGCTGCTGTTTCCCCTGAATCAAATATATTTCTGAGAAATTCAAAATTATTTGGTTTTAAGATCTACACCAGTTAGTTTAGCCTTTGTGCGACATTGGCTTACATTAACAAAATGAGCATTCCCAGAAAAAGGCTCGACTTCTTATGAAGTTTGTCCACACTTTGGTGTGAAATGTAAATTCACTTACGCTAACATTACTCAGTTATGTTTCTTTGTCAGATTTAAATATATATAAATATATATTTTTTGTTAGTCTATACATTGTAGATTTTTTACATAAATGGCAATATTAGTTTGAACTTTAGTGTATTGTAGATGAGCTGAAAAAGGGGATATTTCACATTTTAATGAAATTGTAAAAACAACATTTGAACGTGGGTGGCAGTGGAAAAAAGTAAACAGTGATAAATGGAAATGTATTGAGTATAGTGTATCCTTTATTCCTGTTTAATTTTAAAAGGCCTATGAGCAGTGTCCATGTCCCACTGTGGGGTATGTGCACAGTGAAACACCAAGGCAAATGCAGAAAGGGATTTTTCTCAAACATTATGCAACTGGTTCTTGAATGTAGCTACCATAAATATTAATCGCCTTGAATTTTTTTGTTTGTTGTCTCCTTGGCGTTTTTGTCCATCTTTTCCTAATCTCTGCCCTGACCAAGTGGCTTATAGTGGGGCAGGATCCTGCACACTTAAGGAGGTGGATGCTGACATTTGGTTGCAAGGTAAAATTATAATATGAGAACAAAACAGTATTATTGTAATGTTATTCCCATTTTGTCATGTTGTAAATGATTTTAGCAACATGTAATCATAAATGGGAGTATTTTGTGTTTAATTTCTACAAAAGAGATGAAGACCTATACAAATCAATAGTGTGGCCTTTTCATTCTCAAGACTTAAGATGTCATGATGGGAGAGTGATACCTTATCAGTGCCTGAAATTGTATTTTCATTGAAAACAAGTTTATTTTGTGAACCATATCATTTCATTTATCTTGGAGATTAAAAGGTACTTGTTCATTCCCAACTTGACTTTCTCCTAATGCTTTTTCAGTTTCCAGGAAGGTTTAAATCTTTAAATGAGGTTTTCTTTCTGTGTATGTAGTAAATAAATGTTATGTAGAGCTTGTTAAGTTTTTATTCATTTGTTTTCAACTGGATTAAAACTGCTGTTTAAGTTAAAGGTCATGGGTCCAGGACAAGTTAATTTGTGTTGGTAAATCACTAAAATTACAGGGTTCAAGAGTTGCTGATTGCTTTTCATGCACATAATTTGAAAGTATTGCATCTGTAAGTGACTTTCTGTAGTAGCTTGAGCCCCTTCGAATTTAATGCGTTTTCTTTATATCAGAATGCAAGCCCTCTCTGCAGTGGTTTCCAGTTTTTTAGGCCTGTGTCAAGAAAGTTTCAAAGTTCTCTTTTGTTGATTCTGAGACATACATTTTTGTGAGAGGATCTGAACGACTATTTTGAGGACTTGTCCTTTTTTTTTTTTTTTTTTTTTTACTTTTGTATTACAATAAATGAGTGTAATGAATATTGCCATTTGTCACAGGTCAAATAAGTGTGACTTGATATCATTAGTATTCAGAAAACATTGCTTTAAACCCATTAATTCATTGTTTAAATTCACAAATTCACAATCATCTAATAGGCACACAAATTGTTGGCAACTAAATAGTATTTATACAATTGTCTAGCCTAATTTGTATGGGCCTGGGATCATTTGGAAAACAGGTCTATGCAATTTCAAATATTGTCGGTCATCTTTGAGTTGAGGGGGGTAAGAGTGAAACTGGGACTGACAGTCTGAGGGCTTGGTGACTGACTTCCCATTCACTCGTGTTTTATATACATATAAATAAATATATATAGTTGAACTGTCCTGTATATAACAGTAATGTAGCAATAAATGTGCCATTTTGATGACAGATTATACTTTTTCCAGTGTGTGGCATTTGAACATTGTATAGCCTACATAAAAATAAAAGAAAAAAAATAAAACAAATTGTATCAAATGTGTTGTAGTCGGTTACATTCTGTTATGCTTGCCTAAAATGTCCTACACTTGTAAACAAAGGAAATGAATAGTGAGGACTTGACTGAGGCGGTCCCACATTTTGCCTGTCTGTAAAGTTTTTATAACAGGCAGGGGAACGGGCAGCCTGGGGTCCTACTCTGCCATTAAAGACAACAAGCACCAGGTACAGAAATAAACTTCAGAAGGTCAGAATGGTCCAGAATATTCTTAACAAAATCATTGGGAGTAAATATATTTCCATCGTGAGGACATGGTAAGTGGTGTCCTGGAGCATCGTTCAGGTTTTGTCAGCTTCAAACACGCGTGTCCTTCTGGCTGACCCGTGCTGTTCTGGCATTGATGGCGTGGGATTTACATCTAGTAGTGTAACTTACAGCTTGACAAATGAAACTCAACCATTAACACGTTTGATTTAGGCTCACTATTGAAAATAACCAACTTCCTAACATTTGGGCATCGTTTAATATCAAATGTAGGCCTGTTTGTTGAGCTTCATGTGACTATTTTAATGAACAACACAGAATATCCTGTGTTATTTCTTACTGCCAATCATATCTATCATTTCATTTCATTATTTTGGGGGGTGATTTTTCCAACCAGTTTGTTTAGCCTACCTGATGCAATGTATTATTAACTCGGTCTTTTAAGGGACTTTTTCTGTTAATTTCTCATAATTTAGTTCATTTCTTATTGATGGTGCATTTATCTTCATATGACATGTGCCTACATTTTCATACCCAATTTGCTCCTTAGGGTCCCTAACATGATGGCCTGGGGAACAGTGGGTGGCGTGGCCCTTGTCCACTTCACAGACTGGCGATTAATCTTGGACTATGTGCCATACATTAAAGGAAAGTTTGAAAAGGATGAGTGATGAATTATGATTTCAAGTGGTAAGAATAAACTGGGCACAGGATCACCATTATAAAGATTGAACTCAGTGTAGACACGTAAACTGGTCTGGAGCAATCAAAGCCACCTATTCTAGACCTAGTGTTACGCACATTTACAAGCAAATATATCTATTATATTTATATTTATATTTATATTTATATTTATATTTATATTTATATTTATATAGTAGTAGTTTTTATTTTCTAATGCCTGTTTTTAAGTACAGTAAAACATATGTTGAATTGAACTAGCCTATAACCTTTTGTTTTTGCAGGACCACATCCGGAGATAGGAACATGCTTTGTCAATCAACCTCAGTGTCAAAACCATGGTTATACAATTAGTCATCCCAGGCTGTTTGTACCACGAGATGCACTCTGTTGTTATTTATGTGAATCTGAAAGTAATAAAAGTACATGCTAATATGGCCTATGTCCAACATTAATCTCCCATAATTGTGTACAATGTATTACAAATAAAACATGTTTTGTTTAATGGGTCTATTGGTCTGGTCATTTGCTATGCACCTGTAGCCTGTTCTAAACCACAAATTAGGCTCAGATAAATGTGTTCATATTTTAATGCTAGTATTGCTGTTAATAGTTATTATTAAGGGTCTGGTGGGGCTTTTGCTAGTGCACCTCAACCTATGGCGCTTTTTACAGACAGTATTCTCATTATATGGAGGCTGCACTGATAATGCCTTTGATTTGTTCTGTGGAAGGGGGAGGGGACTCTGAAAGAGGAGAGGGGAGAAGGGATTTAACATAGCGAGAGGGAAAGGAAAGCTACACTGTCTTCAAGATGGATAAAAACGAGTAAGTACATCTATCCACACGCACTTATGCCGTTATTTGCAAAATCATTTAGGCTATGCATTTAATTCGCAACGAACCATTTGCAAAGAGCCAGCATTGCAGTAGGTTGGCAGTGTTTATCATCAGCGGGACGTTCACTCGGTGCGCTTGCTTTGGAAATGTCATGCCGCTGTTCTGTGTATAGATGTACATACACTGTAATATTCATTTAAAGGCTGACCATAACGCTGCATTTTCTTGATTGCGTCGGGACCGTGTCGTTTTTACACACAAGAACAGAAAGAGAGAGAATTGTTATTAAAAATCTTATTTGAAAGTGCCTTCTAATTACTAAATGAAATGCTTGAGAAGCTGGGAGAATGGTGTCTTCGTCTGATTGCGAAGATCTACTTTCTTCATTCATAAAAGCCGGCTGCAGTACAGGCTGAATGACAACGGCAGGCATTGTGTTTCGAGAGTAGCCAAGCTTTAAAACTCCTGTAAACAGCAGCCTTTCGTACACGGTGCACAATGTAAATGTGTCATGGGTATGCTGTATTTACGCAGCAATAACATATTGTGGCGGACTATTCATAGTCTATATGTGGACGCGGTTTTATTTATGTGCCATTGCAACATGACCGTCCTTTGCGTCTTTTTGAAACACAGACAAGGCTTCCGGGTTGCATGTCAAAATAAAAATATTGCCAGCCATTCATAGTGGAGTGTATTACTGTAGACTACTATTCGGCACTACTAAACGCCTACTAAGCCCAATAGACTGAACAGATCATAACAACTGTATTTGTCCTTACTACTGAAACAAGGTAGGCCACATTTTGGTAGGCAGCATCCCTTTGGGCCGTTTTGCAACCTGGTGAGTTATAAATATTATAGAAAATATTTTATAGGGAGCATGCTCACATGAGACTACTAAGGCTAGCCAGTTTAAGATAAAGTGCGGTTGCTTTTTAGGTCTTCAAAATGGGGTGAGTAGGAATGGTATGAAATGAAAACTAAAGCACTTCCCGTCTTCTCCCACCCGCTTCACGCTGCCTTGACGCCGTAAATGTTTTATGTTTTTCCTTGCGGATGTAGCCCTTATGCCCCACAAGACAGGCAGGTAGTGATGAGGCTGAGGTCCGCGGCGGAGCGATCTGCGCCACGACAAAGAGACGCGATGTTCGCCGCAGCTTGATCCCCACTCAGGGCGCACGCCGTATTATGGTGGAAACAAAAGCGTAAAAGGAGAGAGGGCTCACCGTGCACTTTTCACTAACTCGGCCTACTTCTTGGTAGCTTATTTTAATTGAGTAAAGATTTCGTGCGTGGGCCAATGGAGAAGAAAAGGTGGGATTGCACTGCTCTTCCCAAGGGCTGGAAAATGGAAGAAGTGACCAGAAAGTCCGGTTTGTCAGCTGGGAAAAGCGACGTGTATTATTTTAGGTACTGCACTCACAGGGGTTTGTAAAACTTACACAGGACAAGAACATTCAAAAGTTGGACAATGCTGGCATAGTTACGCGTAAAGTTTGGGATGAGGGTGGGGATTGGTTGCAGCAGGCCCACGCTGTGGTTGGCGCTCGTGTCAAATGAATAAATATTAGTGTCATTCCAGTTAATCCTATTCATTTTCTATTGAAGTGACCCAACCACGATCTTTTATTAGCAGAGGAGAAGAGCAAGATGAGGAGCAGAGGCAGGAGAGGGGGGAGGCGGGTCGGTTGTATAGTTTGTGGTAGGACAACTGCACATTTATACTGTGTTAACCGTGGTGTGTGATGTACAATGCATTTGCATGGATTTCTAGCACGTATCCATCCGCAGCTGGTGGTCACTGCTTTCAAGCTGCTTTTATAGTTACTCCCTCAAATGGAGTTTTATTTTATTTTTGCAGCATTATCATGTTTACATTGTTTTAAGTGGTTTAAAATAGTGCGCTGTTTTAGTGACTATCTGCATCCAGTGGATAGGACTACATTGTGCCAGTGTGCAAAGCATAGTTCTACATTGCTCATTAGCTGCACCCATCTCACTGCAAAAGTTTCTGAATTCATTGAACATCTGGCTTTTGCCATTTTTGTGTACTCATTTACAGCATGCAGTGTTTGTCTATTGTCTTTGTGTCCGGTTTCTGATCTGTTTTACCTTTTGTGTTTTGGCTAAAGGTTACCTAAGTACTTATGATAATGCTGTTTTATGTCTGTATTTTTGCTAGTCCATCTGGGAAGAAGTTTCGGAGCAAACCTCAGTTGGCCCGTTACCTGGGAAACCAGATGGATCTGAGCTCCTTTGATTTCCGCACAGGAAAGATGCTGATGAGCAAACTCAACAAGAACCGGCAGAGGATGAGGTACGACAACAACAGCCAGAACAAGGTGAGTCCTGTACTGGAGATTTCACTGGTATTGTTAAAAGACTAGATCATAGTCTAACAGCTCTAACGCTTCCTTCCTGTTGGTCTGATAAGGGCAAACCAGACTTGAATACATCCCTCCCAGTCAGGCAGACAGCCTCCATCTTTAAACAGCCTGTTACAAAAGTCACCAATCACCCCAACAACAAAGTGAAGACAGATCCTCAGAAAGCCGTTGACCAGCCGCGACAGGTGAGAAAGAACACAGAACGATGACTGTGTCATCTCACCTCAATGAAACCCATCTCACATTAAATACATTATATTGAATGTACTTTTATTTTGCAGTTATTTTGGGAGAAGAAACTTAGTGGGCTCAATGCTTTTGACATTGCAGAGGAACTTGTAAAAACTATGGAACTTCCAAAAGGTTTACAAGGTATAGTATTTTTACTATAGTGTATTTGAAAGGATTAAAGACATTTCTGCTTTAGTCTTGCTCTATATAAACATGGTCTCGTCAGGTGTCGGTCCAGGCTGTACAGATAAAACTCTCCTATCGGCGATTGCAAGTGCTCTTCACACAAGTGCGGCTCCCATCACGGGTCAGCTGTCTGCAGCAGTGGAGAAAAACCCCGGAGTTTGGCTCAACACAGCACAGCCTCTGTGCAAAGCGTTTATCGTCACAGATGAAGATATCAGGTTAGTCAGAAAACACCTAAACCGCAACATGGACACAAGAATACTGATTCCTTTCAGTGGACAATTTGTTTACAAAAAAGGCATATTGTATTAAATCATAAATGATGAATACATATTTAGCATGGTCTTTTTTATTGAGGGCTTTACAGCCAATAATAATAATGCATAACACTTGTATAGTGATTTTTCTTAACACTCAGCGCTGCTTCACACAGTTTGAAACAGACAAAATGCAAATGAAGAACCAGATAAAAATGAGGTGCAATTATTTGAAGGCAGACAATGTGCTGTCAATTAAAAAAAAAGCCTTGAGGCACATTCTGAGGAGTGAATTTGACCTTGATATTTTGTGTTAAACTGCAATAATTCAGTCTTGATTATGGTCAGAAAATGTATATTGAAAGGCATTTAATTTAATATAATTTTTTTTTATAAATGCATATTTTTGTCATGTCACTCAGCCCTGAATTTTCTTAGAAGTGGATTCAGTTGGTTGAAAGTCAAAAGTGTAACGGTTTCCTGTTGTTTGAGGTGCGTAGGAAGCAGGAGGAGCTGGTGTACAGTGTGAGGAAAAGGCTAGAGGAGGCGCTTATGGCCGATATGTTGGCCCACGTCGAGGAGGCTGCCAATGAAGGAGAGACCCTGAAGGAGGAAGGCAACGGCAGTGAGGACAGTGAGAATGTATAGCACAGGTTGGCCCAATAAATCAATAAAAAATGTAAACTTTCATCTAATGTATTGCCAAAATGATTTAACTACTGCCACTTTGTCTTCTAGGGTTTGAAATTTGAAAGTTTTGG
This sequence comes from Odontamblyopus rebecca, assembly GCA_030686955.1. Taxonomy (NCBI): domain Eukaryota; kingdom Metazoa; phylum Chordata; class Actinopteri; order Gobiiformes; family Gobiidae; genus Odontamblyopus; species Odontamblyopus rebecca. The sequence continues at coordinate 19,573,213 of CM060660.1, read as the reverse complement.
TTTGTTCCTGATTATTTTGCCACAAACACGTACTGAAGTCCCTCTCTTCATCATCGTCTGAAATGCATCATGGAAACGTACTTTTTTGGACAACAGATAATTTAGCTGACTGAGATTTTGAACTAATTTGGATTATAACTGAAATGTAACCTCAGTGTGAATATAATCAATGTTTGCAAAAAGGTTTGTATGTTGACGACAATCACCCAAATTGTTCTTTCTGGCGATAGAATGTGCGGTGATTTGGTGATATTTCCATTTTAAAAATTTTATCACACACTCCAATATTTTTGAGCCAGGCTGACTTTTTCAAACCAGATTTCGCAGTACAAGCTAATCTGAAAGAATTGTTGAAGTATATGCTACAACCAGAACTTATTTTTGACCTCAACCATTTATTTTGTGTGTCATTTTCAGTATTGACCAAAGAGGAGACATTTTGTTTTGTAACTGCACAAAAGGATGGAAGTTAACCTGAACGTAGACTGGCCATAATGCTAAGGACATGATACCTCCTCTTCCTGTTCATTGTAATTACAGGTGCTTTATTGGTGCTGTTTAACACTGCATTTTTGTACCAGGATTTCACAGATTCAGCCCGTGTTATTTCAACTTTTTAATGTTACTACACACAGACTGCCTCCTCTACCCACGCACAAAACTGGTCATGAGTAATTTTTAATTTTTATCCCTGTTGATTATTATTATTATTATTATTATTATTATTATTATTATTATTATTATTATTATTATTATTATTATTATTTCTATTGGATCCACTGAAATCCTGTCATTGTGTATCAACAGGCTATATGTTGAAATTGATTGTATTATTAAAATTAGTCCAAATGTCACCAAGTATGTCATCTTGTGTTTTTAAATTGATAAAATCTTGATATATTATATATAAGTATATATATAAATATAAGTATATTTGTGAAGCAAGTATCTCTATCCAATTGGTGCATCCTCCTCTGGATTAACAGTTAACTTAACAGTGCTCCTGCCTTCCTGAAGCAGTGGACAAAGTACAAGCAATGTCCACAGATTCCGGCTTGGGACTGGATGAATGAGGGATTGCTGCTGCTTCAGATCTGAGGATTTTGACACAATATTTTTTCTAAATATTGGTAATGGGACCGCTGGAACTATACTGCAAGGTAAAACAAATGATAACCAATGCAATGTTTGTATTTTTCATGGACTTCATAATGAAGGGATTCTAATTTCAATTCTATGGAAAAATACTTCTAAAATTATTGCAGATGTTCCTAATGTGATCAAATGAATGACTGAGGGGTACATTTATGTCAAATTAAAGCTGGAATCTGTAGGGTTAATGATTTCACCATGTTCTCTAATGTCTCAATTATAAAAATGTGATGTTAATCTTTAACGCTGTTTGGGAGCATTTATGCTGATGTAAAAGAAATGTGCTGTGGGAGGGATCCCAAGCAGTAGACCAGGTGTTAAACTGTAACATTATACAATAATTTACAATTGTAAAAGATATGTTGCAAAATGTATCTTTAGAGCAAAACTACATATTAGTTCTTAGTAAAATGAATAGCCCCTTAGAGTAGCTAAAACTTGGCAATGTGTAGGCCTAATGTGCGCTCAAGTGAAAGTTCTAAATGTTACGCATAATCAAATCAGTGAAGTTGAAATGAAAGGAATAATACACAGGTTTTGTGTAAAATAAAAGTCTGTAATGGTGTGTGCTTGATTTAGAGGTATTGGATTAGTCTCTTTTTAAGATTAATGTTATCTTTCTGTGGGCCTAATTATCATTCATAATAATAATCATGGATATTCACAAATACTTTTCACTTGTTCATAGTGTTGTGCTTGTTTATTACAGGGAGCAACTGTGTGGGTTCCTGATGAAGTTGCAGTGTGGGTTGCAGCTCAACTCCTCCATGACTACAACCCTGAAGAAAAACTGCTTTATTTACAACTCGGCAATGGACTGGTATTTTTTTTTAAATATAGAAGCAAATAAATTATCCCAATCCTAATAATCACAGTCTTTCCTTTGTTAGGAGCTACATTACCCAGTGGCGTCCCTGTCTGACCTGCCACCTCTGGGAAATCCAGACATTTTGGAGGGAGAGAACGACCTCACTGCTCTGAGCTTCCTCCATGAACCTGCTGTCCTACACAACCTACGAGTCCGATTTCTGGACTACAACAGTATCTACACTTACTGTGGTAAGACCTAGAAGTGGCCACGTTAAAACTGCGTCTTGAGTTTTATATGGTATTGTTGTGGAGGGTATATTTGCACTGAAACACAAGAGTCCCCAAACTTTGATCTTTAGGCCATGTTCCACTTATGTATATGAGGAGAATTAGTTGAGAAAGTTTATCTACATTTACAAATACATTTAGCCTCTTCTAAGCATAAGGCCCAAATGGGCATAAGTTAAACTGATCATTTTATACCTATACTGATCATTACCTTCACTAACTATATCAAGTTTACTGACTGTTTCCCTGTAACTCAATGTTTGGTGGTTGAACCTTTGCTGGCCCACTACACTGTTGTATCAAAACTGTGTGGATGGTGGGTTAAAAAGGACATTGACCAATTAAGGAAGAATATGGGGCTATTTACATTAATTCTATCAGATGTCATCAAAAACACATCCTTAACATTTTCATGTCCCTGCAGGTATTGTTCTTGTTGCCATCAATCCTTATGACCAGCTCCCTTTGTATGGGGAGGAGGTGATTGATGCATACAGTGGTCAGGATATGGCCGACATGGAGCCACATATCTTTTCTGTAGCAGAAGAAGCATACCGCACTATGACCAGGTTAAGATTTTACACTGAAGGCTTTACACACAGGTTAAGCAAATATCTTACAAAACTGAACATTTGGTCTCAAAGTTACGATATACATGTTTTTAATGTTTTTAGAGAAGAGAAAAATCAGTCAATTATCATCAGTGGAGAGTCTGGCTCTGGCAAAACAGTGTCTGCTAAATTCACCATGCGATACTTTGCTGTGGTGGGAGGAGCAGCTCAGCAGACCAGTGTGGAGGAGAGGGTCCTGGCCTCAAACCCCATCATGGAGGTCAGGTATATTATACAACATTTTACCATATTTACACCATTGTCACCAGTGCAGCTCATTGTAGGTCTTTTTGTTTTGTAGGCTATTGGGAATGCAAAAACGATCAGAAATGACAACAGCAGCAGGTTTGGGAAGTACATTGAGATAGGATTTGGAAGAAAAGGGGACATAATTGGAGCCAACATGAGGACATATTTGTTAGAGAAGTCAAGAGTGGTTTTTCAGGTATGTCCTACACTGCTATCTTTCTATTATTTATGACTTATTGCATATAGTGGATGTGCTTAACTCTTGAAACCCATATACATTTGTTTGTATCAGGCCTCCTCAGAGAGAAACTACCATATCTTTTATCAGCTTTGTTCTGCCCGAAATTACCCTGACTTGAGAGAACTCAGACTGCGTGAATATGGAATCCAATTTATTTTGCATTTCTTAGTTTACTTTAATTTGCACTGACACTTATTATCTCTCTGTCATGTAGTTGCACCAGAAGATTTCCGCTACACTGGTCAGGGGGGAGACATGCATATTCCTGGCACTAATGATTTGGCTGAATTAAAACGCACATCTAATGCTCTTACTATTTTAGGTAAAGGACATTTTACACAAATCTTTTTTGAAATGATTTTTATTGTCAACCTTTATAACTCATTACATGTCATAGTCCTATCAGTTTGGTTTGTCGACTTGCAGGGGTGCAGGGTGACCAGCAGATGGAGCTGTTTAGAATCCTTGCAGCAATTCTTCATTTGGGAAACGTAAAGATCCACGCGAGTGGGAGAAATTCCGACAGAAGTTATATTGATGTAGGAGACGTTTTCTTTATTATCCACTAATAACACATTTTTATTCAGTCCAAAAAGGAGATTATATAAACAGTTTTTTTCCAAATGAAAAAAGATATATTTACAAATACACATCTATTTGTAAAGATCAAAATACAAGTTATAAATATTACATTTGCACTTGTGGATATCAAAACACATCTACAAACTAATGACTATTTGTAGATCGCCCTCTGTGCATTTATAAATATTATTAATGAGGCAAAAGTAACCCCATACATACATCTTCCCCTCTACTGGTCCTATACACAGTCTTTTAGGCCCCTGTCCCGTATTTAGAGACTGTCCAAATGATGGATTGCATACAAAGTTAGATTTACATAGATAATGCAAATATTATTTTCTTACAAAGAAATCAAGATTTTGAAGGTCTAGTGTCTTGTAAAGTGTGTCCCCTATTGCATTACCACTATCATATGATGTTATAGCATTTATTATCTAAGAATTTAAATTTCCAGAGTCTGTCCATCCATTTCCCACCACACTGGAATTAGTAATTTGAAACATGCTTAGACCAACATCTTGGCGTATTGTTTTAGCTCCAACTTTTTTAGGTCATTTTGCACTGTAGCAATTTATATGACCAATACAAATATGTTTGAATGTGTTTATTATGTTCTTTCCAGGCAGATGACAGCTCTCTGGCTGTCTTCTCTAAGCTCTTGGGAGTGGAGGGCCCTCAGATGGCTCACTGGCTATGCAACCGCAGACTGACAGTAGGAGGGGAGACGCTGGTGAAGCCTGTACCTGGGCCGCAGGCTGTGGAGGCCCGGGATGCACTGTCCAAACACATCTATGGACAGTTGTTCACATGGACTGTCCACCGACTCAACTCAGCCCTAAGGAGTCAGAGAGGACAGCCCAAGAGCTTCATAGGAGTGCTTGACATATATGGGTATGCTGCAGCCGTCTATGTTGAGAAGATATTTTCATTGTTTTTGGAATTCATTTTGTTGTTTTTGCTCTTTTACAGTTTTGAGACCTTTACAAAGAACAGTTTTGAGCAGTTCTGTATCAATTATGCAAATGAAAAACTACAGCAGCAATTTAATAGGGTAAAATCCACAATATATGTTTTTTTTTTTAAATAGATGAATAACTGTTGCAATACGTTTTTGCAGCCCTACTGATAAATTTAAAAGGATATTATTACTTGGAGTTCCCTACCATAGAAACCTGAATCTACTGCACCTTAACTCTTCATGTTTATTTATTTTCAGCACGTATTCCACTTGGAGCAGGAGGAGTACATCCGGGAAGAGTTGGACTGGCACCGGATCGAGTTCAGTGACAATCAGTTGTGCATCAACCTGATCGAGGGGCAGCTGGGGCTGTTAGACCTGCTGGACGAGGAGTGCAGGGTCGCTACAACTCTATTGTACATTGCAAAAAAAAAGTTAAAATATTAATGTTAAAGTGCTTGAAATTGAGAATATTAGTCATGTTTTTTAGAAATCTTCACAAGTTCAGATTTATTTTTAGTTAGTTGCGATATCTGCAGTTTTGGCTTGTTTCAATATTTTTCTTTCTATTTTCTTAAAAAAGTCATTTAAACCTCCATCCATCCATCTTCTTCCGCTTATCCGGGACCAGGTCGCGGGGGCAGCAGTCTAAGCAGGGGCTCCCAAGCTTCCTGCTCCCCAGCCACTTCCACCAGATCCTCCGGATGGACCCCGAGGCGTTCCCAGGCCAGCTGAGAGACATAGTCCCTCCAGTGTGTCCTGGGTCTTCCCCGGGGCCTCCTACCAGTGGGACATGCCCAGAACACCTCCTGAGGGAGGCGTCCAGGAGGCATCCGGACCAGATGCCCGAGCCACCTCAGCTGGCTCCTCTCGACGTGGAGGAGCAGCGACTCTACTCCGAGCTCCTCCCGTGTGACTGAGCTCCTCACCCTATCTCTAAGGGAGCGCCCGGCCACTCTGCGGAGGAAACTCATTTCGGCCGCTTGTATCCGCGATCTTGTCCTTTCGGTCATTACCCAGACCTCATGACCATAGGTGAGGGTAGGAACGTAGATTGACCGGTAAATCGAGAGCTTCGCCTTTCGGCTCAGCTCCCTCTTCACCACAACGGTCCGATGCAGCGACCGCATCACTGCTGATGCCGCACCGATCCGCCTGTCAATCTCACGCTCCATCCTCCCCTCACTCGTGAACAAGACCCCGAGATACTTGAACTCCTCCACTTGAGGCAAAGACTCCCCACCCACCCGGAGAGGGCAATCCACCTTTTTCCGGTCGAGAACCATGGCCTCGGATTTGGAACAGCTGATCCTCATTCCAGCCGCTTCACACTCGGCTGCAAACGGCCCCAGTGCACGCTGCAGGTCCTGGTTCGATGAAGCCAACAGGACAACATCATCCGCAAAAAGCAGCGATGAGATCCTGTGGTCCCCGAACTGAACCCCCTCCGGCCCCTGGCTGCGCCTAGAAATTCTGTCCATAAATACAATGAACAGAACCGGTGACAAAGGGCAACCCTGGCGGAGTCCAACATGCACCGGGAACAGGTCTGACTTACTGCCGGCAATGTGAACACAGCTCCTGCTCCGGTCATACAGGGGCCGGACAGCCCTTTGCAAAGGGCCCCGGACCCCATACTCCCGGAGCACTCCCCACAGGGCACCACGAGGGACACGGTCGAATGCCTTCTCCAGGTCCACAAAACACATAGGCCGACACCACAGTGAGAGACCTGTCCCCGACCCGAAGGCGCAGGGACACGACCCTCTCGTTCACCGGAGTGAACTCCAACACGCAGCGGCTGAGCTGAGGGGCGATGAGCAGGCCCACACCAGCTCACCGCCGCTCCCCGCGGCTAACGCCAGAGAAATGGAGAGTCCAACCCCTCTCAATGAGTTGGGTTCCAGAGCCCCAGCTGTGCGTGGAAGTGAGGCCGACTATATCTAGCCGGTAACGCTCGACCTCCCGCACAAGCTCAGGCTCCTTCCCCCCCAGCGAGGTGACATTCCATGTCCCCAGAGCTAGTCTCCATGTCCGTAGATCCAGTCGCCGAGGCCCCCGCCTTCGACTGCTGCCCAGATCTCTCTGCACCTGGCCCCTATGGCTCCTCCCGCGGATGGTGGGTCCAGGGCGGTCCCACGTCATCCCTTCGGGCTGTGCCCGGCCGGGCCCCGTGGGAAAAGGCCCGGCCACCAGGCACTCGCCATCGAGCGCCCACCCCAGGCCTGGCTCCAGGGTGGGGCCCCGGTGACGCCGATCCGGGCGACTTATCTTGCCTCTGAATAGTACTCATCATATGGGGCTTCTGAACCGCTCTTCGTCTGACCCGTCCCCCTGGACCTGTTTGCCTTGGGTGACCCTACCAGGGGCATAAAGCCCCCGACAACATAGCTCCTGGGATCATTTGGGTACTCAAACCCCTCCACCACATTAAGGTGGCGGTTTGAGGAGGGGTCATTTAAACCTAGGCCAGCAATCTAAACTAGTCTCAAATCAAAATTAATATCTTAAATTGAAGTGATTTTGACAAATGCATACATTAACTTTGGTGTCATTCATTCAATATTCTAATTATCAGATGCCTAAAGGGTCAGATGAGAGCTGGGTGAGGAAACTCTATGACCGGCACTTGAGCAAGTCACCTCATCCTCACTTCCAGAAACCGCGTATATCCAGTAGTGCGTTCATCATTCTGCACTTTGCTGATAATGTAAGAGAAGTAATAGCATCGCAAAGTTTGTCTCTAAATCTTATCTGAACTGCGATATCTGTATCTGTTTAAAGGTTCAATATGAGTGCCAAGGTTTTCTAGACAAAAACCGAGATACAGTCTTTGAAGAGCTGGTTAACATTTTGAAAGCCAGTCAGGTAAGTGAAATAAACCAAGCCTGTCAGACTTAGTTTGAGTAAGTGACAAGGTCCATGGGCTATTGAGGCATCTTTCAAAATACAGCTATACCAGATTCACACTGTATTTGTATGTAAATTATTCTTTGTTGTGCCAGTCAGAGCTGGTGGCAGAATTGTTCCAACAGCAAAGCACTTTTACCTCAGTGACCCAAGAAAGTATTCACTCTGGAAGAAGAGCTCACAAACTCACTGTGGGATTTCAGGTAACTGCAAAACTATTCTCTTTTTTCTAATTCTACCAAGCTTGAATAGTGATCAATATGTGTCTGGTTTAGTTTCGTCAGTCTTTACAGCTGCTGATGGATACTTTGAACAGCACAACACCCCACTATGTACGCTGTATAAAACCCAATGACCTCAAAGAGCCTTTTACGTGAGCTTACTACTATATATACTGTATGTTATTTAAAATTATGTACATTTGACCTTATGTTGAACTTGTGTCAGGTTTGATCCAAAGAGGACGGTTCAGCAGCTGAGAGCTTGTGGTGTACTAGAGACCATTCGCATTAGTGCTGCAGGTTATCCCTCCAGGTATAAAACAAAATGTATTTAATCAATCAAATTTCCATCAGCTTTCAAATTTTAATAACATTGGTGGAGACGCAAAAAAATTGTTGCTTTTAAAAAATATTAAATTATATGTAAGACCAAAAACTGATCAATCATTCAAGTATTTCTCCTCTTCCAGATGGACATATGAGGAGTTTTACACACGCTACAGAGTTCTGCTGCGTGGTGCTCATGACCAGGAGCAGGCTCAGCTCTTTTGTCGAAAGGCGTTACCTGAGCTCGTACCCGACCAGGACCAGTACCGCTTTGGGAAAACCAAGGTATTTTTCCGAGCAGGACAAGTGGCTCTGCTGGAGCGTCTGCGAGCGGAAAGGCTGAGGGTTGCCACGGTGATTATCCAAAGCTGGGTTCGGAGGTGGCTGACTCAGATCTGCTTCCACAGGACCCTATGGGCTATCATAACCATTCAAAGATACACCAGAGGAGCACTGGCAAGAAGGTATGGGTGCTCTTCAGATCTATTGTGCTAAGTGCCTCTTTAAAACCACATTTTAAAACTACATTATATTAGAATAGAAACTACATATGGATTTAGCACATATGAGCTGTTTGCATCCTTCACATCTGAACTAAAAGTTTATCTTCTGTGTTCTCAGGCTTACCATGACTATACGTTACACAAAAGCTGCCCTCATCATTCAAAAGACATACCGCATGCTTGTGGTCAGACAGTTATTCCAGATGATTCGACAAGCCACTATCACCCTACAGGCCTTCACCAGAGGCACACTGGCACGACGGCAGTATAGACAGGTTAGACACCTAGAGAATACAGTTTTCTTCATACATTTTACCATACACTTACACTCTAAATCATGTTTAGCTGTTGTCAGAGCGAGCGGCTGTGCTGGTGCAGTCCCGAGTGCGTGGCTGGTTAGCAAGGCGTGCCTACAGACGTGTGCGGGCTGCTGTGGTCTTTATGCAATGCTGTGTCCGTCGACGCGCTGCCAGGAGAGAGCTGCTCACACTCAAAAAGGAGGCAAGGTCCGTGGAGAGGTACCGAGAGCTCAACAAAGGCATGGAAGTAAAACTGATGCAACTACAGCTACGACTGGACCAAGAGGTGAAGTTAGGATATGGAGCTTTCATATGTAATAATTAGTGGGATTCTTTTATCATTTTAATGTGTTTGCAGGTTAAGGAGGCCGCATCATTGAGAGAAACCTTAAATATAGAGCGAGATGCCAGAAAAGCTGAGTTAGAAGCCCTCCGAGCAACTTTACAGAAACTACAAAATAAAAAAGCTGAGCCTCAGCCCAGTCTTCAGATCATCAAAGAGGTAGAGGAGCAAAGACAAGCCAATGAGAAAGCTGTACAGGAAATACAACGACTGACACAGGTGCATTCCTCTTGTCTACAAAATCCCACATTATAAAATTCAAATTGTATAAACATACTACTGTACTGTTTTAAAATGTTCTTTAAGGAGTTACAATTGCTGAAGAATGAAAGAGAAGGTTTTATGAAAGAAAAAGAGAACCTATCAGCTCATCTCCTTGCTCAACAACAATCTGGAGAAGGCAAGTACTCAGTCTGTATTTGAAATATTTCCACTTTGCACATGTTAACCATGTGTCTGTGCATCCACAGACAGCATGCATGAGGCAGTGTTGAAAGCAACAACTACAATTAAAAGTGAGTTGGATGAAGAGAGGAGGAAGTACCAGGGTCTTTTAAGGGACTTCTCCAGACTGGAGCAGAGATACGACAACCTCAAAGAGATGAGTCTACTTACAGAGGTCTGGAACAATATATATTTAAAACATTTCACCTCATATTCATAACAGTATTAAGACTATAATAAGTGCATATCCCCTCAGCGCACCAAGGGTCACCGGAGAACAGACTCCACTCAGAGCCTGAGTTTTGAGCCGGTCTCTCCCTCTCTCACTCCTCTGTCCTCACTTTCGACCACACCACTCTCTGCGTCCCCCTTCCCATCAGGGCTGCCCTCACCTGAGCCAGTGCGCAGGGTTAGCGTCACATCACCCACCTTTGAGAGGAGAACTCCTTGGAGCTCAGAATCCAATTCAATGGTACTGCAACCTAAATAGAGTAAAGGACTATATAATATTGTCCAGGCTAAGTAATATTAAACTGGCAATAGAATTACAGTGTATGTGGTCTATGTTAGGATCTGCTGATGGAGAGCCTGGATGTCGCCAAAGACCCCACAGTGAAGATGAAAGGCGATGACTTGGCTCATGCATATGATGCTGTCCGCGTGGCCAACAAGTCAGTATGCCAACAGTGTCATGCATTATTATAGTACTACCAATACAAACACATCCATATGCCCATAAATGTGTTTGTTTTCAAGACTTCTGGAGAATCAGTTACATAGTCAGCACATTCAATGGCAGAAGGAAATAGAGGCTTTGAGATCTCAGCTCAAAAAAGTATCTTCTTCTTCTGGTACAATGCCTCAGGTACATATAGTCACCTATAATACACTACAGTCCATGTTTTTATTAAAATGTATATAATGTAACACATTACTGTTTGTTAGGATATTCAGGACTTGCTTGAGGCTAGAGAGCAGGAGTGTGTGAGACTGAGGCGAGAGCTGAGGGACCTTAAAAACACCACCACACTCAGGAGACTCCTCACTCAAGGTTTGTCAAATGATATGTCATATTGTGCCATTGACTATTCATGTAATGAAAACATTTTATTATTACATGCCATCTTTTTCAGTTCTGTCAGTATCTTCGACAGCTCAGGAGAGCTCCTGTGTTATTGAACCACCAAAGTCTGCCCCAGTTGCAGGTTTACTTGAATGTAGGAAAAAAGATGAAGCCAAACTTCTAAAGAATCTAGTCACCGGTCAGTGCCGACTTTGTTTTTGTTGTGAGACATGCAGAACACTAACTTCCCCCAATGTGCATTGTAGAGCTGCGTGGGGACATGGCCCTGACTTTACCACCAGGTCTCTCTGCCAGTGTGCTCTTCTTGTGCATGCGTCACATAGATCAAAGTGGAGACCAGACACGAACTCGATCCTTCTGTACTGCCGTTGTCTCTGCTGTTAAGGCTGCATTAAAGGTAACTGCACTTTGTACCATATTTGTGCAAAATATATTGCTTAAAATGCGAGACATTGTGTAGTATATTACAATAAATATTTAATTAAATTCTGTTGCATTATGTTTTGTCCATAGAAGCACAGCAATGATCTGAACATGACAGCCCTTTGGCTCAAAAATAGCTGCTTGCTGCATGACCTGTTGGCCCAGCACTCTTCAAAGCAGGTGAGGAGAGTTTTACATATGACTAAACCATGTGAAAATGACTAAGTATTTATAAAGACTGTTATGCTTTTAGATGTGGGAGTCAGATGAAATGGTGCCCTTGGCAGTCGACCTGAGTGATCAGATTCGTGTCTTGAGTGACCTTTGTATTCAGGCCTATCAACAGCTTCTGTTCATTACTGAGGCTCAGTTGCAGAGCGTTGTTGGTATGAACCATTATTTTTTTATATTTTATCAATGAATAAATCCATGTTATGAATGCACTGGTCACATTACAGCTGATTCTTGATGTGGACCTTTTTCCTCTATACTAGTGCCAGCGCTGTTGGAGAGTGAGAGCATCTCAAACCTGGCAGGCTCAGCTGGAAAGCTGCCATTATCTAGGAAGCGTACAAGCTCAGACACTCGGATGGTGGGGGGAGAAGCCCCCAGCATGAGCTCTTTGCTGAGAGAGTTAGGGGCACTACACACAGCCATGTCCCGCCAGGCTCTCTCCCAAGATCTGATGGAGCAGGCCTTCCACCAGCTTACCTACCTCATGTGTGCCTCAGCCTTCAACAGCCTGCTACTCCGCAAGGACATGTGCAACTGGAGTCGCGGCATGCAGATACGGTAAAAATCATCTCACTGAATAAAATATCAGTCTATCTAGATAAATTAGAAAAGTGGTAGCAACATGACAAACATTTGTGTAAGATTTTTTGTGATAGTAGTAGTAATTAGTGAATTTTATTATCTTATTAGCTGTACACTATGAACTAAATATAACTGAACTGAATTATAAATATATGAGATATATGCTTTAATTGTATGTAATTGTGCTTCATTACTCAAAAGTTACAATGTAAGTCTGCTGGAGGAGTGGCTGCGTAGTCGAGGATTGTCAGCAGGGGGCGCTGTGGCTTCATTGGAACCCTTGATCCAGGCAGTGCAGCTGCTGCAGATGGGAAAGAAAACTGAAGGCGAGGCCAAGTCCATGGTTCAGACCTGCACAGCTCTTTCTAGCCAGCAGGTGGTGCACTTTTCTTTCTCTATTAATGCAACAACTGGATGTACATTATAATAACTTGTACCTGTTTTACCCTCTTAGATTGTGAAGATTTTGACCCTCTACACACCCCACAGTGATCTTGATGAAAGAGTCACTTTGAATTTTATACGCACTGTCCAGGTATTGGTTCTTATTTTGTTGAATATTTTATAACATTTGGTGATATAACATAGATATATTCCTGCTTCTTTTTAGGGGCTTCTCAAAAAATGCTCTGACAGCCAGGCTCCACAGATCCTTATGGATGTGAGGCAAGTCTTTCCTGTGACATTTCCCTCATTGCCTTCACCAAACCTCCATGCGGATCAGCTAAAGATTCCAGACAACCTTAAAATTTCCTTCCTACGCAGGGCCTAAGAATGTTTGAATTTGCTTGCTTGAACCATACTATTTTCCAAGTTTCTAACTAACTTTGTAACTTGGACTGATTTAGAAATAAACAGACATACATTATGACTTTCATATTTTATTGGAAGCAGAATCACATTGCAACTGTAATCCAAGTCCATCCCCAATAAGAACATCCAGAATAAAAAACAAAACAAAATTAGAAACATCTCAAGTATAAAAAAATTCTCATGCGAGTACTTTGTACCACTACACTTCATCCGTAATACATATTTATATATTCACATCATTGACAAATAGAAAACAATAATAGTGACATTTGTTTTTTTCCAACGAAATTAGACGACAATTGGCATTTAACATCAAATAATTATGCGTGCTGGCACAATACATGTTTAACTTTTAGTTTTATTGTTCCTATCATGCACCATTTGTGGAAGTACAGGTGGCAGTGCAGAGAAAGGACAGAACATGCTTGTTTGTCTGTCAGCTTGAATCAGTGTGCTGATCTTTGTGCTTCTATGTCTATGATCGTGCAACATCGCCCACATGCCAGCACATTAGCCAAATCCTCTTACGTCTCCTTATACATTTCATTGTCAACAGCAATAAATAAAGATTTTTCGTGGCATTTCCGGCTCTAAATGATGTGTTGTAAAACTCCTCTGAAGAAAAGATGCTATACACATTTCCATCCATAATATCTACAATTATACAACTCTGTTCAAACATACGCTTTGACACGTCATTCACATAAGCTACATATCCAAGTGGGTACCCATATGAAGCAAAATGTAAGTCTACAAAAGAGCAGCAAACTTCACATGACGAGGTTTATCATTTTTTAGCTATTTACAACATCAATAATGGTTCTTTCTCTATTCAGTGTGACTACAACTGCAATATTTGGCCTGTAACAATAGAGACAGTGTCAACAAGATATCAGACAAAACACTTGCTGATATATTAAATCCACAATGTAAACATCTTAAGACCATTTCAAAATCTACAATATTTAAAAATTAGATGCATAGAAATCTTTTACATCTTGTTCAAAAGGGTAGAAATTATTCAGTTCTAAGTGCTTCTCAGTGGCAACTTAAAAACACCCTGACATCCAATTTAAAACACAAAATTTAAACATCACACTTCAAGAACAAACCTTATAGTTTATAGATGAATAATTCAGTCAAACTTTAAAGAAGGGCATCCATAAAAGACAATGTATGCTCTGTGACATTGGATGCAATGACATGCAATTCCTGTATTTCCATAAAATGTAACAACATATAAGATTGTTTTGTTGGAAATGTGTTATTATTGATGCAACAAAGACCCTGTGCTTAACTACTTTGACTAGAAGATTTCCAATGTTAGTTTTCCAAACCTGATGCAGTCTGAAGACACAGCCCTTTAGGTAATCTGGGACTAAAACTGTACCCACTGATCATTTCAGTCTAGAAATGAATTTATCACCTGTTTAAGTGTTCAATAGCTAAGCAGTCAAGGGCAGTTTGCGGAATGTCTGTTCACATGTACAACTACCATCATGGGGAAACACTCCCTGGGTGTGTCCTTCCCTTAAATGGCTTCCAGTGAATACATTTGTAGGTAACAGGCAGCACAGGTGACCACATGAGGTCGACATGTCACACACCGATTCTGATGATCCACGCTCTAAACAGGCACTATGGAAAAGACTACATACAGGGGCCTACGAGACAGAAGGCATTGGGGTATCAGGCAGTGTGCTCTGTTACAAGTATATAAGTATAGACAAGACTACATGAAATTTTTCATGTGCCAAACGTAAGCCCATTATTTTTACATAGGACTTAAAATCTGTCTTAAATATAATTTCTCTATAATAGATATTAGATTATAATATAAATAATTTAACAAATATAAATATAATCTGGAAGAAAGAGCATTAATAATTTCACACATCAAAATGATGAATGAAAATGAGAGACTTTTGGAATGTCAGACTTTTGAAATGTCTGAGGCCTTGCAGCCAGTGTTGGTCATTCGGACAGCTTGACCTGTTGTGCTTCTTACAGATCTTGGCATTATTAATTATCTTTTGGCACTTATGGTCCCTTCTGAGCAGCTGCAAGGCAGAAATGTGACAAAAATTCTAAATGTAGTGGGGAAACTAACTATGGGTCATATGAGACATAGAAAGGCTACTATTTCTCACCCTGATCGCCATATTAAAACATTGTTTATAATGACACACCATGAAATATAGATACACTCTAACATAATGCTATGTCCTGTTCACTTTGATTAATGTGTTTTGGCTGTGCTTGTACAAGGGCAGTGGCTAGCAACAGCTCAGATGAGCTCTAGAGGGCAGTATGTAGTGGCGTAATAGCTCTTAGCTGCGGCCCTCCTCTGCAGAGCGTTGGTCCGATTTGAGCTTGACAAACTCTTTGGCCACATCATCGTTGTTGCGCTGGGAGAGGATGCGCAGCACGGTCAGACCTGTCTCGTCCATGTTGATGCGTTTACCCAGCGGCAGCCAGCACGCCACGCTGCCCTTAGAGGCCACGTCTTTGAGCTGCAGGACGGCCATGCCCACTGTGCGGTCCTCACGGGCAAAGCAGTAGTCCTTCACACAGACCTGCAGCTCATAGCACTCAGGGCCTACTTCATTACTCAGAGTGCTACAGGAGAGACACAAGTGTTACTATGGGGTCAACATTACACATGTGAATCACTCATGTCAGTACTCACAATGTGAACGTTTCATTGTATTTAGGAGCCCAGCTGTTGTTCTTTGACTTGGTGGCGTACTTCCTCTTCTTGTCGCTGAGGTGTGGCCCAATAATATAGACTTCTACAAATGGCCTGAATATTCCCTGTGTCTGCCACCTCAGGTCATTGGCAGCGACAACTGTCACAGAGGAAATGAGAAGGAAGACAGAGGGATGGAGTAGGTGCGAACAGAGAGAGTCATGTGTGAAAATGAGCAGTGAAAAACAAGAACAGAAGCAACACATTATCTGAGTCTCCCGTCACACAACATTCAATGCTTAAATACTATGGGAATAATTGGGGCCTGAATAAGACATTTCCCCATAAATCCTGATTATTTAAAACTCGACCAAAACAATAACTTAGACGGTATTTAATTTTTACCTTTGACAGTAACCTTGTGTTCTCCAGTGCTGGGATGCGTGAAAATCTCCACATGTATGGACACCTCTCCAACCGCGTCATCCACACCTGAGCCTGGTGGAAATTGAAAAGCATTTCAATAAGAATGTATTCTCCTTGGACCACAGAGCTCCTTGGATCCTATGCATGCCATTTGGAGACTGGGAAATCCCCCTCATTTTGATACAAAGCATCGACAGAGACCAGATTTAAATAGTCACTGTGTATCAGGAGGACCCGACATAAGGTAGTGAAGGATGTAAAATGGCAGGCAAAGCAGCTATGAGTAGGTATATGGTGTTACTCTTGAAGCAGAAAACTAGTATAGTAAGTAGTATAGAAAACTAGTACTAGTAGTAGTTTGTATTTGTTAGACAGTAACTGTTCCCACTCATAGATGATTGATGTCTGCCAGGATGCAGGGATTAGTTCAAGTCTGAGTGAATCCCCCAACAACCAAGTCATGCTTTAAGGGATCTCGAAAGTGGGAATGGTGTTGGTGTTGATAAAATGCTTTATCGAGTCATAAAAGCTCTTGCTGTTCTGCAAGACAAAAATAAAGTTCTATGATATCGCCAACAGTTTGCTTAACGAGAGGTTGGGATTTCAGTTTGCCTGGGATATTGAGACAGATGGACATGTATTTCAAATGTTTTAATTAGTGTTGTCACTCTGTCAACTGTATCTTTGTGGCAAGGACCAGCAGCCTGTTGACATGCGAGTCTTCTGTACTGGCCACCCACTAAACAAGGTGTCTGTTCCTGGCACGCCGCTCTCCGGGCAGCAGTGTGAGATCCATGGTCTCTGTGCCAACACGACCAAAGAGAGCAGCAGTGTCCATCTGGCCTCATCTAATCTATGGAGGACATCCACCAGACATAAAAAATAAACTTTGCTGACCAAGAAGTAGCAATGTGTAACCAAACAAGGTAAGTATTCTGCAACCTGAAGTTGAAAGAAAAGTTAGATTTTTCTTACATCTCAAAGCGTCTAATTACAATCTCCAGTAACAAACTCAGCAGCAATTTAATGTATAATAAGAATGTCATGCAATTAAATCATTAAGCATAGCAGTGCCTAAATGTCTATTCTTGCTTCATTAATGAAGCTTACAAATGTGTGAGAGTTGGTCATGTTCTTTGACACTAACGTCAAGTGACAAATCTGATCACCTGACTTGACAGCATGTTTCTGATTGGCTGCTTTAGGTCAGTTGTGCAGTTTGCTGCCGTAGGAGTGGGGGTTCTACAGCACATGAAACCGTTGAGTGTCTTTCTACACAAAGCAGACAAATATAAGGGACTCCCCAAGACTAACTAAAAAAATATCACTCCAGAAGATCCAAATATTTCATAATCCTGAGTAAACAAGGCAGGCGTCTGCAGTGTCAGACAGTTCCATTGCTTTTGCTCAGTCTCACATTCATGCGCGCTGGGCCCTGGGGCTTGAGTGACATCATGCTGGATTAGGATTCCTTTACACGTTAATGCATTTCTCTTCTGCTGCTCTGATGTCCACACTTCATGCTTTGGTCTGCCCATACATACCCCCTGAGTGTATGTATTGTGTGCAGAACCATTCACACAGACATCAGTGTGTACATTTCATGCATCAATGCATAAAGTCAGTGTCTTTTTTGTAATATGCATTTGAATAAAGAGTGAAAGAGGGGAATGTTTAATAATCTGTTTGTTGACATGGGTCAGGCAGGGCATAAGGATGTTCATGGTGGGGTGGAGGGTGGAGGGAACTGAGCTTTGGTCTGAGGGTTTCTCTTCAGTCAGGCTCTTTGTCCTGAGTGTGTCACATACCCTTGTCTGGGTAAATATCCTCACTACTGGTGAACCTCACCCCCTTCCCTCCGAACACTGGCCCACAGACGGGGCAGAGCGGCAGAGCGGACAGAGAGGAGACACACGGACACGCAGGAAAATTACACAGAAGAAACACACACTCACATTTATATTCAGTGGCATATAGTGCTGTATGTATGGTTATGTGTTCAACTTTAAACATTATTTCTCCTGTGCAATATGTAATATCAAGTGTTTTAAGTGTTTATACTTTTTACTGACTTACAGATACAAAATGGAATAATCACTTTTTGTAAATTGTTATGTATTTAACTGTGACACAGGAAACAAACTAGAACTGTGAAGATAACATTACAAATGTGTGGAAATGATTTTGAGTGCATTACCTTGTGCATTTTGTGATTGGACAAAGGTCTTTATGAGTTTGTCTGTAGCCTGAGTGTAGAGGGACAGAGCATAGTGAAGGGACAAGAGATCCGGACTCTTCTCCAGAAATGTCTTCTTCAAACCCACACCACCAGCATGAAAGTATTGCTAAACACAAAAATAAAACAGAAAAAAATGGCTGAGAATTATTCTTTCAGTTAACAACTTACAGAAGACATATTGTGCTTTTCAGGTATTTCATATTAAACTATAATATCATTGGATAATGTGTTCACTATAAAACACAATACTGGTCTAAAATAGCTTAGTAAAAGAAAGAGATCCATTGAAACTACTACTACTATAATTTTATGAACACTGAAGCTACAAATTCAGCACACCGAAACACAAACTTCAACATGCATAAATCAACTGATATACAACTAAGCAAGCAACATATAAACAGGAACAGCAGTACAACATTTTTAAAAGAGTTTACACAATATATCCCATGTAAAATGCTAACAATCTATATCATTTAGTTATTCCTGACCTTAATGGTGTCTAGAGCCAGCTCAATGACAGCACACTGCTTTGGTGTGAGAGCCTTGGCCTCCTCCCGAACCATGTGTTCCTACAGTCAAACAATGCAATTCAGAATCAGTCAGTCAGTTTCATATTTTCAGCAATGTCTTTATCTATAAAAACATCTTAATTGTGTAACAAACCTTCAACTTGGACAGCTGCCCTAGCTCTTTGGCAGCGTTGAAGATGAGCTGTGTTCCCTGAAATGTGAAATAGCCACAGATAAAGGAAGAGACAGACAGAGGCAGACACAAGAAATACACCGTAATTAGCATGAAAATGACTGAAACAGAGTTTTTATTGTCACACAGAGGACAGTGACATCCCTAACACACACGGTTACATAACCTTACTCTAAACAGCTTTATTGTTGTCTCCTTCAAGCCCTGTTATCAAATGTATGTGTAGTTCCACCACATTACACTGCTGAACACATCCACACACACAGAGACACCTCAGTATGAAGAAAAGGGAAAAGCGCCTCAGCTCATTGTAGAGGTAGGACAGGTAGACAGAACTGTGCAGACACGGACACATACCCACAAGGTTCATCCTAAACACACAACATGTAACTGGATGGGGTTTGCTACATGATCTTGGAGGCTATAGAGAAGATATTAATATAATATAATAAAACTGAATCTATGTGAGTGACTGCAACTATTGTTGTTGGCAGCTTATATAAATGTGGTATCCAGCAGTAAAAAGGAAGATACTGTATAGGCAAAAGTGAAAAAAAGATTCCACTGGTTTGTCTGACAGGAGAGCTGAGGGAGAGAGACAAGACGAGGACATAAAGGAGAGACGAGACACATTGATCTGAAGGTTTAGTCCTTACATCACTGTGAGATGCGCTCTTCAGTCTCCCCTGGAAAGAGAGCATGGGGTTATTAGGGTAAACAGTGTACAGTCCATGTCTGGCTTCCCCTCAACATAACAGTACATGTAAGAGCATGTACAGCAGAAATAAACCAGAGGTCCAGTTTGCTTTGCGATAACCTGCGCAGTATACCAGACACAGCAAGGAGGAGACCATAACATGTGAGTTGGCATCTGGGTGCAGCAACAAACTGTTAAAATAAAATCTAAAATCTGATAGATAAAATCTATCAAATACCATTTGTGTCACATAATACTTGGCATTAGTTAGCTGCTTATTAATATGAATGGCTGGATTCAGTGAAGTCAGTCTATTTTTTACTTCAGCTGTTTATAGCAACAAACAAATGATTTAAGTAAATAAATACAACATTAAATATATTTTGTATTAGACAAGTCATCATGGTTCACAACAAAACATCAAGTCAAACCACAACAGACCAACAGTCTGCAGAGAGACATACAGTACAGTGTACAGTGTGGTACAGTATACTGAGGAGACTGCGCTGTTGAAATAGATCAGATGCAAGCAAACAAACCCACAGGAAGGAGTAAGGCAGGACACAGGTCAAACAGAGAGAACAGGGGAGAGAGGGAGCAAAGGCCTATATCAAACTACTACAATATTCACCCCACTAAAGTCCAGGTAAAAGGACACACTGCAATAAAAAGTATGACCACTTCCTGTCTGAAGTGATTGGAAAGAGGAGACAGCAGAGGAATGCATTGATTGGTGGAGAATATTGAGGGGCGGGACCTATTAGAACCAGTCTAGAATGCACCATGCTTCTGTCTCTACACAAGAGAAACAAGACTGGATTGAGACAAGAAGGTAGAAAGATAATTAGGAAATAGAACACTGGGGGTAAAGAGGTGTGAAGTGGGGTAGTAATCATAAATAAATAGAGGGAGACTTGCAGCCACATAGAGCAGAGAAACCCAAACCACCGTGGACGGACAGACAGACACACACACAGGAGTGATGTACTTACAATCATCTGTGGAGGGAGAGCGGTGGGAGCAGGATGTCATAATAATCACAACAACAACCAGAGAGAAGGGTCAGTTAAAATGTAAAGAGCCCCACATCAATCAAGAAATACACGTTTGGGCCCAAGTCAGAGGCAACATCACACCAAATTACTCTTTTCTCACTATAATACATACAAATTAGTCTTATATAACCAATAGGTAGATTACAATACATCTAGACTCCCTTCTCAATGCAATACAGTGATATGAGGCTCTTTCAATATTAAATAATAAATGAAAATAAAAACACGGAAACCCAAAAAGAAAGGAAATTAAGAGGCTGCTTTCCATGTATGATTCTTTTAGCAGTGATCTAAGGAAATTGCTGCTGTTTTGTCAGCGTAAAAGATCTGTCCAAGTGACTGTTGGGTGACATACTGAAGAGCAGCCCTGTGTTAGAATGATATGGTGTACTCCTATTGTCTATATTTGGAGTTTTTATTGCTTTGCTCGGTGAAAGCTCTTGAGGGGTTGCTGAATATAATGTGTGCAGGGGTGGAGATATGAACACGAAGCATGAGCGATGATGTAAAGCAGTTTAATCCACTGTCAGCTGCCATTTGTTTATTGGGATGACAACTTGAAACAAAAAATGTCTGCCTTCAAAATCCCCTCTTACATCTTTCAATTCCTCCTCCAGTTCTCTTGGTGCAGCTCCTGGAGTTTGGAGTGTGTTTTTGAGTTTGTTTTATTAAAGAGCAAGAATCCAATTTAAATAATATCTGATGTAATTATATAGTAGTAACTAATGAATGGTGCTGAAGATCTCACCGTTTGGTCTGTCAGCGGAGGCAGAACAATGGTCTTCTCCATGGTGTTCATGACCAGCTTCCACAGCTCCTTCAGCACGCGTTTTAGCACAGTCTTCTCACAAATCTTTGCAAACAACGTCAGGCTGCCAGGATGGAAAGAGTGAGCGCAAGATTGGGGAAGGAAAGAGGATGAAGAATAAACAAATGAAATCAAGTTAATATAACAAAACCAAACTTTTTTGTGTATTCAGTTGGAAAGTTTTCTGAGCTAAAACAGAAACTTTGAGTAAATTGGCTCACTTGCTGTCTAGGAACTCCATGATGGGCTGGAGGACATTGTCAGCATCCTGGGCCACACTGCTGGCATTACCCACATTAGAGGTTCCCTTTACCTGAGCCAGGATGTCTCCCATCTGCTTCACATTCTCCTCAATGTGGGGTTGGAAACTAGACAAGAATCAAAGGATTTCATTCGGATGTAATTTCATTCAAAACATCTATAGCTGCTGCATTTACAGTAATAGTACAGTAGTACAGTAATACAGTAGCAACACACAGGCCTGTATCCTTGAACCTTAGGTAACTGTCCATTTAAGTGACACAGAACCACACACTCCTGTCAAAAGCTCACAGCTTTTCCCAAACAACAAATATAGTAATCATTAATAGCCGTTTGGAAATATTTCGTCTCCTGTCCTAGTGGTTGCAATTTGGACATGAGACTTTCGACCCACATAATAATGATATCATATAATGTAAATCGCTTTCTGTCTTATCTGTTTTAGTGTAACTGGTGTGATTATAAAATGAAAGATGTATGTGTGCGGTTACCTGACAGCAAAGACTCTGCTGAGATCATCCATTACATTGTTCAGTTTGACCTGCAAATCTTTCAGGATGTCACTGGCCTCAACACACAGCTGATGAAAAACAAAAAAAAAATGTCTCAAATGAATACATAGCTATCATTATTAAGAAAGTAAAAATAAATTAAATACTGACATCTTTTCCACCCATTGCTTCAAACATTTTCTCCAGCTGAACTCTCAGTTGTTGGATGTTGTTAATTAAGATGCATGGCTGTGGATTAAAAGCATACTCTGTCTCAATTCAAAATCTACTTATCAAACAGGAAGGTTGACCAAGACAAAAGTACTAAAACAGTGGAACTATCACAGTAAATACTATTTTGATCACTTACCACTTTCTCCATTGTGACGTAATTTGGAAACAACCTGGAGATGACATCGGCATAGGACAGCAGAACATTGCTGATAGTCTGTAAAAGATCAGGAAGGACATTAATATGATCATAATATTTCTAAAACATTTTCAGATTTCATCAGCGTGAATTTGAAGTACCTTGGCAAATCTCTTCATGTAGTGTCCAACTATTTGTGGATCGGGACACTCTAGTTTACGAATAATTTCAAAGCTCTGATTTAGCTGAGAAAACACATCCACCACTGAACAGGAGAAGAGGGCATGCTCAGAGGTAACCTGGAACTGTAGGCAGATAAAACATATGATGTAACTTAGAAAAATATAATAGGGCTGCATATATTTAAACATTTCTACTTCTGCTTAAATACTTGTTTTGACCTTGTTTGAGCTTGGACAAATTATTCTAGAGCTTTGAGTATTGTTAAAAAAAGCATTTTTAGTAGAATATTCATTTAGAATAATTGAGTTGCTAAATAAATTTAGTCTGGTTTACAAGAATACCATAAGTAAACATAATAATTATATTGTTATGGAGTAATCATATATATATATATATATATATATATATATATATATATATATATATATATATATATATATATATATATATATATATATATATATATATACACACACATATATACACACACACACACACACACAAACACACACACTGAGGATGGCTCCATAAGTCAGCTGGTATTGTGAGCTATTTTAATCTGGATCTTTGATTTCTTTCAGCCACATGCACAGAGCCTCCAGACCCACAGAAATGGCAGGGCCTGCAGCTAGTTAGACAGGTCTGTGGTGACAGGTGAGAGCACTGCTGTCTGTCTTGTAATTGGCTGTAGGTTTGAGACAGTCTCAAATTGGCTTGAGGTGTGCAGGTGTTCCCCTGGGGAGTCTGGGTAATGAGGTGAGGACAGATTTCATGCTGTTAAAACTTTAGAGTTAACGCATATTCTGCTGTCAAAAAGTTATCACGCTCTAGTCTAAATCTCCTCAATGAGATAGTTCTTTACATCTATAGGGTGTCTTCAAACATAGATACGTAGAAAAGAACCGAATAACAGAACATGTCTATTTTTAATGTATATTACACTTTATACCTGATAATAATGCACTGACATTATTGCCACAGTATTGCCATCCCCCTCGAAAATCAGACAAAGCAACAAGGCCTGTTTTACCAAAAACTGATTATCACAAAGTATTTTATCTATTCACTCCATCGTTTTGTATCAATACAGTAAATATAGACCATGCATATTATATAGATATTAAGCAGTTTGTGAAATAAAACTGACGATTTTCATATGCTTAAACTTCAGTATCTTGAAAATATGAGAACTTAATAGCCGTTGTATCAGTTGGTCTTGAAATTTCTTTTTCATTGCAGACAGGAGTGTGCAAACACAAACAGTGTGGGAGGCAGTGGATATATTAGTTTGGGTCCTAAAATGAAATTTGTCAGAAATGGAATGTATTATATTATATCTGCCAGAATTACTTTCTGAGCTAAGTATCTAAAGCAGATAGGTGAAGATAAGATACAGCTGTTTATGTTTACCCCATCCTTTTTGTCCCTCTCCAAAGCACCATGCAGAAAGTCACGTGACACCTCCTCGTTTTCATCCAGCCACTGAATGACGAATGGTTCAAACCACCTATGACACAAGGATCAGTATTCACGGTCATGCCTATGCTTAAAAATAAATGCAGGAAAGATATGTACTCACGCAGGATATTCAGGCACTCTGCTTTTGAAAAAGGGAAGGTCTTTGCAGTATTCATTGTACAACCACTTGACTTTGAAATGTAGGTTCATGTAGTCTGCACTCTTGCACAAGCGATTTTTCTCATGTTCTATAAAAAAATATATTTCATTGAGCTACACCTTTTATCAATATTAATGGCCCTTGTCAAATACCTATGTTACCATGCCCCTGTTTCTATAACAACTTTGTGGACAGCACAGTGTACAGTGTATCTCGTCTACTCCACAATGAAGAGAAGATATGCTTTTTGTACTTACCCTCCATTGCATATTTCATATCCTGAGCAAACAGGTTCCACATGACTTCAGCACTGATTTTACCCACATTAAGTTCTTGTGGAAATCTGGATACAAAACACATACAAATTAGACATCAGATTTATACCATAGTAAAATGTAAAACATAAAAGAGGTGAACTTACTGGTTAAGACAAGGAGTATATGAGTTCTTGTCTTCTTCAATAATGGACACAATTAGTGTGATCAATTTTGACCAGAAATCCAGATTCTTGATGCTGGGTCCCTGCTCCTCTGGAGGAACTGCACCCTGTTTTGCCTGGAAAACAGTACTTTAATTAGATTGAAAGGTACTGGTACACTGGTACACTTTTACATGAGAACTTCGGTTCGATTCTTGTAAATTAACATAAGAGGTGTGTTTATGAAATAAATAAAAATGGCATGAAAAAAAAAAATCATCTTGCAAAGACTGACAAAATATAGTAATGTCCATCAGAATGAAATGTTTAATTCAAAGTGAGAGTGCTTATTTGACATCCTCAAGGGAGTCTGAACAGGACTTCTGCTTTAGGACGTGAAGCACTTCCGAGAAATCCCAGGTGAAATCCACAACAGGCACAAGCATCAAAGAGCAGCCAGCATGGACTGTGATGGGGACTGTAGACATGTGTGTGCTGTGGAACTGCTACAGTTTACAGAACAAACTGTAATACAGGCTATAATATCATGTCAACCAGATTATTTAAGAAAGGATAAGATAAGATAAGATAAGATAGGAGTGGTATTGGTAGAAAAAATGGTATTGTGACGAATTGCATGATTCAAAATCAAATAATATATCCAGGATTATTATAGAATTGACTGAATGAGTATACTACAAAAGTAACAAGTATTGATTTTGTTATAGAGACAAAGAAGATAAAAAACCAAAATAGCACTGTTAAGGAATAGCATAATAAAATAATAACTAACTGCTTTCCTCTTATGTATAATTCTATATATTACATATACTTTTACTGTACTGTTAACTCACTGGGTCGGTCTGATACTCGCGGCTGTACAGCTCATGGCAGTTGTTGAAAATGTACTCGTAGGTGGAGTTGAGACAGGCCTTTACACAGTCTTTCACTACTTGACTCGCTCTGGGTGGGGACTGGAGCTCTTGAACCTAAAAGCATATTTAAATAAAATGGCAACAAGCAAAGAAAGATTCCTAAATTTGGAAACCGTTAAGATGAAGAGTACCTTCATCCTGAAAAATGTGATACTGGTGAGGAGGTCCACAGTAGACTTGAGATCTTGGAGCCTTTCAGGACTGCTGGCTGGGAAATTATTCTGTAAAAATAAATACAAAATCAAAGCATGATTTCCCATCCACTTCTCTTTGTGTGTGTATGGGTGTGTTTTTTATGCTGGAAATGGAAGCTATCATCGGCACACTTTTTTTTTTTTTTACCAAGGCTCCCCACTTATTAGTGTGTGGGAAGTCTGTGTTTCCAACGGTAAATGTGTCTGTGCATGTTTAAGAGAGGATGTCTACGTAATTAAAACAATTCATATCTCACAAAATACATAAACAAAGTAAGTCAAAGTAAAATAAGAGAAAACAATAATGATAAAAGTTTCTTACTCTGTACATGGACAGGTCAATCCTCAGTGAGTTGTGTAGTTGATCCAAGAGCTTCACAAATCTTTCTTTCTGTAAAAGCCCAAGCAGTCCCCCATATTAATGACTGTATCCAGAATCCATTAATAAATCATATGGCTAAATTTGATTTGTTAACTTACTCCAAAATTAGAGGCAGCAAATCGGTCGGAGGCTGACACATTGTTGGTGGCCTGTGTGGTGTGAGCGTAGTAAGCATTGATATTAGCCAGAAGAGTACTCATTACGGCAGGTACACCAGGGCACATGTACTTGGATGACAGGCAGGCAAAGTGACTGCCATAAAGCAAAAGATAATAAAACATATTAAATTCAAAGAAAGCTGTGATCATAAAGAAATAAGTCAAGTGCACAAAACACACGTCATGGCCTGATAAATGGACTCCACTCCGTAACGCATGGCAAATTCATCCACTATCTCTTGGGGAGTCTCCTCAAAATAGACCTTCCACGCATCATCACCTTTAGCATCAGGGATTTTCACCACACCATTATTCTGGATATCCGTTACATAGTGGAAGAGGTTCTGTAGAAAAGAAAATGAGACAGCCGTTTCAGGGAAGATGCGCAAAGGATTATAACTCAGAGACAATCCATTTAAAATCATTTAAGGTTTATGCACAGATTACTTTCTCATAGACTCACAAAGCAATAAAGCTCACTCAGAAAGACTGCATTAGGTGCTGCCTGGGTTCACAAGCCATTATGCATTATGCAGCTATAAACATTTAATACTGGCTGAGTGGTTTATGGCCACCTCTGCGCAACAATAACAAAGGTCTTTTATTGTTTAAGGGCCACTTCTGGTGAGTAATTGGTTAAGTGAAGAGTTCAAGCCTGTGGAGACCTCCAGTAAGTGAGAGCAAAGTGAGACTTAAAATGCTTTCTAGTATTTCTTTAAGGTTTAGAGGATTTAACTGTATATTGCATGCATATATTCCATGTGTACAGTCACAGTAAAACAATTTGTAATTAAATTTTGGTTCCAAGGAAAAGGGACAATACTCAATTCTTATGATAATAATAATAAAAACAGACAATGTAATGTACTTGAAAACAAGAACAACAGGAATTTCTTTAGTGTGATGATGTGGTCTTCTCCAAATAAGTGTCTAGTTGTGATACAAGTTTTAGTACTGATAAGTATATGGGTAAATATATTTTTACAAAGAATAAAAATGACTGCAGTTCCATTACACATTATTAACACAAACACTTATGTCATACCTCATGCAGGCAGGTATACTGAACATGATATGGTGCCACAGTCTCCTCTCCTTTGATCTCAACACTAATGTGCATGCGGATAGCCCCAGACACCGCTGATTTGTCAGTACGCTTATCTACATAGAGCAAATATATTGTAGCAATTACAGCTTCAAATATACATGTTTAATAATGAAAGTAGAATACCAAACTTACCAAGATTGTACCACACGTCCATCTCTCCACTCAGAGTGCGAACCTCAATGATAGTTTGACCGAGGAAGTCATCTGATTCTCTCTTAAATTTCTGCTTCACACGAGACTTTATGTCATCATCCTCATCCCAAACTCTCACTTTAATGCGGTCTGAGGAGTTGTGACACTCACTACAACACAAAATAAAGTAGTTATGATATTGTAATGATTTAAATCTAAGATAAAATGATAGTAGTAGGACTTACAAATTGAATGTTTCCTCCCAGACAGGGTTAAGATTGCCATAGATAGTCTTTGTCCTCTTCTTTGTCTTTCCCACTTGGACGGTGACATAAGGATCACTGGAGCCTGTTTTATCCTTTGCTTGTAAACCCTGGGCACATAAAACTGTAAAAAGAAAAAAAGAGAAAGTCTGTTTTTATATCTTCAAATTATTTTTTCAAATCATATGACCTTCTGGTCTGCTGCCCTATTAACAGCAGTTGGGCTCCATTCATACAGGTTGTTTATATTTACATAAAGGCAAAAACATGTACACTATTGACACACATTTTTATTCTTGTTCTTACCTGTGATACTGATTTTAGCCGACCACTTGGATGTGCCATCAAGGACACTCTGTTTTATCTGCTTCATTTGTGTGACGTGGAGGGACTTAGCCACAGTGAAGACTTCTTGAATCAGCTCAAAGATTTCAGGCTTGTTTCTCTCTCTGATCTTCATGCGGTCTTTAAGCACCATTATAATGTTCTGGGTACGATCTTCTGCACCGTGTTTGGAGCTCTTCTCAGCTGCTCCTATTTTCAAGAAGGATAAGATTTTTAAGAAGAGTTCTTTCTATCTAGCTTCATGTTCTTTGTATATCCAAAGTACAAAGAATCTTTGAAAATAAAAGAAATCACCACTGAACTTACAATGTGTATCCAGCATTAACCATAATAATGATTCAGGCTTAGTAACTAGTTAATTAAGGAGTTAGGGTTAGAATTTAAAGGTATTAATTAAGTTGTTGCTAACTCAGAATCATTTTAATAAACTATTTGTTCATTATGATTTAAGTCTTTCTTCGTGTTTTATTGTGACTAATTAAGGTGTATGTATTATTTATTAAGCCCACTGCAGTTAAAATGCATACACTTTTCAACAGTAGTATCATTTAAGAAAAGGTACAGTAAATTCTTACTTTGAAGACAATCAGCATTGAGTAGATCTTGGCACTTCTCATGGCATTTGACGCCACACTCGGTACAGCGCATCCCCTGGCGAGCGATGCCCCACAGCAGTCCCTCACACTCGTAGCAGTATGTGGGAGTGGTGGCGGTCCACACTTCAAAATTGTGTGGAGTTGTGCAAGAAATGGGATATATCAGAGCCTGAAGTGTCTTTTTATAGACATGACTCTTCTGCAAGCACATGAGGAAAGCTTATTAGTGAAACTTGATTTACAAAATAGAAGTTTTGGGAAATAAGGCAAACTGACCAGTTCTTCATTGTGCAAGGTGCTGGAGGTCAGAGCTGATGTGATGCCGGCCTTTCTGGAGTTCTGAACCAAAGACTGTCAAAGGGAAAAATGTGGATATGTTTATTTCATACCCTTATAGTCACTCTAGGTCTTAACTAGAATGAGTATATGTTCGGTAAAATGTAAAACTTTGCTCACCATAGCCTGAAGAAGATTAAAGAAGGGAATGGAAACAGATCAAATAAATTAGATTTTACTAAGAAGTGGTAAACTAAATCTCAGCTTTGTGTTGTGAAACATTGCCCACAGGAAATGCACATTTGTGAACTTACCAGGTCTCTAACTAAAGGCATAGCTTTTCTCTTCCTGAGATCCGGCATACTGTCAATACTATACAAAGCACCGCCCATTCTGAAAAATGTGAAGATTGCAAGAGGTGAATATGTTTAATTTTAATGACAAATGCCATCACTTTTACTGTAAAGTCAAATTATTCATGCAGACTTACCCTGCTGATAAAAGAAGCGACGCAATGCCCACAGATTCTCCTCGAGCCTACAAGAAAACAAAGATATGAGAACAGACAAAAAAGTTAAGGGTGTTATTTGCCCAATACCTCCAAAAGCAGCAACAATGCCTTTTTTAGTTTGGAGTTCAGTCCATTTGAGAACTAATGAGAAATATTTTATGGCGAGACCTGACAGTAACAATTGTTCAAAAATATTTAAATAAATAAAAATATGCAGACAACAAATACAAAGTGGAATTGAATCTTAGTGTGAGAGATCAAAGCCTTTGCCTCCAATACGTTCTCATAGAGATATGCCTATTGATGTTCATGTAATTCATCAAAATTACACAGTTATTGAAAGACACAATATCCCACTGACTAAATAATGAAATAACAAATAGACAATAGGAAAAATAACATATACAGATCAGGTAAAACAATATAGTCGCAAACACATATTTTCTACATGGAGACAGAATATGAGTCACCAATGCCTCAAAAAAGCAAAAACAATTATACTGTAGGTCCATAGTGCTGGCCACACCCACCTGAGAGTTTGCTCCAGCCATGAGTAATCAGAAAGGACATGCAAATCGCTATGAGGATGGCAAATAACTGAAAAGAAAATAATGAAATGGCAAAACAATACAAGGGATAAACATAAACACAAACATTTACATAACAAAAAATAAAAATAAAAACAAAATGGATGAAACATCACACATCCAGACTATACTATGTATGCAAGTTTTTTTTTTTAAAAATAAAATATGGGCTGAACAGAAATATCTGAGTCCCCACTACCATCTTTGTTCATGCAACAAAAAAAATACAAACATATGTACCTCCTGAAGCTGGAGCCGTACTCTGCTGTACAGTCTTAGCCAGTTAGCCTTGGCTCTAGCATGACCCGGCTCCATCATTTCTCTTCTTGGGAAGCTATAGAAGGTAGACAAAGTGTTAACACTGAATGTGTTACAATCAATTATTATACTTTTACCTTGAGACGCCATTGTCAACAGGAATCTTCGATTTTAATACTTTTCAACATAAACTATTGGTGATAATATAGCTATTTAAGGTAATAACATATCTTTGTCTGTGTTTGCTTTCTGTAGAGTAGTGCAGTGCAATATATTGAATGGTAATTGCAAACAAACTATATGGATGATGAACACTGCACCTCAGTTTAAGATGACTGACTAGTACAATAAATATGGAGAGGATCAGGTATAGGCTCTATTCATGCTTAAGTCACAAACCCAGATGGCGTTTGGAAACATGCGGATGATGACTTCCTTTGGGCTCTGTTAGCGATGAGGGGGGTTTCTTCATCTTCATCCATCCAATTTGTCTAACTTCATAAAGAAATACGTCACTGTAATGTTCTGTTATGTTCAGCAGATCAACAGTTCCAATCAGCTGTAAGTGACGTTGATGCGATTAGAGTCACGTCCACCATGGAAAGCTCTGGCAGGTTCTGAAGGCAGCTGCTGCTGAATCCATGGTTTTATCACATGCCCAGTGTCGGTAACTACACCGGAAGTCGTCATCCGCATGTTTCCAAATGTCTTCTGGTAAGCGTAATATTATGTGTTATTACGTGTTATTTTAATAGCTCAATGGAACAGAGCATAACTGGTTTGGATATGGCAACGCAGTGTGTAATTTTAAGTAAAAGTAAGGATGAGTTATTCAGTGCAATAAAAACAACCAAAATGAAAAACAAAACAAAAACAACAATATTATTTTACATTATTGTAGTACTGTTTGGCTGAAATACTGTGGTTTTAAACTTTTTTTTTTTTTTACAATTTTTTCCCCTTTTGCTTGTAAATATTTTCTGTTGTCAGAATGCAGCTCCTTTTCCTCCCTCCATGTGTGTTTTGATTTCACTATTTTGCAAAAACCAAACAAACAAACAAAAAAACTACCACCATAGAAAGATCAGATGTACCATGTAATGTACAGGTAAACGGTTAAAATACAATTCAAATATTGACCTTGGCACAGGGCGCTCCTCTGGCTTCTCCTCTGTCATTGGTAGGGCGCTCTCTGGTTCTGGGGGCTTTTCAGGGGGGTGAGGCTCATCTGGGGGCACCTCTGATCTAGACTCCGCCTCCTCATGTTTCTCTACAGCTGGGACCTCTAAAGTAACTGCAGTAGTTGTTGTAGTCGTGGTGGTACTCAAATCTGACTGAGTTGAAGTCAACATAGGCTTGGAAGTATCTGTAGTGAACGAAGGCATTGTATCCTCTTTTGTTACTTGCGGCAGGCCCATGGTTGTACTTTGGGGTTGGAGTTGGTCTTGGGAAGGTCTCCGCTGATGCAGGGATGTCTGTTTTTCTAGTGGTGGCCTTGTGGAAGACAAACCATCTGAAGGGGGCATCAAAGTTTGGGCGGTGCTTGTGGATGTTGGTGTGTATGGTACTTCTGGGTCTTCAGCAAAAGTAGAGTCCAGTGGGTACATCTCCTCATCTTCCTCATATGCTATCTCCTCTTCCTCATAGTTATAGTCCCCTTCCTCTCCGTACATGTCTCCGTCTTCATCATAAAGTGCTCCTCCTTCTCCTCCATCTTTGACATAACCCCCCTCATCACTATATACTCCCTGTGCATCCTCTCCTTCCCAACCTGGGGAATCCTCTTTGCCATAGCTGACAGAGGAGTGGCAAGAGTGGTAGGAATCGTTCTCATCGTAAAACTCAGATCCCCGTAAGCTCTCTCCATCCTCTGGGACAAACTCCTCGCTGA
Organism: Odontamblyopus rebecca; assembly: GCA_030686955.1. Lineage (NCBI taxonomy): Eukaryota > Metazoa > Chordata > Actinopteri > Gobiiformes > Gobiidae > Odontamblyopus > Odontamblyopus rebecca. The sequence continues at coordinate 19,540,543 of CM060660.1, read as the reverse complement.
GCTGGGAGCTGCCTCGGCTCAACTCGCCAGAGGATGCGTATCGGCTGTCTGTTGGGCTGAAAGAAGACAGATTGTGCATTTAAATAAAGACTATGGGTTTTTTCAGATAGGAGAAATGGAGATATGAAATTCTACATTCAGTCCAAGTAAAGAGGGAGAATGCTTTAAAACATTCAATCAGACTAGGATCATCCACAAAGGATTGGATTTGGGTAGCATGGTTAATAATAAAAATGTATATATTATATCCAAAAAACACAGTAAAATAAAATAAAATAAATAAAATAGAACAACATATAGTAACACTTAGAAGCCACAGAGACATACAAGAGCATGATTACACTGCAAGATTTATCAACACACTTCACATCACTTTAAATAACCAGTCTGGCAAAGCAAATAGCCACAAATAACACCTAAAAAGGTACAATAATATATCAATTTATAAAACAGAAAAGACAATGGGCCTGTTTTTTCACCCAACGCAAAGCATCTGTCCTCAACAGGCAAACAAAGATAAAAATTAGGTAATAAGCATAGGGTCCTCTGCAAGATCCCCATTAGAGGGCTGAAAGTAGAAATTAACTGTGCATAATTACCAAGCATCCCTGAAAAGCCAGGGTTCACAGGATGACGTGCTAATAAGCGGCTGTCAGGACAACAGAGCTACACATAAGACATTTTCACACACACTTAAATAAACTCTGTTACATAATAAATAACAAGCAGGCATAGGTCAACAAAATGCAAATACACAATTTCTAATAAATAAGATGACACAAAACTGCCTATTTTCTACACTGCGAAAAGTATGCAGATTCAATTGAGAAATTTAATACATGTACAGAGATAAAGAGGGTATGAGCGCATGCAAGCAACAGCGAGCGAGGAGGACGGGACAAGTCCACCACTGACGTCACAGCGGGACGGAGCCACAGGCCGGAGCAGGAGAAGAGTTTGGAGAAGAGGAGGTACAGTGCAGAGACCCACCTATCGGACAGTGAGTGCCTACTGTCTAGAGAATACTGACGACTGGTGCGGCGGCTTGACCCTGAGCCTGAGTCCATATCGCTGCGCCCGTTGGTGGCTGAGTCTAAACTATCAAAGTGCCTGGTGGCAGCAGCAGAACAGGTGGGAGAAGGAAGAGGCAGGAGAAGAGCATCAGTACAGCTCAGAGTGGGCAGCTTTGGGCAGAGACACATAATGAGCCAAGCCAATCTTCAGCAATCACCTTGCCAAAATGAGAATGAGGGTCTAACCAACGTCATTGTGTAACTACTGTAGATTTAAAAGAAATTATACTTGTATAACTTACATATGGGGTAGCTTAGCATTAAGCAATAATAAGTTATAGCCAAAGCTGCTATTATAGTGGAGACTTTTTACAAATGGGTGAGCTTTATGTGCAATACACATATATTCAAGTCTGCATCACGATTATTTGAATTTTTTAAAAGCCTGTTAGGTACAGTGGTCCCTCGTTTATTGCGGGGGTTGCGTTCTAAAAATAACCTGCAATAGGCGAAATCCGCGAAGTAGTCAGCTACAATTATTAAATATGTTTTAAGGCTGTAAAACCCCTCACCACACACTTTATACACTTTTCTCAGACAGGCTCAGTGATCTAAATTGAGGAGTCTTTTTCCACTGAAGGCCTTGGTGCCAAGTGAAGAATATAGTTATGGGTAGTTGTTGACGCTGTTTCTCATAAACAGAAATGCCACCTTCGATTACACAGAACACAACAACAACAATCTCCCTTAGCCAATCAGAACACAGAACACAATGTGTGGGTTCTCCCTTAGCCAATCAGAACGCAGAACACAAAGTGCGAGTTCTCCCTTAGCCAATCAGAACGCAGAAAACAATGCTGTAAAAAAGCATGCAAAATTGCACTAAAAAAATCTGCGAAACAGCGAGGGACGACTGTACTGTACTTTCTTTTGTTTATTATTTTAATCTGACTACCAAAAGGGGGCACAGCTGTCCACAGATGGCATAATGGCTATGCATGCACTCTTGCACTACTCTTACACAATAACCACAGTGGCCCCATTCACACACAGCCTGTATACAAGAGGCAGACTTGTATACACTGAGGCCTGGGTTAATCTCTAGGGGAGGAGAGCACAATGGGACATGTTAAAAAAACACATCAAAACAACACAATGCCACTGGGGCTTGGCTGTACCATAAAATAATATTATGGATAAATAATCTCTACATTTCTTTATTCATTAACGAGATTTCTTATACTGTATTTTGACAACTTCACATGGATACATTCGTACCTCATTGCTCTGTGGTCGTAGTCCAGCTCGTGCATGTCATCGCTGTAGGAGTGTCTGTAATGCTGGTGCCTCATGGGATACTGGTGCATGGAAGCATTGGGCTGTGAGGTGGTGTAGTATGGAGGGGGGATGCTGTTACTGGTCTCACTGCGGTAGTCACTGTCCCGGTCATCAACTGCACTGTCAGGGTCATCGTCTGTTGAAATAAACAAAAGATAATGAAGATTAACATTGCATTGTCATGGTTTGTTAGGTTAGTAGCATGCATTTTCAAATCAAAAGTGCATGGTCAAAACTTACTTTGTTGATCACCCCAGAGACTCCAATTGCCTGCAAGGAAATAAAAGATTAAAACTTTAAATTGAGTTTGGGGATTTGGGGGTTTGAGACTTTGATACGAAATCAAAACCTTAATTAACAAATATATTGAGATCAATGGTCTGTAGAGGTATTATTTAAGTTAATATAAAATGTGAGCAGGATCAATAACACACAAAGGATCTGGTAAACCAGGCAATGTCCCTTGGCAAGTGTGTGCCTCATAACATCAGAGGTGTGCAATGTCACAGGCCTCTTAAATGCAGTGGCAGAGTTTAATCGTAGGCTAGAACACACTCTTTTTGGACACAAAGCTGAAAATTAACCTAGTTTATACTAGAATGACAAAAAGGAGCAGTAGAGAATGTAACTATATACCATGTACACATTTATGTTGATTTAGTGTTTAGTCCCACTTTAAAATAATAATATTACACTACCTGGCCCCAATAAAAAAACAAAACACAAACAGACAGACAGGTTAGTGTGTGTCTGACAACTCAGCATGTGTCAGATCATATTCATCATACATCTTATAACACTTATAAGTCATTCTGGTGCTTTGACAGGCCTTTTTAAGTAATTCATCAAATCAACTCTCCTCCTTCATTCCTCTGCTTCATCTATCAGCCTCGTGTCTAGCTCTGTTTTTGGTCTCGGGAATAAGAAGCAGTGTGAGACAAGAGAGAAAGGGACAGACAGGATTAAACACACAAGGATGTACTTACAGCACTGAGTGGATGGAGCATGAAGGGGCCGCTCCTGTTCCTCCTGATACTGAAAAACAGTCAAGAGTAACTACACTGCACATACAACATGGAAATATACAAAAGTGTTTGTCAATAAATTAATGTTGTAACGTTTGTAGTCATGTTGTATTTTGCTTGTACATGTGCATATAATATGATATTGCTCAAAAAATAAAGACACTAAAATCCTTACATCTTGGTCCCTCATTGCATTTAGCTGTTCAAGTTTTTTTGCCCAGTAGCGAGCCTCCTCTTCTGGAATGTCTACAGCAACATAATATATAGGTTATTGTAAAGATGATAATGTATAAATGATAATGTATAAAAATGTCAAAAACTGAATTTCAAACCTAGTGGCAGTTCAAATCGTGTGTCCAGTAGCAGTCTGTGAAAAGTTGGGTCTTTTGTTCCACAGATTTCATTTTCAGACATGATCACGTTTGAATCTAAAGTCAGCCACTGACCTGGACCCTCCTGGAAAAGATGTCATTCACACAATTATCACTATTTAATCAGAACTTGTTCCAACTAAGTAGCTCAACATCCCATTTCAAGAAGCATTTGGTGGTTCTACATTACAATACAGTCACATTTGATTTATTACATGCCTTTATGCTCTACATAAGTTATACGGGTTTCTTTTGCATGCAGCTAACCGCTGCTTGCGATTGCTAACAGGAGTAGCTCTTTCTCTCATTCATTTCATCCCTAATATTTTTATACACTCCTTTTCCATCAAATGCAATGCAATATTGTGTAAAACTATCAAATTTGACCAGCCAACATGTTAAATGGAAATGAATGGGAAAATAGACAGTGTACCTCATTGGACTGCCTTATGCTGCTCAGAGGGATCCATAAAGTTCCCACCATGGTGTCCCAGATTAACCCCTTATTCCACACCTCCACTGTGAGGCCAAGATCCAGGCGGTTTATTTCACTGCAGTTTAAGAAAATCGTAAGTAGGTTAGAGAGAGCAGAGACAAGGAAAACTCAATTTGATAAAGAGTGCTGTACAGAAGAGTGCAACGTCTTCAGCAAAGATCAGTACGTCATCTTTTGAATAAGGCCTTGGAGTATTTTCAATATAGCCCTGTTTTCCAACCAGATAAAAGCAACTAAATTTAACAAATGGGGGAGGGTCAGATATGAGCAAAAGGGTGTACTGAGTTTTGATTGATCTACTAGTTGGTTTTAAAAGATCACCATTACTATTTCTTTAGCTCCTACAGCTGTAAATGAATAAAAACAATGGATACATCTCTGCATTATGCAATGTACTGGATAATTGTATATTATACAGGATGAGAGAAAAGTACATCTTAAAGAGATGCAAATGTTGCCAGACAGGATGACAGACATGTTCAGATTTGAAATGTATCAGTTCACAGTTCACACACTTTAATGCCCTATAATCATGTCGAATCCTTGAGACTAAAAGACTTACAACATGAAGTCCTGCTCCCAGCTCGGCTGACTGCCGCGCACTGCGATAGTTGTGCTCTTGACATTTTGCACCTTCAGTGTCACATAGGTATTAAATTTCTCTGTAAAGTGTGAAACACAACAAGAGATATTTTTTTTATGTTGATGTCTCAAAAGAACCAAAAAAAAAAAAGACAGAAGTTCACAACTAACCTTGTGGTCCATCAAGCTTTCCTTTTTTTACTGAAAGCAAAAAAACAGAGTCACAAACAGAATCTTAAAAAAAACAAAACAAACAACTTATGTTATCTGTTTCAACATAAACCAAGGCGTTAAGGAAAATTAAAGCAAGACATACTCATTGCAGGTGACAAGTATGTTCATGAAATTTGCAGATATTTCCTAAAAGCTTTGGAACTACAGGCCAGTTAGTTGATCAACATTCACACAAGTAATTCCTATTGTTTAAACAGACAGATGCATGACACAGCTGCCATGACTCTCTCTCTCTCTCATGCATATTCTACCAGAGAGGTAAAGAGGTGGGCGAGAGACGCCCACTCTGAGTGAGACATACCCCTCTGCCTCCCTCACAACTACCAGCCTCCCCCTGATGCCATGTGGCGAGCAAGCACGTGTGCCCCCCTTCTATCTCTCTTGCTCGTGCTCTATTAATCTCTCCATGCAGCCGGATGCAAGCAGAGCGAGTGAGCTGCATCCCCAACACTAAAAATAACCACTTGAGTGTGACAGCGAGGGGGGTGCCAGAAAGAGGGGGTGGTGGGGTGGGCACTTCCACACAAGCTTAAAGGAGTGGATTCACTACTTCAACAAGAAGGACTGAAAATTAATATTAGCTTCAAGGCAAAATCTCTCGCAATTATGTTATCTTATTTTAGTCGTGTACAGGGAAATAACATTTACATTCACTGAACCATGACTCACTCTACATCAAGATATGCTTGTACACAAGAAATGTCATTGATTTCAGTGGCTTGTCAGTTTTTTCATGCACAATGTGATGTGCATGAAAAACATTTTTCTTTTATTTTTGATGTCTTTCTGTCATCTTGAAACAAGATGATTATTCTATTTTGACCTATGACCCCTTCGGCAGATTTATCTAAACAGGCTTTGTGCGCGGCCTCTGGCATTATTTGCTGATAATTAAAAGACCAGTTATTTGTTGACATAACAACACACTGTAATGAAACAATAGAAAAAATACTGTAATTATCATTGCACTAGAGGAATGACCAGAAATAGCCAAGTAAAATGCTAGTTCAGCTTTTATAACATATCATATCACATCAAGAACTTCTAACATCAGTAGTAATATGAAATCAGACCTCTGATAGAGACTAGTTCTCGATAATCCCAGTCCCCATAGGACAGTAGAATATGGGGAGGATGTGGATGCAATGTAGGTTAAATGCCAGTCAAACATCAACGAAAAATGGCATGATACTGGAGCCTACATTCCGGTAGGCCAATATAGTCAAATTTACCACCATAGGCTTTTGTTAAATCAGTGTCAATTGTGCTATTTTATTTACTTATGTTTACACATGACCAAAACCTACAATAAGGTACAATAGTGATGTCGGTCTTCCTTCTTGCAAAGCTTTACAATGAAGTCCACGCAAAACCTCAGGATTAAGAACTTATTGACAATAGAGTAGCCTAAATAGTAGCCTGGAATAGAACATCCATTTACATGCAGAGATTTTCTTACCTCCAACACAGAGCAATGACATCTCTTAAGGGGCCTTTAGTTGGTAGTTCCAGTTTTTTGACCAGCTCTTGGTAGCAAGCTAATTTGTGCAAATTTCAACCCAAGACTGAATGGGTGGGCTTGAGATGGACCAGGCTCCTTTCGGTAAATTAACAAAAATCGCGAAATTTCGGCTTTAATCGTTGGGTTTAAGCACGTTCACTAGTGTTGTAGCCGTCGGATATGTTCCTGAGACCTGTCCTTTGGGTTTGAGTCTAATTCTTGGGTCCTCCTTTCAGCTCTTGCTCCAGCCAGCACACAGCCATCTTGTTCAGCTTCAGCACCGCTTCTCGCTGCTGCTGATGTGCGTGACGCGCTGCGTGGACCAGGGGTGACGTCAGGTTGCGCGTGTCTGGGGCAATGTGGAAAGGGGGTAGGTGGAGGTGGGCAGGACCTGTTTTATCATAAGTCTACATCTATTAACACTCGATATCCATTAACAAATGTGAATGAGCCTTTATCAGCGAATTAGCTTTATTCAAAGGACTGTCCAGAGAGTGTGTAGGCTAATATGTTTATGGTTTAAGACCATCATGAAACATTTTAGAATCATCATGAAACATTACTCAAACGCATACATCGTTTAGCCTATTGTTTAAGTTGGTTATCCTTCAACGTCACAGGACGATACTTAAGCAAAGACGATTAAACCTCATGGTTCATGTGTAGAACGATACTGCCCTCTGCTGGGGTATTAAAGTATAAATAACATAAGTCAAAACCACCCTTAACGGTTTTATTTTACATTACAAAAATATCCAGTAAATAAAAAAGGTTACAATGTGTGCTCAGTAATTGTGTAATAATGGATAAACAAAAGCAAAAGACCATATTATTTTCTGAAATCTAATACAAATCTGATACAAAATTAAACCCTACTCACATTATTACTAGTTTCACATAATTACTTCCAGCATTCTCACAAAACTGTAAATCAGCCATAATGTATACAGACATTTCAAGGCAAATCAGATCTAAATGGAATTATGGATGGATGGAATTATTGTATAAAAAATGGTGCATGGATGTATACATAACATAATTCATAATCACAGTGGTTTACCAAAGCCTGTCTGTTGGTAATGTTATCCTTGAAGGGACTGATGAGTCAAAAAAAAAAGAATAATTAGTTGTTTTAATACATAGTACAAAATAAGTAATTGCTATCTTATCTGTATAAACACTTGTTCATATCTATAATTGACAGTACAGCATAACTTTTGTCATTGCAAAATAACCAAGGGCTTTATGCCGTTTCCTCTGGTTTGTACGTAATAAGTGATGTGATGGTCAGGATATCCACATGAACTTTATGGCACAGAATTCATAACAAAATAATCATTTCAATCCTTGAAAGAATCCTTTTTATAATTTTTCACTGCCAGGAAATTCAAGATGGCAATCAAATTAGATCAGAGAATTTAAAAATACATTTACCTCACTATCAGATTATTTACCTGTCAAAATGTGATAAAACCTCACAGAGTTGTCGTAGCAAGGCACGATGTCTATCTGGGTTTCCCTCCAGGACTCCACTGAGACGACTCAAATATGAATCCAAGTTACCAAGAGACGCAGTCTCACCTGAACCTGTTATACACAAGACATAAGATTGTAGATCACATTAATCATATCCCTTTGTAATAATAAACAAGGATGGTTCTCACCTGGTAAGGGGACTGTTGACAGACTGTTGACCAGTGTTTGTTTAATGGCCTGCAGGTGTTTCTGTAGAGCCTGAGTTCTTTGTTCATCCTGACCCAGCTCGGCCTCCAGCCGTTCCTTGGCATTGTACATATCCTTAATGTGTCTCTGCAGCACTGCATTCTGCTCTTCAAACTCTATATTTGCCTTTCGAAGACGCCGCAGTTCAGCCTCTCGAGCTGGATACAAGTGATTATTTAAAAAACAAAAAATGCAGACAAAGTAGTTAAATTGTCCTGACTATTAGACTATTTCGATAAGGACATTGTATACCTCATAGCAAGCTAAAATTAGTTTAACTTTGGAAACAAAGTACAGCCATACCACCATGAGAGAGCCTAATTCTATGTATTTTTTCCTAGAATGTTGCAAAAATGGCATAAAACATGTCTATCTCTATGGAGACAAACAATTTTGATCAATAAATGTACCAATCCAGGCAATAACACTTTCATGAGATAAGCAGTGACAGAACCTCCACCAGAAAACTTGCGCAGTGCACCTTTACCTTCAGGTTCAGTCAAGTTACCTTTATTTTGATCAAGAAACTCCTCTGTGAAAATAGGAACGTCAAATCTGCTGTGTAGTTCTGGGGCCTATAAGAAATTATTTACAATGTAACAAGACGATGATAAAAGAAAGCTTTAAACATTGCCATCTTTATGCACCTTTGATAAAGAGAGTCCAGAATTAACAGTTACAGAGGCTGATGGGGTGTCTTCTTCTCCCATTCAGCACCAAAAAAAAAAGTCTTAGTTAGTTGAGGCACAAATAGACAAATATTAAGATACTGTCAAATACTTAGTGCATGTACCTTTTTTTACTCTCTTGTCTTGTATTTTGGCATTTGTGAGATGGAAGGCCTCTGTCTGCTGATACTCTTTTAGCTCCTGAGCATACTGCATTTTCTCACGTTCAGCTTCATCAAGATAGCGCTGTCAAATACAAGGCAAGTGTAAATATTCCATCCTTTTTTCAACATAACAAATTAGGTGTACTATCCCTCTACAATTCCAGATTTGATGATCATCATATAGTATTTTAATCCATCATTTACACGATTTAATTATCAGATTTACCTGTTTGTCGTGGGGAGCTAATCTTGTCCACTCAGCTCCAAGTCTCTTGGTAATTTCTGGGAAAGGTAAATCAGGGTACTGGGCTCGCATAAGTTCTCGCCGTTCATTCAAGAATCTTACATATCCAGTGACTGGTGCTTTAGGACCATTTGGTAGCACCTTCTTTCTTTTCTTCCCCTTTGGCCAGCCCCTTTTCTTTGGCTGAGAAATAAAATAATTGAAAGTTTAAAAATAGGCCTTGGTTGGTTTACAAATTGGCCTATAATGTATTTAGGTTTGTGATACAATACACAGTCCATGACAGAGTTTTCTGATATCGGTCTACATGTACAGTTTATTAAAATCCGCAGACCACCTCACAAAGGGATATGGGCCTAATCTTACCTCTTCTGCCGGCTGATCGGGTGAATGTGTGGATTTGGGGTTGTGCTGCTGCGCATCACCATGTTCCTGTTTAATTCCTCCCATAATGCCGGGCCTGTGCCAATGCGCTCTATTATCACACAGGGCAGACACAGACAGTGTTACTGAAACTACGAAGTCACAATATTTACCTTTCTTCACAATCTCTTCAAGCTAAATCTATAGTTAGCAGCGGTTCCGTGCGCTTCCTACATACAAAGAATCAGCCGAAATCATTCCACAACAAAATCAATAATTGTAAACCGTGTGAATTTGTCATCGGGAAAACATCTACACCGCGAACACCAAATATGATCATTAATTTGTCGTTTTAAGCAAGAGACTGAATAAAACTCACCCCAGCCTGTGGTCAAACAGGAAGTTCTGTCTATCGACAATCTGATTGGCTGAAATGAGCCTTCATGATTGGTTAACAAACATGGCCTCCGTGATAAAGGCTGATGCTTTAGTATCGAGGCGCCCTTTGCAATGAATTTGGATTAAACAATGTTAAATCCCTGAACGAGTTTTTGTGACCTCTTTTCACCCAACTAGGTTTATGTATTGCAGTCATTCTTAACCATAAAGCTATGGTAGTGTAAAATTAGTATAGTATATTAATATGTACAATTCCATGTCATGAGTACTACAATAATGTACTGTAGTTATAAACACATACTCATAGCAGTACTGTGATACAAGTTGGAAAACTCACGTAACAGAAACTTGTGTATCATACACTATGTAACCATGTACCACAGGCATACAGTAATTCATACTGCCAGGACAATAAGCTCCTTGATAGACTGCTAACAGCGCTTATTTCTGAGCCATTTACATAAAATTAAACTTTCACTGTAAAACAGTCAAACAGTCCAAAACACTTAGACAAATCATTTTGATGTTTTTATTATTTATGAGGTTTACAATTTTTATTAAGTTTTATCCTTGTCAATTTTGGCAAACATTTCACTTTTCTGTGCAGTCCCACAATTTTAAGTAAAATCTATAGATGTGGAATGAGTTAAGCCAAGTTTCTAGAGTTTGTCCAAATAGTTGTCCAAAGGAGGGATACCCTCCTTGATCCCTTTGCGCTTGCGTGTCTCAGCAACAACCTGGCCAGGCTTGGATGCAGCCTCAAAGGGATTTCCATCAAGGATCTTCCAGTGGTCAAAGACACACTGAGGGAAGGCCTGTCCGCCAGTATTTGAACGCAGATCAGCTGTGAAACCTGGGGAAGAGTGAAAATGCTTGTAAATGTAATAATAAATGGAGACCTTTTATTATATATATATATATTCTTACCAAATGACTCATTGACAGGAAGGTAGGCCTTGACTACATGCATTGGTGTTCCAGCAATACTGCCCTCCTCAAACACAATCCCTCTTCTCCTTGTCAAGACACTGTAGCTTCCTCCAATTGCATCACTGGGGCACTAATATTTTGGAATTCTGGTTAGTATAACAAATATAGTAATGCATTTACAAATATTTTTAATAATCGTACCGAGATTTCCACCAGATAGACTGGCTCCATAATTCTGGGATTAGCTGTAAGCTGACAGGCATAAAGCACTCTGCGGGCAGTGGGGATGATTTGTCCACCACCTCTATGGATAGCATCTGTATGCAGGGTCACATCATGGATATCGAAACGGATGCCACGCATGTTCTCCTCACAAAGCACACCCTACAGAATGAAATTTTAGTACCTTTGATCAGTGGACAGTACTAGACAGTTTTGTTTACCTCTTTGGATGCCCACTGGAATCCAGCCACAACACTGTCCTTGATCTCATTAAGGTACTGAACTCCCTTGGTCACATCCACCAAAATGTTTGGTCCAGTTCCATCGGGGCCAAAACACCAGATCTTACGGGCCTCACCAACATCCCATTCATATTTTTCAGCAAGGTAACGAGCTCGGGTCTTAAGCTCCTGTCGAGAGGAAACTTCACCCTTGTCAATGTCTTCAGGAAGACCTTCCTCAAGAGGACGTGCCTTCATGAACAAACGGTTGTGCTTGTTTGGAGATTTGGACAGGCACATTTGATTGGACTCCGATTGGACCGTCTCTCTGTAGGACACCACAGGGTTTGATTTCTGAAAAGATAAATTGCAACTTCATAAAAACAGTCAAATGCCATGTGAATTTATTAAACTTTTTTTTTTTTACTTTAAGTGGGATGCCGGCATGATCCTCTTCCAAATCCTTCAAACAAATCTCCAAATGCAGCTCTCCTGCCCCAGCAACAATGTGCTCTCCAGATTCTTCAATGATGCACTGCACCATAGGATCAGACTTTGACAGGCGCTTCAACCCTTCAACCAGCTTGGGCAGTTCAGAAGGATTTTTAGCCTCAACTGCAACTCTCACAACAGGGCTGACACTGAACTTCATCACTTTCAAGTTGTGTGCATGCTCAAAGGTTGAGATTGTTCCCGTTTTCACAAGGAACTGGTCCACTCCAACCAGCCCAACAATGTTCCCACATGGTACATCTTCAATGGGTTCAGTGTAACGACCCATCATCAAAATGGTCCTGAAGTATAGTAATAGTTAATATATCTGGTCATGTATTCTAACCTGATGCAAATGAAATTGTACAAACCTTTGAATAGGCTTAAGGTAGAGATCCTCCTTCTTTCCAGGAACATAATTTGGTCCCATGATGCGAACTTTCTGGCCAGTTGAGACAATCCCAGAGAACACGCGACCAAAGGCAAAAAAGCGACCCTTGTCACAAGTCGGGACCATCTTAGAGATGTACATCATCAATGGAGCCTTGGGGTCACAGTTTTTAATACCTGAGGAGAAAAACAAAAGTTGTAAGAATTGAAAAAGATTCTATATATACCCTGCATACTTGAAGTCTTACCCATGGCTGCCTCATCATCAGGGGGCCCTTCATAGAGAAGTTCACAACGGTACTTCTGAGCGGTGACAGGAGAAGGCAGGTGGATGGTTATCATCTGAAGCAGAGCCTCGCCAGCAGGCAGCCAACGACGCATAACAGCTTTCAGCAGAGGTTTACCCTCCTTGTCTTTATCCTCAGAGTCCAACTTGATGTTCAGTTTATCAATCATTTTGGCTACTTCCTCCTTCTTGAAATTCATGATGGCATCAAACATCTACAACACATTTAAACAAGGTTACAAACAGTATATAAACCATGGGAACACAAAGTCAAAAACTTCCATGCCATTATCAGACAAAGATGTATCATCACTATTTAAAAAATCAGGTCAAAGTGAAGAATATTGTATTCATCAAATGCAGGCATTTTATTCTGGAAACTGATCACTCAAGGGCACATCTGTACATTGCTCAACAAGGGAAAAACTCACTTTGTAGATTGGATCCAGGACAAAGAACACAAAGGAGCGCACCAATTTGCCATCAGTATTGGTCTTGCTAAACTTTCCGGTAGCTGGATCGCACCACCTGTAAAGTAGTACCATGTTAGTGTACAGTTCTCTTCTCAGTCGATTACAAGTGACACCTTAACAGTACAATATGACCTCAGTTGTTTTAATGGTTTAAAAATAAATACACACAACTTAAACATTTGCATTAATAGTAAACATGTAAAAACTGTTCTACTACACGAAGCAAATATGCATGCCTCATTCAGCAAAATGCAAAAGTCAGATTAAGCAAAATACCATCTACCAATACAAATACTGGTGACGGTACGATGCTCATGACTATGATTAAAAACAAAATCAAAGTTCCTAATGACAAAGTGGGCAATGACCGATTGAAACCTCACCTGTCACCCCACATCTTTTTCATCAGATCCTCTACTTTTTTGGCCTTCTCTTCTGGAGTTGGTTCAGCCTCACCTGGCTTTACAAATTTCTTTGCATATGTCTCAGCAAACTGCTTTAGAGTAAATGCCCAGCCATGGAGCCCAGAGCCAAAGCCAACAGTACCCTTAATAGGGTCAATCTAAGACCAGACACAAATGTCAGTATCAGACAGACTCAAAGCCACCAATGCAAAACAAGCATGCGCAAACCACAAGGCAAGTATGCAAGTTCACCTCAATGTCTCCCATTGGTCCTCCTTGTAGCAGCCCATATGTGGCAATGATGACGTTTACATTTTCAATGATACGCTGGAATGTCTGGAAAAGGTCCTCTGCTTCAAGCTGCAGCTCCAACAAGGCACGGTCCATTTTGTTCATCATGAGGACAGGCTTAATGCGTTCAGCAATGGCTTGACGGAGCACTGTCTCAGTTTGCACACAGACACCTGGCAAAGGGGGGGGTTATAACTTTCATAACATAAGTATTACTATCAATGAAGAAGAAACTTAAGTGGTTACCTGACACACAGTCTACAACAACAAGGGCCCCATCAGTGACACGCAGGGCAGCGGTCACCTCAGAAGAAAAATCCACATGTCCAGGGGAATCAATCAAATTGATCAAGAAACCTGAGCCATCCTTGCCCTGTTTGATGAAGGCCAGATCATCATCGGACAACTCATAGTACATGGAGATTGCACTAGAGAGATAAAACCCACGAGTGAATAAAACATTAGAGAATTACATTTTAACATAGCATGGTTGCACAAAGTTTACGTACGTTGATTTGATGGTGATGCATCGCTCTTGCTCGTCTTTACGTGTGTCAGTAAAGCGAGTTTCTCCAGCACGAGCTGAGGCGATGATACCAGCCTTGGACACCAGCGAGTCTGTCAATGTAGACTTTCCATGATCAACGTGCGCAATCACAGACATATTACGGATGTTTGCCTTCTTGTCCATGATGGCACGGATCTGGTCTATGGTGAAGTTCACCTGTGGTGAAAGAAAGTTTCACATGAAAACAATGCATTGCCCAACAACAATAAAGCCCATAATACATCTGATACTCAGTTTTAATCAAGTCAACTAATATAGCATTTATGGGGTTCAGTTTACTGTTAAGAAGGGCTTTATAGGTTTATCATAAGGCTAACTGAAAGGGCTACGTATGGTGTGACGACATGATGCCGACAGCGTATTACAAAATCTTTCATAGCAGGGCAACAAGGAAGCTAAGGTCTTGTTTAGGCTCAACATCAATACAAATTACAGTAAACTTAAACGAGTTTTGATTCAGAAGGCCAATGTCAATCCTAGAATATTCGCAGAGCTCTTCCATCACAACAAAACTTCATGGAATACAAAGGGATCAAGTCACCCGTGGGACCAGGCCACGTGTACAGCGGTATACAGCTAGCGGCTAATGTTAGATAACGCTGCTGCTAGGCCGCAAGAAATGCCGGTACATGCAACAACAGCATACACAGATTTAACACAGCGTCAGCAGAGCTACCGACTAGATACTACAGGAGATCTTGCTATATGTGCGGTAAAAATAAATGTGTCATAAGCATTCGGAAACGACATTTAGGTTTTTGTTGACTAGTTAAGGTGCTAAAGCCGCCTGCGCACTAAACAGCCAACACCCGCTAGAAGAATCACTGATGCAACAGCTTTAGCGTCAACACATTACAGTGCAAAGGATTTTAGTTGGAACTTCAAACTACAACAAGAAACTATTAGTCTAAACAAGAAAACGCTTTAAAATTAGAAATAAAAAATCCTAAAGGACAAAATGGTTGCCATTTAGCTAATGTGACAACCATCGCATATTAGCCTACCCTGTACTTCCCATTAGAAAAACTCCTAACATAACCCAACATTTGATAGGTGGTAGTAAAAAGTACTGTGGCAGTATATGACATTATAAAATAAAAAAACAGCTTACCATTTTTGCGGATGGTTGTGGATTCGCTTGGTGAAAAACAGAGCAAGTTTTACACTGCCCACCTCACACAGGCGTAGGCAGGGAAGAGACCGTTGACGTCAGACAATAAGACTTTATACTGCGTGCGCAAGAAACGTCATACGTCACGTTTGCGTGTGAATAGATCGGTTCGTCAATGTTCAGATCAGAGCTCTTAGGTCCTAGATCCTAGCCCCTAACTTCTTTACCTTTGAAGGTACGTTACGGGGTCAACCATAAGAGTCCTTGGCAGATAAGGAGAAGGAGCTTAAGATGCGTTTGGAGAATATGACTGCCATAACCACAGGCTGGAACAACGGCGAAGTCACATGACACTACAGCTGTTTGATAAAAACAACTAGCCTACACCCTCAAAATGGACTACAATATGAGTTCTCTATTCTCCTCCACTGCACTGGTTTTAATTAACATTTTAACATGACAGTGTTCTTAAATTACTCAGTGTTTGCATATGAGAGATGCTGTTGAAAAAAAGTGCAATAAACATTACAGATTATACTATCTGTGACTGAAAAGTTTAAACATGAACCACCTCCAACATCTCTTCTGTGCCAATGCACAATAAATATTCTCCATCTTATATATACGGTCTATGATTCAGACAGGCCTCATCCTGACAGACGGTGACACACATCCCGTTTTGGCTTAACCTCCTGAGACCCGAGCTTTTGTCTGGTGTCCATTTTTCATTTCTTCTTGCTATTTGGGATAAGTAGGACCTACTAAGTAAGTCTTCTGTATGACACCATTGGTTAAAAAATGTAAAAACATTAAAATGTATAAATAAATTGCAAAAAAAAAAAAAAAAAAAAGCAATTAGCTGTTTATTTCAAGTCCTAAACCTGCCAAATGTGACGTAGGTCGACCGTGAGCGGGTTGGGGTTCAGTGAGTGAGGTTAAAAACACACAAAAAGGCCTGAAAATGTGGTCCACAGTTTTAATTTTTTATGGTTTTCAATCGTTACAAAAAAAAGTAGAGGTGCAAAAAGTGGAGACAGGCAGCAGTTTCCCTATAGCAGCAGAAACGTCCAGCAATTTATAACTGTAAACTCATCTAAATATTCCCAAGTTTACCTAACAACATGTGCAATCAATAATATAACATAGTCCCAATGTCTTCAAATGAGGACATGACATTTCCTGATGCTCTCGTCTGCTGTGGTCAATAAAATGTGTCAAATTTTAATGCCAAATGAAAATATATTAAGATACATGAAGAGACATTATTGTACATAAATGCATTGGTTTTATTCATAAATTTTGCATCTAAACTTTACCATGCAGTTTTTTTTTTTACTTTTGGGAGCTGCTGTAGAGGTTTTTAGTTGATTACAGGTGAAAGTTTAAAATAATTGAAAATCATGCTGCTAAGAGGCAAAAATGTAATGTCCTCGTATGAGGCCACAGGGTCTCAAGAGGTTAAGGAGCTTCTTGGCCAATTTGACAAATTCGGAACGAGCCCATGGCATCAGCACCAAGACAGAGAAAAACTTACACCGTAGGTCTTGGGTCGACAGATGGCGCTGCAAATCAATAATTTGCCACGGAAACTAACCACATTGCATGACATAACTACACTTTCCTGAAGACACAGGTAAATTACAGCCCCTTCAATGTGTTTTGATTTTAAGTAGACTGGGTGTCCAAGTAGCGCGAAATGCAAATTAAATAAGCAATATACAAATATTTAATTGGTAAAATATTGCTTAATTCGTTTTACAGAAACAGCTTGTCGATCAAAATCTCTGCATGGAGTCCAGTTAGCCTCCTCATGTACACTAACCAAAACAAAGCTGGTTGGACATAGCCAGGCTTTAATTGAGTGAGCCGTTTTCTGAAGCCCAGAGATAACAAGTGTCACGAAGGTGGCTAGCCTGTTGTCTCTCCTTTTTTTGAACAGGAACCTTCCCAGACTGATAATGTGTAGAACTTATCTCAAGTGTGCGACTGCATAAAGAAGTGGGTTGAGGACTTTCACCGATGTTAGCAGGTATTGGTTCTTTGTATTTAAAGCCATCACTATTCTCTGGGGGTTTGATGCTAGCTGCTTTGTTAGAAGCTTCTCTACTCTACTTATATTTAATCTGAGCTTTATTTGAACACAATCTCACCAGAAGGAGCATATTGTAGTTACAACAACAGCTACAACAGCTGGGATGATTTGGGTGCTTAAACAAGTTTTTCACATGCAAAATTACTGTCACAACCTTAGCACATCAGTTAGTCACTCCCACCTTTTTTGTTTAAAATCAAACCCCTTAAACATGACCACTTGCATTGATCTCAGACTCCTGAAAATGTGTTGTTAACTTGTTTAAATCTACTTTTTCTTGAGCTTTCATGCTCAGTTTTTGCTAGTGTGTGCAGTGTGCTTTGTGTTTCCATGGAAACTGTTGAACATTCCAGCAATACTATAGATACAGAACACCCCCAGCGTGATATCAGTGAGCCTGCTCACTTCCTATTTGGAACGCGGAGGCTAGTGGGTTAGTTATGTCCATTTATAGAGTCTATGGATGCTACCCAAAACAGTCATGTCAATCTGGCTCCCGTTAGAAACATGACACTTGCTGTCAGTGTCAGTCATTCAGAGCCCCTGACTCCCCTTTATTGTTTTACTATAGAAACACTGGAAAATATGTTTCTTTTTTGTATTTAGCAGCAGCATGAAAACACGGTGAATGGAAAAGTTTTTTGACTATACCCTAAAGCCCAACACTAACTGAAGAAGGCAACATTTTTCTGCAGATGAAACTTCAGACATCCCGTAATATTGCAGTATGGAGTGATTTCTTAGATCGATGAGGTTGTCAGTTCAGTAGCACATTGAAAGAGCTACACCTATACAAAAGCCAAAGTACACAACAAAACTATTTTTAGCCTAATTACAAATTAGAAATGTGCACTCACCCATTAATCTTTTCAAGACTAATCTGATGCGCTGAGGACAAACTGGGAATAATACACAGACTGGGACACCTTAGCTAAATTTTCCAACATCTGTGGAAACCCTCTGATAAAACTGGAAAGAATTTATTACTCATTCCTAATTTCTTGTCACTCATCCATCCCTAGAAAGAACCCACACAATGAAAATGAACACTTTAGGACAAGACTGTAAAAGTTATCTGAGAGTCTTAGCTCGTACTTCATGTTCACATCTGTCCTATCCAGCAATGCCTAGTTTCCTTATTTACATAGTGCCTCTAGAGGTGATATTGTCTCATATTACACATATGGTTCTCCCAAACTAATATCAACAGTATCTCTAGCTCAAGCACATACTACTTTTTGTATCACCGCTACCTCTGACTATCTGACTCCAAAAAAAATGTGATGTTGATTCTTTACCATATTGTCCACCCCTGGCCTGTTTCCCATAGAAGACTTTGATGGCTGGGATATCTAGATCATATGGAGACTGACAGATGATGTTTGATTCACACCAATAATGATCCACATTGAAGGATTTTGTTCTCTGGGGGAATTGGTGGTTTTCAGATTGTGACCATTCAGAATGTGACGATTTCATGGTTTTAGATGGGGGCAAAAGACATTTTTTCCTATTAAATACATTGTGACATAAAATTTTGGAAAGGTACATTTCCAAATATGAAACCTGATCATTTCTATTATTGACTAGACCCAAGACCTGATGTATTATCTGCTGTTGAACTTAATTGATTTTAGCTGCCCCTCCATCTGTATTGAATAATATTGGCCTATAGAATGCTGTGATGTCAAATGAAACCCTTGTATATATTGCAGACCTTGTATAAGACCTGCGTAGGGTCCTTTCCCCTTTTTTATTCTGTCAGGATAAGGGTTGGAACATAAATACTGTGTAAGAAGTTTTGAAAGTGGTTGGTATTTGACAGGAAAAGAGTAATGACTAAAATTTTGTCACTGCTGGAATGTTAACAACTTCACATTGTAGCTGTCTGTTTGGAAATTTTCTAACTAAATTATTTAGAGCAAAAGAGTGTGGATCTGATCATTGCTTTAAATTAGCACTGTACAATTGATGGGATTTCATTCTAAAACCAAACATCTGCTAGTAAAAGCCTGTGGTTTGGAAAGATGTATTTCCTTGTTTTTCAATATTGCAATAAAAAAAAAGAGTTAAGTGGCACCATGTTTCCAATTTCTGTTCCTTACTGTTTTTCTATTCCTTACTGTTTGTTTAACCCCTCGTGTTCTCAACGGTTCTGCTCTTCACTGTTGTTCTTATCCACCTATCTGTAATTTGTTAGCAAGCTCTTAAAACTGAAAAATATAGGATAATGCACTATCCTAGCTTGTCAAAGTATGATCCCGTCAGATCTCAGAAGCTAAGCAGGGCCGGGCCTGCTTAGTACTTGGATGGGAGACCACTGGAAATTCCAGGTGCTACAGGGGGGCGCCAGTTGCAAAAACTGTCGTTGTGTCCTTAGGTAAGGCACATCACCTACATTGCCTAGTATGAAAGTGGTGTGTGTGTGTGTGTGTGAGAGATGGTGGTGGTCGGAGGGGATGATGGCGCAGATTGGCAGCCTCGTTTCCGTCAGTGTGCCCCAGGGCAGCTGTGGCTTCAATAGTAGTTTACCACCACCGGGTATGGAGTGAATGAATAATGCTCTGTAAAGCGTATATATTTTTAAATTTTTTAGGAGCACAGAGAAAAAGGGGGGCACAAGTAGGTTTTCATTTCGAATGATTACAGTGCAGAACTTGCGCACACCAACACCAACTTATTTGAATGAATTTAATACAAAACACAAAAGAATTATGACTGTACTTTTTCTGCATGATCACAATGTTTTATAAATATATCTTCCGTTTATCTGATTAATATTTAGACTTAAAATAAGCCAAACAAACTGTACTGCACTTAAACACTCTGTGGCCCTTTTTGGACCTTCACCCACAGTTTAAGAACCTCTTCTTTAAGTGAACTTCCGCTGGCACTTTACACAGAACTGTTTCAAAGTGAAAAATGTAGGTAGGATTTTTTAAAAATTCCTAAGTCGAGTTACATTCTCTTACTGGTTTTACAGTGGTATTTAGCCTCTGCACATTTACCAAACAAAACACACAGTGACAGAGTTATTTGGCATTTTCTTAGGCAAACTTCAGCCCACATATGCCTGCTCTGTGCTATAGGTCTGCTCTCTGTGGTCACTGACAGAAAATTAGTATTGGCGTATTTGACGTGAGGCGGAAGGACAGGTTGGATGTTTAATCTGCCCAGTGACGCAGGCTGGTACACGAGGGTGCGCGTTGTGGACAAGTTGCGCGCTGCGGTGCCTGTGGTGACGGGCCGCACAGTGTCTGCGGGCTCCAGCGCACAGGCCGCAGAGAGCCGCGCGGTCCGGCAACACCAGTACAAGTTTATTGCTGACAGCAGCGGCCGTAATGAAATATCATCACACTCAGTATTCAGACCTTGAGTCCATGATAAGACCGAGTCCAAATGTGCTCGAGTCCGAGACAAGACCAAGACAAAGCTCTCGCTTTGTCGGAGAAGGAAGTCCAGCGGCACGGGGGTGTCTATTGAGTGGTGGGACAGGTGTGTGTCCTGCTGCGGTGCGCGCTCGTTGAAGCTGGGCGTGGGTGTGTTTTGAAGCGGAGTTTGTTCGTATGAGTGATATCGCTGCACACGTGGAGCTCGTACGCAGGGGTCGTGCGCGGTAGGTGGTGTCGTTCCGAGCACGGTTCGGTTGCGCTCGCACTGGGCAAGCGTGCCGCGCTTTAGGGGTGATCCAGGCTTGGGCGCGGTTCTAAAGTCCTAGTGTGAGTGCGCCCCTAATGTTTGATACATTTAGAACGTTTAACTTGTCACGTTACGTCTGTGCGCAGTTCTCCTTATTGTGGCTGCAGAAGCACTGGCACTGGTGCAACTGTTTTGTTTTCCTCGTTCGCACGACGAAATATTTACTCGCAAATGCGAGTGAAATGGGCGCACTGTAGAGCCATGATTGACATGCCTCCCAGGCTGCTCAGTGTTTATGATAATATAGGTCTATAGCACAGATACGGATGGCAGCATCTGTCCTGATTTTGCCCTGACCACATAAAAAGCCTTCTTTTCTTTCCTTGACACCAGCTCCATTACATAGGGAGGGGAGGAGAGATAAAACATGAAACAGCGCATGATATTAAAGCTAATCTGTTCTTCCTTCAGGCAGGTTGTGATCGCCATCAACACAGAAAGGTCAGCCAAACAGCTAACAAAGCTAGGTTCAACTGCTACACTAGTGATGTGAAAACAGGACTAAAAGGTGTTATTAGTGTTTAATAGCAGTTGTATCCAGTGAATATTGAATGGAATTCAATATTCACTCATTCATTCAGTATTATTTCAGCAAGAGAATATACACTAGGAAATGTTACTTTGTTTTTTAGTTCATTTATTTCAATACTTAAACACATTAGGCATTTAGATCTAAAAATGCCTTTATTTTAACAATGGAATCTGAACAACAGTCCTAAGAGGCACTTCCTAGCAGTGAATGCCACTTTTAGCAACAGTTCTGTAGCAAACCTATGCCTGTCTTGACAAATCAGAGTTGACTTCAATGCATCTATATGATTTTCTGTCATGATGACCTCAAAGATTTCTGCATGGCTGTGTATGACGAGATTTTGAGGTGTGATATTTTAGCCATGATGCCACATCCCCTGTGTAGAAGCAACAGGGTGTAGCTCTATGAGGCTTCCGTCACTCTGTGAGCTTTTGATGTAAACTACATGACATTAGAATCCTATTTCTGCTCCCAAATATTTCCATTTATAGATTCAGAAAGCCTGGGGATTCACTCTGACCTCACTGCTAATGAGGGACAATTAAACACTATAGAGATCCAAGTGTCTAGGCAGTCATTAAGCCTGGAAAGGTCAGATCCATGGGTGGTACACCACCTTCTATGTCCATTCCCTGTACTGTACTGAGATACATTGTATTAATAAAACAGTTTGTGGTAAATGAAACAAACTTTGTTAATGCTGCTTTATGTTCATCATCATACTATATTAAATAGCCATGCAAAATGAAAAATGACAGAGAGAGTACTATGAGTGATCTCTTTGGATCTGAGGAATGTGGAATGGTTGAAATGAAAGTAGTAGTAGTTAGTATACCATTTGAAGAGGAAAAAAGTGAGATTCTCTCATGCTTACTTATTACTTATTATACTATTTTTTACCTAGTTAGAGCTTTTAAAACAACATAACGCAGATTATCTGGATAGTTATATTTAGCGCTCGATTAGCTACAATTAGAGTAAATGGGAGATAAGAAAGGAGGTGATTGGAATTTTATAATGAAGGGGAGGGCAGTTCATTCAATCCATTTCTGAATGTAGATTGGTCTGAATGTCGAAAAAAAAAAAGCATTTATTTATTGTTTTTTTAACATGTGGCTTGTAGCTCCAGGCAATATTTAGACCATTCTGTTTCCTTTCCTCATCGTTTTGTTGTTGTGTACTCAGAAGGAAGTCTTCGGACAAAATGCCATACTAAATTGGAGTGGGCAGGCTGGCGGAGCAGTTTGAAGATTATTTTTGAGTGCATGTCACCTTCTGCAACAATCATAGTAAAAAAAAAACAACAACTAGGTTTCGGGAAAAGAATACAGGGCAGCAGTAATAAAGGGCATTTGCTTCTAGGTCTGAATGGAGTTGGAATTACTATCATTAGGGAAAATACATAAATGCTTAATGGCAGATTACATTATAATTTTCCAGGCGGCATGTTGAGTTTATATATCCGGTCATATAGCTGTTGGCAATGGGGCCTGTTGTTGCAGAATGAGGCTAACCTTTAACCAGTTTGTGAATTGCCTGGCAGCATTTAATAAATGTGAAATTGCTTATCTCAGTTGTACAGGTGTGGACAATGAGTACTTGACTGAAAACAACTGCATTTTGCTGCTGTATTTTTATGTGAATTAAGGTCCGAAATGCAAATGATGTACAGTTATATTAATGACAGAGATTGAGTAGAACTGTTTTGGTGCTTCTTATTAAGTCTGTGTGGCTTGACCACATCTCTCACTGACTATATTGATTAAACCTCAGCCAAGTCATGGTTGCAACACATTTGCTGACTCTAGAGCAAAAAATAGTGAGCACCTCTTGCCCCCAAAGCGCAGTTTTGACAGAGCAATGTGTCCATATGAAAATCCAGGAACAGGAGGAGCAGATTTTTCATTATTATTTCCATTATTAATCATGAAACCAACCATTCACTTATATGCAGTTGCCTATGTACTGGGGCACCTGTCTATAATTGTGAACTTGATTCCAGACGAAGTAAAGTGAAAGTGACTGTTGCTTTCATTTACATCACTGTGTAGTTTGAGATCTATAATCAAAAACTGAAATTACTGACTTTACTTATGTCAAACAATGGTAACAACTGCAAATTATTAAAATATATTTAAAACATATTAAAACATGTTTTGAAAAAAAAAAGTGATGTAGAAATACAAGGAGTTAATCTTCCCTTTACATATACAGTCATCCCTAATAACGATTAACTGAAAGACCTAATTCATTTATATGGCAGATGAGTTATAATATGACTAAGCTATGCTGAGCTGCATTGATGAGATAAAGAAAATTACATCCAGCGCAGACTGTCTGTTTATCAGCTCCTCTGCCCATAGAATTCAGTTCTTGTCTTATGTTGATATTGAGAGTCTGCACACACATACAGACAGCAAATTAAACTCACTGATACAATGGACAGTGTCATTACATCTGTGCTGCAGTTTGATTGAATTAAAGGTGCCTGATTTAACTTTTCTGATGAGGTATCCATTATCTGCTTGTTTTTCGATTTACCTGAAATTTTTCACAGTATGCATTACCCATTACCTTGCATCTATTTAACTACAGGTGTTTTTAGTGGTAAAAGAGATCTGGCATGTAACATGGCATCACCTGCTTATGTCCATGGAGAAGATGGAATTTTAATACCATACTGTGGAATAATCTAAGCAGAGACATAATGTCTCCAGGAAGACAAACTTTCTCTAGAAAAGTTACATAGTTCACCTTTAAAGATGGGATTAGTTTATTTACTTTAATACATTCACATTGCATCAATATATTCTTTAAATCAACAAAAATATTTTCTACTAATGACAATTATTAAAGATAAATACAAGTAAATATTAATATAATGTTTACACAATTTCACATTGCTACATCAGTATATCCTTATGTTACGGCCCTGGCTCCGAAGACCATAACAAATAAAGGGGAGGACAATGACACATCAAAAACTTGTCAAATCAGAAATGATATGAATGACCTATATGGAAGATGCAGCACTGATCTGCAAAACTAATGTAAGTTGTTTTTCTTTTTCTTTTTGTGAGTGTTAGAGGGAGGTAGAAATTGGAGCTCAAATATCGAA
Organism: Odontamblyopus rebecca; assembly: GCA_030686955.1. NCBI lineage: Eukaryota > Metazoa > Chordata > Actinopteri > Gobiiformes > Gobiidae > Odontamblyopus > Odontamblyopus rebecca. Next base: position 19,515,594 of record CM060660.1, on the reverse strand, counting down.
TAACTTGACATTATACAACTCATATATACATTCTACATTAAACTTTCCCCAACGTTAGTGTTTGTTACCTATTCTTGTAACCTTTCTCACTAATCGTACACAGAGTGTCAGAGTGGGCAAGAACACCTCCTCTACCCTTGTTGTCAATACCGGGGTCCCCCAAGGGTGTGTTCTGAGCCCTCTGCTATACACTCTCTTCACCCATGGCTGCCTTTCCTCCTCCACGTCCAATCTCATCATTAAGTTCGCCGATGACACCACAGTGCTCGGTCTCATATCCAACAACAATGAGACTAACTACAGGAGTGAGGTGCAACATCTAGAGTCATGGTGCCACAACAATAACTTGGTTCTAAACACTAAAAAGACCAAGGCGGTTGTTGTGGATTTCCGTAGAAAAGGTCACAACAACCCTCTACCTCTCCTCATTGGCAACAAGGCAGTGGAGAGGGTGAGCAGCTTTAAATTCCTGGGGGTAACCATGACTGAGGACCTGTCCTGGGGCAATCACATCACCTCAGCCATACGGAAGGCCCAACAGCGCCTTTTCTACCTGAGGAAATTGAGGAGTGCCCACATTCCCAGACCTCTGATGTTGAACTTTTACAACTGTGCCATCAGCAGTGTTCTGACGTATGGATTTTTAGTGTGGTTCTCCAGCAGGCACTCCAGCAGGTGGTGAAAGCAGCCGGTAGAATCATTGGAACAACTCTGCCAGAAATCAGCACCATCTACTCCACTTGCTGCCTGAGAAGAGTGCACAACATCCTGCGGGACCAACATCACCCTGCGCACCACCTTTTTCACCTGCTGCCCTCAGGGAGAAGGTATAGGTCCATACAGACCAGAACATCCAGACTGGCCAACAGTCTGTATCCACAGGCTGTGAGGCGACCCCCGCGACCCAGCAGGATTAAGTGGGAGAAGATGGATGGATGGATGGATGGATGGGTTTGCACTTAACAATTGTGAAGTATGGATGCTCCAAATGCAATTTCGTTGTTCTTCTGTGACAATGACAATAAATACTTGAATCTGAATCTGAATCTGAATCTCTTTTGCTGTTTTAAATAAAAGCACTCTTAAAACGGTTCCTTTTTACAGTTGCTCTGCATGTTAACACTTCAAATTTATTTCACTATTTATATATTTCAGTAAATTGTAGGTAAATTGACATTGTTTGCGATTGTGCACAAAGATTGCAATCACTGATATGTGCCCAGGTTCATGTCTTCTTCCTTTGATCACGTTACTGTGTTCTTGCTATGGCGTGTCTTCAAATCAACATGATGCAGAGTGATGGGTTTAAATATTCTGATGCAGTTGCTATCAGAATATTTAAACCCTGCTTTGTCTTCTCTGATTTGTTGTAACTTCTAATCTCATATGTACAGATAGATCACATTCATGTTGTTCTAAAAAGTTCTACTTCAAAGAGAATAGAGAGTATGTTTGGTAATTGAAAGCAAGGCATTATAGACCAAGCTTAACACCACCTCCATAAGTGCTGGCATTATTATTTTGAAACACTGTTATTAGAGGACTTGTATGTATGTGTGCGTGTGTGTGTGTGTGTATATATATATATATATATCTATATATATATCTATATCTATATATATATCTATCTATCTATCTATATATATATATATATATATATATATAGATAGATAGATAGATAGATAGATAGATATATAGATATAGATATAGATAGATACAGATATAGATGGACAGATATTCGGCTTCACAGCTCAGTCAGAGCTGACATTTACATATTCAGGACCAATTCTGCAGACAAGAGAATAAACAGAATGCGAGAACAAGAATGTCGCACGGTGTGAGCTTCGGAGTAGGTAGCAAAAGTAGGGCAAATCCCAATGGGTAGTCCATTACTGTTGTTAAAAAAAACTCAGTCAATCACTGCTTACATCGATTTACAAACATCTTATGCATCAGTAATGTCAAACATCCATTTGGACTAGCACAAGCATAGGCGGTGCCTCAGCAACCTTGGCCTTGCGTGGCAGCAGATGTGTCAGCCTTCTAACGGATGGAGTGGCGTGAAGAAGAAGCTCCTTAAGTCCTGCTCGAAACTCACGGCGGATCAAGCAATAGAGCACTGGGTTGAGGCAGCTGTTGGTGTGAGCTAGACACACGGTCAGGGGGAAAGCATAGGCTTGGGCATTATAAAAAGCCTTGCTAAAGGGCACCAGGTCAAACTTTATGAGTACTCCCCATAAAGTCAATGCCTGATTGGGCAACCAGCACAGAAAAAATGACAGCACCACAATGATGATCGATTTAGTGACCTTGGAGCGTCGGTTTTGCCTGCCTTGCTCCACTTCAGGTCCCGCTGTCCCTGTTATGCGCCGGCTGAGGATGAAACGCAGTAGGAGCAGGTAGCAGACGGTGATGATTATCAGTGGGATGAGAAACCCCACCAGAACTTTTTGCAGCTGGTACAGACCCAAAAGCAGCTGTGGATCCCAGTTTCCTGACTCTGGGAAACGCACCAGGCACAGCTCCTCATCCGACACCTGCACACTGGTAGAATAGATGGCGTGGGGAAGAGTGGCCAGTAAGGAAATAGCCCAGATGCCCAGACTGGTCCACTTGGCTCTGGTTGCTGCTGCCCGCCGGCTGTGCATCTTCAGTGCAGATGATATGGAGTAATAGCGTGCCATGCTCATGGCTGTGAGGAAGAAGACACTGGCGTACATGTTCATTGTGGTGACTGTGCTAATAATTTTACACATGACACGACCAAAAGGCCAGCGAAAATCCAGGGCTGTGTCCACTGCCCAAAAGGGTAAAGTCAGGACAAACTGGAGATCTGTTATGGCAAGTCCCATCACAAAACAGTTAATGGATGATTGCTTCTGGCGGTATCGTGAGTGCAGCAAGTAAAGAGCCAGAGAGTTTCCCACCAGCCCCAGAGCACACACTATGGAGTAAACGCATGCTATCATGACACGTACTACCAGGCTTGAGCTGTCTCCCTGGAACTCCATGGTGGACTCCTTGGTGAGCAGCTGCAGCCAGCAGTGCAGCGACAGGTTGTTAGTAGAGCAGTTCTCAGTCTGATCTTCTTGCACAATTTCCACCTGACAGGGCTCCGGAGGCAGGGTTTGTACACCGCTACTGTTCATCTGCAGGTCCATTGTGCTCAGCATTACATGAGAGCACTCAAGTTTAAGAGAACTACAATGAGCCCGGATCCCACATCCCAGTGTCTTTTTTTCCCCGTCTTCCTCTCCCATTCTCCGCTCTGCTACTCTGTGCACTCAGTGCTGTGAGTCTGTTTATATCGTGAACCCCCTCCCACCACTGGAACACACATACCCCCTCAACTTCCCCACCCACCTCTACCGGCACCATATGCACAGGGGCTTTATTCATCTTACCTCACCACATGATTGGACTGAAGCGAATACAGGCTGTGATAACCGCCGCCACATCAAAGTCTCACAGTGTGTCTGTCAAGGATAAAGCTTAATGTTTCTTGGCACAATGTATGCACCTCCCACACAATTATATTTCTACAGACACTTTACTCAGCTTCAAGACATAGGGTTGAGCTTTTGAATGGCTGTGTATATGATTGTGTTTTGTGAAGCGCTTTGGGTGTCTTGAAAAGTGCTAATGGAAGATATGCTCATTATTAAAACTAAAACATGGACATCTGTACTTCTTCAAAACATCAAGAGCCATTTTTAAAAAACTACACATTCTATCAATTAAAAAACACAATATAACAATATGGTAATAATTATTGTAAATTTTCTTCCAGCAACAAGTTTGAAAAAGCAGCCCAGCAAAGCAGTCCTATACAATCCCTGTCTACTGTCCATAAAATGAAGAACTTTTTTAAAAATGCATTGAGAAAAAAACATATTGCTTGACTCCTCCCTCTGACGTCTCTCTCCAAAGCTCTGACTGGAAGTGCATTGATGCAGATGGTTTAAAAATAAACAAAAGTGACATTGTAATACATACAAAATAAAATACAAAATAAAAAAAAAAGTGGATAGTGGGAAATTTATTGTTCCAGAGTCCGCCTGTTCCTGATAAACCTCGATCACGCCTTCGTCCTCCATCCACCAACTATTTTGGAGGCTGGTTATAAGCAATTCTTTGCCCTTCATACAAAAATCTTAATGCGTTTGCTGCGATGCCCTGTCTCTGGCTATACGACTCTTTCAACTTCTTTAGATGTGTGGTCATTTTTGCATGTTTGCATGTTTTCCCTGTGTCTGGATGGGTTTCCTCCAGGCACTTTGGTTTCCCCCATCAACCCAAAACATGCTAGCACCCCTACGAACTGACCTCAATGACATCGGCCAGTGCCCGGCTGGGGCTCAGTCCAAAAGCACAACGTGGGTCCACCCCCCTGTGGGCTCACCATCCACAGAGGGGTTCGTAGGGGTCAGGTGCGCAGAGGACTGGGCGGCAACCTGTTGCCCCCGAGACCCAGCTGCATAAAGCAGAAGATGGATTATTATTATCGGCAATGTTTTTATATTCCCACATCCAAACAAATACCACAGAGTGGATGAGTACATCTCTTAAATTGCACAAATTTAGGTTGATGACACTGTTCATAAACATTAGTTATACACCCTTTTCATTGTGTCCCTTATGTTTGTCTGCAAGCTGCAATATTTTTCCCCATGAAAATCAAACACTTAAAGTAGGTCAGGGTCATGTTTTATAAAAAAGTGTTCTATTATTGAATTCTTTTCACAGAATCTCCTTCACAAGTCTAACAAAACCTCAGCAAATCATAACATTATCAACAATCATTTTCAAATGTACTTTTGGCCACCTGAGAAGAAAAATCACTCACTCACTGTGGAAAAATCTGACATCCAAAACTGTGGATCTTTAAGTGATAAAGGGAAAGATTAAAATCTTATGATTGCACATTGATTGATTGTTTGATATTTTGGAGTCTTAGTCATGACCTCACTGCATCCATGATCCATGATTGTCCACGTAATCTCAGTAGACCAACAGAACTTTACAACCAGACACTGCCTGAAATTCAAAATTCATCAACTCATTTATTATGCACCAGAAGGGAGATTTCAGGGAGTGATCTTACACTGGTGAGCAATGACCAAAGGTTTTTTATATTAAAGTAAAACCAATGTTTTAAAAGGCAGTACAATTTTGTCGAACAAGTTATTAGTGAGAATAATAGAAAACAGTGCTTTTGTGGTGAGTACATGTTCGATTAAAATGAAAATGCACAAGGCACTACAAACATAAAGCTGTGTTTAATCCTAACTTGCATTTTTACACTATATCATAATGCAACTCAAATATTTTGAAAAAAAAAAGTTACAAAATACATTTTATTGCAGATATTCAGTATTCTGTAATGAACTTTCACAAATTGTAGGTATTTTTGCTTCTAAGTATTGTATCCTCTTCATATATTCTGAGTGGGATGGGTCAGCATTTGCTTTCTTTGATCAAAAAGATAATTTTTAGTTGTTTTTTACATGTAACATTGATCTGAAGACTAAGACAGGTGAAATTCTTCTTCTTCTTCTTCTTCTTCTTTTTTGTTTTTTTGTGACTGGCGCCCCCCTGTGGCACCTGGAATTCCCAGTGGTCTCCCATCCAAGTACTAATCAGGCCCGGCCCTGCTTAGCTTCTGAGATCTGACAGGATCAGGCTTTGACAAGTCTTGTATCAGTAACTGACGTATCCCTCTTGGCTAGATTGCTGCCACGGTCAGCTAAACCTTGGTCTTTGTTTGCTTTTGTGTGATATGTTAAGTCAAGTACACATTGGTTCACTTTTGCTGGTTTGTTTTGATCCCCAGTATTGCACAGAATGAGACATATACATAAAGTGCAGAAAAAAGAAAGTTAATGTTAGCTGGTTCTTTATGTGTTGGTGCTACATAAATGTGCTGCAAAATGTCAGTCTCCAGGTCTTGCAGGCATGTAGCGTGACATCTCTCCCCGTTGATAGAGCTTAGTTGCATTGGGATTAAAGTTTAAGGGTGCCACAATTTGCCTCATTTAAATTTTAAATCTTCCTGAGTGTCTCCAACCTCCCAGTTGAATATTAAAATCTTCTGTCCTGCAGTGGATTCTGATTGATGGCCAAATGGTACCGAAAAGCATTTGTCCAGATTACTTACTATCTCTGAAACATTTGATACTATTTCTGCTATTGAATTTAGTCATAAACAATATGTAGAGATCATAGTATGTGTCTAAAGTTCATTTGGATTTGTCACTTCAGAGTCAGGTGTCTACTGCTCGTCACAAAAGCCCACTCTCCCTAAACCTTGACACAACTCTGATCACAGACTTGAGTAACTGAAATGACTTTTGGAGACATTTGGATTGACTCTACCTTCAAATGTGAATTAGCTCTCTACATCAGACTCCTGTGATCCTTGAAATAAACTCACTGCAGTTGAAAATTCTTTCTGTTTGACCACATCCAAAGAGCTTTTCTATTAATTGAAAGTACATACCTTATATTACCTGTATGTCTTTCACTAATAAGAAGAATATAGAACATAACTGTGTCAGCTAAAATCCTGTATTATTCATGTGTGCACTAATTGTGCAACACCATGTTTTCTAGAGGATAAAGAAACTGGAAATGGAGAATTCTGTATGATTTAGGTTATAGATTGCTGATGAGATATTTTTATGAGTTATGCTAAACCTGCAGACTAAGGACTAAGTTTTTTTGTTTGATGTATTTTTCAGTGTTTCTCACAGATTTATAGTAACCTTTGAATGTTTATGATAATACCACAGCTCATTTTTATTCTACTTGTTTTTAGTCTATGGGGCATAATAATATACTAAGGAGTCCACTATAGCCTCCTCTGCTAAAGAAGAACAACCAACTTGAGTGTTTGATATTATCTGTAACCAAGACCCTATGATTCAAACCATTTACAGTATTAAGTTAGAATTCCTGGGTAGGACCCTGTACTGCAGGACGATGTAAAAGTCCATTCACAGGACTGCTCAATAAATACCATTTTAATGGAATATGTAAACCCTAAACACTAACTTTGCTTTATAACCCCATGATTGTAATCTTTCAAGCAAAAATATATAAATGATATAGTGTACAAAATGTTTCAACAATAATGGCATTAGTTGCATACTATATGCTTTCACTAGGTCAATCTAATTTTAAGACATTTATCTGTTTGGAGCTCTATTTGCATAACACTATTTCATCTAGATTATTCATGTGTTAATCATATCATTTTTAAAAATGTATGATATGCATAGATATTCAGTTCATGTCACAAAGAAACTGGGCAAAGCAAGACTCTATAAAGGCCACATACAGACCTTATCCCCGCATGTTATATTTAGGCATGCATGAAGTAATGACTCATTTGCAAACATACTGCGCTCAACTGTTGATATGGCTGTTCAGCATGTGATAAATTGTATTTATACTGGCGCTAGGCTAACCTCAATTATCAGAGCGATTCATTTGATATGCCAGTGCAATTTCCTGTGCCAAAGGCTGGCTTGGGTAGAGTTAGAGGTTTCCAGTCTATACTTAGCTTTACAATGTTGAACAAATCTACATAAAAATGACAGTGCAGATGCTATTTTCACATATTATCTCTGTTGAGAGTTACATGGTTTCCAATAGCCTCAAAGAAAAGCAATGCAAACAAAAGTCAGTATCTCCACCAGCACAAAGATGCAATATATGATTATACTCCTGTGAAGGAAAGTTAAATCTGGTTTAAAGTCTCATCTGAATGAGTGAAAGTGAAAAAGTAATTTGTTAATGCAAAAGTTTACTACAGGACTGCCCCTCCATTAACTCAATATGTGTCTGAGCTATACCTTGAAAATAACAGGACATTTGCAGATTAAAAACAGCAGAAGAACACGAGGGTTTGCCCTGTTTGACACCTTGGGGCTTTTAGTCTTCTGATCGTATCTATACTCCACAGGGACCAGATCCAAGCAATTTGCGGAGGCATTGATTTGATGATTTAGAAACTTTTACCCTGATTAAAAGCACATGTGTGTCCAGTTCAGTGGAGATCAGTCACTATTTTAAAATGCTGAATTTTTTTAGTAGGATCTGGTGTCCCCCACAAGTGTGAAGACAAAACTTAAAGACTTTATCCTATATTTTTCAGATTAAACCTAATGAATCATTTCATCTCCAGTGAACAGTTTATAGCATAAGTTTCCAGCCCTTTGTGCGATTCCTGTTTGTCCTGTATCAAACATTTCTCAATACGCACCTGAGCCATGATCAGCACTTCCTCCATAGATTTTGCATGTGATGTTCATGCCCCAGGCGTCAAGTGAAGTTGAAAAAATTGCGAAATTTGCAGCGCAGTCTGAACAACTGACAACTATACATCCTAGCTGACAGACTGACCCAGTGTTTTTTTTTCTACGTAATTCTATGTAATTGTACAAAATGTATAATGTGTAATGTGTATGTATAATAAATCTTGTTCTGTGTTGGTTTAAACCTAAAATGACACTCTCATCTCTCCATCTCTCCTTAGCTAAAGCACCCCCGGAGCCTAAGTGTGCCAGCTTTAGAAGCTAGTACACCCCAGGGTCCATTTCAGACCCCTCAAACATTTCACACGCTTCACTTCAGATGTGGAAACACTTTGGGATTTTACCCGACCTCTCCAAAGTGCACCAATCGAAACATGCCCTGGACTGGCAACCCATGTTTGTGATGTTTTTTATTTTTTGTTGTTGTTTTTTTTTTTTTACCATTAATAGCACATCCTACTTTAACTTGACTCTAAGTGAGGGGTTTTCCTCAATCCTTTATTGCACTCATTGTGGTATTTATTTCACAGTAATATTGCTAATTTTAAAAGCTTTAAGTACTACTCACTATCCACTTTGTCCATGGCTGGGTCGTTGAGGCAGCTGTCTGAGTACGGATACCCAGATTTCCCTTTCCATGCACACTTGCTTGAAAGACATATTGCTGAGCTTCCCGAAGCAAAATTTCATGTGAGGACAATTGTCATTTTTTCATTACCAAAATGCCTTATAATCGATGGATAGAATGACTATTGGCTCAACATTTTTAATTACCCACCTCTTATAATGTACTATGTAAATCCTTGTGCTATGGACCCCAGAGTTTACAAACAGTAGTTATTTGGACCTGGGTGACACACAAACAGGTCATGCTCTTCAATGTTATATGCTTTAATGAAAATTAATATTTTTATTTGAATTAGCAAAATGACAAATACAAAAAAACATCATTACTGAAAAATATGCTGTCAAATGATATTGCTAAATTATTCATTGAGATCACGAGTGCATGTCAACACAGTGTTATTTAGTGAGCAACAGTCTCCAATACTTTCATACTGGCATTTTATCGATGCCAAAGAAACGGTTCATGACAACAAGCAATTTTAGCTGAAAATCTGGCACTGAATACAAAATAGGATCTCTAATAAGAGGAAACAAGACACTTAAAAAAAAAACATTTAAGATGCTGTCATCAGTAGTCAGTAGTCACATTTACTTGAGTATTAAGTGGTCTTATTTGAGTGTAAGGTTTGATCACTCTCTGTCTTTAAATAACAAAAGCTTGATGTTGACAGCATTAAATGATTTGAACCTAAGTTGCGTTTCTTACACCTTGCATTCAGATATGAAGTTTTAAAAGTTTTTAAGTATGTTCTTTTGAAATTCCAGGATCAACAGTGTAAAATGTTTTGTCTAAATCATAAATCAGATGTTATGTCCACCCAACATTATTATTATTGTAAAGCTACAAAAGACCTACTTTTTATTTACAGCAGCTACTGTATAGTTATAGAGAGAAGAACGGCAAAAAACAGATGAAACTACTTCAGTATACAAGCAGAACTTTATATTCAAATCAGAAAGAAAAAATTGCTTCTGTCCCAAAAATACACGTTTACAAAAAATACAACAAATTAAAAAAAAAACACAAGATTTTTTTTGACAGCTGTAGCTTGAAATGGGGTGAGAGAGGGTAGAAATGCTTTAAACCACTACACCACTGACCAGCACAGCTACCATGTTTTTGATTCTATACTTTTCTTTTATTCCTATCATTAAAAATGAACAAAACAATCAGTATCTGTGTATGTATACAACACATAATCCTTTGTACTATCATAGGATTCCTTCTTTCACATGTCGTCAGCGTGAGGTTGCAGTCTGGTGGAGCGATGTGGGTCCAGAGTCACGGTGGCTATGTGGCCAGTGATGGGGTCCACGTGAAAATGATCTTCCTCTCCTGTGCTGTTCAGTGAAAGAGGCTCCAGGTGGCGCTCATCATTGTTGTGCATGTTGAGTTTTTCCATCATAGAGTTGATGTGGTCCAGTGCCTCGTCTCCAGGGAAACGACGACGAACAGACTCCAATTCATCTTCGTTGGTGTATTGTGGGTCAGTGATGTGCAGCACACGAGATGCCTGCAGGTTCTGGAGGGACCGTGACTGGACTGTGAGAGAGGATTGAGTAGATCATTTTGTAATTTTTGCAAACACATAGTCAATTAATAATGATATTACAATTAGCCTGAGGTGAACCAGGAGTCAAGCCTGGAACCTTCTTGCTATGATGCTAGTCACTCAGCCATTGTGCTGCTGGTGTCAAAAGTTTATTCAAAGTGTATAGTTTTATTTGTTCTCATTCTATATGAAAATATAATATCAACCCCCCTGAATTTAACTATCAAAAATACCCTCTGTCAGACTTTACTAAAGATTTTATTTGGTTGTGAAGGCTCAATAAATCAGACACATTTATTTTAGTCTGGAATATCTGAATAGAAATCTGAATAGAAAGTAGTCTACATTAGGTACTACATTAGCCTTTGAATTTGTTATATTCTTTGCACAAAATTCTGCAGCAGATATGATCAAATTTCTTTCATGTTTACGCTCTGCAGCCTTGAGTTGTAGTCGTAAACAACTGTTGATAAATCGGGGACTGTGAATATTGCTTTGAACCCACTCAGGTGAAGAGTTGCACTGATAGCTTTTCAAAGTTGTCAGAAACCTTATGGTAACAAATGGCGACTGTGCTTGCCCTTAATCCATCCAGTGTCTTCTAAAAAATGAAAATCTCAGGGAACGCGTTGATACCCTTGCTCTGAAACAATCATTTTGGGTAATTTATCAAAAGGCTTCTGATGGGATCCCTGTAATGAAAATATGCTGCCTCAGTGAGTTGCTCAAATCTTTAAAGTTTGAAAATGAGATACAAGTGGAGGCAAGTTAGGAAGCACGGCGGGTGAAGGGCTTCTGCAGTGGACAAATAAAGACGGCATTTCTAACACGTCTCTAAGACGTGACTGAGAAGGGGCAGATTAGCACTGGCAGGTGGGTGCACAAATAAGCCCACCTAAGGTTATTTGGACTTACTTCTGACTGGACTGAAGTCTCCTTGTGTGACCTTGGTAGAGGAAAACGGCTTGAGGCTAGGGAACAGTATTAGAGAGAAGGACAGCACAAGCACCTACAAAAAAAAAAGAAAAAAAAAGAAAATCATAAATGCATAGAGATGTAGAAATAGAATGGGCAAGAATAAAAGAGAAATATATCAGAAAAGTTCAGAACTTTTGTTTGGTAACAGAAGTGATAAAGATTTATTTTTATTTTCTCTGGTGGTTTTCACTTTCCTATCTTGAGGAACTGTTTTGCAACCTTCCTTTGTGTTGTGTTGCATGTGAATATTACTAAGGCCAAGTATGGAGTCTTATTCTCTTTGGTCAGAATTCGAGCATTATGAGTTTATAAGTTTATAAACATTCAGCAAAGGTGAACAGTCCACATGATCTCTACAAGATCTTGAGCCAGGATCTTGGTCAGGAGTACATGAGAATTACTGTATACTGTATGTAAGCTAAAACCAGAGCCTATTCAAAGATGTGGTGAATGAGATGTGAAAATGACAACGATAGATCTCATACCGTGCCAGGGGCCTGCTTGTGCTTGGCAAAAAACAAAAACATGCTCTAAGATAAGATAAGATAAGATAAGATAGGACTTTATTGATCTCACAGTGGAGAAATTCAACAGTCACAGTAGCTCCAGGACAGTTTAGTGCAAAAAAGGGGGAAAAGTGTGATGCAATCAAGATAAACAATAATAAAAATAGAAATAATAATAAAAATTAAAGCCGCAAGCGGCATCAAACGGCCCTCGCGGGCCGCGCGTCGCACTCGGCCGACCCGACGCTCCCCCGGGTGGCGCTGACGCTCCCCCGGGTGGCGCTGATGAGCCTCTTGTCTCTGTGTGTTTGTGGCTTTGGGCTGAACTTCTCACTAAACACATAAAGTCCACAGACACTGGAGATCCTGATGTGTTAACATTGACGAATATGGGCAATTTGGGACATCGCCATGGCAACACCGTGCAAAATACAACTTTGGCCCCTCGGACTTTTTTGTTCGGACTGACCTGAAGAATCACTGTGCCAAATGTCACATTCTTCAATTAAACTATTAAGCCATTATATCACTTTGAAATGTAAGAAATTGTTGAAATTTTCCCATAAGGATAACATGGAAGCTTTGGCGCATCGCCATGGCAACCCAGTGAAATATACAATATGGTTGTCATTGACTTTTTTGATCAGGATGACATGAAGAGTCATTGTGCCAAATTTGAGAATATTCTGTGAAAGTAAAATATTTTTCATGAATGGGAATTTATCTGATATTTCCCATTAGGATAACATTGGAGCTTTCGTGCATCACCATGGCAACACGGTTAAAAATACCATATGGTTTACATTGGCTTTTTTGATTGAGATGGCCCAAAGTAATTTTGTACAAAATTTGGTACATTGTAGAAAAACTAAAATTTGGCCCTCCATGCAAAATTTTGTGGTGTTCTGTAGGGGGCGCTATCACACCATTTTCGCTCGTGTCACAATTAGTCGGCTTTGGCACGAAAGTTTTACAAGTGATTAAAATTTGAGCCAAATCGGACTTTGTATGGCCAACGGGAGCAAATTTTGACGTTAGAAAATTGCAAAAATCTGAACAAATTTTGCAGCTTCACAGCGCGTAAACCGTGACAGTTATTTTAAAAATTCAGCTATCGTTTGATGCCCCACTTCTCTAGTTGATGTACACCGATTTTGACCCCTGTGGGTGAAGCGCCTTCAGAGGAGTTCGTTCAAATGCGACGTGAGCGAAAATGCTGACTCGGCAACTTTTTTATTTCAATCCAAGATGGCCGCCTTCGGGTTTGTCAGGGGGCGTGGCCATAATAATATTTTTTTTCTGTTTTCACATGAAGAATGTCTGTACCGAATTTCGTGACTGTACGACAAACTTTACGTCGGGACATCTCCCATAGGCGCAATGTATTTTGACTTTTGCAGGTGGCGCTGTCGTGCCACTTTTTTATACCCACACATGCAACATATATTTTATCAAATTTTTCGCCACTTCTGAATTTTGGGCAAAATTTGGTGAGTTTTTGAGCATGTTCAGGGGGTGAAATTAGAGCTCAAAGAGCAGAAGAAAAAGAATAAATAAAATAAATAAAAATAATAATAATTTTAGCAAAAACAATATATCCTTTTACATAGGAAACGCATATTATACATTTTTTGAAAGCTCTCGAGCTTCCCACGTCACCGTGGGGTCATTGGTGAATGACGGGCGCTTACGCGCCCGTCATTCACCATCTCGGGAGTCCGCCATTGACCCCCATTGATTTCCATTCATTTTAGCAGCTATAAATATGGGCCATGCCTTCGGCATGGGGGCTTGGATACAGCTTGATGTCAGGAGTGTGTTTTGGGAACAGAAGGCGCTTCGCTACTTTTGTCAACATTGAGTGAATGGGCTTCGCCCATTCACTCAATGTTGCCGATGACTTGTTAGCAAGAACAAATATGGATGTCCCATGCCTTCGGCATGGGTTGCTAGGATACTGCTGTTCACGGTGAGAGCGATCGAGGGACGAAGTTCAGCGCCGCGCTGAACCGTAAGACAGTTAGCAACGATGATGCCTGGGCTTCGCCCAGGCATCATCGCTATGAAGCAAATAGGCCCTACGCCCTGTAGGGGCTCGGGCCTAATAATAATATAAAGTGAAGTATAGTACAAAAGTATATGTACAAAATTTACAAAGAGAGTTGTGCAATTGTCCAGTGTTATCTTCATAAATTGGGGCAGATTTTGGCATTAACCAGACACACACACACACACCACAGTCAGGCCACCTTACCAAAACACATGTTCTGGTCTGGGCTGGCTTGTTCGATGTATTCATGACTAGTGCCTGCAGCCTGCGCAGCTGTTCCATCAGTGACCTGTTGAGAGTACGTGTCAGTGAAAGAGCATCAGCAGAATAATATGGAAGTCTACGCTTGGAATAGGAAGGTGACGTGAGGAGGAAAATGGGCCTGTGGTTATTGTAATAAACACAGACTTCAGTTAAAAGCAGGTTTAGCATAAATATGGCCACTGGAGGAAGCTAAAAGACTTACATGTTGCATTTTTCAAGTTGGGAAACTTTTCGCTGCAACTCCTGGTTATGTGCATTGCAGGCAGCCATTCTGAAAAACATTAATAAATAAAAAGCACACCATGCATCCATCCATCTTCTCCCGCTTAATCCAGCTGGGTCACGGGGGCAGTTTGCAGCCCAATCCTCATAGCACCTGACCCTGAAAGTAGCAACTTCTATTACCGTATATTTCACTTTTTTTTTTCAGTTAAAAGCCCAGATTTGTCATTTCATACATGCAATTTCCTTAAAATGTTCCATATTTAATTTCCTCTGGGCAAACCAAGAGACACCAAGACGAATTTCACATTTCCAAAAGTTATCAGTGAAAAAATAATTAAATTAAAACAGCATTTTAAATTCTCCTCTCACATTGCATTAGCATATTACCCTGCAGTAGTTATGAAAGATCGAGTGATATGATGATGGGTGGTCCACCCGTGCATCCTGATCTGATTTTGGCCTTTAAGATAAATAGAGGCGAGTGATGACACGGTTGGAAAGACATGTGGAGCCAGTTTCATTCCAGGGAAACACATTAGCATAGCCCATGGCCCTTCCACACTCCACAAGGTGACTTATAATTACAAGTGATGTACAAATTTACAATCTGATAATAACTTTTAAAAATGATTTACCAAGAGTACAGTCCCTCTCAAGACATTCCCTGATATATTGGGCAGATTTTTTCTAGTTCTAATGAGAGAGCGAAAGATGGAGATTTTTGCTGCAGCAACATTTACACTGCACATCTCAGTCACCTTTGTGTCTCAGTGAAAGGTCTCAGTGCAGTTTAACAGGAGGACTGGGCAAGTAAGGTCAGCAGATCTGTGTTATCGCAATTTGAGGAAAGGGAGAGCCAAAAATGTCCCTCCTCAAGATGGAAGCTAAATAGATGTTTGTTTACACCGTCTTCATTATAAAAAGTACAACAAATATTAACATCAGAGAAAATAAATTTTGTTTGTGAAGTTCATTTGCAAACTTTTTTTTTTTTTTTTTAGATCTGTGGGCCTTGTCACAAATAAGTAGTACTACCACCCAGTTGTAGTACTATTGGATGGTAGTAGTTGTATTAGTAGTACGACTGCAGCTGTATTATCTACAACATTAATGGTTTCTGTTGAACTGCGATCCCTAAACTCTGTTTATCTTTAATTATTCCAAAAGCATGTCAAAATGATCTATTGCTCATGAGCTTGTTTGCCAATGAGAATTTTAACCCTCACCTGCTCTCCAGTCCATCTATGTACTCCTTCTTCTTCTTGCGGCTCTCCTGTGCAGACTGCTTGTTACGTATTTTTCTGCGTATTTTCTTCAGTATTCTTTCCTCATACTAAAAAAGAAAACATTTGATTTCCTGTCACTGGAGGAATCGCTTTTGTGCTTGTTTCACGACTGGCTGTGAGGCATGTTTACCTTTGTGAGCGGTAGTTGGCTGGGCAGAGTCACCCCCTCCTTTGCAAGCAGTTTCCTTTCATCTTCATTGAGAACCAACTCCTGAATGGACTGCTGCGAGGGCTGCGGGGGCTATTTGAATGTAATATAAATACCAATATTAAAAACATCATCCTATTAATTGAATTTTCCCTATGCTCACTCTGCTGTCCACTTCTCCCTTCAGCCTCACACGCCAACTATCAGAACACCTTCATTGCTTTTCATGGCTACTTCAAAGCAATTACAGCACCAGAACATAAGCTATGATGCTTTGGCCACTCTTGCCTCTCCTTATTAAATGAAGAAGCAGAGATTGGATCGGTTCTTGGACTGAGCTATAACTCATTCATTTACCAATTGTCCACATACAAACATGTTATGCTGTTTTTTATTAGAGTAGCTGAGAAAATGAGATTCATATTTACTCTAACTTGAGAAATCCCTACATAGTAAAATGCCAATTATTATTATCATAACTTTTCATTTTGTGAAGCTTAGTTTGTCAGTTCTATGCAGGAACATAACTGCCTTATTTTTCCTTGCAGGGGCGGACAAGGACAAAAAAATGGCCCTGGATTTTCCCCCCACAATTTGACCCATGATTGAAACTGAGGACCGGGGTGGTGCGGCGGCCCCAAACAGCCCCACAGCATTTCTGGACATACAGATTGCTATTCTTCCCCCATACTCTACCTCTGGCTCTTCCAGAGACCTTAGCAATGTTAACCAGGTAATTGTCCCATTTCCAATTTGCTTCTGTGCAATATTTTCTTAATGTTCGAATGTAAAAGTTATTACTCACTCAAACACTTAAATAATGAACTCTTAAATATATGTAATGATGGTAAAAAAAAACAACTAATTGTTTATTGCTCATGCTTTTTCAAATGATTGCATGACTGTGTAAAATTTATAGATGGTAGGAAAAAACTACAACAACTTTCTACAATCTTTGTGTGTACTTCCTTACTGAACAAAGCTACTGGGGAGGCCTGCTGCACACTCAATCCTTCAAATCACAATTATAAAAATAAGTATTCCATTTGCATTCTCAAAAGATCTCATCCCAACGTGAGTATTTCAAGAGCCTGCAGCCACCTGCGTTTCCATGAGCAAAAAATTACGCTTCCAGAGTCAGAGTATCTTTTATCATCTGCATCACTGCTGCTGCTGCACTTTATCACACAGGTGGACTACTCACTGGATCCGGAGTGCCTGATAGTAGGAGGTCCTTGACAGTGAGAGCAGTGCCGGAGGATACCTGGCCTCTGTTGACATCAGAAGGATACTGTGCAATCCCTGCTCCTCCATTTGGAAAACTCTGGTCCCATCCATCTGTACCCACACACATAATACAGTAAACAGAGTAAATTCTTCAACAGTTCTGGTGTAATCACGTTCCAACAAGTGCACTTTTGTAGACCTGTTTCCTCTGTTTGAATTGGCAAGTCTTGATGGCTGCTGTGAATTATTTTGAATAATAAGCACATTATTGCATAGTAGTAATAGTTGAGTTTACATCTATAATTTTACTTTTAATAACATCTATGTATATTTTACTGTGTCTGTGAGTGCATCTTTTACTATGGTATGCTTTGTCATTTTATTTTTAAATTACCGGCCTATGTAGGCCTGTCGACAGAACTTTGGGAGCCAGGGGCAAGGAGGCACACATATGTGCCCCCCTCTAATATAAATTAATAGGCTAAGGTTCCAATTCTAGGCCCCTAAGACCCTGGCATATACTTGAGCACCAGTGTGGATGCATCTTTCACAGGCATGCATTTGCCAGTTTCGTAAACATCTGTCACTTAATGTAATCACGATCAGCCATCTGTTAGCACATGTAATTTCCTCATACAATCAAGGTGACTTACTGACTATATTGGGTGTGCCTACTTCCAGGGCTGCTTTGGTATATATTCCATGGCTGTAATATTGTGTTTCTCCACCAGGGGGACTCTCAGGTCTCAGAGGACTGTCCATATGGTCTGAATGTGGGTCTTCGCTAATGCCACTGTCACTGTGGGAGGGCGACCAGAGAGGAGAGCCTGGGACAGAGTCAGATCCACCGAGAAGAGCAGTGAGGAAGTCTTCATTGGCCTGGTCAGAAGGTTGCAGCATCTGAGAGGTGAAAAGTGTATTCATGCGACTTTGAAATGTCAAATATAGACGGATATTTGGACACTACTACATACTTTTGCACTCACTGAATAAAGGTTTAGAAAAGGTGGTTTGTTTCCAAGAGACTAACCATGTAACACTTTTCTGTCCTGGTTTCGGATTCACCATTTCAAAGAGCTATTAAAGGTGACATCATGATTTGACTCGTACATTTTCTTTATTGGTCCTATAATTATAGATAACAACTCTTTCTGATGTATTTGGGCCACTCTTGTTTTTGTTGTACCTTGCTGCAGTTTAGTGGTATTTCTTATGACCTGCTGTTGTACTGCTCCATTAAGATTTAATTTCTTGCAACTGCTGTAACAGTCCTAACAAGGAGTTTGTTCCTTTCCAAGTAGACCAAAGTTAATATATAAAGTAAATATAGTATATAGTAGGACTACAACTCATTGTAGTATTAAGTACTGCACCGGAAGTTCAAATTTGTTAACTGTTAACTGATCATACACATTCGATCATAATTGTCTCAGAGAAAAATACGCAAAATAAAAACCTCGTGTTGTGTCACTCACACTTGGGTCCTGCATGTGCCAACTATGGTGGTTTCCATGGTGACTGGTTCCTTCATGACGTAGGATCCCATTGTTCTGGTCAAAGAGCCAGTCAAGCAGCTCAATATCATCACAGCCCTGAAATAAAAGGGGTACAACTGTCAGCAGACTGCACCTTGAGAATTGTTACTACCTACTTCCCATGTAAATATACCTAAAACAAAATAAATGTACTAACCCTGTAATTTACAGACATTTGACAAAATGAACGTGACTCTTGTTTAATAGTTCAATTTGCTCTCAGGATATTAGATTTCGCTCACAGTACACATTTTAAGCATGTTCAGCCATGATTCAGAAATTTAACACATCCTATGCGTGTCAGACTAAGGTTAGATAGTTTTCTAAAAATGTTGACTTATGGGGTTGGATTTAACTAGTCATTGCAGTAGTTGTAAACACAAATTATTATTAGCTATGATTATATAACAGGTATAACTGGAGCCACCGTAATCTGTAAATTGTCCAGTTTAGTACTAATAATGTGTCAATTATGTGTTTGGCTAACCGTGCTAATGTTCTCTCGGCTAAAGACAATATGTACACTCAAGGGTTAGACTCTGCTTGCCTTTGCTTGATTTTGTTCTGACCCATATATATATATATATATATATATATATATATACATATATATATATATATATATATATATATATATACATATATACATATCAGTACCATAAAAAGTTTTATTTACCTGATATGGGT
This sequence comes from Odontamblyopus rebecca, assembly GCA_030686955.1. Classification (NCBI taxonomy): domain Eukaryota; kingdom Metazoa; phylum Chordata; class Actinopteri; order Gobiiformes; family Gobiidae; genus Odontamblyopus; species Odontamblyopus rebecca. The sequence continues at coordinate 19,496,190 of CM060660.1, read as the reverse complement.
TGTGGTCCATTATTTCTCTAAGTAGGTGGCAATCAACAACAGCTTTAGCAATCCAGTCCAAATATCTAATTTGCTTTGTTCAGGATGAGCGTGGTATCTATCTTCCAGATCTTCTCCACAGAGTCCAAAGTTTAAACTCCAACACAACACACCCAGCTGAATAGTCTCTATTGGCTAAGAGACACAACCTGATCTGACAAGTACCAACTCTTTCTGCAAATAAGGAACATTCTGTCTCTAGACTTAATATCAGAAAGTTCAAAGTCTATAAGCGTCCTCTCTTTTGTTTTGTTTATTTAGTGATAAATAGCTTTCAACTTTGGCCTATATATTCTTGAGTTACCTGACTATTCACTGAATAGTAGAAAAAATTAGGTAGGTTTCAAGCTTTTATTGCTTCTTCAGGGGATCTTAGAAATGAGAGTATTTAGTTTTGTGTGATGTTTATACGGTTACTGACAGTAATGGTTCGTCGAAGGGTACACAACATAGACAAGGCAAGGCAAGTTTATTTGTATAGCAGCAGTGCTTTCCAGAATAAGAAAGACATTAAAATCACAATACAAATAAAACAAAACATAATAATCATCATAAATAATCATCATAAAATTCATGTTAAAAGAGAAGAGTGCGTAATAAAAACTTTCAGTCATATGCACAGCTAAACAATTTTGAGCCTGGATTTAAACATCATCAAAGCTGAGGCCTTCTTGAAGATGTGAGAGGTACATAGAGCAATCTATCTTACTTGAAAAAGTTATCTTCAGGGGACATCAACAACATTGTGTTAGAAGTAGGTAGTGAAAATGTGCTGCTTGTATTCAGTGTCACATTAGAAAGGAAATTTCAACAGACTGGTAACAGCAGCACACTTTGATGGCTGTCTGCTGAGTCCTGCATTGTCTCAGTGCAACTGGCTTTCCATTGCTGGAGCATTACGTCATGAGCACTGCTGATTAACAGATAGAGGCTGGTTACAAAGGGCACAGTCTGTAAAAGACTCCATGAGAAACTTAAAACGTTGAATTTCAATTTCAATTTGTGCATTTTATAAAAAAAATCCTATCCTGGTCTTGTCTGTAAAGGAGATGCTTTGTTTAAACACTGTTTGTTGCTTAAAGAATCGAAAATTATGTTCTAAGGTGGTTGGAGCACTGAAGCATAGTGTAGATTCAGTCGAGTGAAATAAAGAATCATATGAGAATACAAATTAGAAACATGTCCTATACATCTGTCATACAAATACTGCTGCTCACTTGAATGTGTCTGAACTAGTTGGTTATGGTCTTGATTATTTTTTTTATTGTTTCATTTTATCACTCTTACTTCTCCTGGCAGTGCTTAGTGTTCTTATACATAGTGTGTGTATATGACATGGATGGTTAAATAATTAGAATGTGAATAATGAACCTGCTCAAGTGTCTTTTACACATACTATATTACTCTTATATTAGTCTCTTCTGTATGTGCCAAAACCATTTAGTCTCCCTATAATTCTTAAGTCTAATAATGATGGACCATTTAATGAAATATGCACCCTTTTTGCAAAGAAAAGAACAACATCTCCTCAACACTCAGCCATTTAACTCTACCACTTGGTAGTTCTTTTTCCTCTTGAAAAATTTTATCTGAAGGTTTCAAATGTAAAAGTGGAAAGATGGTGCACACCTTCAACACCTGCTTCCTCTAACTAACCAGTTATCTTTGTTAGAGTCTGAGAGTCAGAGGCTGCTAAAGGGTTGGACCTTTGTTAATGATGCATTGTTTCATGTTTCATGTAACTCTGTGCTATTATTTTGGCTTTTTTCTTGGCAAAGACAATTATCATTTCAAATGAACAAGGTATCTTCATATGTACACTGCAGCCTTTTCATAACATATTCATAAGCTAAGGTTTATGTGCAGTTAGTTGCAATGTTTACACAAGTACAACTGGTTGTTGCATAGTATGGACTTTACATCTGTGGAAATACTTGTGAATTTAAGGTTGCTATTGGCTCATAGAGAAGTCAAGCCACAAATGGCTAATGACTAATACTAATTATGGTTCTTATATTGTTACTTTGTTGAGTGAGGTTGAGGTGGTCAAGTTTGGATTCTATAAATGTACTTTATCTCTGCATGCTCATGTCTGTCCTGTAATGCCATCAGTATAATTAGCTCCCATAGACATGTGAACTTTACTATGGGGCAGATTGATTCAAAGCTGGAAATGTAATAAATGCCAGCAGCATACTTGCACATGGAGGGCTATAGCACCATTGTCCTGGGAGACCACTAAGGTGTGAAATATTCATTTAAAAGTGTCTGAAGGATGAAGTGCTGTTTCAATAACACAATCTTTTTTTTTTCAGATGAAATTGCATTGTTAAATTTAACTTGCCATTTATACTTCTGTTACTGGCATTGTACAGTAATTTGTCTAATACTACTGCTAACTTCTTAGGTATAGCAACTCCTACTTCAGATAACTACTCTGACTAGTATTTCCACAGTTACCTCTAATGCCCTTCTATAACATTTTTAATGACTACTCCTTAATTGATCTTAATAAAACATGAAGCAAGACTTAATTCAAAACCAACAAATAGTTTATTCAGAGTAATGCAAACTTAGGTTTAGGGTATTCATTAGTAACTTCTGACCCTAACCTGTTGATCAAATAGTTACTAAGCCTGAATCATTCTTAATAAACTAAGGAACAGTAAATGTAAAAACATAAAACATGGCTTTCTAAACTGTACTCACTAACTTTACTTTTTACATATTGTTTCCATAGCTTTCACATGGCAGAGCTGATATCTGACTTTAGGATTAAGAAAGACTCATTTCCCTTTGAGGATGTTTTGCTGAAACTGAAAGGAATGTCAGTTAATAGTTAGTGCAGTTAATAGTTAGTGCGGGAAAACTATGCTAATGAGGTTCAGTAGGTGACACCAAAGTGAGATGCCAGTCATTACACTAAATGTCACCATGACAACAGCTGTACACTGCTGCTGACCCTTTGGTACCATGCATAAACATGAGAGCATCTCTTTTCTGTACTCCTGGTATTTGGAATTTTGTGTCATTTTGGATTTGACTTGCGACACTTTTTAAAAAGACTTATCCAAGACCTAGTTTATTATCATTTGTTAATTAAACCAAATACATTTTGTCCTGGGGGGGATCTGCTTTCAATTCTGGTTTAGATCTAGTTTTTTTTAAAAACAATTGGCCTCATCAAGCATGCATTCTCTTTATGTCCAGGCAGGGAAAAAAATGTCAAAAACATTCTGTTGTTTGACACCTCCAAGGTTGCCCTTGCTGCATCTGCCGCGCATGCAAAATACTTCTCAGGGTCTGGCTCTCCCACTCTTTTAGCATACCTTTGCGGCTATGTGCGCTCATTAGCATTTAGTCTCTTGATGTTAAGTTAAGGTCAACATCAAGACTGTGTACAGAGCCCAGATCTGAGGTCTGGTGTTTGGGGCAGCCCCAAATTAATTCTGTTGTTCCAGGTTTGATGCTAATACTATTTGCCTTTGTGTCAAATAAATAAGATAAGAAAATATGCAACTTGTGTTACAGCTGAGTGATTTATTGACTTAAATTCAAAATTCAAATGTTATTGTTTGAATAGTTTAACTGCTCTCATTTAAAGAAAATAAATATTACAATTAATTTATTTTAACAGGAATGCATGAAATTGGACATGAGGCACATGCATGAAAACACGCTGGATAGCCATGGACTAATTTCCATCTGAGGTCCAGCTTTTGCTGTCACAAACACTGTCACTCAGACTCCAGTGATGCACTGTAGGCAAGGCAGGTGAAGTCCCTATGGACACTGGTACAAGCAGGCACTAACCACTGAGCCACTGTTATTTAGTTTTTTTTAAACTTTCATTTAGAAGTGGACATTATCCTGTGTGTAAAGTATTATATATTTTATGGCAGCAGATGGCAATCTGTCTTCTCAATCTGTATTTAGCTAGCAACTTTTTCATGTTCGTTTTCAGTTTTACCATCAAGGTTACGTCAGTGATTAATGACCTGATTGACAATGGTTCTCTCCAACAATAGTTTTATAAAATATACATAAACATAAGCCAAGTATACACTCATTACTGACAAAGATCATGTTTTGCCTCAAGGTTGCGGTACAAAAGCAATATGTCTGTGGAGTGTTGTTGTAAACATCATGTAATCGGAAAGTTGAAAAGTGGCAAAAGACTATGTCAAAGACAAGTGAAGTTTATTTATCTGAACTCTTCCATTGTAAGAAGATGACTTGGGCCAGACAATAAGGACAGAGCTGGAGGTGTCCTTGGTACAGTAGTGCAATTTCTCTATCATGGAAGAAGCAATTCCATTGCTGCACTTTTATGGTTTTGTGAGACGAGTAAAGTCTTGAACTTAAACGCTGGTCATTTTTGGTGTAGTGACAAGTTTATTTCTGCTTATGTTGTTGGACTCCTATTGGTGTGACAAAATGCCAAAGAGCGAACCCAAGAGCAGACACAGGTCAGTGAGAATCAATGGTATTTATTATGGAAATGCTTCCAGGAATTTCACAGAACAGAGCGGGACGAAGCAGGACAGAGTAGGACACTGGAGCAGTCTGGAGTAAGAGACTGGACTAAACCTCTGGATATGGCCTCTGAGGATCTAAGCAGTGGTAGTCATGTTTTCTGGCCCAACGATGTGACCAAGACTCTTTGGGTTCAATGCTCTTGTCTCATGAGTGAATGTTTATCATATTTACTTTCTATTGCACTAGCAACACATTTTTTTCCCTGTAGCTGTGTAGGGTTTGTAAGGGTGTAGAGGGTTTACTGATTTTTGTGGCATAAAGTGGCCTTCAATATTCAGTAATATTTCATGAAATAAAATATGTGTTATTGTGACAGGCCTAGCATATTGCTAGTCTCAAAGTGGGCAACAGTAGCTCATTTGGTAAGAGTGTTTGTCCACTGATCAGAAGGTTGGCAGTTTGAATCTAACCCACAGGTTGCCGTTGTGATTCCAGCTCCCAAAGATGATTGGGAGACACAAGACACTTAATCCATCTCGCCCCTAGTACACTGGTGAATGAATGTGTGAATGAATGGGTGATGTAAAATGCTTTGAGTGTCTTGAAGGTAGAAAAGTGCTGTATAAAAATGCGACCATTTATGAAAGTGGATGTAAAAAAAAGTGTCACCCTGAAAAAATGGATTATGTGTCCGGTATTCCCAGGCCACCCTGCATCCAAATATAAAGTAGGACAGGCATTCATTGTTTTTTTTCCCTTTTTCGCTCCTGTGCTGCTGTATGATTGTATGATTGTGCAATAGCTTCATCTTGAAAATAGTCTGACCTAAGAACTAAATATTTGCTGTCAGTTGAAAATTCATTCTCCAAATAATTGGTCGGAAATTATTTATATAAAAATACACCTATTTCTATGGAGGGACCCAAAGATGGTGACACAAAAATGAATATTATAATTTACATTCATGCATGTGGAGGTAAAAGTCAAAAAGTCTTATAAATGCATTGGCATGAATAAACTTTGACAATTCTTAGAACAGAATATTTAATTAAGTCAAAACACATCTATTCATCCCTCTAACAAACTTGTACTTGTGCAATGATTTCTTTTAAAAATTGCCACCAAAGTAATTTCTTTTTTTTTTTTTTTTTTACATGTAAGCTTTGGTTCAGTGCACATGTCCTGTAAAAGACCATTTCTTTTCATTTAATGGAAAAAAGAACAATCTATTTTTGCATATGTATATTCTTTGTAGGACTTAAGACCCCTTTTGCCACAGTAGGAAAAACTTGGCTGTACAATAATTTCAAGTTAACAAGCTCTACCTCTTTTCATTTAACCTTGCACAGTAAGATGGATTCTTCTGATATTTGTGAGTTCATAAACTCATGAGAATCCATCTTGAGATGATGAAGATAACTGAGTGAGGGGACAAATCACAGATCACTTTTGAGGTTTGTGCGGAAGCCAAAGGCAAAGCACCCCAAATGGACCAAAACAAATATGGCAATGTCAATGATCCATTATGATTTATTTATTTACATGTTTCAGCACATCTGATGAAGATGTTTGAAGAGGTGCTGTGAGGAGGAAAGAGTGGTGGTCCCATGCAGAGAAATGTCCAGCTCCCAACATGCTCCAGGGTGCTCAGTACAAACACTTCTATTGGGCTTTGTGAACTACTTCCACACATCTGGTAAATCCACTCTACAGACACTGTTTCAGCACATATACTGATGTTTTACAGTGGCAAACATAAAATGGCTTATTGACTTATTGCGCAGTTTAGCTACCTGTATTAGCTGGTGAATATGAGAATGAAAAGCATGTCCAGACTTGAAAGTATATTATAGTATGCATATTAACCCAATACAATCAATAAATGACTAAATGAAGATCAAATTATGATTATACAAGTTGAATGATATAAAAGGACAATGAAAAGGAGGCAGATGATTGATGATGATGCTGATAACAAAATAAAGGCATCATCATCAATCATCTGCCTCCTTTTCATAATCATAATTTGATCTTCATTTATACATCTGCCATTAGGGCGGCAGCTCATAATTATGTAGTAGTAGTTGACTAAGTGTTTTATCAATTAGTAAAGTGATCAAACAATTTGGTTCAATGTCCATTGATAGGTTCAAACGATTTTGGTCAAACTATGCCTGCTGTAAACATGATAAAGAATATTTACAAAGAGTCTTTAAATTTGTGTAGTTACTGTCTGTGATAAAACTTTATTTCGTATCAGGTTTGCTGTGCTGAGATTTGTGATACCTGTACCATGACCAGGTCAGTGGATGTTCCTTCTGAAAAACATGTTTGATATGACTCAGTCAGTGGTTAGACCAGTGGCCCCCAACCTGAAGACTGGAGAAGTTCTGTCATGATGTGCTTAGGCAAGACACTTCCCCCACTTTGCCTAGTATGAAGATTGGCAGATGGGCAGGCTGCCCCGCATTTATCACACTTTTTCAACCTGTTTTTGAACCTGTTCCACACTTGCTAGTACATTTCAAACATAGTAATTATTACCCCACATTGCTGGTGTCAAAGTTGAAGTAGTTCTAGCTAATATTCAGTCAGTTTTGTTTGCTCTCTATTGTCTTCTAATGGCCTCCAGTTATTTTTGTCAAAACTGTAAAAAAAATATTAAGTGAAGGCTAAGAGGTTAGTTCTGGTGGAGTTCTGGCAGTAGCGCATCTTCAAAGCTACACATTCCACATAACTAAAACAGAAGTTATGTCTCACATTAAATTGACCCCACATGCTGTCTGAATTTGACCTTTTTTAAAAGTGATTACTTCTATTCAGTCATTTATAATTTCTATTTATGACAAGTGAGTCATAGTCAACATACAGTATATGCCCTCTTAAAATAATTCAAATTTTATAATAGTTAAGATAATGTGTACCCCTGTTTTGTTTTGTTAAATGAATAGGCAGGGGAAGTGTGGCCTCCAGGGCACTTTTTATGGAGTTAATTGCTCTTCTATATAATATACTGTCAGGAACTGATGGACTTCTCGGTACAATTTAAAAAAAAAAAACTAAGTGCATTGCAGCGCATTTCCCAAATGACTAATGTATATGGAAATGGCCTTATACATTAGTCTTTCATACTAATTCAAAATAGGTGAGATATTTCATAGAAGGTCCTTATTTGTGAGAGAGAGGTGAACGTATCGTACTTTATCTTGCAATCTGGCAACAATTCCAAAATAAAAACATTGCTTTTGACATTTTTGAGCCCACAAAGGTTGGTTATTGAATAATAAAAATCAATGTCTAGGTTTCAGTTACAGTTTTAGTTTTTTGTTGTTACAAACTGATGCTGTAGTTTTTGAATGCCAGGAAGTTTTACAGTGCTTTGACCAGTTTTTTTCTATTTGGTTTCACCTTAAATGTACATACTATCTCAAATCTTTCACACATGTATTTAAATGTCACATCCATCTTTCAGTTGCAGCTCAATGAATGTTCACAACACCTAAACTGAACCTGTTTTTTCTTTTTTTTCCCAATTATATTGACATTTGATAGTTAAGAAGACAGGGAGTAGCTTCATTCAAATCCAAGTGTAGTGAACAGATGACACCTCGACATTTTACATCCTATAGCAGTGACCGCTGTAGGATATGCTAAGCTCTCTTTGTTTACTAAGGTGCCATTTGTGCTATTTATGGCAAATGACAGTGGATTTGTACAGCATGGAAAATAATGTATATCTTCCATTTATTTTCAGGTTAAAATGCATAAGTGTGCTGTGAAAGTCCTTCTTGTCTTTCTGCTCTTACATGGTATCTGGGGTATTGTTGACTCAAAAGAATTAGCGTCACTGTTCTATGCTGCTCATCCTCACATTTTGCCCATTGTTACAGCATATTCCTACTCCTCCAAAAACCCTTTCTCATTACACCCACAAACTGCCCTTACTGTTAATTACTCCCACTGTTCTTATTATAGATCACAATGTCATCTATATTTATAAGCCAATATATTAGGCACCTCAGCAAAAGGAAGTAACCATAAAAGGTGATTTTTGATTCAGTTTCATTTACACCTGAAATTCTCCTTTTACACATTATAGCACAGCATCATATGTCTTTTTAATGATGAAGACTAAGGCATAATTTAAAAACACTCCCCTTCAAATCCCCGCCTTGTTTCATTCTCACTAAAATCCGTACATTCATATTAGACTGAAAAATTTGTCAATCATTCCCCATCTGTTTTATGTTGTGTGGACATGAGCCCCTCCAGGGCACATGCCCACTGGCTTTATGTCAGTATTTTGTCTGAACTCAAGCCACATCAGCACTAATGATTCACAAAGAAAAAACAAACAATTTCAGCACACAAGTTTTCCAAAGGTTTTGTAGTTTTGCCAAAGTCAAGCAATATTCTGCCAAGCAACCCTACTTATCTCCTCATGCCTCGCGACATGGCTGGAACTTACTGTGTCAGAATTGATTATAGGAATGATTTTAAATGGAAGTGTGTCATTTAAGATGTTTCTTTAAGGGTACTGACAGTGAGGTAGTGCACAGGGTTTATCATCATATGAGAAAGACTCAGATTTCACATGCTGGCATCAGAGTGGGACTTTGCTTCTATCTGGTGGTGGGACACAGCAAGTGCAAATTTTGCACTATTGACACAAATAGTCTACATGTTTAGAAGAACACGTTCCAGAAATGTTTGAATATTTTGGTAAAAATATGTATGCTAATTCTGTGCTGATCTTGAATTAAGGAGAATTTGATTTCATTTTAAAAATAAAAGCTAGTATTTTGTATGATAAATACTAGTTTTTCCCCATTAATTGCTAATATGTCTGTTTTAGGTGGAGACTACTGTGCTATACTCACTCCCCTGGGAGTGACCGCTGACAAAGTGACACATCATGCACAAAATGTGATTTCAACCACAGAGAGTTTTAAACCAATCATGTGTTAGCACAAGTCACACTTTCTTATGTAACATGACTAATTTTGAACATTATCCACTCATCTGATCAACAGTCCTCCAAAGGGCAATGTCTGTGCCATTGTTCGTTTGCAAAGCGAAGTCTGGATTTTTATGGCTCGATGGGTCTCCTCTATAGAACTGGCTGTAAAATGCTGTAGTGTCTTTATGCCAGTAGACATATTTTATCTGCACTTAAATTTCTCCTCAATGTATTAAAGTCCAAATGCGTTTGTCTCAGTAATACTTACTGACACCATTTAATATAGTGCACAATTTTTAGAGATAAAGATTTTTAAAGGTTTTAAAGTACCTATAATTTTTTTTCTAATTTGCTTTATTCTTCCTAAAATATATACCTGTTCTGATTATTAAAGCTAGTGTACCAAATGTTCTAAATTTTAAATGAGGAAATAAACTGATACCCACAGTTCTAGTTTGTTCTTAGCTCGCACCAACCCTTTTTGCAAACCACTGTTATTCACAACTGCATGCACATCTTTAGAACATATAAATAATGCATGATATTAGAAAGCTTATTAGGAGTTTCTTTACAGCTTATTGCATGCATAAAAAAACTCCAAAAAAATACCTAGTATGTTTTAAAATTTGACCAAAATGTATTTAAGTCCAACAGAATTTCCCAAAGCTTGTTTATCTGTACTATTTAGAGCAAGTGAGCTGAGGCAGTATGTGAAAAGCATGGTCGATATGTGTCAGCTGTCCACTGCTTTAAGCTGGTGGGGCTAAAGCCCTAAGAGAAAGGTGATGCCCACAGCTTCCTGCTCTTCTCACATCTGCAGCCTGTAAACCCACTGGTCCATAAAACTGTCTCCAGTGCCAAACGCCATCATCACATCACACTCTCATTTTCTCCAACAACACCTTCCACATGAGCAGTTGCGCTTTGCAATGCAGAACCGGAGTGCAGTGTAGAATTAGGCGCCAGGGGACACCTCACAACTATCGCTTATTAAAGTACACTTTGAGAAGTTCTCCATGCCAGCCCAAGCAGAGAGAAACAGGCTCCCAGAACGACAACTGTTACACAGTTTGCACGTTGATTTCCTCATTTGTACCATGCATTCAAACAAGTAAAACTGTCCAAACTGTATCTGACCAAAATGGTTTAAATTTATAAATGTAAACTTTTCATTGTCAGATACTCTCAACTACCTTTCCTTGTATTGACTAAATTTGTTATTTTAATACTACTTACTCAAATAATATTAGATATTGCTTCTGTTATGACTGTAATTTTTTTAAAATATTAGATTTCTGTTTATCATAACTAAAACGTCTATATGAGCATGAGAATTCCAAAAGTGTACAGAGAGTGTGTGGTCGACATATGGTCTAGTTCAACTCTTGCTTATGCGCTATATGCCTTAGTGCCCAAGTGCCTTGCTGTGTTTGCACAATATGTGACCAGAATCTTTCTGAATATAGTGATGAATTTAGGTAATTAGGAGTGTCTTACCAAGTCTCTGTCTGACTTTCTACGCAGAATGCAAAGTGATTTTCCTGGTGCTTGCCTCACTGTCCCAGTGGGCCTCACCAAGTCCTCCCAAGCTGAACACATCCTCACTGGTTAACAAGCAGGCGAATCAACAGCAGCCAGTGTAAATTGTATGTAACTTTTTAGTTCGCACTAATAGTGTGACCTTTATTGATTTCTTGTCACTTGCCCTCAGCTCCGGCGAAACACTAATGGCACTGGTCAATAAAAAGCCATGGAAGTGGAAGTTCTCTATAGGCCTCCCTGTGTGCATTTGGCTACACTCCTAAAAATAACCATCTCCCTGAAAGGGCTTATTGGACAAGAGCAGCAATGTGTCCCTGGTTTGCTCTCCTCACTATACACATGTAAGAAGGACCAACATGCTGAGCCATCCACACAACCAACATATTCACTCCCTGCCAGCCCCTATTCACAAGCCTAGACACATTCAGCAAGTGGCCTGCCTCTTCTGATCAATACATTTATAATGCAGCAAAATAACCCAAGGAACCAGTGCTATACCAATCGAAAACAAACAGCACTTTGACAGCCGTCCGTCTGAAGGCATTGAAGACCCCACTGCTCAGAGAAATTGAATGGGAAAAAAAACAAAGTTTGAATGAAAAGAAAACGCTGATATTGACCGTTAACGTCAGTGTCCGGCAAGTTTTTAGCTTCCATCTATTCTGGGACATTTACGTTGGAGATATTATATATAGATTTTAATATTATGTAAAAAGCCTCAAAATAAGAACTTAAAGATTAAAAAGATTTAAAATAACAGTTTAAACATTGAAGAGCTATTTTCAGTTACATCAAAGGAAATTGGTGTTAAGAAACAAATACGATAATGTTGGATGTCTGTAAATCTGATTTTATTTTACCTGCTTGTACATTACATTTCTCTTCTCCCTCTGCAGGTTATGTATCATCTCAAGTCAAACTCACCAGAGCATCTTGTTCCTCCCCAGGCTTTACTCAGTGTTGAGCTGAAGTTTGGTGAGGGACCCCCTGTAGATCTGCCCCCACAGTCCACCAGCCCTCCACAGCACTGCTATTGATCCAGCTCCCCTTTGCCTGCAGCCTGCCTTCACTCCCACTATATATCACTTTATTTAATCCACTCTTAAATGGCTTGTAATTAGAAATGAGTCTGACTTTAAGTGCACCTTGTGTTTAAGTTACTGTCAATAGGCGGCAGTGCAGTTGGAGTTGTGTTAAATGGGAGTTTTATAGTGACACTGGCTTTAGAGTGGAGTGCTGTTGACAATGTCAGCAGAGAGCAGCCAAATGATGCAAATAAAACGTCTCTTGAGGGATTAGGCCCAGTGCTATTTGAAAAGCAGACCTACTTACAGTAAGACTCTTAATTATAGCTTGTATTTGCTGCTGCGGCCTTGACTTACTTTAATGACTGGCTGGAGATGTACAGATAGAAAGTGTGTTTGGTTCATGCAAATAATTAACTAAGAGGCGGTGTGGCAATGCAATGTTAGCTGGCATCTATTATTGTCTTACAAATATCAAATCTTTAAAAAGTCTGTACCAGTGGTTGTCAAACTTTTTGCAGCATGTTCCACCTAAGAAAATATTTGGCCATTAACTACCACCAGATCTAAATTGGGTATAAAAAAAAATATATTCAAGACTAAAATAGTGATAAACCAGGTAGGGCTACATCATTGCTACTAGTTCTAAACCAGGGAAGCACAAAAGAGGACAAAAATGTGGTTTAAGTTGATTTTTGATTGAATTATACTAACTCTCTTATCACCAAATGTTTCTTGTCTATGATTTATATGTTATCTTATCTTATTAACACAAATGTTTAATATCCTCCCACACACTTGCACCAAAAATGCTAAGTTTGCTTTGCTTTCCAGAGGTTAAACACTGCAAACTGCTCATGACATTGCCACTGACCCTGACAAAACACAGCCTTTCTTTTTATGACCCCAACAGCTGCCAAAGCTATTTAAAACAAACTCCTCAAAAAACTCACTTTGTCCATCAATATGACATTAGAGATTTTAGCTCTTCACATACACCATTAAAGGGTGGGCTCCCTACATTTTACATTGACATGGACTACTTTTGTAAGTCTATTAGCATTCATAATGTAAATGTGTATGTAGTGACATCTTACATACTACTTGGGCTTTCTTTAAAGGGAACTTTGCTTGGAATTAAATAAGGACATACAACATGTTAGAAAAAGTTGCTGTTCATGTCCAGCCTTTATTATAGTATGCTTCTGTATTTACAGTAATTGTTCGTTGCAGTACATTTTTTACGACACTAGATGCCGCTGCGTAGCGCGTAATGTCGCTGCCTTGCGCTTCTTCTCTTTGCTATCGCCCCCTCCGCTTTGTACTATGTCTGATAGAAAGTCAGCCTGGTTTCCAGCTGAGTGCTTGCTCTCTCACAGTGTGTGTATGTGTGTGTGCGTGTTGTCATTATTATCCACTCTGCTCCCAGCTCAGAATGGCCAGATTCACTCAGACTGAAACAAGAAGGCAGCAGCATCCACAGCAGCATCCCCAGCCGCCCCAGCCCACTCTCTCCTGCCTGGTTTACACCGGACCGGGGGCACCAGCGACCCAGCCGCCACCACCACTGCTCCCACATCAGCACCAGTACCCCAAACCCATGAACGGCTCAGAATCCATTTCCATTCATCCGGACAACGGCAACATGAAAGACCAAGATGCCATTAAGCTGTTTATTGGGCAGATACCGCGGAACTTGGAGGAGAAAGACCTGAAGCCGCTGTTTGAACAGTTTGGGAAAATCCACGAACTGACAGTTCTCAAGGACCGATACACCGGCATGCACAAAGGTAACGTGTCGCCCCACACACAGCCATTTTGGCTCAAAAGCGTGCGTATATTTTCCTTTCACGTGTAAACATGGCATTTTAGATATGACCACCCGTTTTATTTTGTAAATAAGCCCCGGTATCCTACGTACGCGCCCTTTCCTGTAGAACCCAGTGATGCTATGAATAGAGCTTGCATTACATAGCCTATTGCCAACATTTACGAGTTTTGACGTGTTGTCCCGCGTACCGTTGTTTTGGTTTATTCTCCCTTTAGCCGATGTTGTTAAACACACGATTTAACACTTAAGCCTCAACACGTGTAGCGTTTACACGTATTATTTGCATGTACACAAAAACCACAGCTGATACAGGCACCACTTTCTTTCTTATTGATGCCAGAACTGTATTTCCTTACACGCTCTTAAGTGGGGCAGAGGCGCTTGGAAAAAATGCATTTTTAACGAGCCTTCCCCTTGCCAGTCCCATCTTTTTGCGGAGGGGCGGCATCATTTATTCATCCATATGCTTTCTTTAACATCTCCCCCATGTGCAGGCGAGTGCAGAGGGAGCCTCGGTTTTCACACACGGGCTAGGCACACAGGCAGCTTCTGAAATCGGTTTCGTACAGGGCTACGCTGTGGCCGTCTCAAACTGTCACAGAGATGACACAAGATGACGGACGCAATGGAAGCTCGCAGTGCGCACTGACAGCTTCCATTACCAAGCCGTATACAGCCGAGCGCACTGGTACAATGGTGATGAGAATAGCCTTCATCATTATCATCATCATCAGCATTTGTAACTGGGCAGTTGTAACTTGACCTTTAACTTAATCCTATACTGCAACGTATTGTCTCATAGTTTTCAATTATATTTCACTATGTTTGCAGCTACAGGCAAGATAGATCATTTCGATATGTATAGTTAGAACCGTCTCATTTCCGAAGCAACATTGTAGTAAACCACTTCTTGTTGCATAGGTTCTGTTTGTATACGGTTATCTGACCCATAGCAATAATTTGCCCATCAGCTTTAAATTAAACTGAAACCCTCTTTAAACAAATCCTGTCCACTGGCTATGTTATCTACTTAAATATTCTATAGTATATTATTCCATATTTTGCTTTTGGATGTTTTTTTTTCTTTACATTGTTTATTAGTATCCATATGCAAATATGTCTAAAACTAGCGCCATATAACAAGAAACATGTTGTATTTTTTTTACCCCAGCAATGACCACTATGGCTACATATTGTATACAAACTTCTAATAAATATAAATTACACTTGAAATGTTCATTAAAATCATAAAAAAGTATTATATACTATAATGTCATACCCTATAGCAGACAAGATATGTCTCCAGCTTCTTAACAGCTTGAATCAGTGCCTACACATGCTATAGTCGATTGCCGAGTATTGCATAATGCTTGCAGAAGTGTTTTTAGCTCTTGAAGGATTGCTGTCTGATCACCATGTCAGAGAAAATGGACAATTAAGCATTTTTATGTATTTTTATTAAGACAAAATGTTGTTTTATTGTGTGACTGTATAATTCATCTGAAAAATGCACTACACTATTATGGCTCAACTCAGGTATAAATTTCAAGTGCCAGCATCTGTGCCTTGTTCTGAAATATAACTTGCATAAACTCAGATTAATGTTGGCAATGCAAAAACTAAAGCGGTTTTAGATTTAGCATGTTGAATATGGAGCTTCAGGTAGAATGTAAAGTACAAGTGAGTGAGCATGTGGCTTGTAATCTTAAACATGGCCATATGTTGAAATATACTTGGATTCATGCATTGGCAAAATAAGTAGTCAGTGGCATGTTTGGGCCATTCCAAAGCCTGGACAAATAGGCATAATTGCTCTAACTGCTTTATACTGACTGAGTAAACCAGTCCTCAAACAGACTCTTGTCAGCGATACATTTCAACTCGCCGAACAGTATAGCCAGACTTGTAATGTTATGACAGCTTTCAGAATTGATCAGACTTGTGCTTTGTGCATTTGTTTTCTTATGCAACTATCCCCTGTGTTGTTGGTAATTCACAGGGGAAAACATGGAATTAGTTTGTAAAGCGTGATAATAATGCATGGCCGTAATAACTCGACTCAAGAGGATTAGCAAATGTGCATTGTCTGAAGCAGTGGTCTCCCGGGTGATCAGCTGGTTGCCTCCCTAAACAGTGGCTGCCTCTGCCAATTAAAAATCCAGTCTCGCCGAGAGTCCTCAAATGATTAATTCTGCCCACGCTGTCGATGGCCTGCCAATTATTGTCGCCCAATTGGTATTAATAGGTGGAGGATTTCCTGATGTGGGATTCATTGCAGCATGTAAAAAAAACTTCTTCCAATTTTAATTAGCTGTTATTTATAAATGGAATGGAATACTATTTGCATATAATGTGATATGTTTAAGATCAATAGTGAGAAAAAGTTCAATTACGCGTGTATGTAGTCAATAGCATTCATGGTCCAGCAGTTTAAACTTGTACGTGGTTGTCACATGCATACAAAGATAGCAGTTTTCTTTTTTACAGACAGATGAAACAGCATCCTGGTCCGAGCTGACAGAGGTGCACTTTGCGATCTCAAAAAAGCTGTTAATGAATTTATAAATATCCTAGGTGAGACACTGCAGCAGACCTCAGCTGTAATATTTCTATGAAATATTCATACACATTTTATTTACATTTTTTCATATGAAGATGGATAGAGTTCCAGTAGACTAGCAAGGTAAAAGCAAGAGATCAAGAATGCAAATATATATCTAAGTAAGTATAAAAAAAGTGTCAATAAAAGATTAGCCCAGCCTGAGACCCACAGTGTTATCATTGGTTCATAGAAGCCCTAACTGTATTCCTACCGAGATGTTGTAAATGTTTGAATGCCACATCCACTTCCCACTGCTGCTCTAGTGCACCACAGTGCTGATAAGAGACTGCAGTTTTCCTATATAAAATAGAGGATGTTCATCTCCATAATGTCTTCTGCGCCTTATGGAAAGTGTCAAAGATCACGGCACTGCTGTAGGACAGCCTCCCCCCTGAGGAAACAGATGGGACTGATTCTCTTACACACCACAAACAGGCTCTATATGACAAGAGTGCTGCATTACACAATGCTGCGTAATTACTTATTTAACAAAATAAAGTAAGCATTTTTATTTCAATCATTACAGAGACCACTTGTATTCTGTGTTTTTCACTTAAAAACATGAAAGTTAAGTGCTCTATGGGGGTCAGTCAGCAAAGGCCACCAATCTGAAGTAAATGCAGCAATAACACTCACTGTACAATCTCTAAACATCTGTAAATATTGTAATAAGCATCGGGCTTTTCTCATAAAAGATGCAGCAGCTCAACTGTTCCTGACAGCCGCTGTGGGCCCAGGAAAAGGCCTTCCTCCCCTCGCCTCCTGGCCCCATCTCCTCAGAGATCACACTCTCAGATGCATGTATTGCTGGTGCTTACTGTCTATAGACCAGCCTGAACCTCCTGTGTCTCTTCCTCAACTGCCTCCACACAGAAGCACTGATGTAGTGCCATGATGTTACCTTCATTATCACTGAGCATTGTCTTCATGCGCTTTGCTGGAAGGCCGTTATTTGGTGACCTTTGTCGAATGTGTTGGTCCTAATGGGAGTCTGAAGCAGAAACAGTGGGAATACATCGGAGGCTGTGGAATCTGTGGTTGTAGTTATCATAAACTTTTTCTTTTGTTTTCATAATGAGCAATGTATAACAGTAGTGAAATCACACACTTAAACTTATTCGTTGTTGTTTTTTGCAATGACAAGATAGCATTACAGTAAATATGATAAAGTTTTTTCATTTAGGTTGTGTTCAATTGCTGAGATTCCATTTGTTTGTGCAGTTGTATGCTTTTATAACATTCAAGATATCATATCACTATAACTAACATCATTTACAGCTTTTTGTTGTGCTGTTATAAATATGCATAAAGAAATCATGAAGTAGCACTGTATTTCTACGTGTTACAGGTCATATTTCTTGCACGTGTACTTCTCTCTTGTGTGCTCCTCTTTCATGTTACTACACAAAGGTCAGAGCTATTGCTTTAGTCTAAATAGAGGGATAGAAGCCTATCTATTTTGTATGTGGATCTTAACAGTGAGTGCCATTGCCTACAGAGCAGAATGTACTCTTGTGGGGTGGAGCGGTGGGGGCTATGAGGAAACGCACAGAAAAGGCAGAAGAGGAGGAGGGGGTTGGCGTGTGCTTTAATGTTGTGTTCGAGTCTGGCTGGGCACAGATTCATTTTAGAGGCAAAATGAAATAACAAGAGAGAGGGGAGAGAGAGGGGAGATTTTAATGCAATGTTTTGTGATAATCCCTCTCTATTTTGGAACGGTTCAGGATAACTCATGCGATAAAGCCTCGTACAAGCTAGCAAAATAATAAGTTATTTGTCTTGCCTTATACTACCGTGTCCTTGGAGGGCTTGATATAACCCCGGTGTTTTGGCCGAAAAAACAATCACAGATTAGTCAAGCTGTCACATCCCTCTGAATGCCAAACGCCCTGAGCCCTGGGTGCTGGTGTGAATGAATATTACACAAATGTATTACATGTATCCGCACAGTGAATATGACTTAGCAGTGTCGCTTGATCCCGTTCGCAGAGCTGTCCTGATGTGACAGAGAGGGATGGGGACGGGCAGGCTGGCACATACGTGGGCACACAACAATGGATGTATGAGCAGATGGATAAGTGGAGGGGAAAAGATGAAGCGTTTGTCAGAGATGCTGAAACAAATGGCTGCTTTTATCCTCAGGCAGGAGGCATGGAGAGTGATGGCTCAGCGCGCGACACACAGGAGCCTACTATAGTGGCAGGTTACAGCAGTTTGGGACCTGGAAAGAATATAGGGAGAAGGCAATGGAGCAATGATTCTCTTATGTGAAGGACCAAGGAACACCTCAGAAATAAAAGTGGATGTGGTGCACTGTAGCCTAGGGGTGCAGGCTGCAGCACACTCTAGCCTCTGTGCCAGCCTCAGTTTCCAGACATAGGCTACGTATATTTGGTGAATGTCTCTTCTTCCATCTTCCTCTGGTCCAGTAAATTGGCCCAAAAAGCAATTAAACATGAAAAAAGAATAAAACATTGAGTTTTACTAAAATATTATAGCAAAAACTATATGGGTAACTTAGCATAAGCCAATAAACGATCACATGGACAAGGACTATGTGGGACTTGAATAAAATCTAGTAACCAGGGTTCATGTTAGACTGAATCTGAACTATGCAGGTCAGGACAAAGCTACAGACTACAAACCACAACAGAAAAAAACAAACAACAAACTCAATTGTGTGAATTACCAAGACTGTTGCTAATAATATGTAGAGAGATTCTTTGCATAATACTTTGGTTTATAGGTTTATATTTGCTTAAATTTAACGTACAACAAATCAATCATATTTCCCTATAATACTACTGTTTTCATATTTAAAAAAGCAGTTACAATGGCAGCACACTCTTCCTACTGAACCCCCCTTAAGATATGATTTAAACCAACATATACTGATTTGTATTTAGTATAGGGGAAGCATGTGTAAGTTGCGAGGACTGTGAGCGACGTGTGAAGATACATGCAGCTCAGCACGGTTATAAATAGCACTTGTGTGGTATTTCTGAAAATAGGTTAAGCTGCCATCTCTGCACTGCTGGCATGACATCACTGATTGCCTGCCAGGCTGCCTCCCCCAAAAGACTGCTCCCATCCTGGGCTCGACTGTGGGTAGAGAGAGAGGGAGAGAGAGAGGGAGCATCTGTGGGCAAACGTATGGCCGTGTCCCCCGTACCATTCCCACACGTCCCATCAGTTTAGTCACGTGGCACTTCTCAAGTCTTTACATCCATCTTTCCAATGAAGGAAGAGTGTTGGAGATAACCATTTCTGTGTTTTATTGCCAAACTGGTCCACAGCAAAAAGGTACTACCCAGCAAAAACAGGGAGGTTTGTAAGAAAGCAGAAATGAATGTAGGGCACATACCTGGAGAGCAAAATCTATAGTTGGGTGTAAATAAGCTTTCTATTGAGCTATTAAAAGACAATATTCGTTCTAAATGCTCTTCTCATATGAATTTGCAGCATTCGAAAATTATGGTTGATAACAAATAAAAGGAGAAATGCACAACCATTGCTTTATCCCCAAAATCCTCCCGGTTGCTCAGTTTCAGATGACAACATTGTATTTAATACGATAATAATACAGATGGGGGGCAGCTAAAATGAATATTGTTGAAATGCAGATTTTTGTTGAAATATCTGAAGTTTATGGATGAGGCTAGTCACCAGTTAATGTATTTTCCTTCTAGATATTTCTTAAGAAAATATAATGTAAATACTGCCCTTGCCCCTTTTTTGGACAAACTCACATTCTCGAATCTGAAAACCACCAATACAGATATATGGAAAACAAGCTGTTTACCAATCAAACATTCTTATTTACTTAAAACCTCTTTGTTTATTACATGTCCGACTAGTCTATTACACCTCTTAAACACTTATCAATCTTTTCAAACACCACAAAATGACATGCCAGATAGGCCGTAGAGAAACATATGAAAGATAAATCTTTCTTTCTTTTTTCTCCCTCTCTTTTCTGATGATCAAATGTTCGTTTGGATGAATGAGCACAGCATGACGGCTTTGTATCACTTCCAGCTCGGCACTTGGGCTGCGCTTCACTATTCAAAATAGATCTGGTTTAATTAAAAACGGCTACTGAAATTAATTAACGGTGGATGGGTTATCGTCTTGCTATTGTTGGCTGTGTGGGTTAGATTCGTTGAAGACTGCAATTTTTCATCAGAGTTTCATTAGACTTTCATTAAAACTTTCTTTCTTCAAATCCCTCCTTCCTTCCTTTTTCTCTGTGCTAAAGGTGGTGCTAAAGAAGTATATGTCGATCCAATTACCACCGGTGCCTGCTTGTTAGTCAGACCATTAGTGTTAATTATGACTTTTCACTTGCTCTTTGTGACATGTGATAATAAAGAAATCAGGAAAAAGCATGCTGGGACAAGTACATTAAATCCCATTTTTCAGAATTCTAAATATTAATAGGGGGAAAACCCAATTGGAGTATAGCTTGTTAACTGCCAATTATTTTATATATTGAATTTAATGAGCAAATGCATGACTACTCAGTGCAAGTTTGTTTGTAGCGACATGCAATTAGTGTATAAGAGATAGTGTGTGTATTTCTCCGCCTCACTTCTTTTCTCCCTCCCAGCGTCCTCTGGGCTTTTGAAGCTTTATCTTAAAAGGTATCTTTCAATTTGTAAAATCAAAGCGTCTGAAAACCTGATCTGCCTCCTAGTAGCCGGACGGTTTGCTGCTGTCAGTCATCTGTGATTGTGGCTTTGCTGTGATCAATGTCTTGTCTCCAAGGCTTAAATGTCTTTCACTTTTAAAAAGAAGGGCACATACATTATTATTTTGAAGTTCACATCTAATATGGAGTCTGACTTTATGCAGCAGACAAGTTCATCTATTTGAGAAACATGTTTTTTGTATCTATTTATTTATTTTATGTAAAGTACATGTTTCCAACCAGACAAAGCACCATTACCAACAGTATATAGTAGAATAGATAACTTTTTTCCTGTGTATAGGGTCAACTAATCTTCACATTCTCCTTATTGAGAAAATAAATTCACAGTTTATATTCAAGTCTGCAACAATTTCTTCCACTATCTGATCTTTTTTCTTCTGAATTACAATTTTAACTCTGTTCATTCATAGCCATTTCTCTCTGGTAAGTAAATATACCCGATCCCTAATTTGCTATCAGAATACAATTATATTATAATGTTATTTCTTGCTTTTCATCTAACTTAAGGGAACATGTTGTGTTGAAGTTAGTTTTGCTAGTTGTGAGAGTCCTGAACATGTGCACTTTTATGACTTTGACTGGGAAGGCTGCTGTAAACTTGTATTGATTGTGTGTAAATGTTGTGGTCAGAGGAGAGTTTGCTGAGGGAGGGACAGTTGGCAGGTGAACTCCAGTTTACAACAGGAGGCACTGAGTGTGAACCCCTGCACATTATTTACAGCTCTGTGAAAGTCCATCCATTAACAGTGTCAATTAGCCCGCTCATCAGGGATGCTGGCCTCTCGTATATACGTTATAGATCAGGGCCTGGCTTTAAGAGCAGCAATGAAGTAGCAAGACTGCGACTGCTTTAAACACTACAGTGAGGCTAATGGTGCCAAAATGCTACACCTGCTGTCACATACAGAATGAGCAGCAGTGCATGGAGATGCTGCTTTAGCGATCCAAAACAAGCAAACAAAATCTTTACTGAAAAAAGAAAAAACAAAGTTTTTTTGATCAGAATAGAAGCATAGATGCAGTGTAGAATAAGAAAGTATATGTTTGTATTTCATGTTGTTTTTGGAGAATCTTGTTCGTACTGAGATGGTGATCTTTAGACCAAATACGGACACTAACTGTAATTCTCTTTGATTACTTGAACAATTTAACACCAGTGCCTCAGCTTCTCTTGTTTTACATGAACTCCTTTCTTCAGTATTAAATCCAACAACATTACTTCCTAAATTTACGTTTATGTCATTCGTCACACTGATTAGACATGGCTCACCCGATGATAACACGCATTGAGGTTGTGCAAATAACTCAGTGTGTCCGTCCTTTGGGATGTGCTGCCTATGGATCTGTTAGACTGCCGCTCACGGCCTAGTCAAGTCTGTGTGAGCGAGGAGCAACAAATCAATGGCTCAGGTCCTCTAGTCAGGGGTCAAAAAGGATATCAGGGAGGGTCCTGGGACTATTTCTTGTCCTCATGATGGACATCTAGCCCTCCTCCAACCACCCAGCCCCCCCAGCATTGCTCAAGGTGAGAGGCTGAGGGGAGGAGCAGTGAAAGGGGAAATGGAGGAGGATTAGGAGACCAGATGACCGCATGGATCGACTGATGAAAAACTGACGGAAGAGTACTCAGCCCCGGGATTAGGAGATGGTGACTGCACACAGCACCCCTTTAAGGTGGCTGTCTGACTTAATTAAGGTTTACAGGTTACGCTGGGCTAGTGCTTATATTACTGTGCTCATTACAAGCCCATTAAGTGTGGGCAGAGAAAATATTGTTGTCAGAACAATGAGTGAGAGCATTTCGCAAAGTTGGTGCCAACTGCTTGCTTCAGCTCATTGTCTTCATTACACCTTTTGCTCTATCTTCCAAACATCGCAGTGATCATTTGAGCGTGAACACAACATCAGAACTTTGAAATTTGATGAGCTCAAAGTTCAAATCTGCTCAGGGATCATAATTGCTAAAAGAATTGCCTGAAGTAGGTATAGATTTTCTTGTTTTAAAATGATATACTCATGTACTGCAAAATGTTATAACCACTTACATTTATGTTTTACCTTTAGTAATATTTTCTGTCTTCATTTTTTATTTAATCTCTGCCTTGATAATTAAAGGCTACATAAATAAAATTAAAAAATAGAAATAATTAGTAAATAAGAAGTAAGTAGCAATAATGATCAACTATTTGTTCAAACTAAAGGTAAAGCATAAATATAATTGAGCAGCGTTAGGATATTGCCTTTGAGTGAATGTGATTATGTGAGTTAAAAGCTTCTCAGAGCCCAAACCGATTACCCCCTGCTTGTCCCAAAGTGTGGCAGCGCGCCCCTGTCTCCGAACCTGCCACTGGTTCAGGCCATAATCACATTGTATCAGCACTGATGATGTGTGCCTCCGCTTCTGACCCCCAAAAGCCGATCAGTCCCCTCTGAGACCCATGCAGCAGTAAACGAAATAAGCAAGAATACTTTAACTCCAGTGATAGCATTTTCTACCAAGTGCAAATGATGTGAGAGCAGTGCCAGGGCCGGGTTCTGCTACCTTCACACTTTCTGGCCAAGGAAACGACACATTGAGAACTGGTTCACACTTTTTCATTGCACTGAGGGTAGTTCAACTCCCCTGGGGCACGTGGATGGAGCAAAGGCTCTGAAAGTGGCAATAAGTATTTTGAAAAAGTAGCACAGTCTTTAGGAGTGGCTTGACTGCTTGTTTGACAGGGCAAGTTTGTTTAAAAGACTTTATGAGAAAGCAAAAAAAAAAAAAAAAAGAAGATGTTTAAGTTTAAAAGGCACATAATATGTCTAATTTACTTTTATGAGCTTATATTATAATGCGGATCCATCATCTTATTCAAAATAATATTTTGATTGATTCATGCATGTTTGAGTAATCCTTCTTCTTAGTTCTTATACCATTATACTAGTCTTGAGTTACTATCTATCCTACTGCTGGCCATGTTTGCTTGATTTGTCTAACTAACTTGCAACCATAGAAGGTATAGAATTGAATTGGGCAAAAATACAGAATACTGTATTTCCTGTATCCTCCTGTCATAACCAGGCTGTTTTCTCTTTACTGTGGTGTTTAATTACAAGTGAATTCACAATGGTGACTGAGGGTAATTGGTCCACTTCCCCGCACGCAAGTGCTTACAGAGTGCATAAATCCACCACAGTAAAGAGAGGCAGGCGCAGAGCGGGCGCATATGGGACAGTTTGTGACTTTAGCCCTGGAGCTGAAATCATTGTTTGAGAGATACCTTTAAAGTTGCTCTCATATGGTGCTGAAGATCATCTCCTGCAATGAGAAGGCTTCCCCAATGCTGTGTCAGCACACTCCGATTACAGTGGCTTTTTGTTGTGTTTCAGACAATTTCATCATGCCCCCAACCCCCAGCTCCCACGTCTGCACTTGGTATGCATCGCAACACTGGCAATTTGTACGTGTTTGGATTCCAATTATAGGGTTGTTAAATCTTTTTGCCCATGGCCTGCAAATTCTTATTAAGCCATACATTAAAAAGCAGAATCACATTTAAATGTAGTCCATGTTTCTCTGTTGTTTGCCTGAGTTGTGTGTTTATTATTAATTTATTTATCCACAATGCCTTATGCATTACATATTAAAAAATAAATCATGTTTGTGATTGTAATGCAAAAACATGTTTCACATTTAGAGATGGAGCAAGGATTTCAAGTAAACTAATGTCTTAGTATGCCTTAAGAAAAAAATCTCTTGTATTATCCTGTGTCATTTGAGAAACAAGCAACCCAAGCACATGAAAACAACAGTAATATTTTTACTACCTATGCATTTCTTTATGAGCTGACACTGAACAAAGAAAGAGAATTAGACAGAGGCTTGAGTGATTGAGTGATTTTGTGGGTGTTCATTGGAAATCATTAGGTTAAGGGTGCTGGGACAAGGGAGAGGAGGGACCACTGTGACACCATTGCTACAGTCAGCCATCTTTAAGGTCATGACACTAGATGCTGTGGGACCATTTTTCATCTGCTCAAAAAGAGGGTGACTCGTGACTAAACAGTAGTGAGCAATACCAGAAGCAAGCAATGAGTAATATTTTTTATTATTGTTAAATTCTTTTCAATATTCTAATTTTACTTTTTGAAATGACCTCAAATCATTCTGCAAAATGGTAAAAACATATAATCCATGCTGATTAAAAACAATGAAAATGTAGATTGCTCAAAATACTGAAATAGCAGAATGAATGGGTCTAAAGAAAGCATGTTATCCCTATAAGATTAAAGGGCCAATATTATGCTATTTTTTGATATATGCTATAATGTTGTTTCCTCATCACAACATACCTGGAGCTGTGTTTTGTTTCATTCACACATGTTTAACACATAAACACTGCATATTTAGGCTGAATTCTTCTCTCAAACAGAAAACACTGTTCCACCTTGGGATGTCATGTTGTAATACAGGAAGTGCTCCACTGTGATTTTAAACTCCATACACACTGGAATCATTTGGATAATTTCAGCCCTAGAATTGCCATTCCCTACTAAATGAAAGGTAAAAGGTAGCTATTAACTTGAAAGCTACTACTACATGACATCACAAGGAGGAACTGAGCATTTTGAGCTTTGGAACTAACCAATAACTAATAACAAAGCATTACTCACATTACTCGCATTACATGTGTGAATGAAACAAGCACAACTTCAGATATGTTTCTGAGGAGGACACTACATTATAACTTAAAGCTCACAGGAACCCATTTTGTGTAATATAGGATTTTTAATGCAGATGGTTGTGTTTGGAGTGGCATCTGATATACAATAATTTCCAAATCAATATACAGTGCACCCATAGTACACATATGATATGTTTTAATCAGAATGAAATACCACAATTTGAATGTGAAAGAAATGACACTTCCATATGCTGAAATAAAACACTGAAGAATATGTAATATATGAGGCCCCACAAAAAAAAAAAAAAAATACTGGGATATGGTCTGCAAAGACATTATAATACATCACCACCCACTGAATATATTTTGCTGTTGAAATGAGATCCCAAATGCGCTGGCTGCTAATAAACCATCTTCAAAGTGGCAGAAATATGATGCATGGTAACCCCTATGAACCTCATTAATAGAACACAAGCAAATCTATTTATTCAGACAGTCGAGGGAAAAATGATTGCTTCACTTCTCACTCCCATTCCCTCTGTCCTATGGAATTTTAATACTGGAGTCCCATTTTCTGATCAAGTCTTTTATTCCATGCTGTCAGTTTTGTTATTGCTTGCTTCGGGACATGGTCTAAAGCCGTACTTTTATTACATGTTATTATTTTGCTGTTTGGTAGCAACAATTGTGCATGTGTTAAAGTAATATGTTTGGATTTGTTGCAGGTTGTGCATTTCTCACTTACTGCGCTCGGGAGTCGGCCATCAAAGCCCAGAATGCTCTCCATGAACAGAAGACACTGCCAGGGGTAAGTGCTGTCTGTCTGTCTGTCCACACTCTCTCTTCTGTCCTACGTTTGACTTCCTTTATGGAGGTCTGCTACACCATCTGCACACAACAACACACCAGCCAGCAGCGCTCTACTTTGGGAAGCATTTCAGTCAGTCCCCCTGCTGTTTGAAAGCCCAATTTGAACATTTCTATGTGTCTGTTGTGCACTGTATCATACAATGAACACATATGAATGCCAGTTTGAACCAGTGCGCAGACAATCAAGTTTAGCACCACTTTTGCCTTTGTGCCACATCTGTGCTACAATTTCAAAAACCTTCATTTTGTCTTCTGTTGTACATTAACTTCTTGGGCTCTTTTTAAAGACGTAGGAGATGTATTTACCTCATAGACATATTTTGGCTGCTAGCTGCAAGCCAACTCCTATTGTCTTTAAAAAGAGTTTCTCTGCAACATTTTCATGCTGCTTGTAGAAGCAATACCTGATGATGTGGGAAAGTTATATTGGGACTGGCATCCAACTAAAAACCTATATCAACAATATGCCATATCAGGCTACATTTCAGACACTGTTTGCCGTGGTGTATTTGGAATGTATTTATTTAATGTTGCGTTCATGTGGTCCTTGGGAATTCTGGAACATTTTTCTAGGTTAAAAAAATCTGCATTAAATGGAAAAGAACCAAAACAACTAACTTCCACATTTGAAATGTGTATTTATTTCTTTGACTTTGTGAGCTCTTTGACTAAATGTTACAGCATTTAGGGGAAAACCTAAAACTATTGTTTAATTAATTACCAATGTAACGTTAACTGGCTAATGTAAAATAGTAGGATGTTTTCAAAAACAAATAATGTTTAGTTTTTAAAAGGCTAACAGAAACAAATCTTACTGGTTAATGCTGGTAAAGAGCAGACACAGTCAGAATCCTGACATCTTGGTGAGTTTGATTATCCATCTGACTTGGAGGTCCAAGGATGTTGTCTAGCGACATGCACTGATATGCCCCGTTTACTCAGACAACGCAACTCGGAACTCGAAAGAGCTCAGAGGAGACAGAGGAAGGTTTCTGAGACAGAATCCTAGGTGGCTGCGTCTTCTGTACTCTTCCTGGAACTCTTCCTCAAGGTTGTGTAGTTGATGCCACGAACTTATTTTGGAGTGCCTGGTACTCGGCCAGTGCTAAAGCAACAACATCCTTCCAGTTAGCCTCCATGTATTTCTCCAAGTTGGACACACGACACATAATAAAACCGTTGAAGCGTCGGCGTGACGTCATATCTGAGATCTGAGTGGGAGATGAATGGATAACTGAACGCAGCATCTCATCTCAGAGACCACATGAGCATGTGTATCCATGGGTTTCTGAGTGATGAAAATGAACATGGTTGCCATAGCGATCAACAATTCAAAACAAAATGTTGTTTAAATCAAACTGTCAAACTGTTTCCTCTAAGCAAGAACTTGAAACCTATTGATATGCCTAGATACAAAAAAGAAGATTCATGTACTAAATGTAAACACAATACATATTTTTTACCTTATGCTATAAGACAGAGACTGAAGTAAATCATATTTTCAGTCTCTGCCCTAGTATCGGCTGATATCGGGTATCAGCAAATACTTAAAGCCAAAGTGACATCGGTATCAGGACAGAAAAAGCTGGATCAGTGCAGCCCTACTTATATCCATCATGCCACACAAATAAATATTAATATATACAATGAAAAAAACTACACCTCGTTTCCAGTCGCTGTTTAAAAAGGAAGTTTTGTTTATCCTGCAAATTAACCAAGCTCGGAGCCGCAGGGCTTATTCCTCTATTTTCCTTGGCATTTGAATAATAGAAGACGGTGAGATTAAAAGTCCCTGTGTAAAATGCCAGAGGATGTGTTCATGAGTGTTCACTAAAACAGAGTATGTTGGAGAATTTTGTCGTCACAGTCTCTCAGATCTCACATTCATTAAAAATATCCTCTTCTTTCACTCAGCAGGCGGTCAGAGACTTTAACCTTCCCCAGAGACTAGACTTCATGTTTAAATTAGGGCCAAGAGGGGACAGGCATGGATGCTAACAAGTATAGTGCTGTATGGTCAAACTGTCAAACCATCTGGTGCCTATACTTATCCACATGAACAAGCATTAAACACTATAAGTAGCATGAAATCTAGCCATTTGCTTTTATAGGCTACTTAATTATAGAAGTTATAAACCTTTGTCAGTCAATCATTTCCAACTGTGAGTGATTTTAAGACTTGCCATGAACCACCGGTGAGTATTTTCAGTATCTTTGGCTGTTGTAGCTACCCCATGCTGACTTCCCTCTCCCCAGTCACCTCACACTCTTCTGTGCTGTGTCCGTCCACAGCTTTCCGGAGACAGAGCATGTCATATAGATGTAACAGGTCGACAGTGACGGGTGTCAGGCTTCACAGATGGGACTGTGCTATTGTTCTTCATATTACTATCACAATTTGAAGAGAAAATGCAACCAAATTATAGAATTTTACATCATTCATAAAAATGTAATAGTTTTGGTTCATATATTGAAGCTATTGTCTCCTCTCTATCTAGTTTAGTTGTTTTTGTTATGTGAGCTCTTTCCCCTCTGCTTGATGGTAAGTAAATCTGCCAGTTGTTTGTTTGCTCTATTCTACTTGATATTCTGTTTGCCGGCGGCTCTGGCCCTCTTACTGTAGATTTCAAATATTTTTATCGATACCTTATGAAACATTAACTCCAAACTTATTGACGTGTTGAATAATTCACACCTGCATCGATCACTTGCAAGGGCCTTTGACCAGTTAGCTCACAGTTAAAGCTCCATATTATGTATACAAGTCCAGGAGTGTCCAGTCATGCATTTATTGTAGTGAGAGGGAGTATCTTTTCGAGTTTCTTTGAGTGGGTTCTAACTCCTTAACAAATGTACTTGTCACTAGACATATTATTTTGTTAATATTGATTTCAAGGATGTATATGTAATTAAAATGACCATCGTAACCCTGTTATATTCTTGCATTACATAGCTAAATGTAATGTGTTCCACTTTGTGAGGGGCTGAGGTTTCAGTAAAAGAAAAATTGAATAAAAGTACAAATAGTTGCTATCCATGGGTTTGGGGTGCTGGAAAGTTTGTACTGCTGTCATGGCAATGAACAGTTAGTGAAGTATATGGTATAGTATATGTTTTGAATGATGAAAAAAGCTCAAAGAAGCACCTATAAACCTGAAACCTTAAATACTATTAATATTTACCACTGCTTTACTACTGTCCATCCATTGGTCAGAGAGTACTGTGCCTCAGCGAGTTGCTGCAATCCTAACTCTGAGATGGTAATAGGCCTACATTATTATTTAATATGTTTTTTGTTCTCCAATCATCATTTTGTATGCATAAACATTATCATTGCTGTAGGTCTCACATACAGTAGCCCTGTGTCATGGCTGAGATGATAGGCCAGTGTTCTTGGTTATTATCCGTGTCCCCTGTTAGTTACTAAGAGGAACAGTACGACCTAATGGAAGTGTACTGGACTGGAATATACAGTGTGATCCCTGCTGTGAAATCTGATGGGAACCTCAGGGACACAAATGGCTGACATGGGTTTGGCAGAAAAAAACACATGCGCTCTGACAGTTTACTAAAGGTGTGTAGTACCTGGCTTTGTAACTGTGTGCATTTGTATGTGTGACTACAGTCTGTTATTCACTGTAATGGATGGAAAGTTTTGTTTGAAAATGTAATTTATTATGTGCCCTGGCCATGTAATATGCTTAAAATATAGTACATGTGTTGTAAAAGAAATAAAAAGGTCACTGTTTTGATTCAGGGGTTTTAGAATATTCATGCTTTGCAGTGACATCATGCTGGGGGTGTTGTAAATATTCCACCATTAAAGATACAAGTAGGAGTTATCATGGTGATGCAATGCACACATTAGGAAACACTGTCAAAAAATTGTCTGAAAACTCAAGACAAAAAACAAACAAAATTGATTTAAACCACACATTTTCAAGGGCCTGTTGGCTAATGCTAACTATTGTGATTGTAATTTTATTTTATTGTAATTTCAACTGTTAGCTTCACACCCCCAGGGAATGTTGATGACATAAGTTTCAAAGTATCAATTATAGATGAATAATTTTCAATAGCCGGGAAATTGCTGATTTAGAATGCATTCATACTTGTCCTGGTTTGGTCCTACTTTTAGCTCAGTTTAGTACTCACCTTGATTTGTTTTTGTTCCAATCCTGTTTACTTAGTCCAGATTTAGATACACATTTAGTAACAATTTTGATGTAGTATGTATGCTAGTGTGAATATACCCTCATTCTCAAATCAAAGCACACTGTATTGTGTAAATCATGCGACTCTATTTCAGGAAAGTACACTTTTTACTCCCCGTGACAACTAAACCAAGCTCAGTCATCCCAAAATCCTCCATCCTCCCTGTACCCACCCACTCCCTTAAGTCCTCTAAACTCCGTCCTCTCGCTGGCACTCAACAGCTCCAGCCAATCCAGAAATAATAATCGTCACTGCAGCACGCCTATCTGCTGTAGCAAGAAAAACAGACCCCCGCCCTCCTTCCCCCCTCCGTCCTTTTGTCAAGGTAGCCTTGTGTACAGCCCTGATTGTCTTGGAGAGGCCTTGGTTGAAAATGTGTTTGCTGCATGCATTTACTCCCAGTATTAGCCAGTGTGACCTGTGGGGAGTGTGAGGCTGGCAGTGATTCAGGAGGCAGGTTTATGGAAATAGCAGGCGCATTAAAAAGCCAACGAGAACAGGGAGAAGATTATGCCTCAGCTCACACATGTGGGCTACTGCAATGTCAACACTCTAAGTACATCCCCTCCTTCTCAGTGCCTCCTCTCTACTTCTTCCTGCAGCCTAGTCGCTTTCACTCTCCCTCTTACACTATGACCTTTGACCTTTGCACTTATCCAGCCGTGTTGCCATAGAGATAGTTTGTTTATGGGGGTGTTGTGTGTATGAGCTCATCTTATAGTAACAGGATTTGTGGAGTGTGCATGGCAGTGGAGGGTTGACCTTGTGCTATAACAATGGGCTTGTTCCTGACTGTATAGCTTATATGCTCATACACAAACATTACACAGACCTACAACTAGTTTTAGAACCATGTTATCCCTCTGTTTAGCAGCCCCAGTCCAGCCTATTCATCCTCTAGCCTTGCAGCGGCAGAGGCTGAATAATTCACGTTATGAAGGTTGGAGTTATGTGAGTGCACTGTGTGATTGGATGCTCTGTGTGGGCGGCTATGGGCAGCAGCAGAGAGTTGGGTCTTTGTGGAGTTGACCAGTGCTTGAAGGCTTCACAGGCTTTGTTGCAGAGAGGTGACATCCAGATGAGGCTTTAGGCTTGACTCTGTATCTTTGTGCTTCATTTAATGTCAACAGGAGACTCAGCTTGTCTTGTGCCATTTTTGACTACTAGTATTTAAAGGACTACTGGTATGTATATTATTTTCTGTAGTAAAAACACCTGTAGTTTTTCTGTAATAGCAGTAGGAGCAGGCAGCCACTGAAAACCCTTAGATCACAAAGTAAAAGACATCTTTACAGTGATGTTTCATGCTCATATCGGGTTACACAATCATCCAATGCACAGCCCAAGACTTTTTATTATTCATATATCTTGTATGGATGCTTACAGGTGTGAGGCGCTCCACTGTGGCACAAGGCAGTCTCAGAGGAGGAGTGTGAGACTCACAAACACATACTTTGTATTATTAGCCCCTTAACCTGACTATTGTTCCAACACAGAGCATTAGCCACATATTTAGGAAAGTTTTCTCTCCCATGGGACAGGCCTCTGTGCTTTTTCAGAAGACACTAAATTACCTTCTCCATAGAATATGATGCTGCTGCCTCTGTAGTTGCATTTCATTGTTCAAACACTGGGGCAGTTAGAATCCAGTCCAAATCCACTTAGTACCTAAACTTCTACAGCCTTTGTTTTGAAATACTAACACCGTATATGTTGTTTTCTCTTCAAATAAGTTTGTGGGGAAAGATTCATATTAAAATGTTTCTATACCCCTAATTTAGCTGCACTGCAGGAGTGTAGTTTCATTTTTGGTTGGCAAAAATAATTTTTAGTGTAACCCGTTTCTGGTAATGGCCACATTACAAAGATCTGGGTTATAAGAGCTGTGCTATGTGGACTTGGAGCCATGGAAATGGGTTGAAGCTTCTCTTACAATTATACTTTTTTTTCCCTTCCCTTTAACTGCAGCACACAATGTGTCAGTGAATACAAACAAGTAGATAAATCATAAATATTTGAAAGAAGCCAGTTATTTGCGCCTTGGGACACTAAGCCGTAGGGGGAGGTCTGTAGAACTTGTGAGGAAGTGACAGAATAGTAAAATGGGATGAAAATAAAAGTGGTCAGCAGGTCATGCAAGTCATACCTTGAGAGTTAAAACGACCTAGTTTGTGTGCTGTGCCTGTGGCCATCTGAAATGGCACAGTTGTGTTGGAGCCAGAGGGAGCTAATTTGTAAGGCAGATTCAGCCACACTTTGGTGTAATGTCCAGAGAGAGTAGGGGGCTGCACAGCATGACAGACAGCATTTGTCAGCAAAAAGCAGCCCTAATGACATACAGTGCACATGGCTGCAGGGCAAGGAGAGGAGTGTGAGTGACAGGAGGCACCAGTGAAAACAGCCCATGGCAGCCCTCCATCACGGCTGCCAACACACCAGGCAGACTGGCCTTGGTTTGAAAGCCCCCTACCTTCTCTTGCTCTCTCTATTTTTGAGAGTTAGGTGCCAGCATGAGGCCCAGGCTGGAGGAGAGGGACAGTGTGAGGCCCTCCCCAGGGTAATGACATGAAGACAAGTGTATAGGGAGAGCTTGTGATGGGCCTGCTCATGTGGAAGTGGGGATTTGCATTGCAGAGGAGGGCTGTCAGCAGGGCTCTGTGGGAGCCAGTGTCAGGGCGATCTGTGCCTGTGCTGAAGGCTTCAGCCTGTTTACCCCTGCACACTACAGAAGCTGAGCTAGCACCAACCACATCATCCTCTGCATGGGAGTGAACCTCAGGTTTGTCCATCATTATAAAACTTTTCACATCAAAAATAACCACACTCAAAATAGCAAGGTGTATAAATTATACAGCTGTGTGCCAAGAGCTGTGGCCTCTAAACTATTTTAGTGCAATAAGAGGTAGCGTTTAATAATTCAGAGTAAAACAGTATACCAAATGTCTTCCAGGCTGCAAGCTCACATTCAGGTGCAACACAAAATGTGTCCCCTCTCTCCACACTAACACTGTATTGCAGAGGGCTGTGACAGAGGAGTGTGAACATGCCATGTTTGTCTCACTGTGAAAGACAGTGCTCAGAGACATTGGTGTGGCTGTGTGCTGCTGCACAGGTGTGACACTCTCTACATGCCCTATGTGTTTGGAACCAAGGTGTTTAGAGTCTCTGCTGATTCACCAATGTGCAGCTTTTGTGTGCTCTTGGCCAGTTTGTGGGATGTGACTCTATGATGATTTCAAAACTGAATGCATAGGTAGTGAGCAGGAAGAGCATAAAAAAGAGCGATGTTAAAAAAACATAGACAAAATGTAGAGTTAAAAAGCTCTATTTTCAAGTCACTGAGTTGGGGAGATACAACATGAATTGAGAGTTGGGGCTGCAGCATGGACAGAACTCAGGGCTTTAACCTGTTTGAATCAAGTGCAGAGCACAGCTGTGCACCTCCTTTGAGCCTGAAGATGAAGTCTGTGGCCTCCCAGAGGCAATCATTAGGTTGACATTTTGGAGCGTTCTAGACTTAGATTTTCATATTAAACACCTGGAAATGGAAGAGAAATTCAAATGGGTAAGAAACCTTTCACTCACACAGGCATTTTCAAACACAAAACATGGCCATCAAAATAAATGTATGATAAGGCCAATTTGCTCCTTTGTTATCATAGTCTGCAGCAAGTCTCAGAACAGCCAATCAAATACCAACATAATGCAATGAGTCAAACTACACCAATAAGCTGCTTTTCTATTGGTTTGGTTTTAGTCTGTCTTGACAATCTTGACTCATATGTAGTTAAGGGCACTTAAGCTTGCATGAAACCTGTCATCATCCATAATAGAGCCAGGTAAGTGATTTTTAATTCCCGAAGCCTGACATACATGTAGAGAAATGTGTCAAGACATTAGTGATGGCTCATTTAGCTGTTGGTCAGAGATAAGACAACACATTTATTTACAGGGCTGATTTCACCTATTAATTCATTATTTATGAATCTATCAATCTGCATGACAGTGGCTCAGAACATTGAGTTTGACTGCCTGCTCTCCAGACTTTTCTCAGCTGCCAGCTTCTATGCAGCTGTCTGCCTATCTGCACTTATAATGCCTCCCCTTTGTCCATCAAAATGTGTCTTCTTTACTCTCTCCTTTTCCCACTTTTCTGCCTCTCATCTTTTTCTGTCATGCATCTTTGTCGTCTCACTAGTTCCTCAATTCTTTGATCTTTTATTCAGTCTCTAATACATTTTGAATTATGATGATGACTTGCAAATTTATCTGAGATTAATTTGATGGTTTCAGCTTGCACCACTTCCCTGTGGTGCTGCTTTTTACTGCAGTGTTGTTAATATATTCTTGAAAGACTCCATTCCAGTATCAGACTGGGTGAAGACAGATCATGTAAGCATTTAATGTCATGTTCAACAACTTTTTGTGTCTATCTCTCCATCTTCATGCTAAATCAAGACACCTGCACTTCTGAGTCCTGTCACGATTTTCATGAATTAAGTAATGGCCAGTGGGGGTGCACATCAGATATTACCTCATTTTGTTGATGCGCTACAAAAAGGGAAAAAAAGTCTATGATTATTGCTATATAGGTCCTCGAGTGAACTAGCATCAAGTGATGGAGGCTAAGGCTGCGTGCAGGTGATCAAAGTAGTACTGAGAGATTGGTGTACTGTTTGCAGTAGTCAGACACAATTTAGTTTTAACATGGTACTTTTGTCCTGTGGTCCACTGAACTTCTTTAAATAAAACAATCTCAAGTGTTTTCTTCTATCCTCTGTCACCATCACCATGTTTGCAGCCCGCCCACATTCTTGACGATTCGTGATAGTGGCCGGACTGCAGCTTGCACAAATGGCACAAAGGAGGCAGAAACCATGGAAGGTTATCTGAGGATCAGTAGATAGAAGAAAATAAGAAATTACAAATATCAAAGAATGTCAAGCCATGCCCTATCAAAGCACAGATCAATGGGCTATAAATCTAGTCCTATTGTCTGGGTCTAGTGAAGTGAAGGGTGTTTGGTAACCCAAGGAGCAGGTCATTCAAAAGCACTGGTGTTTGTATTTTGTTAATGCTACATCAAAGAACATAATGGTATGCACCAAATGCAGCCTCTGCACAACTAGTAATTTAGTTATACATACTAAAGTGATAAGAAAATGACATGTTTTCACTTCCTGTGATTTTGGTGTGAGTGGCAGCACACAAAGCTTGTAAGACAAATCCTTTCTAATAGGAGACCGCTAGAGCTGCAGGGAAGCTTGGTCGATACAAAGAGGCAATAAGGGCTTTGAAGATGGCCTATCTCTGTACTCTGAATGAAAAGGACTGCAGAAAGGTCCACAGGGACGCAGCTGGGCTAAGTTTCTATTAACAATATCTACATACCACCTAAGATGTTTGGTGGGACACTTTTCATAGACTCACATTTCCACTGTTCACTCATGCACCACTCTTTTGGAATTGGTCCAAAAGAGTGGTGCATGAGTCTAACAATTGGCCAAAATATTTAAAATACTCAGAACCCACCCAACCATAGTTCTAGGAGTTCTAGCGCAAATCCTCAGGTCATTCCTATACATCTAATGATGCTACAAGACAAATGTTGAAGAATCTCTGTAAAAATGTACATACAAAAGAGGAAGCATCAGATATATTATTTATGTTTCTTGATACTGTGAGATAAAAACCTAGAGTTTTTGTTTCATTAGCATCTGTTTGTGTATTCTAAAAAATGAAAGAATTACTGTGGGTTTAACCTTGAAGCCCTCTGGCTATCTAATTAAAAAGCACTAGGTCAGAGTAAGTGAAATAGTAACTATAGCCTCAAATAGCATGCCATGTTAAACCTCACTGTAGGAACATTATAGGCTGGGGGAAGAAGGTAGTGCTATTCTCTTGCGAAAATTTTCGGAAATGGCTTCCCTCCCTTGAGCCAAAATGGGCTCTAATCCATTGCTGCTTTCCTTTGATGTAGACTATAAATATGAATGGTTTGCGGGCCATAATTTTATAGGACTTCTATCTTTGTGAATGTTTATAGATAGTAACAGCGACATACAGGGAATACAGAATGTAGAATGGGTGTGGCGGAACATTTTTGTTGTTTTGAATCACAAATTAGGCTTTGTTTTAAAAATACCATTAAGTAAATATACCATACTAAACAAAGATATGAGCTGTTGACTCAAAGCTGTGATTAGAGCTATGGTAGTGTTAATATTGCAGAGTTGAGTAAAAGCAAAGTAGTGCATCTTGAGTGTTCAGCAGCCCACATGCTCCCACGTCAGGCCCATATATTTAGCATTGGGGAAAAGCTTTTCTTCTCAGTGCGCAGCAGTGCGAGAGGTGCACGCTTCTGAAATGTTTGTCTTTGTTCTCCTGGCAGAGTTTGCAGCGTGTGGGTGTTCACAGTTATAGGAGCACCACGGGAACGCATTTCAACAGATGGAGGTTTTAACTGCTGTGTTGCCTTTCAAAATCAGCGCTATATTCTTTGGTAGCCTGCTATTTTATAATTTGTTTGTTTTCTTGTTTGGTAGTGTGTATTGCCTCTGAGCAGGTTAATCATACAGTGTGCAGATGGCAGTAAAAATGCATGTTGTAGCATCTATACATTTTGCCCATATTCATCTCTCAGTTGTGTTAAAACATGTAAAGATTTTTGTAGCATAGATCAGAGACAGTATTTTAACAGTGCTGCTGTGCCTCAAGCGCTGTCCATGGTCCTGAAATATGGCTCCTTCTCGGTGATGTCTTTTGCTAGAATTAAAAGACTCTAGGACCAGTGGGAACGGCATTTCACTGCTTGTGACCTGAATGAAATGTTTGTGCTGCTTGCACCTCATATTTCCTGTACAAAAATGCACATTATAGAAAATATTTTTTGCAAGGCAAAACAATTCTTACACCTCTGGGTACAGCTGCAGCATGTTATGACACTCATCTAGTTGTGAGCTTTTTGTCTTTTGTCTCAAACACATTTCTTCTTTGCGTTGACAGCCTCAGAAATAGTAATTGCTTTTCTGACCTGTAATTTTAGCCCAGCCTTTGTAAAAAAACAAAATGCACCTTTGATTTATGTCTTATGTCATGCAGCAAACTCCTCACATTACCTGCTCCCACATGGGCCTTGCTGAAATGCTTTGTTTCTTCTTTTCTCCATTTCCCGGTACCTCAACCTCTCAATATTATTTTGTATTTGCTTCTGCTTTGATGTGAATGCACACACTGCACATTGTGATGTGAATAGAAAACTCTATACACAGCCTGTTAATAAACAGTTTAAGGACAGGTGTGCATAATGCAGCCATTTATTGTCAACATATTTCTTCATATTATTCTGGTCTCTGTGACTTTCTAAACTCCTCTTTCTGTTATTTTTCTACATTTCCATCTCGGTGTCTTGGAGCCATTTTTCTTTTCACTCAGTGGTGGTGGCACTCCTGGGACCGTGGGTGCTAAAGCGCCGCAGGCTCCCCCCGAGCCACGACGTAGCCTACAAACAGTCAGTCTAAAGCCAGACAGGGTTCTTTCTATTAGTCCTGCTCTTGCCTAATATCAGGACATGTGTCAATGGGCAGCACATAGGCTAAGGTTCTGGAGAAAGTATGCTGCTTTTATCATGCTAAATATAGTTAGTAAACATATGTGCACTTAGCATCAGTGGCTAACTTAATCAACTGACAGTAATGTGTTAAATCTGTAAGTCAACACTTAGAAAGGTCTGTGTATGTGGTAAAAATAGGAATGTTCATTGTGTTGGGTTGAAATTCTGGCTCAGAGGAGATGAGCAGAGAGGCCTGAGCCCTGCTCGGCCAGTTCCTGTCTGTGTGTTTTCAATAAGCTCTCCCTTCCACAGCTGTGGAAGTGTACAGCATATATTACCAACCTGATAAAAAGATGAAAACAGCTTTAGTTTTTCAATAAAGTGGGATTATTAAAATGATGGAAGTAAAAAGCTTTTTATCTCCTCCACCTTCCTGTTTAGAGCTCTTACCAAAGTGAAAGAACAGCAGTGAGGCAGCAGCAATGCCTCCTGACAAGAATGAGTCCAGACACACAGGCTAATTTATTAATGCACTTTCCTAACCTATTCTCCATCAGACAGCCTGTGCATAATTTTAACAGCGTCTCATTAAGACCTACATCTGCATAAGTAGAACAGACAGAAAAATGAATAGAATGCACTCATTGGATTATTGAAACTGAACAAGATAGCAATTTATTTTTGCAATTATATTCATGATTTTTTTATCACACCAGGTTTATGTTTTAATTCATTTCCTCAACTTTCCCCCTTTTAAACACTTCTGACAGGCCAAAGCAGCACTGCAGTATAGGCATTCTCTGGTATTCTTACCTTAATAGTGGTCAATAAGACTGTCGTGTGCACTAAGCTTGGTCATTTTGTTCTTCAGACCTAGCTTGTGTAGCTCCTCTAATGTGAGGCAGTGCAGTGCTGTGGAGGATGCCATCTCTCTCCTGACCCAGCAGAGACAAACAGCACTCATGTGGTCATTTTTTACTCCCTTTGATATACCTGCTCAGTCGCCTTGAGAAGAAAGAGCAGATTGTTTGTTTTTGCTGAGGCCTCTTTCATTTCACACCGCCAAAAGACACCATTAATATTGTCTTGCCATACATCTTAGACACTGATAATGCAGGCATTGCTTGGAGATGAAAAGAAATAGTGCATTACTGTCACCATAGCACATGACACATGAAGCCCCCTCCAGATGCCTGCTTTGAATTCTCCTTGAAACAGCCGCAGCAGCAGAAACAACACAAGACATGGTTAATAAGACAGTGAGGGTTGCAATAGACATGATGCTTTTGTACTTAGGGAAGAGTACAGTTATTTCAAGTAGATGTACAAAATAGTGGTCCAGAAATGTATCAGGTGAGAGTTGTTGTAAGACTAATGTAATTTGAAGTTTATGTCACAAAATCTGATATTTTCAAAGAATATATCACAAAAAGAGAAAACAGAATCATATCTGAAGGAATGATGCAAGAAACATAAATGTTCAAAATCATTTAATATTTAACATAAATCTGTTGTGAATTAAGTAGACTAACTCACAGTTGGAAGAGTACTGTTATGTTGTAAAATAAATGAGTTAAGTTAGAGTACAAGTATTGTGTCTGAAGAAAATTTAACTGAATACTACTCACCTCTGGCAATGAGTGAAGAAAGTAAGTTTCATTCAGACTTGCTCTAAAGCAGCCCCAATAGTCTAATATCATAGTCATAAATATTTGAAAATGAGATTTGAATAATTTAAAACTGAAATTTTGGAACTAAAAAGCACCCAGTCACCTGCAGGCTGCTGCATGGCACCAAGAAAAATCTAGTTAGTCTCTCCACATGTGCCTTTATGTCCTCATCACCAAAAAACCTAATAAACAAACAGACAAATAAACAGACAAAACTATAAAATAATTTGACCTTTCTACATAAAAAACAACCCATCTACATTATGACACTGAAATATATAAAAGACACCATTATCTGGTTGTTTTTGTGTATTTTAGTATAATATGTATAATTTATATGTATTAATATATATGTAATATATTTACACTGAAATGCAGTAAACTGACTCAAAAGCCACTTGCTTAGGGTTGGTTTCTGACATGCTCTACTGCATGTGTCTCTGGTCATGTGACCCCCTGCAGACTTGTGGGAAATGTAGTGAGACTGCCAGGTTGCAATCCTCCCTGGAGCCTTGAAACAACAGATTGAAACTTCGGAACAACCTCATAATGTTGACTCAAACCCATGTATTTGTCAGTTTGACTTGATTTACTCAAAACAGCACTCAGCCTTAGCATACAGGCTGTCACTATGTAAGTGTTTTTGGAGATAGATACAGAAGATTTAACAATGTTAAGTAGTGTTCTGCTCTTGAGATGTAATGCTGCTATTGCTTCTTACACATCTGCTGGAACAAGCTTGTTATGGTCAGACCTTATTAAGAGCAGGAGAAACTCACTACTTGAAGACTTTTGCAGCTTGAGGCAGCGGCCTGGGCTACTTGAATATAAAGTGGAAAAAGTCACCAGTGAGCGTCCACCCACACACGTCCTGCAGCCTTCAGTCCTGATAGAAACCTGCACTCAAAGTACAACACAAAGAGCTCAGCCTAGAAATGTTTCCAATTTCACTTTTTACTCGTTGCTAACGCCCACAGCCTCCCTGCCCCCTCTGCTGCTGTTGCCTCAGTGGCAAACCAAGGTTTATTTCCCTTGTGGAAATATTGGGCTGTCAGTCAGATCAATTGCCAGTGTCCAGGGCACTTCATGGTTCCTCTAATTATAATCGGGTGCAGCTGGCGTGGGCCCACGTAGCTGTGGGGCAGCCATTGTAATAGAGGCATCACTGGGCTATAGATGGATAGAGCGCGGCATAGAGGAGCGGCTTTACTCCAGCAGTCAGAGCAGGGCCAGGCTGTCTTATCTGGCTCCTCCATGCTGCACGCTCAGTGCTGGGGGAGTGCATTACCAATTCTCTCCCCTTCCCCTCCTCTGCCCGCTGCCACTGCTCCTCACATCCTTATGAGATGTCTAGGCACTGTGCCATGTTCACATGTAGACACACAAGTGGCTTCTTTTAGCAGACTGCACCAATTGGAAGAAATGAAGGTTCAACTTTCTTTGCCATGCATTTGAATTGTTTGTCTGCTGCCTTTAATTTTAGAATGCAAATTGTGAAGCTGGTTGTAAAACTTGACATTTAAGTGTCTGTGTAAAATATAGCTGGATATTTTTGCCCCTAGCCATTTCCTCTCTGTGGAATGTGTGAATACTATGTAGAAATGTCTCCACGCCGCCCCTTCTCCCTTGGCATTGTGTGATTCCTATCTCCACATGCTGAAAGAGGTGTGAGAGACGCTGGGGAAAGATGGAAAGAAAAGAAATGAAATGGAGGTGCTGTGACATGAAGAGAGCAAAAACGAGGATGAACAGGAGCGAATGAAAATGAGTGCAGACAGCAAATAGGCGGAGGCGGAGCGAGGGGGAGTGGGGCTAAGAGAAGCGCTGAGGAGTGAAAGAAAGAGACAATCACTGTACGAAAAGACAGAGAAATGAGGCCGAGTACAAAGGAAGTACAGGTGGGGAAAATGGGGTGATGATGAGAGGCGGCGTCTGCAAGAAAAGAAGTCTATATGAAACAAAAAAAAAAAAAACAGACAGCTACAAGGCAAGCAGCACCATCTGAAATGCACAAGCTAAGTGAGTTATATAACACAGACTTGCTGGGCTATTGCTAGCACCAGGAGGAGGATGGGGACACTGACAGGAAGTACACAGAAATACTGTCATGAAGGCTTAAACAAATACAAGTGTGTACATGTGCCTGGCAGGAGAGCAAATAATTGCTGAGAATATGAAACAGGAACATGCTTGGAAGTGTAAAGTTTTGGTAAATTGTGACTACTTTAGCGAGTGAGCTGTGAGAGCTGCTCAGTTATGATGGGAGTTTGCATATACTTCTCCCTTGTGTACAATAACGTAATGTCTAGATTAATTTGCCATACATTATAATCCTAATTAAATTTTATCTCCGCTTAATAACACCTAAAAAGGTAGAGTAGGCGGTGAGTTCTGTGATGTTGCCAGTTTTGATATTCTTTCATAATGCCATTGTCATTACAGGTTATTAGAGAAAAATCTATTGCACTATTTTGTACTTAAATGAATCATATACCTATATTCTGATGTCTATTTACTTGAGCCATTTGCTCCTTTTTCAATATACTTCAGTGGAGGGATATGTGTGTAAGTGGGCATTTTGGCTCAGAACATGAATTTGCTTTGTTGGTGAGAGGAGGGAAGGGGGGTATTTAAGCTGCATGGCCTGGCAAACTAAATAGACCATGAAAGGGAAAAATAACAA
Source organism: Odontamblyopus rebecca (assembly GCA_030686955.1). NCBI lineage: Eukaryota > Metazoa > Chordata > Actinopteri > Gobiiformes > Gobiidae > Odontamblyopus > Odontamblyopus rebecca. Next base: position 19,453,344 of record CM060660.1, on the reverse strand, counting down.
AATCTGCCCCCCTCCTCACACCCCCTTTCCAAATCCCACCGGATCGCAGGCTGCATTTTCGAGCCCACTCTATTCCTTTGTGTTTCAAACCATTGCCTTTCTAAGCTACTCCTGATCAGTCCACATATTTTATTTAAAAGCATTACATTATGCAAAATTGACTCTTGTGAGCTCTAAGACATGTTATACTATTGTTACCTTCTCAAAAACATCCCTGGAATTGTGTTTTGTTTCAGTGACACATGCTTGAGTAATCCTTTATCATCAGTTTGTCTGTCTCTGATATCAAGTAGTGGTAGCTACCGGGCCAGGGCTGAAATCATCCAAATAATTCTAGTGAAAGTGTATTGAGTTTAATAGTGAAGCACTTCCTCTACTACCACATGACATCACAAGGTGGAACGGAGCATTTTCTGTTTGAAAGAAGAGCTCAGCCCAAATTTACATGATCTCTGTGCTAAATGTGTGAACAAAACACAACTCCACTCTATGTTTTTGATGAGGAAACAACATTATAACAGATAAAAAAATTGTGAAATATGGACCCTTTGAAAAATATGGAAATTTTAGTTTTACCTGTGTCTGAGTTGAACTTTGTAGTTCTCTCTTTTACCTCTCTTACTTGTTGACCTTTGTCGCAGAAATTACCCAAGTTGCCGCTCACTCGTCACCGGGGCCAGGAATGACAAAATTGCATGGCAACAAAAGGCAGGCTGATGTGCCGTGACCATGCCGCCCTGTCAGTTTCCCCCTCTCAACCTGCCACTGTGCTGAGATTGGAAATGCCTGCGCTGTGTGCGTATGTGTGTGCCTGTGTGTTTGTGTGTGTGTGTGTTGCCAAGTTTCTATTCATAACTGTCCAGAAATATCCCCTTTCTTCAGATGCCCATCCATTTTGGACAGGTAAAAAAGAAGAGGGAATTTAAAATAAACAGCCATAGAAGAAAGAGCAGGCGTGCAGAACAAAACGCTCACCACTTTTTAGGTACACTCATAGGAATTATCATATTATATTATATTATACAGCCCAATAATAACATCTGACTGTTCCAATGTCACAAATCTGTCATTGATAAGCTCGATATAACTTTTCTGGAGGGGGTCTGCCATTTATGTCTGTCCCTTGAATGTTCCACAGTACAGCATTAAAATGATCTATCTTTTTCAACTTTTCTTTTCTTCATGTTTTATCTTGTTTTTATACTTTGAAAACTGCCCCCACTTGTTGTTAAATAAGTTTGATCTAGTACTGTGGACCATTTCAGACAAAACTACAACATCTTCATGGATGATCATACTCTGAACAGAAAATTAACATTTAGGCAGAGAACGCAGTCAGACAAATACAGGAAGGACCCTCAGTGCATATAGTTCTAAGATACACATTTTGTAATAAAACTAGCATTATAATTGGAATATCTTAAGTTATTTAATACATTTGATTACATTTCACCAAGATTTAAAGAGAAAGTTAAAGCCATAAAATATTGTTTCTTGATGACAGAAATCTGATGTGAACATAAACCAAACAACAACAATTTATTACAACTAAGATATGCAGGAGAAGACCACTTGAGACCCGACATATTACGTAAGTATAGGGGTGTACCTGATAAAATGTCAAACTCATTTAGTTGAAGTATAGAGTGCAGAGATGTGTGCGTGTCAGGGAGATGCCTATAGAAGTGTGAACCATTGTTTCTCCCAGTGTGAGCAGTGTATAATCACTCAGCCTTCCTGCAGTAATGACACCATCTGGGCCCAGGGAAGATGGCAGCTTCTTTCCAGCTGAAAAATGGTTCACACAGACCCAGGACGATTAGAGCATCATCTGTATATGCACAACATTGGGGATCAAAATCTCAGGGCTTATAACTTCTCTGGGATTTGGTCCAACACATTTTGGTCTGATTATGATGAGGTTAAAGTGGGACTAAATCCCTGAACCCCTCCCACAACCACACTTGAGTAGAGATGATAAACTGGACAGTGAGTAGAGGACTAAAAGGGGGAATGTGGGGGAAGGAGGGAAAAGGTCAGGAAGACTAAAGGGGAGAGTGAGAGAGGAGGAGGGGTTTGGTTTGTACTTGCATTTCCCCTCGTTCAGGTGTATGTCTCTCATGACATTAAAGCTGTGTGATGACATAGGTCTCCTAAAATGCACTTGCAGAGTTTGACCACAGGTGGCAGCACAGTTTTTGATTAAAAACTACAAATGTACACATTTTGAACTAAAATGACAAAAATAGATGAGGGACAGAAGGGAATGCTACTGAAATACTGAAATACCATGCTTAGAGTTTAGTTACAAAAATATTTAGTGTTTACTGAGTGGCAGTATACTTTTGAGAGGACTTTAACCAGTGATTTAAAGTTTTGGTATTTAGGGGAAGCAATGGACTAAGAGTGTCATTTTCAAAATGATACCAAACCGGACAATTAAATAGTAATCTACTATTTCAGGGGTAATTCACGGTCTTTTCTTTGAGCCACAATGGTCATTGATAGGTTCTTTAAAATAATGTCAAGTGTAGCTCCCATAACCTACTTCAAAATGTAAAGGTTCAGATAAGGGCTCTGTTAAACAAGTTTAGCAACTTCCTTGCTGTATTTCAAAGTCGACAAAGAACATGTGTTGCCATAGCAGGAGAGTCCTATTGATGCCACTACCCCCATCTGTGCTTAGCTTAGCCTTCACTCTAACTTCACATTTAGTGCTCTCCATCAGCAGCCTGTCCTCACACGGCCTGTCTGTGTTTTGGATGGTGTTTGAGGCTTGTATAGTGCTATGCCAACCTTCACCTGCTTTTAGCTCCTCTGTTCCACTCTGTCAGATTGGATCCACCAGCACCTGCCACATCTACAAACACACACATTAACAATATGAATTCTAACCCCTGGCCACAACTTGGTAAATATACCATGAAGCAACTGCATAGTCTGATTGCATTATAAAAAGATGTTAAATTTAGATGAACTGCGGGCAATGAAGAAAATGATCCTTTCACTTCTTTTTAGATAACAGTGGCAGCCACTCCTCCATCAGTCTGCCCTAAGGCAGCTGGGTACATAAATAATACAGATAGTGTGCCATCTATAAATTAAGTAAATTACAAATGCACAAAATCATAAACTGCATAACTTAAGTTCAGTGGAAATTCATATTTTTAGCTTTTCCACTGCATAGAAGCAGGACAAAAACAGTGGAGCTCATGAATATATTTTGAATTGAAGTGCAGCAGGCCTCCTACACCAGAGCCCAGTTGTAAGGCATGCATGTAGCGCACATGTGTTGCGTGGGCGCCTCAGTACATGCAGCTCTGGGCTGACACATCACATTATAAATGCTAATGGAAAGGCAGAAGGATCAATAAGTAACATCAAAAGATGATCTTTTTTTGTCACACTGTGCTAAAGTATTATGAGATGCTGGCAACTTCTCGAAAAGAGGAACACACAGAAAGAAGACATTTTGAGGTTTTGGCAGGAACCAGATAATTGACTTTGAAATGTCACAGCAAAATGTGATTAAAATTTAGGAACACCCTGAGTCAGCTCATTTACATCAAAGAAACAGGGAGATATATGGAGATTAATATTCATATCCTCATCATGGGACATCTGCTATGAAATGCTACCCAACCTGCTGTATCTGCACCTAAACCAGCAGCCATACATTTTGTCATACTTTTACTCACTAACTCCAAAAGCCTTGGTTGTATGTCTTTTTTCATATGAATCCTTTCTTCTCCTTCTCTTTGCCTTCAAGCCCTTTCTTCTACCTGTGTGAGGCCCACTCCTCTAATAGCCTGTCTGCTGCCTGCACTCCAGCCGCTGCCTTCACAGTATGACAGCCCACTAATGAAAGCAAGATAAGCATGCCAAGCAAACTGTTCATTTCAAATTAGGAAAAAAAATCCTCTCGCATATAAAAAATACAAGCTCCACACCCTTATCATAGCCGTATTTCTCTCTAACGCTGCCTGTCCCTTCCTAGCCACAGCAAATTTGATTGGGTCTGGATAGGGAGAGAGAATGGCAGCAGATAAGACGCCCCGAAAGTGTCGCCAAACGAGGCCTTGATGCAGCTTGGGATAAGAGCTGGGACACAATTACGCCGGCAGAAATTTTATATGAAATCCCCAAACTCACTGTAACCCTTGGCCCACACATGTTTATTGCTAACTTTGAGAGACGCTCAGTTCTTTTTCAGCCTAGATGTGGCTGTAATCATTCACTCTCTCACTTTCTCAGGCACATTTTGCTGCTTTTGGTCACCAATTCTGTCAGCTCAGGAGTTTGGACCTTTACTTTGCTGTGCTCTTTGAGGATATTATGGGACTATGGCTCTCTCAGTGACTAAAACTTAGAGAGAGCTTACTTAAAAAGCTGCAACCCAGTAAAAAAATGTAAAAGACCAAGAAAATGTGCAATGCTTATTCAATTTTCCAAAATAATTTGTTCCAAACATAATTCTAGTTTCATAATGACTAGCAAGAACAAATGGTTTATTAATAATGATTCAGGCTTGTAGTTACCAAATAATCTAAAACAAAAAAATCACAATGTAGTCATCTGTTCCGCATTTGGACAAGGTTAATCCTTCCTCTGGTTTTTCACCCTGTTTCCTGTCAAATAAGGCAAAAAATATAAAATATAGTCTGAGTTAATAACATGCAGTTATTACAGTTTTTTCATCTTATGGGCACGTTCACATTGGCTTTTGTGTTTGTTCAAAAGCTTCAAATGCTATACCAAGATTCCCCATCTGCTTCTTAGTCACAGCCCTTTCAAAAGGCCGTTACCAGGGCTCCAACATTTTCTGCTAATGACAGAAGGACATTTCTCCTTTCTCAGAGCTCTGTCAAGGAAAATGGACTCTAATTATAATAATGGTGACTTGCTCTGACTGTCAATATAAAGGCCCCGCTATTATCCAAAACATGGCACTATCAATGTCAGTAACAAATCACTTTTATTTTGTTTGTCTGCATAATAGCGGCTATTTTCCCTCAAGGCTGTCGCAGGATAGAGTCTACAAAACCCAGATTTTGAGATTTTGGTTTGATACAGTAAGAATGCAAATTATTAAAAGTTCTTGCTCAAATCTAACAAAGCAGTGTTGTTGTTGCGATTTTCCAGATGTCAGTGTTATTCCTAATGGGCTAATGGTTTTTGTATTGTGAAGGTCTTGGCAGATATGGAAGAATTTGAAGAGTTAGTGGGGCTATTGATCAGCAGTCCAGCATTTTTCTGCTTCTTCCTGCCTCCCAGCTGTGAGTACCACAACTACCACCACCACGCGGTTAGGGGGCTGGGTCACCGCCTGCAGAGTGCTCCATTGTCCTCCTCATGCTTAGCAGACAGAGGGGTGAGCGAGAGGTCCGGTGTCTTTTGTGGGACCATCGCTAAACAGCGTCATGGATAGAGAAATAGCATGATGACTGTATAATTACTTGTGAATGCAGTCCCTCCCCCCTCCAGTTTTTCCCCCTATTCAGTCCTTTTCCTCCAATGTCTCTTTTTTCCGGTAGAGTGTCTGCTAATTAAGCGCTTCAATTAGGCAGCCTGTAATTGGTTTGAAAAGTAATGACAAGCAAGTTTATTTACAAGGTAATTAGAATAAAGGCGGCCCTTTTGTACTGATAATAATCATTTACAACTCCAACAGAGAGGAGAAAGTGTTCCCAATCATAGTTATTTGATGGACAAGCCGGGCATCCGTGTATCCTCTTATCCGGTGAGCTCTTGTGCTCCCAGGCAGGTCCCCCCTTCATGTTGCCCTTGTTTTGTTCACTGAGCAAATACAGGCCTTGTCTTAAATGGATGAGATTGAGCTAAATCAAAGAAGACACGCAGGACACTTTTCTTCATCTCTGCGCTCCCTGCCGTCATGTCATCATTATGCTAAACGTATAGAACTACTCTGTCAGCTCAAAGCTCAGGGCGCCCGCCAAGCTGTGATGACTGCAACCAACAGGCGGATACTTTGTGATTTCACTTACACTGTTTCAACATTTATGATTTGTCACCTAGACCTGTCACGATAATACTATATCGACTTATTGTTCAGTATTCAACACTGTAACCCTAAGTAATATCTGTTTTAATTTATTTTTGGTCCATTTATCTATATGCACTATTTCAATATTTCCACCAGCCTGCTCAGGGACTACAGGTGTACCTTAGCATCCTATAACCTGGCACCAGCATCTTTCCTATGACTTCTGTTTTGGTTAATGTATTGTTGTGCACTGTCCCTGTACAAATAAAAAGCATACCATGCAATAATGTATACGACAGATGGAAAAGTGCTTTTTGGGGTTATTTATCATGGGTATTTTTTCTTTCCATTAATGGGACAATTTTGATTATTTTTCTGTACTACAATGAGATTTGAGCTTTTGAAATATGAACTTCTAGGACTAATTTTCTTATTTATTTATTGGAGCTCATATTTTTTTAACAATATTTTACATTTTGAACACTTTTTGGGTGATGATTCTACTTTATGGTTTGGTTTCAGTATTACAATTAATGTCTATATTTACATCAGAAATATAATGCACTTCAAAATGTGTTGCCATGACAGGTCTATTGTCACCTAGAGAAATGTTTATTGTAGATCTATGATATAGATATATGCTGCAAAAAATTAGGTCACATTTTCAATATGGAAATAATTGAAGGCCTTATTAAGTAACCAAAAAAGTCCTAATACTGAATTTGCTAACTTGCAAATTCAAAAGTGGGGGTCAGGTTTATGCCCCCCTGCTGTATGTTGCCACGTTTGTTTGGGGGTTGTAATTAGCTTTAAGCTTAGGGCCTGGGTTTGGTTATGCCAGTGAGTGGAGGTTGTAGATTTGCTTTCAAAAATATCTTTAAATTGTGAGAAAACAGAGCTGTGGGAATATAAAGCTGTGGTAAAATAGCTATACACTCATCACATTGGATACTAGAAGTAAGCACCACATCACTGTGGTAACGTTACAGCCCATGTCTACTAATCAGCAACAAATGAAAAAAAAACTAAACAGTTATGATTTCATTTTAGTATTTTGATATTTTAAAAAAAGAGTATAAAAATATTGTAACAATCTTAGCGTGCACCCAGCTGAAAGTGGCTCAGAAAGGCCACAGATTGAGAGGAGAGAGAGGGTTAGAGCAGTGCACTTGGACATCTCTGCCCTTCACTTTCCAGGCAACAGATGGAAACAGTGTATTAAGGCACCCAGGGGCAGGCCTGGGCAGCGTGGCAAAGCAGAGCCGCGGCACAGGTTCAGGGGGAGCAGGTGGGCATCTGTTCCCTGCCCCTAATCGCTCGCCACACCCGCTCTCCCTGTGGTGAGCTTAGCCTCTCGCCTTCATGTGGAGAGGCAAGTATTTTTATCTGTGTACAGTATGGGTGTCTCTGTGTGCTCCTGCTCCTCTGCTGGTGCACTGACAAACAGGGATTTAGTGTGGAGGGGCACAGCTTTCACTGGGGTAGGATTAGCAGTTTAGGTTTACATACTGTGTATTAGTTCCTCCTCCTCCAAATTTTCAATGTTCATTTGAATGAGAAAGAGAGCATTCCAAAGTACTGCTTGGAATTTATTGAATGGACCAGGACCACAGGAGTACTTACATGTTTTTATTATGGATCTGGTCAATGATTAGAAACACTGTACAATTCTGAAACCCTTTTTTTATTATAGTGATACAAACTAATGAATCATTAGTGTTGCATTCCTGCTTAACGGGGCACTGCTAATGGAGGGAAGGCTTGTCTCCATGGAAATATTACTGCTTTGTCTAGAATGTGCCACAGTAGGGCCCGACCGATATATCGGCCAATCTGGGCTCTTGGAAACATATCGCTATCAGCCAAAATCTTGCTGATATGGGCTGATATGGACATTTTACCTTGTTATAACGCTCAGACTCTCTGTATTCTGCCCATTTAATCCAATTTACAAACAGATAAATGTCCAAATATGCGGCACCGCATCAGTGTTTATCTGCGGAGAAATTTGTCTGTGTCCATACTGTCCCTGAACGCATCGCCATGTGCACTTGTTTACACTCGCATCATAGATCCATGTGCACATATACAGTCTATGTGTGCGCAACACTGAGATTCTCTTCTTTTTACGGACGATCAGTTTGTGTCTGGATTAAAAGGACAGTTCTTAGTGCAGACTTGTGACCTGAGAGGAGCCTGTGTGAGGCTGAGTGTTGGAAATGTGTTTTGAAGCTAGTTTTGGTTCTTTCTCATTGGTTAGCGATAAATTATCGACATTTAGCACATCACTAATGACTGCGGCGCTCACGCATTTATCGCTAAAAGCTAATAGTTTACTTACAGCACTTTCTTTACTGGCTAGAATGTCATGCAAAAATGCCATTAGGCCGACCACCTGTCTTTAACTTTGACACAAAGAGGCAGAATAACAGTAAATGTCGCCTAAATAAACCCAATTGAAAATCAAATAGCGTCAAACCTAAGTTTTATAAGCAACTGAAGATTTACAGTGGGAATGACCCGGGGAAGACCCAGGACTCGCTGGAGGGACTATGTCTCTCGCCTGGCCGGGGAACGCCTCGAGGTCCGTCTGGAGGAGCTGGAGGAAGTGTCTGGGAGTCCCTGCTTAGACTGCAGCCCCCGCGACCCGGCCCCGGATAAGCAGAAGAAGATGGATGGATGCATTTACAGTGAATTTTTACATCATAAATATATCGGCGATTATATCGGCGATCGCCAGCTCTAACTCCCATTTTATCGTATCAAATCGGCTGCAACAAAATCCATATCAGGAATTGGGCCCTATTCCACAGTATATAATAAACCTATCTATCATGAGGAAGACAAGCAGGTTACAACACTATGCTACATTACAGTTCAGAACTATGGCGAGTCGCCCCTATTCACTGAAAGAATTATTGTATTTTTGAGCAATAGAAACAGTTGTAATGAATAAATGCTAGATGGTTATGTTTAATGTCATCACATGGAACATTCCAGGTAATAACAATAACAACTCCATGGAGACAAGCAGGTAGCGGACTCTCCAACAGAAAAGTTGAGCAGTGCACCTTTAATGAATTACAAGTAAAATGATTAAATAAACACATCCTCTACTGTGTCACCCAGTTAAATGTGAGCAGTCCTTAAATATTAAACAGATCAGTGTGTTATATTCACGCTATTTCTTTGTTTTTCTACATGAAACTGGACATGCCATTTCACATCTTCTATAGTCTGTATGTTTCTGAAAGGCTTTTAAACCAATCCATTATTGGTGTATTAAAGTGCCTCTTCATCTTCTCAGCTGGTCAGGGTTTTTGTGCCCAGTTTTGAGGAATCGAGTTAGGCCTAAACAAACAACAAACAGCCTTTGGAAGATATGATTGACAGTCATGTTTCAAAGCCAGTGTAATTCCATTAAGCTATTGATCTCTCTGCCTCAGCTCAGTACTGGCTATGAATACCTGTTTACTCTGCACTGGCCCAGGGACCTTCTGTAGTTGCTTTTGGTGCTGCCTGTTCATATGCCCATCTGTTCACTACTTCTCAGTCCTCACTGCTGGAACTAAGAGAGAGTGTTAAAGTTGTCATATTGTTCATTATTTGGGCTTTTGAAGTGTTCATTTGTTCTGTAACAATAAAAGAGCAAATCATGTGTTTTAAGTGAATATCTACTACAAGACATTTGTGACTTATGTGTGTTTTTCATTCAAATAAATGAGCTGTTTTATTATTTAAAAAAAAAAAAGTTATATAACTTATTTCTGACCACATTGAAAATGATTATAAAATATGAACATGATGCTATGTACATGTTTTGCCTTCTGGCTATATTGCTGTCCGAGCTGATCTGTATGAAAAAAGTATATTACTATAGCACATGCTGCTTGAGCTGCACACTTTATTGCTGTCAAACCAAGCTTGAGATTTGGTGGGGATCAGAAGCAAAAGGGTTGAGGGAGGGTGGGGGGGAGGGGGAGCAAGAGGGTGGAGGAGATGTGTATGTTGGTGGGAGGGTAAGTGATGGCTCAGGGTCCACCGGTGATGGCTCAGGGTCCACCGGAGAGTTAGCTCTTGTTCCACTTGACTTTGACTTGACTGCGTTCATCATTTGCTTGACTGGCATGCTGTGTGTCTACTCAGACTCATCTTGGGTCTCGTTCTGCCCTCTGCAGCTCTGTACAAATTGGGTTTGGGTGTGAATGTGGGAGAGACTCTTTCCTCCCAGTCACTGGTGCTGGTCATAAGCAGGGCTATAAGTAATGGTAACACAGTGCCTCGGCTCCTGGCTCACTGAGCTGTGTGCTACAGATTGGGCAAATATGTGGCCCTAATCCAGCAGCATCCGAATGAAGTGTGTCCACAGTTTTGTATGTGTTAAGTGACCTAGTTTACAGAAAGAAATGGTAAAAACTGTCCATGCACTGCATTTACACTATGAGCCCTCTCCATATTTGTTTTAAGCTTAAAGTATTTTAAAGTATATCTTCTTTCCTATTTGAAGTTGCCTCACAAACTTTACACAACTTTCTACTTTCATTTGCTGGATGTTACAAGAAAACACAGAATCTCCCTTCTTGAATAGGCACAGACCACTTTATAGCGCTGGGGGGTAATGCATAAACTTTTGTTTGTGAGTTCTTGGCCACATCCTGGCCTTGTTCGTCTCCGATAAGCACTCTAACTCTAGCCTGAGACAATACCCACACTAGACACACTGCAACAGTAGCAGAGCTCTGAGGAGTAACGAAGCAAACAATGAGTTTCCCCAGTGCATTGTGGCTGCTCTGGCCTGCTTTAAATGTGCGCCCCGTCATCAGCACTTAAACGCTTGATTGATGGCACAGAAGTGAGGATGATTGTGGGATATGCCAGCTCCAAATGACAAGCAATTACTCATTTTGTGTAATGAAAACCTTAACAGCAATCATGGAAGCTTTGCACCGTGCTAACGCTTTATGTAATATTATATGTTCCCTTCACCCACCACTTGTCCTACCCTCTGCCATCCCTCGGGTGTCGCGCAGACGTTTACTAAATAACATCATTTGTAATGGCTGAAGTGATGGCACAACAGCCCTGCTAAGTGAGTGGCCTAGGCAGGGGCTTTATCGCTCTGAGATGTTTTTTATTAGCACAGATCCATTGCACGGAGCCTAGAGCCCTGGTGAGTCCCCCACCCATCAGTGTCATTAGGTCCACTGATTATCATTCTGAATGTCGCCTGTGCTTTTGCTTAACACTATCATCTGTCCACCAAGGTGTTGCCATGGAAACCAAGGCTTAATTATGTTTTGCAGAACTACATCTGAGCACAAATAGTACAAGTAGTATCAAGCATATATTTTTAAAATGTTAAAAAGAAACAGACACATTTATCTGAAGCTCTGGTAAGAGATAGACCTAGTTCTGCTCTCCTTTCTCCTCTGTGCTCTGCCAAGACTACAATTACCCCTGCACTCCTCTCCTCCACAAAATCACTGTAATTATGTGCAGGCTGCATGGGCACGCAGGCTGGCAACAGGTGCCATGTGAATGCTAATCCCCTCCCCTTAGCCGCATGCTATTCTTCTGCCTGCCTCGGACCAACCAACTGTCACTGGCAGAAGCACACTCTTTCAGACAGTAATTAGGCTGCCCAGAGATGGTAAGACGAGGATGTCAAGTGTAGCCAAGATGTTGAGCTGCTGTAGACCTTGGACATTGGTTGTACAAGTCTCTGTACATGTATGTGACTACCACTGCAATATTTTCACACTTCTTTAAGGTATGCAATGCATGCACAGGGGAACACATATCCAAAAACACATACACTTGCAGATTTGACACCCATCCATGGCGGTAAATGAAGTGTGAAAAACAGGTCAGAGAGGACTTCCTATCTTTATAAACAGCCTAAACGCTATCCAGATGTTCCATGCCTCTCTGTCCCCGCAAAATTTGCTCACGTCAGCGGTAAATGGCAAAATATAGCCTCTTTAAAAGTGATATACTCTAACAGAGGCAAGGACATTGGTGTGGGCTGCCTCAGTTGCTGCACTTTGACTGGTCAGGAGTAAAAATGTCAGCTTCTCTACCTGTATTTATATCGTTTGTTTTATTATTCTTAGTGTGAAAAGTCTCTGTATCTTTCTATTTTTAGATTTCAATAGTTTTAGAATATCAATTATAGAATGATTCCAGGAATTTGTGAAACCATCTTGCAGTATAGCCTGTATAAGCCTGTATAGATGGTAAAAAGGCTTCTGTTTGCAGAAAAAAGTGTGTTTTTCTTGTCTCTATAATATTTATTAAAACAGATATAAAAATACTAGTGGTGTCAATCGATTAAAATATTTAACTGCGATTAATCTCATGTATGTCATAGTTAACTTGCGATTAATTGTAAATTAATCACACATTTTTGTCGTTTGAATCATTTTAATACTCTTATCAACATAGAAAAGTGCTAACCATAACAATTGTCAGTGAGACAATTTCTGTTCGATGTTCCACCAGACACAGCGCCAGGATTCCAGTTGTGGGTGGGCCAGACCAATTGTGGGTGGGCCTTAGATTAAAAATGGCATCAAATCCCTGTTTAACCTAATAAAATGACTGATTAAAATACTGTTATATTATCTGTCCATAAAAAAGATTTTAATAGCTTTATGCTCATTTAAATATTTTGTTGCATTGTAAAAACTTTTGGTGCATAGAATGGACCGCTCTCCTTGGTTCTGACCAAAGAAGAGTGCCAGAAACAGTCATTTTGGTCACTATTGGCTGAACTGTATCTATTAGAGGACAAGGCCAACCAAGCGCAAAGTTTAGCACTAACAACACAACGTAACACAACATAACACACCATTCACAACCATCCCCAACAACCAGCCGCAACAACACAACCTGAGACACCGCTCGTACCCAGCCCCAACAACACAATGTAACACACCACTCACAACCATCCCCAACAAGATCAGCAAAACTACAATAAGAGGCTATGATCCCAACATGAACAGGTGGCATCAGCGCCACTCCTAGAACACACATGGCAGAAAACCCGAGTGGCTCCATTGCACCTACGAGCTCATTTATGCACTATGTAACTATTAACACTATGGGCCATATCTTGCCCCCAGTCTTAGCAGTAGTGCAAGTGCTAAAGAGGGGGCATGTTCTGGTCAGGCTGTACTTCTACTTGTACTATGGTCTTGTACTATGGTGATGGCATCTGAACCAATCTGTGACCGCTGTGGCATTTAAAAGCGTTGCCAGCGTGGATAATGTCTGCAATGTCTTTGCCTCATTACAGGCAGCACAGAAGGATGTGGGGAAAAATGATATATAGGCATAAATAAAGCTACGGAGCCCCACGATGCAAGTACACACCAGTAGAGGCGCAAGAATACAGAATTTTAGATGGGCCGTGACCGAACTGGCATGCACATGCACCCCTCTCATGCATGCGCACCCCATCAGCCTTTTTAGTTTTCTCTGTGTTCCTCATTTTGTTTGCCTCTCATTGCGCAGCAGACCAGTGTTTATCTCACGCATTCCCCATCCCACAGCAGACCCACTGAGTGCTGCTCTCCCCCTGGCCCGTTCCTGTCTGCCCCGGTTCTGCTCATGACTTTACCAGTTCCACTCAGGCCTGTCCCAGTTCCTCTCCACCTGTCCCAGTTCCGCTCCCGCATCTCTTACCTGAGGTATGAGGGTCCACTGCTGCTACTGCTGACCGCTCACAGTCTCATCTCATGGGTGTCCACTGCATTTGGTCCCACACAGGTGGATGTCTTGCAGATTATAGAATTGTTTATTGTTCATGTTAAATGTTTCTGATTTTACCACTTTGCACACAGACTTGTTAAACAGACAGATTAAACCATTAACACAAGGGTGACTGCACGACCTGCATTTGCCCCGCAAAAGTGACTCATATGGGCCATGTGTGCACAGAGCAGGATGCACAGGTCTCTGTATGGTGCTCAAGTGCAGTATAGCCTACGTCTCTATATGCACTATATATCTACTATACGCCGCTGTACAAAGCTCTGCTAACCGCTGCTGCCAAGAAAGCAGCATATACGACGTGCATTTGCTCCACTGTCACAGCCCCAAGCTGTCAATGAATGCACACGATGATCTCTGAGTCTGGTGTCCGTGCAGGATTATCTGCGGTCCTCATTGTAGCCTATACCTACTGGTGAATAACTTTCTAAACTAACCAAAGCGGCACAATGGGAATAATTTGGTGGCGAAATGAAATGGTGCTGATGACAGAAAGGCCTCGAGGATGTGAGGAAATCTGACATTGCAGCATTAGGACCACAGACAGGATAAGAAAACACACTTTAGGACAGTGCTGTACAGCCTCATCTGAATGAGCAGCTTTTGTAAAGCTCCAGATCAAGCCAAACTATAGAGCAGTACTAAGCCGAAACAGGAGGAGGGCGAGGGGCTGTGCTCTGCTGCGGGAGGGCATATAGACGTGCATGAACGAAACATGTTATGAATGTTAAGCATTTATCATCCTAATATATTTCCAAATAAAAGAAGTCTTGAGCATGTTACACATTGTTTTTCATTGGACTAGTTTGATTTTATTTTTCCTTTTTTTTTCAGTCTGCTCCACTCCACCTGATATTCAAGCACGGCACACCTCTGGTTTAGAGCTCCACCCCCCACACTCGCGCTACTGCTAAGATTGTGGGCATATGGCCCTCTAACACTATTTACCTGTGAGGCTTCATCCTCAGATTTGCCCCAAACTAACCAAAACAAGCATCTTACCTTCTCCTTTGGAGCAGAGTGTATCCTCTTTTTGTGTTCTTTAACTCGTTAATAGCACAATCTTTTTGACAGCACTAAGAAATACATTACATTTATTCAACACAAGATCTACCATTACCCTGCAAAAAGTAATATCTAAGTAAAATTAAGAACATTTAATCTGATTTCAATAGGTTTGACTTGACAAGCAAAATTAGCTATCAATGAAAGAAGTTTTTTTCAACCAAATGTTGTTTTTTTTTTAATTTTCAGTAAAAAGAGTTCTTACTTTTCTTATGTTTTTTGTAACAAAATGTATTTTTCTATTCTAAATACGAAATGTCTGGGTCCATCTATAGATAATTTTACTTGACATGTGAAATTTACTCAATCAAGATAACAACTAATTCAACTAATGCAATTTTTTTCCAGTATATGAGATATACTGGGCATTTTCCCCTAATGCTATGCTAATTCAATGCATTTTTAATCAATATTTTTGTCTATTGGAACTTCTGTTGTTCTACATAGCCTTTAAAAACTAAGAGCCATGATTTTCCTGCCCACTTCCATTTGTAGTATTTTAGTGAATTTTGTTGAGATCAGTGCAAACAGATGCAATTACTCAATAATTAATGATGGCTCCTATTAAATACCAACCTTTGAGTCCGGCACCTCGTTCTCCAATGCTAATTAGACACCGAGCTTTGACCTTTTCTATCTGGTGGAAAAAGCGGGAGAGCTAGGACAGAGGAGAGTGGTGGCTTGTTTAAATCCGCCCACTTGTCTGTTAACTTGGCCATTATTCTGGGCACAACCTTTTTGACATGGTGGACACGTTCAATGTTTAATGCTGTTTGTTTTATATTCCAGCTTCATTTTCGTATATAAAAATTTATGATGACATTTTCTACCTTCCATAAAATATTCATAAATGTCATTACTAATAATTTTCATAGATCATCGGAATTGATCCCTCAGTCTTTTTTATACTCAGCCCAGTATAGGATCCCAGTGCTGTATGGTGTGTATGGATTTACTGGATTTGTGATCTTCGACATTCATGTGTTTAAAAATGGCAAGTTTAAAGTGGCGGCACGGTGGCTGAGTGGCAATATTGGCCTCACAGCAAGAAGGTTGCGGGTTCGATCCTTGGGTCGCCCGGGCCTTTCTGTGTGGAGTTTGCATGTTCCTCCTCGTGTCTGGATGGGTTTCCTCCGGGTACTCCGGTTTCCCCCATCAACCTAAAACATGCCCACACCCCTATGAACTAACATCAAGGACTATAACGTCCACCCTCCTGTGGGCTCACCACCTGCAGAGGGGTTCATAGGGGGGGTCAGGTGCTATGAGTATTGGGCAGCAAGCTGCCCCCGCGACCCAGCCGGATTAAGCGGGAGAAGATGGATGGATGGATGGAAGTTTAAAGTGCATATAGCAGGTTATATTACTAATTTTCCTAAAACACCAGATATGACAATGTGTAAATTACACAGTTGTTATGATTATACTTCCAACATTTAATGAAAACACCTTTATTTTGTTAAATAATGATTAAACTTTTTTGGATGGAGTTTGGATGGAACTGATGATATACTTAGAGATATTCAGTTTTAAAACTACTGTTTAGTGTTACTTCCTGTATTTTTGTATTTTTCTCTTTTTTCCACTGTCACTTAACTGACCACAGATAATTTCTCACCAAAGTTGTAATAATAATAAACAATCACAAAACTGCAGCTGGGGTATTGGAGTGTTTCGTATTAAAAATCCAGTTTATTCAGTCCATGGATTGATGCCTTTTGGACATTAAAACACAGAATACCCATCTGTACTTTCCCTTAAAACGATATGTATTTTTCAACACTAACAATGCATTAGCAAAAATTACCATATGTTCAAACTGTGGCCAGTATTTTTTCGTCTTGTTCCTGAATGTGATCCAATACCCATTACTATTATCAATATTTCTGAATCAATCTATCTAAACTGGCTCAGAGATAAAACAGTGGTCAAACAGCTATATGTGATTTATGTTGGCAGCTACACACAAGCTGAAGCTGTTCTAATGGGTAATCCTGTGTGATCACATACTCACATAACATGATAAATATGCACACAACATGACCACCAATACTTGACAGGTGGCCATAATACTATGCCTTGGTCTGTTTGTCTATTAATATTTTAACATGTGCATCACACACACCCACTCGCATCCTCTCTGCCTCATTTGTATTAGCTTATATCATGGATTCCTTCTTCGTGCTTGTGTTACTTCTGAGGATTTCAAATGTCCCATTAATCATTTAGAGGTTAATTTCACATACCTGACATATGAATTACTCTACAGCAGGAACATATGTGAGCCATTTGCCTAAAGATAACAAAAGTCAGGGGGAGCTATCACGTTGACAAGCCCTTAGAGAATTCAGGTCTCCTCAATATGATTCTTGTAGATATGCTAATTGTGTATTCTAAATGTCTGGAAATCCATTACTGCTTTAAAAAAGGACTGATTGTTAGTGCCTGGTGGATTTGAATCTGTAAAGTAACAATTTGCAGTATTGTTCTGCGTTTTTGGGCTGCACTTTGATAATGATAGGTCTGTACCACAAAGTGTCCTTCTGTCTGCTGTCCGCCATGACACCCAGATGAAAGATGAAATGGAGATTGTGACTGATGCAATTATGGTGCTGCTGATTGAAGGAGAGGCCAAATTATCACCGCTCTGATTGGGCTTTGTCTGGACTGAGAGCATGCCACGCTCTGATTAAAGTGTTGTACAAGAGTGTCCATATACGCACTTGCGTGTGTGTGTGTGTGTGTGTGTGCCCTGGACAGAGGAGACTTCTACAGCAGGAGAAAGACAATTTGCCATCTTTTGACCTTCCCTCATGAAAGTCATCATTAACTACCTCAGAACCCAGGCTTCAGCACATTCAGATTTAATCTCACAGGATCATAGCGGCCATATCTTTGGACACCTCTCTTTGTTGTGTGTGAAAGATGTGTGAAAAATAAATAAGAAGTATTATATTGCGACTCCTTGGGGACTCGCCGCACATGTGCTTACATGTTTGCTCCCATGATTTATGATTTCATTTCTATTTCAGCTATTGACTTTTTTACTGCAACATCCACTTTGCACCACTGGAGGCTTTCTTCAATTTACTTGTTTTTCTTCAACAGAAGCTCTTTGCATATATTTCTCTATGAGCCTGTGCACGGAGCCTCGCCACTTCTCCCTCTCTCTCGTTCTGGCCCCTCTCTCGTCTGCTGCTCCAGTCTTGCATCAGTCTTTTTCAAACAGCTTGTGTTCAGCTGAGCCCCAACTTCAAACATACATTTTAAAAGAAGCGAAACTATCTTATGTTCGAGAAAAAGCCCCTGAGTCTTATTTGCCCGGCGCTGCAGCCACTTTCTCTCTCCCTCTCTCTCCCTCCTCCTGCCATCGCCCTCCCCGTCCAAAATGTTGTTTGTTTATCATCATTGGAGCATTCTAGCTGCAGGTTGTTGCATCAGAATTAGCCACTGAGAAGTGTCTGAATAAAAGTGTTGTGCGCATGCGTGAATAGCACTGCTGCAACTGCATTTCTGATTTTATTCGGGGTTAGCTGTTGGTTTAGAAAGCTTTACATAATCTCAGCAGTAGCTTGGCCCGTTTGTATATCACTTTATCTACAATCTCTTTCTCTGAGTTTCCAGAAAGCTCACTGCACTTCAAACTAAAACTGCAAACTTACAAGGATTCTGTACTGTACTGTACTATACTGCGTTTGATAAACGAAGGAACCAACTAACCACCTCATATGTGTTTAGCATAAAGTGCACATATTCTTATGGACTTTTAAAGACACTTTTTTGACACCTTCACATTTTCTAATTTACAGTATGTCTAATTTGAAAGACAGACTTTAAAAAATGTACTGCCATTTCCACTGCAGTATTTAGGCATTAAGCGCCCTCCGCTGTCAGTACTGGGAATGAAAAATTTAAAATAAATAAATTATGCCATTAATCAAGATGACTGCTATGCTAATAGAGCCATGTGTTCATAGTAAACACAGTTTGACCGCAAAAATGCTTCAAATGAGTCCAGTGAATGGTTATGGACTTAAAAACTTCAAAAGAGATCTCCAGATTTCTAGGTACTTGTTACAAAAGGGGAAAATAGAAGATCGGAATAGAAGAGCAATTTCTGAGGCTCAGGGAAGACAAAATAAACAGGATTTAGAAAATCAGAAATGGATGAAGCAAAATACAATTCCAGGTATATTTCTGATTAAATAACATTATAATATTAACATTAAGAAATGCTATATTTTCATGTTATTTTGCATGATCTTCATGATTTCATGTCTATATAGGATTTAAGACAATGATCATAACTAGCTTTTCAAGGGTGTCTAATAATTGCTCACTCAAATACTCCAGAAAGGGCAGTTTAACCCCCTTCATGCTTTGTCCTAGAAGCTGAATTTGTCTTTGAAAGTGGTCCTGATGTAATCTTTGGGGAGGATCAGGCTGAAGATCCCAGGCCTTATCTGTAAAGGGAATCTGCCAGCTAAAACCTCTCAGTGACATGGACACAAAACAACACTGCCTACACTAGACAATACATGCATCTCATTTCAAAGCAACACTATACTTAATTTAGATATATTTTTTGAGAATTATTAATAATCAACAAAGACTGAGGTTCCCTAGACTGCATCACTGGAAGGCACTGAACACAAGTTAGATTGATATTCCTTTTATGCTTACAGGGCAGTATAAATTATCTTTTTTGCTTATCACCCAATACACTGCTTTATGTACACTGCCAACAAAGGTTCCATTGTGCTGCTTGAAGGTAGGAGTCTTCATAGGTTTATTGTTCTGAATTTAAACAATAGTCTTCAAAGTTTATGTGGAGGCATTATATCAAAGTATCACTCGCCCACAAAGAGCTCTAAACTCAGATGATGGCAAACAGAAATAAAGTGCCATAGATAGACACCATCTCCTGTGCCAAGTGTAGGATGTCTGAGATGGGATTTGGCCCGGCCCTACCTCCTGCTGTTGTGCACACGTATGAAGGAGGTTGGTGGATAGATCCTCACTCGCAGCTTGAGTCCTGTTAATGCAGATGGCTGCCTCTGCTGGTGCATGGGTCGGGCTTATGTGCAATGCCAATGAATATTTATGTGTTTAAAGCACATTTGGGGTGGAAGGCTCCTGTGGTTACAAGAGCAAGACTTTGACTCACAACCTCAGAGTGCACCAGGGTCAATGGACTGTGGCTTAGGGGGATCACCAGCCCTTTTCAGATGGCTTTATGGCTTAAAAATATATTTGTTTTTATTACTAGCACAGTGTCATGAATACAAAATATGTGTGCCCTGTAGTTTTCCAGTTTTTGCATCCATACCTATAGAGCTGCATTATTATAGCAGTCAACTAGCCAATCAATAATTTCTGATCTAATAAAGGTTGAAATATGGTGATTAAAGGCTTGTAAACAGAGAATAATAATGAATTGTTTGTTCTTTTTTGACATTTTGATTTAAT
The DNA here is from genome assembly GCA_030686955.1 of Odontamblyopus rebecca. Taxonomy (NCBI): domain Eukaryota; kingdom Metazoa; phylum Chordata; class Actinopteri; order Gobiiformes; family Gobiidae; genus Odontamblyopus; species Odontamblyopus rebecca. Next base: position 19,433,033 of record CM060660.1, on the reverse strand, counting down.
ATGCCACTGTATTTCACTCTTTTCGTAGGTGTTTTAGAGTTTGTATATAGTCCAGATAACGATTATGATCATCAAAATATGATATATATATATTTTTTAATAGTAATCTAGTTGATTGTAATTAATCATTGCAATCCTGCATGATCTTCATATTGTGAGTTTCAACACTATTTTGAATTTTAGGAAATGATGGATTGCTTATTTTCCATGGATTTTGTTACAATCATGTGCATTTTTGGGGTGATTTATAGTTTGTAGTTTGCTGACTTGATTGCCACAGTGTAATAATGGAGTATATCACCCCTTCAGTCCTTCCCTGTTTGAGCGTGTTTATACTGTATACAGTCCAGGGCCACCACTAATCAAATTCTCTCCTTCTCTCTCCCCCATGCCATCGCCCCTGGTGCATCTCCTACATCAGGTAAGAAATTGTTCATTCCACCAATCAATAGCAATATGGCCTGTAGCTAGCAACACACTGACACGGTCTACACTCTGAGATTTAGATGTGTGCAAATGGCAGCGGCGATATTTTACTCCAAACACCAACAATATTATGGAAGCCCAGGTGGAGCGGCACTGTAAATCCACCCTCTCGTCTTTTGTTTGGATCTTTTATCAAGACTGATACTTCCCATGTAATGAAAGCTATTTGGCCAGAGTGGTGCATGCTGGGAGGGGAGGTGTATAGATGTAGTGGAGCTAGGTACAGTCATGCCTCTCTCTCTTTCTGCTGCTCTGATGTGTGGTGTGTCTTCAGTGCCCTGTCACAGCTCCCCCCGCTGTATGACAAATGGCGGGGCGCTGAGCAGGCTAACAGGAAGCTAACAGGAAGCTAATGTGTGTTGGTTCATTAGTAGGACAGGTCACTGCGGGCTCAGGACCAGACACACAGAGGCTGATGGATGCATACACTTAAATATGGAAATAAAAAGCCCTGTCTATCGAGATTGTTATTTGAATTCCCTTTACCCACATTTTCTTCAAGGGTCTGTAACATTAATAAGCACTTTTGACAAATTATACAGGTCTGAATGCCGCACTTTTGACTCAGTGCTAAAGGTGTTAGACAGACTATGTTTAACTTAATTCAGATTCAGCATTTTTATAGTTTGCCAAATAACTTTGCAGCATATCAACATTAAAATACTTTTAAAATCTTTAAAATGCTGTGAGCATTTTACACCAGATACCCTTCTTCTCTTGTAAATAGAGGAGTGTGACGGTTCTGCATGGGAACTATTGGTACCTGCACTGAACTCCAATGATTTTACATGATAGATATGGTTTACATGGCTAGAACTATACTCGATTACAAGTTTAAAGATCTATGCAAAAAGTACAATTACCCCCCCAAATCATTATAGTGATGTTAGTATTTGTAATGAGTTATGTCCACCTTATTTGTGATAGTTACTTGATTCTTAAATGAACAATACCTCAACAGACCAGAGTTTCAAAGCTGACTATAAAGTTGACTCTTCCCCTGCCTCTTTGACCAAATGAAATAGTGTGAAGTCCTGAGTGTTTTTTTCCATAATGGTATTCACTATGTAGCACTTGACCACTGATATCAGTCTCTGTTGCAAGCTGTCCTTCATTTGCTTAGCAGCACTGCCAATCCCTCCTATTCCCTTTTCCTCTCTCTTCGTCACTCACACTCTCTCCATCCTAACTAAAGGCTCTCCGAGGAGTGCAGCCAAAACTGCTGGCCCTGTCTGTCTATTAATAAATGGCATTAACCACCTGGCCCTTCAGGGACTATTCATTTTAAAGATGAACTACCTTAAAGTACAACACAATGCAGTCTCATTTTTACTGCCTGCTCATTACTGCTCAGGGCGCCTCAAGACTCATCAGTGACCCTCCTCCTCCGCACTGCTGTCCTGCCATTCCTCTATTCTTTCACTCTGCTCCTACCACTCCCTTTACTGCTTTCTTTAAGGCCCGTATCCAGGCATCCATAACAAAATCAATAGAAGAACAAGAAAAATGATTATTAGCAGCACAGAGAGAACGTCGCCTTTTCTTCAGATGGATATCTAATTGTGCTTAACTTCCACCAACTCACTGTATTGGCTTTTGGAGTAAGTCCCAATTCCCAGCGCTATGAAAGCAGCCTTCTAACAAATGTGATGATGAATCTGAGCCTTCAGATAAAGTATTTATATTTATATAATTACCATAATAATCAACTTTATTGTGGAGGTGTGCGTTATGCGGTACCATGGGCGTTTCATTCACTGCAATTACTATTATAAACGTGCTACTGTAACAGTATCCACACAATAAGCTGCCCAGACCAATTTAGTGTGATCCATGACAATGTGCTCCAGTGCCGCTCGGCTAAATGCTTTACACAATTGCACATAGAGCTGCTCTTGGCTTTAATTACTCTCACTCTCAATAAGCCCAGCACACTATCATGTTTACTAATTCCACATTGGACCGCTTATATTACCATCAAAGAAATTACAATAGTTTAGACAGATAATTCACTGTGGCAACCCTGGAGGGAAGAAAGTGGGACACAACATTTAAACTTGATATTAAATAAAAAATGAACTCTTATTATGATTATGTCGTTATTCGTCACCATTTTGGGACAGTATAACCTTTATTGCACTTTACAATCTTGACAGCTCAAAGCCCCACTGTAGAGAATTATGCATTAAATGCATGTGTGGTGGTGGTATACACACTTCTGCACACCAACTGCCTTGGGACTGACTGATGGAAACCTGGCTGCCATTTCATCACATATACCACATCAATATGAACAAGTTGTGTGAGCCTGAGACACTAACAGAGGTGGGTAGAGCAGCCAAAAATTGTAAGTTGGGGTGCAAAAGTACTTTGGTATACTATTACTCAAGTAAGAGTTATTGTTTGATTAACTGTCCATCCATCCATCCATCCATCTTCTCCCGCTTAATCCGGCTGGGTCGCAGGGGCAGCTTGCTGCCCAATCCTCATAGCACCTGACCCCCCCCTATGAACCCCTCTGCAGGTGGTGAGCCCACAGGAGGGCTGGACAGGAGGGATGATTAACTGTAATATCTGTAAAATGCAAAGTTACTGTAGTTAGGGCAAAATGTTGATAAATAGACCACAAAAATGTCTTTCAGCCTTTTCTAAATTCAGGTGGTGGTGACCTCTGATTTTTTTTTGCTGTATTTAAATTCCATCTCATCTTAATTACTTTAGACTTTGTGCAGAAATTTGGGATGCTTAGTTTGGATTGGTTTAGGCTCTACTCATCTCCCTTCATGTCAAAATGTCAGAATATTTGTTCCGGGTTTGTTTTAGAGCCCTGGCAAACGGGTGAAGGGAAGTTTTGAAGTGTAGAGGAACAGCCTCATTATACCCACCAAGCTGCACAGTTATTCCGTATGAAGTAGAGATAAAAGCAGAAGAAAAGCTGAGAGCAAGTCGAAATAAAGAAAAGAGTGTCAGAAAAAAGAGAGTGAAGCTTGAAGGAAGAGAATTGTGCAGAGGAAAGCGCTCGGATCAAACACATCAGGGGGAGGACGGAAGGAAAGCACCGTTTGTTTCTAAAAAAGACGCAACATACAAAGTGAATGAGATCAAATTATGAGAGAAATACAGACTCCGTCAGGATGACTGGTTTATCAGCTGGGCTTTCAAGTCCCTGTCTCCCTCCTGAAGACTCTTTCAACTGAAATGATAGGCCTAATGTTAATTAAAAGCTGCTGTCCGGAGTTCTGACCATGTGTTCATATGTTTAAAATGGTTTGCTTAAAGGCTGTATACCAGATTGTTCCATGTATATTGAGCAAAAGTCTTGCCTCAGTACAGATATCTTGTATAAATAGCTTCTGAGGTCAAAATATATCTCCTGTGTACTGTCTGGATCTAATTATAGTGCTTTCTCGTCTGCTAGTTGTTGTTAGCATTGCCGTAATGTCAAACTTGCCTCTGAAAGTTGTGAAAAGCGCCTATAAGCATCCTGGTGTGTTTTCTTGTTTGAGAATCAGGAAGTGTGTGGTTAGCATGCTAGTTATTAGCATTGACAGTGATGACAAGCTTCACTCTGGCCTTTGAAAGTTGTGAAAAGGTAAGTCAGGGATAACTCTGAATATCTGCAAACCATTTAAAAGGAAGCTGTTGTTTTTCATGTTTTCAGACAGTAAAAATTAAAGTGCCTTTAAGTTGCCTGGTAAAAGCAGTATTTGGACCCTGAGTATAAATGAGTTTCCTCCCCGCTTGTATTTTCTGCCCCAAAAATGCATGGCTCTTGGCGTATGTCCATCTTTTTTCTGAAATCCATCATGCTGAAGTGTTAGTCCAGGCCTAAAATGATGCTGATGCAAAACTGAGTCACAAACTAAACACGATTGACTGAGATCAGCATTTAAAGTCAGCATCGTTTAAAATACCCAGTCTGACACATTCAGGTATTTTGCACAAGACAATACTGTTATTCTCTAGTATACATTCAGGTCACATTGCAAAAATACATTCAATATGTAGCTAATTTATTTATTTTTTGCCAAACGAGGAGTCAAAGTTTATATAAGTGCATGTGCTTGCCTGACAATTCAATGCAAGTCATTGTAGCCTGTACACCTTTTCCATATTTGACAATATTATCATTATTATAACTAGTATCACATTTTAAAATCACGCTCTCGTTTCATTGTTTTAGATGTTGAAAAGCAACAGCCCTTATGTCTTTTTGAATTGTGTCCACATTTGAAGTGATCAAATGGTGAAGCTTGCCAACTAGTGGTGAGATGCTAAAATGCAAGACAGAAATAAGCTGCTGACATGCATATTTTTCGATCTATCCTGTGTATTTTCCATAATCAATATGTAATAATTTGCTTAAAGTAATTATTAGTATCCACTGGGTTAGTGCTAGTTTGTTCTGTTAGAGGCAGGTGTTGTCTGCTGGAGCACTCCGAGAATGAGAATCATGGCACTGAGTCCTAGCATTGCATTAACACTAACTCCAGTTAAGTTTTTTTGAAAACATTCCCATTGCCCTTTACGCGCTGTTACATGGAGTCAAGAGCTTCAGAGAGCACTGCTCATTGGCGTTGTAAAGTGGCACATTTTCAAAGAACTAAACAACAACTTTATTGTGACTATCTCACCAAAGACCAAGCCGAGTGGATAATTGGACACATCCAAAAGCTATTCTGACATAACCGTAGCTTCTGTCGCTGCGCCTGGCTTCCAAATGTTATCACGTTTGTATCCTCCCACGTTGAATATGCAATCGAATGGCTCCCATAGCAGATGAAATGGCATCCAGTTGACTCTCATATCTCGGCCGTGCATGATGCGCGCCTATGTGTGATGAGGGGGTTGTAGCAGCCCCTGGGATTGGGCTTCTGTGATGAAACATTCAGGAGGAGTTGCCAGCGGAGTGTATTCTACGGCAGGCTGTAAAATGAAGCTCTGCAGAAGCAATCTCCACTCACAGAGACCTATTGCTTTCATTACCAGCGAAGGTCTGCACATCAAAGGCTGTATTTTACTAAGATAAATGCCACATTGGTGGTGGGAGGGTCCTCTTGCAGTCATTTGCATATTTTATCAATGCAAACACAAAACACGAGATAAAACATTACAGGAATCGCCATGCTTCAGCCCGCAATATATTATATAGCATTACAGAGCCTGCAGCATCTCACACATTCTCAATGAAGATAAATAGATTACATTAATTGTACAGTATTTGTCGTAAAGCCACTGATTAATGCCACTGTTTGCTGATTCAGAGGCGTAATGATTTATGAGCACTTTTACAGTAGATAATTTTCAAGCTTTGCACATTGGCCATTGGAAATACAAATGACTGTGAACGGGGGGAGCTAAGGTCCATGGCTGTGTGTCTGAGGAGGTGGCGAGAGAGCAGTCAGCATTTGTTTAGCTAATCAGGCAAATGAGTGTCATAAAACAAGCCAGAGGCACAGAGGAGCAGCGAGGCCAAGCGCGGTAGAAAAAGAGGTTGCTCCACTGGGAATAGACAAAACTGCTCCACCCACATACGGCACAGGGCATTTCGGCAATTAAAGATTGACTGATGCCCTGACGGATCAAGGTTACTGGGCCAAGGTGAAGCCCAGTGAACAGTGTCACTGTGGTTTATGGGGCCTGTCCCATAGGCCTCCAGCTGCAAAGACCCTAATGCAATCAGCTCATTGGCTCTGTCGCCACCACAAAACGACTAACATACGATACAGCTCTGAAAGAAATAGGAGACTCCTGCAATCGATCCTCAAATTTCTGTGAGCCTGGTCCTGGACAGTGTCTGGCCTGTGTAGTGTGCACACGCTATCACTCCAATCCCCTGGTGCGCAAACTCTTGATCACTTTTCAATGACAGTTTTGCTGCATCATTCATCTTGATTTTTTTAAGCTTCACACAGTGAGAGTGTGACAGATCTGCTGAGGTTGCAAATTGTTTATGCCCAGAGGCTGATGAGCCTGATTTAGGAGTACGCTTCTCGTTGATGCCGTTTAGACTCAGGGCATGGCTTGGCAAACACCTAATACCTGCTGACAGTGGACAACCAATGTGAACTTTGAACTCTTAAATGTTTCTGCTGACATGAGCACAAATGTATTGATAAATGTGATACCGGCTGCTTGCACTGACAAAACCCCTGCTATGCTCTGACTCGGCTGTATCCTGAAAAGACTTTGATGTACTACCTCAAATCTGAAAAAAGTCTGGGGACTGTAGAATGTAAAAAAAAAATAAAAAAAATACAGGGAACATCAAACGACATATCAAAAGCTATAGGATATTGTATTGTATTTTTTTGGTAAGTTTTCATGTCATCCTGAATTTGTGATGAAACCACTGAGTTGGAGCAACAAAACTTTATTATAAAATACGGCCGGAAGAGCATAACACAAATGACTGGATATCCATTACCATCTGTTTAAAGAGCATTATAGAAAGGTATTAGTATCATTATTGGGTGTAAGCAGTCATAATGCTAGACATCATTGCATGGGTATCAAACACTAGAAGGTACTGTTATGTCATAGTCTTATTTATATGGACTTTATGTGGACATTTATGTCTGATTTTTTTTTTTATTTCACTTTTTTATGCCAACCATTTCTGGATTTGGTGTTATAATTTTTGGCCAGAGAGCCAAATACTCTGTGTCCCCCTCCTCTGCCTGTTGCAGAGCCCATCCCAAAGGAGGGATGCAGGTTAATCAGAAACGTTGCTCTGAATTAGAGTTTCACAACCTGTCAGGGGTGACACTCAGCGATTTCCCTGGCCTGCCTTCTTCCATCCTCTGCCTTCTCCACACAGTGTTACTCAGCAGTAATAGAGATAACCACTACGTAATAGACTTTTTTGTCGGATCTGCTAGTGTCAACCCCAGCACGAGCTTCTGGTGACATGCCTATTGATTCCTGATTGGGGCTGCTCACTGGAGAGGTTTGAGATGGGGAGAGCAGGGGAAGGCCAGTGGCAGGGCTAATGTAATGCGCTTAGGGGGCAAGGCTGAAGGGTATGGTCGGGTCGGGATGTAACACGGTCCGCTATAGGTAAATGACTCAGTGTATTAGCATGACTTACCATAGATCTCCCTCTCTTGCTCTCAATGTCACTTATACAGAGATGGCTGTACTTTTTTTTTTAAATCTTAGGCCTAGTGGGGGTAGCCGCAGCATAGTAAAGAAATATTACGTATAATCACTATTGTACAAGCACCAGTTGTAGTGTAGTAACAAAAAGTAAAATTGTATTAAAATATAAATATAGCAGAAGAAGTTTTAATAGTGGTTTTGTGCTGTAAATGTGGAAGTTAGGGATGGTGAAAACTAAACCACCGAACCTCGTTAACCGGTTAAAATCGCTTAACCATTCAGTTTAAAATCTATCCTAAATCAAATCGCTATTTGAAATAACAGCAATTTTGACTCGAGCCGTGCCTGCCGCCAGCTCTCCCACGTGATAGGATTGAAGATAAAGGTGTTAGTCAAGTGTTAGAAGCTCATTTGAATCATTGCCGTGGCTCATTTCAGAAAATGACCCCTCCGAAGAGACGCTGCTTATAGACTGCGGCGCGCAAGTGTGTCTCCTCCAAGACCTCAGACCTCCAAGTTGAATGGATAAATAAACACAGCAACGGCACCTTGCGCCACATAAAATGTGCGTTTAGACTACTGTCTATGATAATTTAGGGCGCAGTCAAACTCTGATTGCAGAACTGTGCTGTGCTCAAGCATGATTACGTAGGGTTCCATTTAACCGATGGTCCAAAAATTTTGACCGGTTAACGTTTATTCAGTTACCGGTTAACATCCCTAGTGTAAGTATTAGCATTATAGCAGTAGTAGCTGCAACATAAACCATACGTAATACAAAAAATGTAAAATATGTAGTGGAAGCAGGGGAACCGACACCCAGACCGTCAAATTTCTGTCAATGGACCTGAGAGGAAGTAAGCATTTTTACACAGTTATTATTTTCATGCTTTAGACAATGAGTGGGTCAACTTGAGTAGCATGTCGTCAAAATAATTAAAATTTCTTTATTATCATTCAATGAAAAAACAATGAAATTACATTGAGCAACTCAAAATACAACTCCTACACAAACAGACAAGACAGCACAGTGAAGCCAAGACATGTAAAACTAGTCATTTTCACAAGTCAGTTTTACAATACCCTTTTCTTGCTCCTGTCTTTGACACATTGCCATGCAGCCAATCAGAGTGCGGTTCATAACTCAAGTCAAGTCCATAAAACCTTCAGCGTGACAGGACTGTGGACCCTACATTATGGCTGCACCCTGGACTTCATTAGCACAATTAGACCGAGAGCCGGTGGCCCACTTAATGGCTCACTGCTCAAACCATTTGGCACAAAAAAATACTGAAATCCTGCCTATTATCTCTTCTCGTGTCCCTGTCCTATTACCAATCCCTAGTATTCAGTTCTGTTCCAAAAAAACGATTAGTAATAGCAGTGGAGCATACAAGAAGCAAATTGATATATTGCAACAAGGTGCAATTGAATACAGTAATAGACAGACAAATAGTTTTTAAAATGACCTTTTTAGCACTATGAACAGAAATTCAGTGTTAAATATTTAACAAAATATGCATTCTTTTAAAAGAGGTATTGCTTTGCCTGACATGAATAGAATGGCATTAAACTTATCTACCTTACATTTATTAATTGCAGGATTAATATTGCTACAAAATACGACTTGTTTACTTACTGTGAGTGGGGTTGCCTCTCCACAGAACTTACCTGTAACTTGGCCCTGGTGGAGAAACAATCAGAGACAAACAGATGGTAGACCATACAATAAAAAAGATACATAATGCACCTTTGCAGTTTAGGTGTTGCCTCTTATCATACTTTTTCTTGTAGTCATTTGTAAAACTAATTATTGTACATTTAGTCACTGAATTAAACTACCTCTTTGTTGTTACTGACTGCCTCAGTTTTTTATTTGAAAAATTGAAATATATAATTCTGTTTTTGTTATAGCTCCCTTGGTTAAAAGCCTTTTTCACACCTGCCTAAAAGTTTTGCACAGTTCCGTTTGAAAACCTGTCATAGTAATGGGGGCTCGGGGAAATATTGTGCATATGAAAGTCCATTGGAGGATTAGAGCGGCCGCCAGACACACACAGACACAGAAAACCCAACATAATAATGCCAAAGAGCTGTTGGAAAACAAGAGGATGAGAGGAGAGTGGGAGGACAAACACAGGCAGGGACCAGAGACTGTATTTTTAGGAATTAAAGATTTATTGACAAGTGGCAAAGTGGCAAAAGAGCAGCCGGACTGGAGAGACTAAAAGTGGATAGAGGAGAGGAACTGCGGCTAATCTCCAAAGGCCACTATAACAAACTTTTCACTCTCTGTGCCCACATTGAAAATAAATGGTTTTTCACATACATCTTTAACTTACTAAAAGGCTACGAATCAAGGGAAAGTCTAATAAAGTGAATACATCTTAACCAGGACAAGTCTTCCATAGACAGACTTACAAAATCGACGAAAGGGAAGGACCAATATCTGAGAATGAACCTGCAAAACTTGTGAAAAACTTAAACTTGCTACTCAGAAATGTACAGACATTCTTCAATAGCCTTTCTATCAGCTGTAGCACCAAAATTGCGGCCTTTCATGTGGACAGCAAAAAGTAGCCCATGCAGAAATAGTGTCAAATGGATGTAGACCCTCCATGACTATAAAGTTATGTATGATTTTTTCCTGAATGACCGGATACAAGTGCTTTGGTTTGGCCTTGCAAAACACCTAATTTCTATACTTAGAGTTTCAACAGTCTGTCATAGCACAGCAGTTTAGTCTAACATAAAGCTCTTAGTCACATTGCATAAAAAGTGCATGGAAGTATAAGGGCGCCATCACCAAGTGGTTTATGTCTTTGTTGTGCAGCTGTAGGTAGGAGCTCAGGACAAGACTGTTAGCATGTCAGAACAGCCCCGCTCCTAAAATGGACATTAACATGCACCAGAGGTATGGCCCCCACGCTCTTTAACAGCTAATCACATTCTATTCAGATTTGCACAGCTCGTTCGTGTATTATGCAGCATTAATTGCAACTTCAATAGTCATTAATAAAGAGTTGGCTGTCTTCAGAACAGGCAATGATGCAGAAACCAAACTACAGGCAGGGAGCTTGTCACATGTACTTTACAGAAATCTGGCCTTGCATTAGGACTTAATTCTTGCAGGTAGAACAAATAATATAGTTTATTTGATGCTAATAAGTAAGGGCAAACATGAGAATTATAATTTTGTGTAAATGTGGTAGCTGTAAATCAGTATCAGACCATCTCAATATGATTTAAAATATGTTCCAAATATGGTTTGAGCCTAGTTTAGTCCTGGTCTGGTCCTGGTTAAGTGCTGTTGTAGTCCAAGTTTAATTAATAAATAATAATAATGCATCAGTTTTATATAGCGCTTTTCTGGACACTCAAAGACTCACCTTGTGGTGGTGCTACTATTGTAGCCACAGCTGCCCTGGGGCAGACTGACGAAAGCACGGCTGCCAATCTGCGCCATCGGCCCCTTCGACCACCAAAATCACTCACACACACACCACTTTCATACTAGGCAATGTGGGTGAAGTGCCTTGACTAAGGATGCAATGACAGTTTTTGTGACTGGCGCCCCACCGTAGCACCTAGCTTTCCCAGCGGTCTCTCATCCAAGTACTAACCAGACCCGGCCCTGCTTCTGAGATCTGATGGGATCAGGCTTTGACAAGCTGGTATGGCCACATATAATAATGGATTACGTAGTCTCAGTTTTGTCCTAACTAATATGAGGACTGTGTGTAAGTGTGAACGCACCCTCAAATGTTAAGTGGCTATAATGTTATGCCTGATTTGTAATGCATGCTCTTCAATTGCCTATTTACTCCAGTCGTGCCTTCATTGGATGTCAAAACAACAATGGCTTACAAATAAATAACACCAGTGCTTTTGTTGTAGCTGCCTTTAACTTTTAAAAGTTTTGTAGGTTCTCTAGGCCCCGGGTGCCCTCTGTTGAAAATTCTATTGAAATATTTGTTTGCACGGCTCAGTGGCATTTAATCTCCTGTTGTTCATCAGTTTCCGCTTGATTTATTTCTTCACCTTCGCCTATTTATTGAATTTAATTACACCTCAAATCCCAATGCAAAGCCGCGGTTGTTATAGGGGAAAGAGGGTGTGTACGAAGAGCGGGAAGGGGAGGAGTACGGGGAGCGTAAAGCATGACTCAGATAAATAACCCAGTGTGTTCAAAGGCATACAGTATGTGGCCTGTTTTACTTAACCAGGCCTACACATACATGCATGTATAGAGCGGCAGATGCACATTTTAAATGAGCTGTGGGGTCAGTAAATCAGGCTAAGAGCACACATCCTCGAATACTCAAAGGCAAATGGTGTGCAGGCTGTCGGTGGCCTCGCTGACCACATAAAATATTGGCTTGTTAATTAGGCAGTAATTGTGCAATGTGCTCTGCTTTTATGTGCCATGCATTGAGCCATAAAGAGGCCGCTGTGAGAGGAGCAGGACATACAGAGAACTTGTATAGCCTCACGCAGTCGACTCTGGTCTAAAACATGGCCAGAGGTCACATGCATTACTTTCTGAAGGAGAGATGGAACATCCCAGCCCCCTCCTTTGAATCTTAAAGAGCTGTATAAAATGCAGTCACATTAATTCTAGCTCTTGAAATAGCATGAGATAAATATAAAAAAGTGCACGAATTGAAGATAATTGGAAATGCTTGTGCGAATCACACAAGGTCTTGACTTGAATGTCAGAATTTCCTCAAGTCCAAACTAATAGCAACGTAACAGCATAGGGCTACTACTTTTTATAGAGGCAGTTCCATTCTCACATAATTTAGTGATTGGTTATCTACAATCAGTGCCTTCTATTGCAGGGTGTGCTGCAAGTCTCACAGTAATTATAATGAGAACATGCTTGTTGAGCTTGAAATGTATTAGCTATAGTACTTTCTATTCACATACATTGTATGACCCTTGCTGTTTTGCTTTATAATGGTAGCTCTAATCTGAATACAGGCCTCATAATAGCGCATTTCCTCATGCATACAGGCAAATAATCATAACACTAAGAAAGTAAGAATAAGTCGTTTTCTCTAATACTTACCATAGATTGTTGTAAGAGAGTATGACTTTTGTATTCAGTACATGTGTAAAGAGTCTAATCCCAAATGTCAGCCCCCCTGCAGAGGAGAGGGTGTGCTTCAGTCCAGTCACTTTGTTCATATTTGCTGATTACAGCAGAGCACAGGCTGAGACGATGCACAGACAATGTACAGACGATGCACAGACGATGCACAGACGATGCACAGACGACACAGGCCTCTGGATTAGTGCTGCTCTCTGCTCCTGAGATTGAATGAGGCTGGACAAGGTCATCAGGTTCACATAGAGAAGCCTCATGTTTTATGCTCTGAGAACATAACGGTGCTGTTTGGGCCATGATGTGTTTGGGAGAGAGTCTTCTGTGAAATCCTACAGTGAGATCTGACATGAGTATGCACACCTCTGACTCTGAGATTGTGTGAATGTGTGTGTGCTCCTTTGAGGTGACCTGTTTATTTGTGTGTGTGGTGGCAGCATACAGCCAGTGTGCAGTGAATCAGAGCACCTTTGCAGGGCCTCACAGTACACACAACATAGACAACACACTCTCACACAGACACACACGCACACACACACAGACACACACACACACTTGCACTCATGCACTCACACGCACACCATACACACAACACACAATAAAACACTACATACACAGATATAGCGCAGAGATAGAGATGTGACAGTGATGGCTCTGGAGCCATGGGCCACAGCTAAGAGGCCTGGGACACACCCAGTCCACTGACCTTCACTCAAGTCAAAATTACACTGCATTACACAAGTGGAATAGGACTCAACTCAGTTACAAGCTGTACCTTTTAGATAGATCCTTATGTAAGACTTACTGATAAAATAGGTTGTTATAGCAACTAATGTGATTGACACTACTTTACAGCCACCCATTTCAAACTCCACAGTGTTTACTCTATTGTCTTTTGTTCAAATGTAGTGAATATTTGAAAACTTATTTTATGCAATTAACAATCTTCATTTTCACCTCTGTGGGGCACAACTTGAACATCTATATTGAAGAGGTTTTGGGGGCAGCATATATGAATGTGATATATTTAATCAGTAACTTAATTATCCTGCACTACTCTGTGTGGGCACATAGGCCCATACGCGCACACACGCGCACACAGATACACACACACCCCTGTGTGCACACACTCATACACTGCCTGACTGTGACTCAGAGCTTATCAGGCTGGGCAGTGACTCACCAACACTGTCAGTAAGCTGCTCTCCACATGTAGCTTTGTCTCTCAGACCTGCTCCATATAATCACAACATATTATCATCTGTCGTCCCCCTGTCCTCACCCAGATGCCCTTCCTCACCCTACCCTGATCAGCCCTGGTGCTCCTACAGTAACCACAATCCAGATTTCTGACTGATGCTCCTACCTGGTGATCTCAGAGCCCTTCTATAAATATTTATACCTGCAGTCTTAAGCCTACAGGTTGTCACATTCTGTGCTTGGTTGCTCCGTCACATCGTGTGTCAGACTCAAGTGTGATGTGCGGAAGTAAGCACAGGCAGATAGGAATATATTTGACTTAGAAATTCTGTGTGAACGCAAAAGATTTAAAATAGTGAGTCATCTTTACTGGTACTTCTGACAGCAACTATAAATTCTTAATATTTTATGTATTTGGCAGTTATACATCTGTAAAACCCTATGGTGCATCTTACTGAAAGAAGTATTACTTATAGATTACTTTTTTTTTTCAAATCTGATATATGATTTGGCCTAACCTACCGTACTGCCATTGCTCCTTAAGAAATATAAGTTAATAAATAATTGTACTATATTGCCAACAAAATCTAGTACCGGTAACTATATATGAATTGCATGTCACAACATATATTTAATTAATGCATTTCAGTTCCATAATGAAATCTGTTCCAGGGTCTCAATAAAATCAATTATGTATGAAATAAGGTAATCTGAGTAGTAACTTCATAGATCATTTTAGTAGAGTCAAATTGGTTTTCTTTGTTGCTGTAGTGACTATGTGTTTACTTTGTACTGTATTCCTGTATAATCTCCACAGAGTGTATTCTCTGTAGTGCTGGATTCCTGACTGCTTGCACCCAATCAGCTCTTGTTGTGTTGTAGTAATGCCTGGGTGTACTATGAGGTGTACTAACAAGTGCTCTTTTTTCTCTCTGCTTAGTTAGTCTATTGCGGACTGCTGGGAAATATCTTTGATGGTGCACAGAAGAACTGAGGACGGCATGTGATAATAAGACACAGGAGGGAGAATGGGCTTTAATGGGGCTGAATGTTCGATGTTTGTGAATCCTAAACACAACTGGGGTGCTCCATTGATCCACCAAAACAAAATTGCTCAAATAAGTATTGTTAGGAAGGTTTACAGCTTTTCTTTTTTCTCTTTTCTTGGATGGCAATAAAAAGTCTGATTTTGGCACTTACTATCAGTGGGTTCTGCTGAACTTGTATCAATCTTCCATCGTTCATAAAGCAGAGGATATAATGGAATTGAAAAGGCTATTTGACACAAATTGTGCACCTAATGTGAACCATTCACAAGTGACTGTTGTTCTTTTATTGCTGTGCGAGTCTTTTTCAATTTCAGCTCAGTGAATTACATGCCGAGATGAGAACTGGCCAGGCCCTGTCTTCAAGCATCTTCTGATGGGTTTGATGAAACAGCCGTGGAAAAAGCCAACATGTCTTTTCATTTGCACAGTGATACTTTTGTTCATGTGATATGACTATGGTGTAACTCCTAAATGCAGAACACAGTAGGTTAATTAGTACAAGTACAAGTGTGTCAGTATCATGTGTGTGTCTGTCATCACTGGCTCAGGCGTATAGCTCGGGGGAGTCTGTGTGAATGAGGAGAACTGTGTTATTATGCACTTTGTTTATAGCACTGTACCATAAAGACATTGTGAGTTCAGGGAAGGGGCCGAGCTGTCATTGTAGTGCTGAGGCAGGCAGCTGTCAGCCACATTTCAGATGCATATTATGTCCTGCATTAGCTTATACAAACGGCCATGTTTGTGGATAAATGCCTTTGTGCTGGTACACATATGTGGGTGTGCATGTGTGTACACACAGAACAGAGGACTGTTAGCCCAGTGCTGTGCTGTATATCAGCAGCATGCACCACCATTAGATCTTTCTATGACATCTGATTTACACGGCCTGTCTTCTCTTACTGGAATAACCTGCACCTCACTGAAGCACTGAGACAAAGGCTGCTGCAGTGGACCAGCTCAGCACAGTGTAAACAAACTTTATCACAGCCTCTTCTGGTTACGATTATGGACTAAGTTATAAAGAGTATGCAAGATCATCAGGATAAGTAATTTTATATATTGGGTCAGGTAGTATTATTGCCTTATTGCTTGTTTTGTTAGCCACTGAAGTAGTAGTTGTAGTA
Source organism: Odontamblyopus rebecca (assembly GCA_030686955.1). Classification (NCBI taxonomy): domain Eukaryota; kingdom Metazoa; phylum Chordata; class Actinopteri; order Gobiiformes; family Gobiidae; genus Odontamblyopus; species Odontamblyopus rebecca. Next base: position 19,416,963 of record CM060660.1, on the reverse strand, counting down.
GTAGTAGAAGTAAGGTAAGGTAAGGTTTATTTATATAGCGCTTTACACAGACACATGTCCCCAAAGTGCTTTACACAGCATTTTACAGAGCATTCTTCATTCACTCCATACCCGGTGGTGGTAAGCTACTGTTATAGCCACAGTTGCCCTGGGGCAGACTGACGGAGGCGCGGCTGCCAAGCCAAGCGGCGCCAACGGTCCCTCCGACCACCACCAACACTCACTCACACAACTTTTACACCTACAGTGCATGTTTTGGGTAGTAGTAGAAGCAATAAACAGTAATATCCTATTCTGATATGTTTCAGTGCTAATTACACTAGATTAGGTTAGATGGTGTGGGGAGCCTGTTGAAGGCTGAGCCATGTTCCTGTGGTGGATCTGGACTGTGGCTGGTGAGTGGCTGGTCTCGTGAGCGAACGTGGCGGGGCGGGGTTGGTTGGGGGCTGCCTGCTGTTTGTGTATCCTTGCTGTAAGGATAATGATGTGATGAATGGAGAGAGGGAGAGAGAAGCACATTTCAAGGCTAATGCCCAGGGGGATGTCAGACAAACCTGTGTATGTGTAATAACCACAGAGGTTAAAATGCTACAGCGGCACCACACATTCCTGCCAAATATTTTGACATCCACACTGCCTCCTCCACACAGCTGCTGCTCAGGTAAAGTAGGACGAGAGATCGGATTAATGTGAGTTCGATGAGGAAGAGAACGGAGTGGGCACTGGACAACAGAGGTGTTGATGTGTACAGTCACACTCAGAGCTGCCTGCCTGTCTGTCTCTCTTGATTTCTCTCTCACAGTGCTCTGGGCCAGAGCTCGTGTCCACGCTGCCATTTGTTTCAAGGTTGTTCTAAATGTGACTGATGTGCACAGCTTTGCTTTACTCTCCTTCAGAATGCTACATGTGAAAGGGAAGGATTTTAAGTTGGACTTTTAAATCAATCATACATACAAAATCTGTTTTATGCAAAAGGGATACACATTTTTTTCAATGTAGGGAAAGCATATGCCCCTCTTTAAGTCAGAGGCTCTTTTAGTCATTTAGAATTAACTCAATATCTTTACTATTGTGAAACAGTAGCAATAATTGCATTTGTGTCCATTGATTCACATTGCAGACACTTTTATTTCGTCTCTTTTATATGGTACAGTGTATGGCCCTCACACAGTTATAGGCTGTCCGACAGGTCACTTGATGCACTGTTTATTACCATTTGAAATAGATGGGAAATTACTTGGTACAACTAGTGCTGCATGTGTGTGCCTGTTTGTATGCCTGTTTGTGTGATGCATGTAGCACCCCCCAGGGGCTGCACGTATAGATTGTGTCTCTCATCTTCTTTTTATTCTGGTGTGTATGGATAAATAACTCCTGTTCCCTTTAGATTAGCTGTGACCTTTCCACCCCTCTATATGTGCCTAGCAGCCCCTTACAATCCCTGTCCTGGGACTGCATTGTGAATCCCTCTCAGTAACAAATGTCAGCTGCATTGATTGGCCATCTTAGCCCAAAATAACAGACATCTAAAATGAGAGGGGCGGCAGGCTGCAGTCATGGGTCCCCGGGCTGTGCTGAAAATGTATATCGTTAGGGATCTCAGAGAAAATAGAAAACCTTACTCATTAACTTCAAGTCCACAGCCCCAAGATTTCATGGATTAATCAATGCTAACCTACTTTATCAAAGACACTTATCTTCCACATACAGAAATCTATGCATGTCCCTAGCCAAGAGGTCGATAGCAGGAAATATTTCACATTGCCTACCCTTTTTTCCATCACTAATTCTCCTTTCTATCCTTGGTCCCCTTCCCTTCTCTTCGTCTTGTTCGGTCATTGCATCTGAGTCTGGACTTTTTGCCTAAATGTCCTTGGGATTGGACTGTGCGTAGAGAAGGGAGACCCATATCAGATAACTTATTGGTTCATTTTGCCCATCTCTTTCCAATAATGTGTAACATTACCAGTGTTATTAGATAGGAGATTAATGGTGCTTGGCTCTGCTCCTCCTCCTCCTCTGTGGGATGGGACATAGAGGAGAGAGATAAAAGGACAGAGTAAGTCATGTGAATGCTACCACGTCACCAGGTCATTTTGTGGAACTGAGTGACAGGCGGTCCCTGAACTTCCCCGTGTGTGCCCCCTCTCCATCTCCCCATCTCAGAGAGTACGAGCACTCACTAGCCTTTGATCCTCCTTCTCACATCAATCAGCACCGACAGGAGGAGAAGAAGAATAGAGAAGAATGACTTGTGTTCATCGTTGCAGGTGCCGTCTCTGCCATGTCAGGCAAAGGTCTAAAGCTCCATATATTTACAAACTTATTTATGTATTTATTAGGATGCTCTACTCCCCTTTCTGTGCTCCCTCGCCAGTGCAAATAAGCAGCTGGCTGGTGCTGTCCAGTCATTTGGGGTTACCAGGGTTACGGCTATAAGCTATTTTGGGTCACATTTGCAACCCGTTTTATTTCAACTATCCAGACCTGTCAGTATCGGGGGAACACTCCATCACCTCACGTGTTCTTTCTAATAAGCCTAGTCCTGTGACTTGGCTGAGTTCGCCCCGAGCACAAATCCACATGCAAAGCACCGATATAGATCCCAAATGATAACATGAGTATTGTCATTCAGTGTCTTTAGAACAAAGAGCATTGTCAATGTTACATGCAGACTCCACAGTTCAATAATAGCAAGTGTCATCTCCTCTACTTTACATGACAGTAATTATCAGAGATGTTGGCTGCACCTAAAGGACAAAGTTAGGTGTAAAAAGTTGAAGGCTTGTGCACCAGGATGCCTGCTCATCACTTCTGCTCTCTCTGTCTCTCTCTCCCTGTACATATTCATCTGTAGCTCTATTTTAGTGCACATCCTCTGCTTTCCTCCACCTTCTTTGGTCGTCTCTCTGGCTCCTGCTCTCTAATGTATGGAGTAATAACTTGCTCATTATTGGATGTAAGAAATATCTACTAAGAGATTATGCCAGATATAAAAAGCTCACAGGTGATGGGAGTCAGAACCTCGGTGCATCCCTAATGAGGCCTGGGGATTGCACTGCACCCTCCGCAGAGACAGAGCTTTCTCCTCTGGTGCAACACTGAGGCCCAGTGTGGCTCACTTCAGCACAGCTTGACCTTGGTGGGGCTAATTAATGTATTTACAGCAAGCCCACCCGCTCCGGCTCTGTCAGTCAGGAGGTCTTGGGAGTGTTGTTGGGCTGCTGTGTCGAGTTTGCCCCTTGCCCCCAGGATATCCTCTTTTGCTCACCTCGCTTACTCAATGCAGTCTTGGGTAATGATAAAAATACTCCACCTCTTCCATATTTTAATGCACCTTTGAGCCTAATCAGAAATAAGCAGATGTTAGCAATATTCTTAGTATGTGAATCATATTGTATAAAATGAGTTGGTTGTTGCCTTGTTTTACACCACTTTTTCTGGCTCTTCCTTCTCTCTGGGATTACTATAGCAAGTCATCTGTTGACTAGTGCTGTACCTTTTAAAGTTTTCACATCTAGTATCTCCACAGACATAATTAGGCTCTGAGAATATCTACAATAAAATGTGAATAACTAAGAGCACACATCTTGACATGTATAACTCAAAATCTGAGGATGGGTCAAATACCGATTACAAATGACCTTATGGGGAGAATAAAAGTGTATACCTTAACCTTAAAGGTGCAGTGTGTAACTTCTGGTGGAGGGTCTGAAACCTGCTTCTCTCTATGGAGATATTGCCTGGAATATTCCACAGTATGGCATTACACTATGGAGACAGCAGAGACACCACAGAGCCACTTTGCATGTAAGATCTGTGGAGAGGCAAGCTAGTTTTTAGGTCAGCAACATCAACAACAACTATGTTAGTGAGTAAACGCCAGACGGATACATTTAATGCTATACCGGGACATTCCAGACAAGCCAATAACAAAAAAGTTACACAGTGCACATTTTATCCCCTAACCCAAGCATGAAGCAATAGGAAAAAAACTATAATTAAAATAACTGAACTACCAGAGACTACTCTAGAAACTACCACATAAAGATTTCCCAAGCTGAAGACTGTATGTATATAAATGGACATAGCTAACACTCGCTAGCTACTACTGGCCTTGGCCCCCATTGGCTTCCATTGGAATATTGTCGTCCCTCTCTCTGAAACTGCTGCTATGAGCCTCGTCATTTTGCTCTTAAAATGTTCGTACGAACCCGCTATACATGATCCTGGTGTTTTTTTGTTTTGGTTTTTTTTCAATTTTTTTCTGTCAAAAAATCCTATTCATAATATAGAGCCTGGCTCCAAATTACCGTTAGCATCGTGAGCATCATTTGAGCGGCGCTGAATGCTATGGGTAATGTCACACTCGCTTAGTCCGATTTTTTTATACAGTCTATATGAGTACTACACAGTGTTACTGATTAATTTCAGACAATTTATTACTCCAGATGCCCTTCCACATATTGTTTGTCCCCTCTAGCGACTGGTAGAAATTGCATGGACGACCTGCCACTGTTGTCATGACATTTTTACTACAGCATTGTATCGGAGTTTCCGAAGAGGACATACACTCAAGCACAAAATGTACTTCACTTTGCCATGAGTTTTCTATATGGTAAAATATATTCAAATGTGGACTGGTAAGTTTAGGGAAGAGTCGTGAGTGCAAGTGACAGCGGGAGAAGTGAAAGGTGGAACAAGTTCGACCAGTGCAGGAACAGCGAAGGGCAAAATGTTTGAATCATTTAAAACTCTAGAGACGCGGATCTGTTACAGTGGCCAATGGCAACAGCAGGGTCTGTCTGTGGAAGCCCTGGGCCAACTCACCTCCAGTCAGTCTATAGCTCCTCTCCATAAAACTAATTGGAATAGGAGAAAGACAGGTAGCAGAGGTGTTGGGCTGTGTAATATAGGGAAATGTGGGGAGTAACAAAGCAAGACAAATGAGAACAAAAAGTGGGAGAGCGTTTCATTTCTTAAGGCGTAATACATTCTTGGCCTAATTTCTGCTCTGACTCACTCCACTACAGTCAGAATCCTCTTTTTTAAGTTACTTTTTCTGGCAGGCTTTATTTGGTGTTTGTTACCCTCCATGGCCTTGGGGGACTATTAAATGTCACTTCTCTTTAAGTGAAGAAGAAAGACAACTTCACCTAACTTCGGAAGAACCTTTAAAGGTCATGCGTGGCACTGGCTACAACACTGGCTCCAAAACACATACACATCTGCCTCTGAATGTACCTTGAACAAATGGGTCAAAAGTGAAGTAAATGTAAGCTCTGACATAACCGCACTCAACCACTCTCCCTCATATCTCTGTTTTCTGAAGACTTGTCCTGTGAGACCTAGAAGAAAGGTTAAAGAAGGTTGCCTGGTTGTATTTTTCACATCATATTTCAGATTTCAAGTATGATGTTTTTGCTAAAGGAGCTTGGAGACAGCTTTGGAAAATGGGCAGGCATTTATTCATACTCACAATCAGGCATAATTATATGACCTCTCATGGAAGTGAAAATTAGATGCTTTTATTATGCTAGCCATTAGAGGAGGACCATTTTATTATTAACCTATCTTTCCACAAAATCCATATTAAAGCCAGGGAATAATGCCACACAAAGACTTGTACTGAAGTAGATTCTGGATCTCCTCAACAGAACCCTTCCCATTCTGCAGTAGTCCAGATGTTGCATTCTTGTGATATGTTAACTACATTCCTGTAGTTTACAATTGTGATGGGGCACAGGTTAAAATTCTTTGGTGGAATTTGCTGTTTAGCTGTCAGATTGCAGGTTTTTGGACCCGGTGTAAGGTTAATATCTCTGTAATTACGGTGCTTTTGTGAGACAAGGACTGGCTCAAAGTTCAACGTCTTCTCTGCCTGCATGAATAAACAAAAGTGGTGCTATTATTCAACCCAAAAGGTATCATTGTTGTCAGTTGAAAGGACTTAAACCCTTAAAATATGACAAGTTGAGGAGCGAATCTCAAACAAATAATGACAAGGCTGTAGATCTTTGAATATTTCTTTCAAAAGCAATGAAAACCCCATTGAGTTATTGCTGACAGATTGAGGTAGTGTGGTTGTCTCCAGTAGACTAGCCTTGCTGAGTGTGGTGAAGAAAGTTGGTGATATGCATATAGGCATACATTTCTGCAGTTAACAGTGTAACCAGCATAAATAGGCACGTGGTCATAATCTTATGCCTGGTGGGTTTAAAGTATCTTGCACTCCTCAGTTGATCGACCTTAATACACTGTCTAATCTATATGTGTAGCTCTGCGTTCAAAAACATGCCCTTATTTTGCGTGTGCATGTACTGCTGCATGGTTCAACAACAGCTTTTCGGTCACAGCACGGCAATTTATTTGAATTTGTTTGCCTGACCATGAAGTCTTCATTAGGCAGTCGAAAAGCACAGCGAGCCGGGGCTACAAGGTCGCCATCCTGCTGTCCAAATCAAGACGCTTCCCTCAATTTAGCTAGTCTTGAGGGAGCGCCACACACGTATCAACACACCCTTATAGACACACTATTGTATTCCAACAACCTCTGCTCCCGTCTTATCCTCATGGCCCTAATCAGCTGTCCGAGAGAGAAGAGCTGAAAAATAGCAATTAAGCTCCCCCAAACGGACGCAGAATGCAAAGTGACACTAAGCCTGTCATCAGTTATGCATTTTACAATAAATAAATGATGAAGAATGAGATTTGCAATTGATCTGTCTGTTACTGTATTCTGCACTGGTGGCAAAACGGCGCTTGAGTTTGAAAATGAACCTGATTGCATATTCATTTGCGCTCATCATTTGAACCATTCATACTAGGGCTATCATTGCACAGCGTTATTTGATCAATTCACTACAAACAGTCCTCCCAGACGGCTTTGTTGTATCTTTCTTTGCCTATTAAGCTGTTCATTAAAGAGCGGCCTTGTCCGGGCCTACAGGCAGTGAGTGTGTGTGTGTTTTGCATGTGAGGCTGATTGCTGCAGATACACGGGGGTGATTGTATGCACTATATGTTTGCATACCCTGCCCATTAGCTACGCTGTGTGGCACCAGCGATGCCGGATGCAGATTTGTTCCTGTCAAGGTTAATAAATGAAGAAATCAAGGTGAGGGTGTCTCAATCCAGACACAAGGACACGCGTAGACGGGGATCAGACACCCAGCTGGTACCTCTGAAATTTTAATTAGGCCCTCTCTTTATTTCCCCTCCGCAGACAGACATTGTGGTCGAGTACTCCGACAATCTCCGGGACTATTTTCTCCTGCAATATTAGCCAACCTAGTGATGGGATACTGGGGAGCTGTGGTTTGGCTTCACCTAGCCACTCTCACATAGTCCCCATACTCCTCTAAGCTGAGCATGTTTTACTGCCTGCTCTGTGTGTTCATATTAAACTATACAATGCCCAACTGTGCTCAATTAAGGCAGACATGGATTTGTAAGTTTGAAGGGGACTGTTGAATCGTAAAAACATTTTATAGTTTGTCACAGGGGTGTTTTTGAAAGAAACTCTCCATATAAAGCACATATTATAATACATAATGTCGTCAAAAATTACCAATGCAATTTAAATTTTAATTTCTCATTACATTGCATTCTGGGGGGACATTTTCTCACCGTATGTTGAGATGAAGATGGGCTGCAGTGTATCTTGTGTGCTTGTAAGACATGACAGCTCTGTTATTAGCATGCGGCTATACAAACGAACATGGCTAATTATTGGTTTTGGCTGCCGTGATGTCAGCCCTGACAGTGGCTCTGTATATTTGCATGTTAAAGCAGTGTCTATGTAGCAGTATGTTATAGACTCATACAGTTTGTGCAAATGTGTGTGTGTGCACGCATTTGTGTGCATTCAAACAAATCAAATTTATTAGCCCGTCTTCCAGTGTGATCTGCCTTTATTGCCTTGGCACTTGTGGAGCGGATGTAGCGCAGAGTGAATATAGCAGAAGGGAACCTATGAAAATGGCAATGCAGTGTTCAGAGCCTGGCCATTGATCTTGCATTGAGAAAAATGTCCACTTAAACTTCTTAAACATATAACTTCATGTGATATAATTAGATAAATCGAGTTTGGCATAGTTTAGTTGTCATTTGTTTACAATTGAGACTGATAACGCAAGATCATAATCAAGAATTATTTAAAGTTTAAAACGTAAAGGTTTTTTTGTTCGTTTGTTTGTTGTTTTTTAGATTGCATCTTAGGAACAATTGTAAATCAAATTAGAAATTTTCATCAAAACACCGGTATTCAAATTATGATTATTATTATTTTTTTTTTTTTTTTAAACTCAGCCAATACTTTCAGAACAATGATGAACTTAAATGAGATAAAATTGCAATATCATTTTATTCTTTTTTAACTATTGGATCTGAAATATGTCTATTTTCAGTTCATTTTTAGTTCAGCTATGTTTGATTATCACTAACTCCTATACTGGACTGTTTAATTTAAAACCCTTTTAAGCTCTTTGGAACATATTGCTAAAATCGGCAGTCTTTATTGCCAACACTGGCATCCACTGAACCTTTAAAGTTGTCTTCTGTATCCATCTCATGCCATTATTAGATCTGCAACTTGAAGGGAACAGACTGTAGAAGAAACATGTTTATAAAAAGGGTGGATTCTACAGGCGAGACATGTGGATCCCCTCCTGTATTTTCACCCAGCTCCGTATACAGCAGAACCAACCATTTCAGCACATAAATAATTCAGTCAACTTTAATCCCAACACACTCAGTCCAGAAAACCAAATGAGAGCTTCCCACGTACTTTAGCTTTTAAGACCAGGCATAAATAAAAGACACAGTTTGGATGAAAGATAGGATAAAGATTTGATAATGAACTCGGTGCATCATCAAAGAAGTCTCGTCCATGAATAAGTTATGGGGAATAAACACGGGCAACACAAACTAAAAAGAAAAAAAAAAAATCGGCTAAAAGCTTGCTTGAATGACCTGTCTGAGGAAAATAAGTGACATTTGATGCACTTGTTGTCGGTGAGTTAAAAGAGACATCAAATTTTCATCTTTAGAAATAATTTGGGTTTTTAAAGTTTTGCACTATCTGGAACACCTTGCGTTGCATCATAGTGACTGCCAGTTTATGTTAACTGATGAATTGCTGCCTCTCATAGAAATATATCTAGCTTTGTATTATTTCTGAGGGAGTCGGGCTGAAAGAATTCTTTGTGCTATTATTCTGAGCAGCTGACACAAAATCTCCCGATAAGCATTGATGTTTTGGGAGGAAGGAAGGCTCTTCCTCTCCTTTCAAACATCATGGTGCCTGCTTGCAACAAAAGTCTCAGCGTGGTGTTCCATTGTCAGAATTTGGCCAGGTTTTTTAATGAGAAAATCTGTTTGCCAAATGTAGAAATTTGATCTGCTGAATTTCATCAAACACCTGTGACGCCTTGAGGAAAACATGATCGCACCAAATTGAGTTGCATCACTTGAGCCTACAGCACAAATCTATTACAATAATTATTGCTGCTTTTATTGTTTTAGCTTAATGTGAGCAATTGGAACAGGTTTCTTGGTATGAAGTATTGCAATTTCTACTAATGGAGACTACATTTAAATAGCCTCAGCAATAGACAATGCTTTCCTCGGGCAAGACTGTGTTTATTTTTGAGTTGGATTATACATTTTTGATTTAATAAATACATTAAAAATATTTAAAATTTACCTGCCAAGTGTCTGGAGCTTTTCTCTGTGTATTAATCTCATTAGGGAAGTTCTATAGGAAGTGGGCAAGGCACACTCCATTATTTATGGAAGTGTAATTATCTATGGTGTCACAAGCAGGCAGGAATTTACAGGACCCCGGTTCTGCATCAGCACAATGGCTATAGCTAGGTAATGAAGTGAACACACCTCCGGGCCCTGCACACCAAGCTGCCTCACTGTTTGCACTGTGGCTTTGCTACAATCCTCCCTCAGCTGCTGCAAGTGAAGTTAGAGGGACTAAAGTTTGTGACTCCAAACCACTATAGAAGATTTCACTAGAGTGCTCCTGCTGCTACCACCAATTCTAGGAGTGATGCAAGGCTATCACTTGGGATTAAAAATCTATGTTTATTAATGCTATAACCAGCCGCAAATACTTTAATATTACTAACATGACTCATTTAAAACCTTCAGGATTCAGTGGTTCAAATGCATTTCATTTGTGCTTAAAGCGTAGTTCAAACCCAGTATTTCATAGTTGATGACAGAGACAGTTGAATCATCTCATATGGTGCTATGGTGAGTCAGAGTGAGACATAAAGAGTGATAGAGGAGCGAGGTTTGATGGAGCTGAAGGAGGACTCCAGTCCTCGGGCCGCTCTCCTCGGGCCTGCTATTTAAGTGTGTACAGACTTAGCAGCAGCCTCCACAGCAGCTGCTGCAGCAACCACTGGGTCATTTACATATAAATGAAAGTTGCCGATCACACGCTGCTGACCCCATTTATTTCAGCGGACAGACAGACAGGCAGCCAAGGCAAGCGCCTGCGAGTTGCCGAATTACTTCAAATTACCGCATTTCCATCTCCACATCAGCCCTGTCAGGCCCCGCACTATGGCGCGGGCAGTTTTCTGCTCCCCTCTCTGCCTGCACCAGCGCAGGGCTGAAGTCACTCTAATTGGCGGTGGTGAATTTAAAGGACCTGTCTTGGGCCTAGACTGTCACCAGCAGGACAGCACAGCAAAGAAAAACATGGCTAACGTATCTCTGCAGGTTCGCATGCTACACAAACAGCCAGCTTTGTACATCTCTGAGCAGCTGCAGTAGGTTCTCACTCTTAGTCCACATTTCTTACTTTGCGTTTTAAACCTTAATTCCTAATGCTGTGCCCATCCACATGTGTTTTTTCCTGCTGTCATGTCCTCCTTTCATATGACATATTTGTGGCAGCGGTTTGCGTGAGCATCTGGATTAGGATCCTTAGCCATATGTCCTCCCAATGTCTGCATCTCACTTCCTCTGTGCACATGCTATTAGGCTCACATACACACTTAAGCACCTCTCTGCTCCACATCTCCAGGTTTTACAAGACAGATTAATGCAACCGGCCCACATGATCTTAATGGGACAGCTGTGTCCTTTTCCTCACTTGTACATAGATGGCTATCAAAGACAGCCCAAAACACCACTATAGACACAGGGTGCATAAAATGCTAATGGTCATCTTCTCTTTCCCTCATATGATGTCACAACAATCTATATTATATATATATATATTATTAGAAATGATCCAGACTACTTGAATAAATATAATAACCCTCTACAAGAACAATCACCTTAACCTAACTCCTTATCTATGTGGTTGCCAAACCTGAATTATTCTTACTAAACTATTGATAAATAATTTGTTCATTAAAAATGAAGTATTCTTCAGGCCTCGTTAAGGCTAATGTAGATAGCCAATTGTAACCCATGTCCTTTTTTATTCTGATATATCAGCCTCTCTTAAAGCATATGTATTTTGTCCCATTCTCGGTTAGTCAAGCAGACACATTTCATTAGAGGCGTGTGCTGCTAGCATCTGACTGGTGTAAGTATAAGGAACAACATTGGGGAAACAGAAAAGCTGAGATCCTCAAGCTCTTCTCTCTAATTAGTCCAGATTGATGCGACCAGTGAACACGCTGGTAATCAGTGTTGCTTTTATTTGTGTAATGGCGGTACAGGGATCAGAGGCAGCCTGACCCAGTGCGATCATTAGCAGCAGCTCAGGCGTCTCCTCTGCGCTGGTGTGCGCTCTCAAAGAAGTGTCACTCTATTGCTTCATCTGCCCATATGTCCATCTGGGTGTGTAACTATGCAGCTGATATCATTAATGACACATTAACCAAATATTCTCACTTGCAATAGACAGACGATACAAGGTCAGAGATTGTGGTTGATGTAATAAAGTGTAACTTTTTTAGTCCAAAGGATAGACTAGTATAGTCTGAAAGAGTGAGACTTCATACATAGCATTCGGTTGTAGCCAAATGAAGCTAGTCGAGACTAATTTGCAAGCAAATTCTATATTTAAAACTCCAAATGCACAACCAAAAAGCCAATCAGAAGCGAGGTTGTTGAAGATACTGCTAGTTTGGTGGGGGATGGACACTTAGCAACAAGGTGTACTCCTGTCAGTCAAACCTGTTTCTGATGCTAGGGGGTTTCGACCTTAGTGAAAGAAAGCACCCCAGGATCATGAAGGGTGGAGTAATGGTAATGAACATTTTAAGTCCACAATGAGAAACCTGGCAGTAGCAGTTATAAAGAGAGGGGCACATATTTTTCAACAGTTAGAACCAGACTTTGATGGAACCAATTCACATCCATGCTCATTTTCTATTTGGAAAATGGCGGGCTAGCATTGTCCATCAATGTGTAGTTTATGGTCTAAAGTTTTTATGTGTGTGTATAAGAATGTCCTGTGCGACGGTCTAGATCAATTTTTAGTCGTAGTGTAGTGTAGTGTAGTATAGTACCTGTACTTGTCCATCCATGACAATTGAGGCAGAAACCCTTAAATCAAAAGAGCAAAATGAAATCAGCACAGATCAAAATTTTATCTGGTTCACCATAATACATTATACTGGAGATTTTTATAATATTACAAATAAATGTTAATTTGTGACATTTGCACTGTAATGTATATGGCTCTGTTGAGTAAAACAAAGCTACATTATTCAAATTTATATTTTACTTTCATAAAACATTCTTGGATCAAACAAGTGTGTGTATAAGTTAAATAGTGGAAAATGTGGAGCAGAGGTGATTACAGGCAGCCACTTAAAAAGAGGCTCTCTACTTTCATGTTAATTAATTAATGTACAGTGGTGGTTTTCTGTGCATGTGGAAGCAGCCTCTGGGGACTGGTGTGCTGGGAGCTGGGAAATGTCACGACTCCCACTCACACAAGGACCACTGTTGCTGAAGATGGGTCAGTAATTAAATCTGAAGGTGAAATCTAGCAACAGTTGATCCTACACTAGGAAACACAAAGTTTGTAAGATTTAACTAAGAATGAATAGTTGCTTTTGAATATCACGCTATCAAGCCTTGTCCACTTGACATTTATGCTGCTTTTTTCCCTCATGTACCTGATAGAGTTGTAGTTAAAGACAGGATCTGATCACAAATCAATATCAATTAACAGCAATTAAGAGTTTATAATGGATGAAAACAATCTTCCTTGTAAAGATTACCACTGTAAGCTTCTATTGGAACTGTATGTCTGATATTTTTCAACTGGCCTACATTACGCTAGCCATTTGACACACATGGCCTTAGTATTAAAGCAGCACAAATAAGTATGACGAAATTGTATTAATAGTTTGATATGCACCCCTTCTAAAATATAATTTTTTGCATTATGTATTTGTTTACAGTGTATGCAGTGCATTTTTAAATTAAACATCCATATGTGATTCATAGATATTTTCTATCTTATTGCAGCTTTAATTTCCTTGTTGGAAGGAGCTATAGCTGAGAGATTCAATCACTGGATGACCTAGATTTGGCATCTTCTTCAACTTACAACTTCAAACTTTTGGGAGTGAATTTTAAACCCAGTGAGATAAGAGAGAAACATTTTCAGTCTGGCTATACGCTACTGTACTGGCTTGTGTGACACGCAGTTATACATCTCTGCAAGATGAAACTGGAGTAAAATATGCAAAGGGCTAAATCCTTCCTTCGTCTTCATCAGGAGCTTTTAAGACTTTTGCAGACACGTTTTCTCCAGTGACCAACTCTCTCGCTCTCTCTCTCCTCTCTCTATGGTTTGTGTGTATGATCAGCACACTATTCACAGCGTGTGTTTATAGGGGCCTGCTTTTAAATGAAACATAAGAAAGTATTAGTCCTATGAATTATGACTCTACTTGTTCACACAGCATTGGGATGTCTGTGGTGGTAATGAGCACTTAAAACAGCCTGGGTGCTGTTTGAGAAGGAGGGGGTAGAGAGGAATTTAAAAATGCAAAAGATCCCGAGTATAGTTTAAGAGTGAGCCAGCGACTCAGTGGAGCCAGAGAGCTTAAAAGGAGAGCAGAAAGTTAGTTGAACAGGTTTGCCTCTTGTGGAGAGTGATTATATAATATCTGTGCGCACTGGGACCAAACATGGTGCCGAATGTATGGCTCCATCTGCGTAACTTTTCCTTGGGATGCCTAACTGCAGAATGGGAAACACAGAGACCTTGAAGCATTTTAAATTGTACCTGTCCTACTGTCCTACCTCAGGCTAACCTCCAGCAGCCCCAGCAATGTAGTGTCAGCAATGACATTGGGATTCTATTAGCAGGTTGTGCGAGGCGCTGGCCCCCTGCCCTGTGGTGAGACCTACCATTGATCTGTCATGGGAGATGGCTGCTCCCTGCTCCCCGCTCCCATAGGGCTCAATTTGAACCTTTCCAAAAACCAGGCCCCAAACCTCGGCTTGAAAATCTACCTGGGGAGCAGAGGGAGGACAGTGCCGGCTCAAGGTCGGACGTGACACTGGTTTGTGCCGATAAAGACAACTGGGTACAGCCGACACACCATAATGGCCAGTGAAAAGTCGGGTTATTTGTTATTGATTCCCAATGAGAAAAATCAGTGCCTCCATATACTGCTGTTTATGGCTGACTGGAGCTGATGTGAGTGTATATAGGCTTTCTCTGAAGAGCCCAGAGAAAAATAAAAAAGTCTCTCTTTACTCTTGAGTTCTGTTTTGACTTAGAATGTAGAGGTCCGTTTCCTGGGCTGTCCTCATTTGTTTTTTTGTTTTTTTACTGAATTATCTGGATGTGCAACCTAAACCCATTTAAGCATGTCACTTAGTGTTTGTTGAAGTTAGCAGAGACAGGCCTACATCAGGTTTCAATGAGCAAGGCTGTGGCTAAGTGGCCACTTGTCATGTTTATTTATTTCATTTTTGCCCCAATCCCTCATGATGTCTGTGTTGGCTGTCTAAGCTGTTTAGAAAGCAAAAGATGCACTTAGAGGAGACAAAGGGTAATAATGTCTGTTGTCAACAGATTCTCATCCCAGGGCGTAGGGCAGCCATGTTTGATTACTGGACCATCTCACTTATTTGTAAGATGGTCTCTGCTTAGTTTATAAGCTGGTGCTAACCATCTTGCATGAATATTGGACAGTTAAGTCAATATCAATATAGTTTCCAATTGCAGCTTGCAGATAGGCTGGGGGTGGGTGGTATTTAATTGGAGCGGGACAGGTAGAAATGGCCCTACACATTCTGTCATTGTATTAAAAGAAATGTTCTGATTATTCACTGCAGGATTGCTATTTATCAAGACTTCCAAGTGAGGCCCATTTGCCTGAAAACAGCACTTTGAATTGTTTACACCTGATTTGATTATAGTCACAGAATATAGTCATGATGTAAGGTGGATATTTATTCACTGCACTTATTTGTTATGTCTGAAGCCTGAAGTTTTGGTAATATTTCGAAGAATGGAGTGCCTATAGTTAAATGACAGCCTTTGGTTCCATTGATGTTTAAATTTGCATGTATCGTGCAATCCCAGAGTGTCCTCACAGAACACTATAGAATGCCTTAAGCTATATTACGCCTTGGGAATGCGAGCGAGCTGGTAATGTACAACACCAGCTGTCATGTGTTGGACAGACTTGATGATTTTTCAACATCAAGTTATATTTAGATTTAGCACGACTTGAGCACATTATGTTTCGAGAGAGGTTAAACGCACACAAAAATGTAGTTATTTGAATACATTCAAATAAATTGTATTTGCTTATAGACACAAGATCTTTTAATCCTTTTTGACTCACACAGTATGAAGTATTGTGGGTGTATGCAAATTAACAGTAAGGGAGTACAAACAGGAGAATATTGAAATTGCCCCCACGGGCTATTCTGGGGCCGTGTGGTGGCAACGACACACTTCCTGCTGCTGCTATATTTTATATGTATGAAAATCTCTCACGGATCCATCATATACATTATAGATGAGGGCTCCCGTTCGGTGCCCCAGTCACTGAAGCAGAATTTTCCATGATACGCACACCCACCCACTGCCACCAACTCCTCCTCCTTCCCTCTCCCTCCATATGCCCTCCCATTGGAGCACTGTTTCATCCCTCACCGGCTGCCTTTCATCCTACTCCAGCTCTTTGGTCTCCTATCATTTCATCCTTCCATAAGTCAAAGCTTACATCTCTACTTTCAGCCATCAGTTCATCCTTTCTTCACTTACCCGCCCCACCCCCACTGCACGGAGCAAGGACCATGTGACCAGAGAGGGCCGCGAGCCTGCCGGGCTTTCCCCACATTGCCACCATACGTTGATTTGTCTCCTCCGGTTCCATATTGATTTTGTTTTAAACAAGGGGGAAAATACAAGAAGAATGAGGTGCCGGAGGTGACATGGAATAAAAGAAGTAAGAGAGGTGAAAAGGAGGGAATGAGAAAGAAGGAAAAGTGCTTCTATGCATCAAATCTATGAGGTGGTTCCGGGTGGGTTCAGGGTATTATCAGGAGGTTACTCTATAAAGGATGAACTCAAAGAAGAATAGGCCAAGGGAGAAGAAGATGAGGAAATGTGTTATTTAAAATCTCCTTCATATTCTCAGTCTTAAATGAGTTCAGGGTTGGCTGTGTGGCAAATGCCTTTCACTCGACATCATGGTACAGTCGCTGCCTTAAAATGATTCTCTGCTTAGTTCAATTTAAGTTGTGTGCGGAATAATCGATCCCCCCATTAATTCTACTTAGCTGGGTTTCACAGTACAAGCCCGGGCTTGACTGGTCCACCAAGGCCGGCGCTGCTGAGTGGTGACCTTTACACGGCTCCGAATGCCATTGATTTTCAGCAGGACTTATTTCATGAACTGGGCTTTGGGACAGGGCAACCATATGAAGATGGACTATGAGGCCAAATCACTTCCTACTGTGCTCGCCATTTTCTTCTGCTCCACTCTCAGGATATTGGAATACTGTATATAACCTATTGGCGGGGCTCTGCGGGTGGTAAAGTCTGAGAGCAAAATAACACATCCCCTGTGTAACCCTCCCTCTTTACTAAGAGCCCCCCTCATTTCCACCAAGACCTCGTGCTTTAGGTTTTGTGTATGCATGTTCCTGTCTGAGCTCTCATGTACGGCGTCTGCATTGTTAAGTGCTTTACGATGGCTTTCTCTGTGACATAGCCCCTCGGTAATTCCACTGAGGAAATAATGCAAAGCACAGAGTGTGAACAAGCCATTAGAGCTCCCAGGACTGCCCTCACAGCCAGAGAATTGAAGAAAACAATTCTGACCTCATGCAACTATCGCCTTAACATCTAGAGCACCGCTGTATGCACAAGGGGAAAGAATGGGGTCATGCTAATGTCCAGTTCAGCAGAATTTAAACTCCTATGCAACACAATGGAAAAACAAATTCATATAACAATGTTCTGATGAGGGTTGCCAAAAAGAATTAATGAATAAATAGCAAATGCTGGAAGTAGGAAGAGAGGCACAGTTCATTCAGAGTGCAGCCTTCCCTGCGTCTCGGTCGGCCCTTCCCTCCTCTTAGCATAGATTAGCTGTATATCACTGACTGTTGACTGTGGAAACCTATTTAACTTTAATACCCTCTCATGAATACATGCATGCTTACAAATGCCCCACAACGATAGCTACTGGGGCAGAAAGGGCTTTGGGTCATCATGATGGTGGGTTTAAGCTGAGCAGCATTTTTCCACGAAATTGAAGCAGACATGGCCTGTTGCTTTTGTTAAGTCAATAAAATAGACCCGTAGGACCAGAACTAGAGCCAATTGTAAAGGCGGTTAACTTAAAGAGAAGATGGTAATGTCGACAACATGATGTGCAACCAGTTAATAAGCAGAAACTGTCATAAATGACAAGATTTAAATCAAAGTAATGTCCTTTACAGATTATATATATATATATATATATATATATATATATATATATATATATATATATATATATATATATATATATATATATATATGTATGTATGTATATATATATATATATATATATATATATATATATATATGTATATATATATATATATATATATATATATATATATATATATATATATATTCAGGGTATATAGTGAGGGAATTGCCATGCTGTTGCATCGTTGTCAAAATGACATACACAGAATACAGGACTTCAGCAATAGAAAGTTCGTCTTACACCCAGTCGGACTGAATATGACGAGACATGGTGCAATCCTTAAAACGAGATGCAGCTTTTGCATACAACTTCTTCCATAACAAATGAAACAGTGCATACAGTTATTTTTACTGAACACATACTATTCACTGAAGTGTACATTGTTATTTTGAATCAACCAAAATATTTTTTTCTAGTGAGCCACTCCAAACCCTCGCAGTGAAATAAGCCACCCAGGGCTAGGGTTAGGAGTTGGCACAGACACATCCAATGTGTTTTCCGCTCCAGTACTTCTTGTTCTCACTTCGTCAGAATGTGTTTGCTGCAGATTAGGAGAAATGGTGAGAGGTCAGGAAAATGTGCTGCTTGTTCGGCCCCCAGGTTCTACGTAGTTCAAGGTTGAAGCAGACGCACTGAGAGGAGCTTTGGGTTTATTTAGCAAATTTCACTGTGTTACAGCATCAGACTTTGGGGGGAGGAGACGAGAGACAGCTCTGGAAGACGGGACTGTTCCTATTGTTTGATGCTGAATGCGCTTATAGACAAGCAGGGATTTTCTGTAAGTGTCAGGATGAAACATAAGCAGGCTTTACAGCCAAGGGCCGTAGTGGCAGAGAGTGATGGACCCTGCACAAGTTGCAGGTGACAGATTATGTGTGTGTGTGTGCTCAGTGTGTGGAGGAGCTGTGGTGTATTGATATGCTGGGAATGAAGCTCGGAGCAGATGGACAGGGCAGGCTGGCCTTGTGTCCATCCCGAAGATTTGGCCCTGTCTCATTGTCCCCTTTTGATGGACGCACAAACATAGTAGTGTTCGAGGACACCAACTCTAGGATGCTCCTATACTGTAGCATGGCAAATGGCTGATCATCCTGTCATCAATCTCCAGCCTGGGACACTGGTGTAGCTGTGGCAGATGTGTCTGCTTAATGAGACCAAATGGAGAAGTCCTCCAGTGGCAAATCACATTAGACAGCAACATTCAGAGAAAATGCTTGGTTCTCTGAAAATAAATGCAACAAAATGTTGGGCTCACGTGTCTAACCTGCCCCCTGCCGTGTTTCTTACAGAATATGCTGTGTTTGTCCCTGTCACCGTGACACCCCCACATCTATGCCCAATCCAACATGGCTGCAGAGCTGTCGCTCCACTGCCATCCATCTCTATTGTCCTCTGGCTTCTTGGTCTGCTCCTTCACTTCCCAAACAGTGCTGGCACAGAGAGTGGGGGGTAGAAAAGTGCAAGTGCTGGTGAATTGCTAATAGGCAATCATAGTGTTGAGGACAACGATGCCTACCGGAGGTCTTGGGACCATTAAAGAAACGTCAACTCGGCATAGGTATGCCAAGAATTATGAGTCAGTGGGCAGGCAACTCTTCTTGGCTGCTATTGGTCAAGGCAGCAGGCCGTAATCTGTCACAATCCTGGAGTTGCTGTGACAGCAGTGGGAGCATTCGAGGCTCAACACATGGGGTAACGAAACATGCAGCTAGCAGGCATGTGCGAGATGTGTGTAAGCCGCTGAGCCTTTTGGCCAAAATGTCATGGCCAATACATCATTATCACCACAGAAAAATCCGTTATTTAATATCTTGGATTTTTCTGGAGCCACAATAGCATGGTAATATAGTTAATATGTGACTGAAATGCATTCTCTGCATTTGATCCATCCTTCAACCAATGCTACCAATCTTCAGAATTTGAGCTTTGCTTGGTCAGGACCACCTAGATGGAGGGTTGTACCTATTGTGAATGCAAATCATGCACAGAAAGGTCTCTGTATCCTGGGAGTTGAACCTACTATCTTGCTGCTGTGAGTGTAAACCACAATCTTTTAAAACGGCTGCTGCCAAATATAAAACATGTTTCAGCACATAAGAGGGTCTCTCAGTAATAAAGTCTCTGTCAGTAGTTCTGTCATGGCACTTCCACAGAGCATGCTGGGAAAGGCCAGTGGTGGTCCTCTGAAGCCAGCAGGTTGGTCTGTCATCATGATGTTATCTGTGGTAGGACAGTTCCTTCAGCGTAAAGCACATCAAACGCCATGTGCAAAAGGACAGAGGAGTTAGTGTGTGTGAAGGGCTGAGGCCACCACAGACTTAAGCCTCCAGTGTGCTGTGCAGATAAGATTCATTAGATAGTTGGGCAAATGCACCAGAGAGGCACAACACAGGGAGAGGAGAAGGGAGCTGCAGTCTGCTGCTGCTCCAGCATTTGTTGACACGTATTTACAATGAGTCTCCCACTGCTTCACGCATTACAGTAACAGGCCATGTCAATAGCTCTCTGGGCTTGAAAGGCAGCTGGCCAAAGATGGCTGGCAGTGATGGCCTTTTTCTGATAAGCAAAGTATGCCTCTGAAGACACGGAGAAAAGAGACGGAAGACTTTGATACTTTGTTGAAGAACTGTATAAACAAAATGTTTCACTCCATTCAGAATAACGTTCATGTCTACTAGTTTCTCTTACATCATTTCTAAAAGAGAATAATTTGCTGCAATTAAAGCACAACAGTGGTAAAAAGTACTAAAGTAAATCTTTAAGAAACACCTCTAACACACAACAGCTTCACATTTGTGTTTAGACACTTAAGATGAAGTGAGGTGCAGATAATTCAAATAACCAAGATTTAGACCAAGCCAGGCTCTCTGACAATGGCAGATCTGTCTGCTGAGTCATGCAGTACCACAAATGAGTTGGTTTTGATGTGTGACATTCACCTTCATAAAATCTTGATGAGAGCTGAGGTCTGTTGGAATAATGTGGGCTATAGCACTCAGCCAGGCGACTGGGCACTTGGGCTGCTAAAGCTACCACAGGCGGTGAGATGGAGCTTTGAAACTGGACTTGTTGGAAGCCGTTAGTGGAAAGGAGAGGAAAACGGAGAAGTTGGAGAGCATCAGGCAGCAGAAGGGCTAATGGTGTTAATCAGAGATGTGGTGGTACTAGAGGAAATGCTGCAACAGATTGTGCTCATGAATGCTAAATGTTTTACAAGAAGCATTTATTGAAACAGATGGGAATCAAGCCACACTATTCTGGACTATTTGTATTATAGTCCTAAGCCTGGATAAATTAAGAGGGTTTGTTCACTGCCGTTATTTTAGTATACATCTCATTCTGAAAATTGTGATTTTGTTCTTGTACTCTAGACAAAGTAAAATCAGTCAATAAGTACACTTTGTATTTCTAATTATAATACAGCCCAAAAAGTCAATTTGCTCCCTGTGCTAGTTCTTGGAATGAACACATCAAGAGCTGCTTCAGTAAGAGTATATTTGGCTTAAAGCATACCAAGTAAACAAGTAAAAGGTTGATATCTCTACAGGGAAATGTCGACGGTAAACAAGATGGATATCAATGGCTTTATTGGAACTTTGCATAGATGGAGAGAGTAAATAATGCAAATAATAAAAATGCACTATTCTTCCAGGAGCTGATGCTTAGGTTGTTTTTAAATCCAAATGGTCTGTGCACATGAACAAATGTAGCTGAGGTCTGCAGGTAACTGTCAGTGCAAGTCAGCGTCTCAAGCTCTAAATCCTGTTGGTTCTGATAGGAATCCCTGGGCTCATAGTCACTTCCATCTTCTGACTGATGCTTCTTATCAGGTCCACCACAGTGCTGCCGCCAGCACATTTCTACATATGGCTATGCAAAGGCACATACCTCTCCCACATGCATGGCCACTGAGTTCACTTCAACAAATTCTAGACTGAATTAACTGGTTATAAAAACAATTTATTCTTTGTGTTGAAATACAGTCAAAAAAGAAAGAAAACCTCACTTCACATATAATTGATTCAGGAGAATTACCTCGAAACAATAGTCAACTAGTGCAGTCTTGGTGCACTTACTGCAGAAAACACAACATGATGTGTTTATAATTTATTTAGCCTTTCCTTGTATTCGTATAGTAACAGTTTGCTTGGTACAATATTTTAAGGGTATGACAAGATGTGCTCTAGTTGCTTGCAGTGCTGTTAAACCTGATGTCCTTCTCTAACAATGTTATGAAATGTTTTATTGTTAATAGACTATTATGGCAATTGCAGTGAAGGACTTCATAATTGTAAATTATTACAGTATTGCTATCTGGCTCTCTCTGTCTCCTACTGGACCGTGGCGCTCTGCTTCCTGCTGCAAACTGTACAGTACAGATTTATTAGCTGAAGCTGGGGCTCCCGGACAGTCACCGCTCAGCACTCCCTCAGATCAATAATTGGAAATATTAATTATATCAGCAGAGGCAGAGCAGTCAAAGGGGGGCTGTTTATACTCCTGTTATAGAGCAGAGCAGCAGTGGGCTCTGATGGCCCACTAATACTTATTAATGATCCCAGCACAAACATTACTCTATATTAAACCTGAGTGAGAGCCACAAGACATTGCACATATGCTATGGCTATTAGACATATTTTATTGCTCAAACTGTTGCATAATTGTATGGGGATTTTCTGAATTGCTATAGGCTGGCTTTAGCAAAAATCATGACATAAAATTCAGCAGCACCTTTTATCCCTTTCAATCTGCAAGCACTCTTTTTAATTTCATAAATCTGACTGCATGAGTCTCTTTTATGCCATTTCATAGTATACTTGACATTTCTGAGAATAATTATGTATGCATATAAAAAGTTTAAGTACAGCAAAGTGCAAAAATATTTTAGCAAAGAGTTAGTGTTCATAATACAAAATATTCTAAATCAAGGATAGACATAAATGATCTGATATTTAACAAGTTAAAAAGTAAAGGTTATTTGTTGTTCCCTATACATCGAGTGAATGGTCTGATTGATAATGAGCTTTTCCCAGGAGTGTGGCTGCCAGCAGTAACTGGAGTCCCCCCCCACCCTGCTGAGTCCCACTGAACCCCACTAGTCCTGAACTCATTACTGCAGATAGTGCCAGCAGCACACTCCCAGTCGTCCTCGCACTACTAACTGGCCAAGCCCTGACCACACTTCTCCCACTTGCTCCCAGTAATTTGATATCAAACAGTACTATGTGTGTTATGGGGGTAGCCCCAGGACTGTGGTCCTTTATATCCACTAGTCATGTCAATGAACAGAATAATCCATACCCTTGGAGATATACAGAAACAACCAGGTTTTATGGAAACATCACAGCAATGCCCATTACAAATGCTTGCCTATCTTAGAAATAGATATAATGTATGATTGTAGTATCACTAATTCAGGCTGGGAAATATGGTATAAAAAAAAAAAAATTGTGATCTCATTCATTCTCTCTTGAATGCAGCTCAATGCTCAAACAGACTCTTTCTAACTCAGAGTTCCTACTGGTCAGCCTTGTCAGTGCTCTGAGTGAGCAACAGTGGGATTTAACCAGAACAAGCAGATGACTTTAGTTACCCTTTCAAATCAATATAAAGTTATTAAGCTTACATGAATAATGATATATAAATATATATTTTTCCTATTGACCACCCCTAGTATCAATTTGTCAAAAACAATAGAAGCTCCCTATACTTAAAAATAATGAGGCCGTGCTGGGGAGTTCTTCTATACAATAGTAAAACATATGACTTATAGTGTTCAGGAATTTGTTTATCATTTTGTCTGTTTCCTCCTGATGCTCTTTGCTGGCCTTTCTATTGATACCAACTTGGGACCAGCACAAAGCACTCACCAGCATGTGCCCTGCTGTGGCTAGAAGCGTTTTGATTGACATTGTTTATTTACTGCTGTATTGCTGGGTTCCTTCACTGAAATGAAGAAAGTACTACAAGTAATGCCACTCAACAGAAAACCAATCTTATCTGAGAGTGACAGCCAGCTCTTTTGGTTTGCTTTACTGTACCCCTGTCTTATAAGGCTGCCCATCTCATCACAGTCTTTCCTTCTAGATGTCTGTCCGACCAGAGTCCAATTACCTAACCTATTATTTTAACTTAGGGAAGGAAGTGTAGAAAAAAAAAGATTGCAGTTGTGAGAAGAGAAGCTATGTCTCAGTCAGGTGGCTGTTGGTGTGATTCTCTGAGCTGTGAGTTAATGAATGGTCTCCTTGACAACGGCCGCACACACAAATTTGTCTTGAAGTCAAAATGTGCGTGTGCCTAAGCGCTGGTATAGCACTATTTCCTAATGTGTGTTCAAGAAGGGAAATGGTCTAAACTGAGAGCCGTCAGCGGTGACTGTTCACGGACCATAATGCATTGCTCTTGGGCAAATAAATACACCATTAAGCTGGCACGTTGGAGGCTGAACAGTAACTAGCTTTAGAGAGTCGCCTCCCACACATTGGCACCCTGCAGTGACGGCTGAGATCATAGCGGTATGGAGAAGAAGAAGAAGCATCAGTTGTTGGATTTAGCCCTCTCAGTCATGCATTTGAACAGAAATCAACTGGCAGGATGGCGGCGTCTCTCTTGTCCGTTTGCCATGTCAAAAGCAAACTCCCAAATCACTGTTCTCTCCTCTGACAGGGCTCAACCTTCTTTGTGAGTTTGTCTAGCGGATGTTTTCTTCATCTCGTGGAGGTGTTTCCGACTCAGAGAACACATGAGCGCGTCTGTCGCAGTTGATTCTGTAATCTATCCGTACATGCCGGGGAGCAGTGAGCCCTGTGGCTTGGCATTAGCATACTCTGGTTCTGCTTTGCTAGTGTGGAACAAAAGTAGTTGTAGACGGGCAGGATGATCATAGAGAACCATGAAAACAAAAGCTCAACCTTCACAAATACAACATCCTCCTTCGCTCTTACAAAGACTTTCCATATAGTTATTATTTACGACGCCTAAATTTATGGAATCATCGTCGTGTGGGAAGGTTACTGAGTTCCTCAAGGTGAAAGTGGATACGTTTAGCACTTAATGAATCGGGCACCGGCGTCTCTCCCATATATCAGCATGTTATTAAGACGTTTTAAAATCCCATTATGGTGTTTCTCCTTGAACGTGTCATGCTTTTATAGGACTGCCCCATCTTTAAATCTGACCTTTGCAAAAGCTGCCCCAAGATCGAACTAAAAACTATACAGGAAAGCAAGCAAATATGCATACTATATATCTAATGAAGAGCAGCATCAATGCACTGTTTTTAGTAACTGAGTGGGTGTCTGACAATAAAATTCTGTTTTCAGAGATACGCATATGATGGATATAGCCACAAATAGTATACTAAAAATGGGAGGGTGCATTGCGCTTGCTGTATTCATGTACATGTAGTTTATTTCTGTACTGACATTTTACAAACAAATAAAATAAAATGGATACTAATTACTTCACCAAATCCTAGCTTCATCTTCAAACTTTCTTCCATTAAACGCAACTGGATGTATTTCAGGAAGACTTGCATGGCATGAACAACAGTAATGAAAAAGCAGGAGGTAAAATTGGAGGAAGGAGGAGAGCGTGACACAAAGACTGCGATGACAGAGGCATCTAATCCAGGCAATGCCATTCTTATCAGGGTCCAGTGGATTAGAGTGAGCCTCCTAACCAGAGAATCCTTCCTAGCCAGACACTCTGCTCTGCCCAAGGGCCCGGATCAATAGGCCCACATTGATCTCTCCCCTCCCGTGGCTGGATTCACTTTTATTAGGACTGCCTTGGCCACTTGCTCACGCACACACACGCCCACACACACCCACACACACAAACACACACACTCAATGTAGCAGGGCAACCTTTCCATGTGCTTGCCCTAACAAATAACAAACATCTTATTTCATGTGGGACAGGGGTGGGTGGACCACAGTAGCCAAAATGGACACAAGCAAGGGTTTATTATTATTACTTTAAAATTATTAGAGTTGGACCAATCTGGCTTTTTAGTCCACATAGCAGTCCAGAAGATTTCTTTTATTAAAATCCAAAAATCAATACCAAAAAGAAACCTAATATCATAACTATGAAACAGCACAGTATACCGCCAACATGTCATAAACTTAAAATTGAAGAATAAAGACAGGAGCAAAGTAAACTAATAAAAAGTAAAATGTTCTTAAATTCTGTACATAACTACATACTATACTTTATAAGCAAAGACTTATGAACTTTATGCACTTTTTTCTTTCAAAAAGCCTTAAAGTAAGATGTTAACCCTGCTCTGATGTGGGAATATGAAGTTGTTGTTTGAAAAATTGGCTGTATGTCAAGTGAACTTTGCTCCAGGTTTTGTTTTTCCTCTGCTTCCTTTGATCAACATTGCAGGGTAGCTATTAGTATGAGAAGAAGGGTCTCGACACCTGGGGTTAGTGGCACCATACAGCTTCAGTAGCACTAACTCTCTTTTGCTCTTTTCTCTTCCAGATGACTCGGCCCATCCAGGTGAAACCCGCCGACAGCGAGAGCCGTGGAGGTAGTTGTTCTTCTTTTCACTTTTTGCTCAAGTCTCATATCTAAGGCAAATATTTATTCTTCACAAATAGTTTTCAAATGTCACATACAGTTGTTAAAAATACTATTGTTTTGAATGCCACTTTGCTTGTGTAGCATGATGGCTAAAATTGTACTCAGAACACGATGCACATTCACCATTTCCTTTGGGCTCTCATCTTGTTGTGCCCTTGTACTGCCTGTAATTGATTACGTCTGAACAAGCGTCTGGGTTATTGAAAGCTGTGGCTCAGTGAGGTGCTGTCCTGCATGCGGCCTATTTCTCTTTTTTCTGTTCTTTATGCCAAGTACATTATAGTGGAGCTGTAAACAAGATAGTGATTAGGCTTAATACCAGGGCCAGAGCCTTACAAACGCCCTTTTACTGCCCACACTGCTCTCTGTGCGTATGTTAAAACATGAGAGTAAATGGTATGGAGGGGAGAAAGAATGGGAGCACCAGCTCATTTGGCTTGCCAAACAATCAATAGGTTTTCAGGGATCTTGCCAACATCCTCATTACTTGGCCTTAATTCTGTCGTCTTTGATCTCTGCTGTTTTTGGAGTCTTTCATTTACTGGCGGCCTATCTGCATATATGTAAATGAGATCAGGAAGCATCCTTCAAAACCACTGCCAGAGACAATGTTGTTTTTTAGAGTGCATCTCATATGTCACTCCGTAACACATCCAGGGCCATTTAGTGTTAAAAACATTATATTTACCATTTTCACAGTCTAATGAAGGAAAAAAGAACAGAAAGAGAGAAAATGTGAGCAGAGTGCCAGCCACATACAGCTGTTGTGCCAAACTTCTGAGGCTCTACCTCAAAACACCGTCTGCTCTCAGTGAATTAGATGGCTGACCAATTGGCTGGCTGACAAACGCACACCGAACCTCAGGAAAAGAAACCATTTTTTCCATTGGTTTTGTTTGGGAGCACTGGAGAGCAAGAGGTGGCCAGACTAGCAAAGGGGTCTTGTGCTGTCAAGATTGATGTCCCCCATAGCTCCATTGATTTTGCCATTGTGGTGCTGTGTGTCCACATTAACAATGACACTCAGCTGTCTCTTACTTGGTGGTGAGTGGCCGGTTTTAGAGCTCCCAGGATGCTTTGGTCACTATGAGGTCCTCTTATTGAGCAGCTGAGGGGACCCTACTGAGGAACAGATGACTGATAGAGGCGACCTGAGTGTTGCCCATCATTTTAAATGAACAGGTCAGAGTGGTGCCCCTGAGGCACCAGCCAACACAATTACTTTAGTACACTTCAGTTCCAAGAAGAGAGAATTTGTTTTTATGGCAACCTCTTAATGTGTATTTTTATCAAACATTCTTATATTTTTATTATTATTATTATTTGATGACATTACTCTACATTTATTTACATTTAAATACTCTAGTATTTAATGTAATAAATTCCCCTGCTTCTGGCAGCCAAGGGAAGGGGAAGGGGAGTTAAAACAATTTGTGTTTATACATGTTACAATGTAAAATGTTTAGAGAAAGATGTGCTCAAAAGAATAATATTGTCATGACACCTCTCCCTGGTTTCCATAAATGAAATGGATATTAATTATCATCAGGACTCTTCCATGGGGACGAAGCAGGTCTGCTCTGTTCTGAGGGGCTGAACGTTCGGGGCCACATATTCCATAGTGTGCACAAATGACAGACAGTCACACTAATTAGTGCCTTAATCTCATTACGAGGGGACAGCAGAGACCACCTGCGCCTGGTTCATGTCCACCAGGGACAGACCTGTTGCACTGTCTGGACCTTTGCTCCAGAGTCTCAGCTGTAATGAAAGCACACAGGCCTATAGACCAGGACAAGCCTCTGTAATCCACAGCCTCCTGAGCCCATACTGTACAGAGCACCACACCTCTTGGAGACAAATGAATGAGAATATTGTGTGAGTGAATCCATCCAAACACTCCATCAGCCCCTGCTGCTGCCTAACAAAGACACACTGTGAAATGAATATTAATGGCCAATCACCTGCCTAATCTAGCAGAACAGCAGCCGCTACACATCGAGCCACCAGCACCAGGAGCGTCTCCGTCAGCAGTGACGCAGGCCTCCTAAGATGCTCCAGTTTGGAGACTTTAAAAAGGTGCAGACAGAAGAAGGCAGGGACCTGTCTCTGCTTTTCTCTTCACTGTCTCTGATGTGAAATAGATTGATTTTCTATCGTTTACCACTCTGATGACTGGCACTGACTGCTGCTGATATTTCATTTTAGAGGGAGCTCCTCAGAGGTTTTGATGTCCTTACACAGGATAAATCAGCTTTAACCACTCCTTAAGCAGCCCTATCCCTCATAGCTTTGAAAAATTACCAGCTCCTCAATGTTTTCTTTCATTATGAAAGCAATGTCACAGGCGGCGTTCTGTTTTTCTGTTTAAATGTAGCACATTTTGTTCCTTCATGCTCTGTCTTAGCTTAACCCATTGTTGAGGTGTTGCTGAGAGGAGAGCAGGCTTGCTGTCAGCTGGGCTCTGCTGGTGATGCAGCCTGGCACAGCGAGAGCTCCAGCCCACTGAGGAGGCTGGGATTAGAAACAGGCTCTGGCATTATGGAGGCAGGCCTGCCGCCCACACGTCCACCCACACAGAGGACAAACAGCCAAACATACATTTTGCACTCTCCCTGTGTCTCATATGAGCACGAGGGAGCGCCCAGTGGGACTGGCATGTTCGTGATAATAAGAACACGTGTGAGCACACTCTACATGTCTTTATACAGTTCTCCAGGAGCTGGCCTTCACAATGGGCCAAGCAGCAGTGTTGCACTGTGTTTGTGTGTTTACTGCAACTGAAGGACAACCAGAAGGTTTGCTCCAGTTCACTGGGATGTGACGGAACAAAGAGAGAGAGGCTGAGCGAAGCGAGAGGCAGTAAGTTAAATGGAGAGATTGGTGAAAAAATAAAAAGGGAAGTTGGTGAATCTAGATTGAGAGAGCAGAAGCACACTCGGCCGATGTTGTTTTGATGATGAATTTATCTGGCGTAGAAGACAACAGACTGGTGCATGTTTTAAACATCAGTGCTCTTTTCTTTCTCTTACAAGAGAGACAAGCTGCCTATGTCAGAGCAGTGCCATAATGAAGCAAGCAGGAAGGCCTGTAAGCTCCACTGATCCCCTTCAGAGAGGAGAGGGGGCATAGTTAGAGCCAGGAAGGACGGCTGCAGAGAGAAGAGAGGTGAAAGCAGCAAATTTGTTCTGAGAAAGTGTAAGTGGGAGAGAGAGAGCCAGTGCAAAACAAACTGGGAAAACATGGATGAACCAACTCAAGGGAGGGGGCAGCGGGGGCATGGCAAAAAGCTGAACAGTGTTCTTCTCTTTAGAGAGAAGAAAACTATAGATTACTGTCGCAATGTGCTTGGCTGAGCACAAATGGAGAGATCTTGAAATAGTAAGGGAGCATGTTCACAAGTTGCAGGGGGATCAGGGAAAGCTAATCCAACAGTAAGACTAGCTGCAGGTCGCACATTCAGAGACCATATCCCCTCTGGTGCACTTACACAAACAATACCCGTACACAGTGGCACAGAGTGCAACCTGCCAGCTCCCACTACCTGGACTGGGATGTGGAGGTCACTATGCGCATAAACCCCTAACTTACCCACACATCAGCACACCACAGTTGATTTTGAAGCCCAGCGGATTGTGAAAGACAGACAGGTACACAGTGAGACAATAAGCAGGAGAGGGGAGAAATGATGAAATGTTTTCTAGAGATGAGCTCCTGAGGGTCCTATTGTTGCTGAGGCTGGAGGAGTTATGCAGAGTCAGTGGAAGAACTATCACAACAGTTGACTAATACAGTGGGTAGTCTAGGAGCCGATCAATTAGCCTTATCTGACAAACTACTACTGATAATACTGATGCCTGAGCTGCTGATTCTGCAGTGAACGAGTAGAGTGATGATGCATGAGTTTAGCTGTAGTTTAAAGATGTTGTAATTCTGCAAACACAGTGTTCAAGCACTGGAAAAATCCTCACGGAGCGTTTCTTGTACTCTACTTTATACTCTACTGTGTCTTACCTCTAGACATTTCTAATATAAATAATAACACATATTAATTGCATAGCAAATATGACAGCTATCGAAGGGTTCTTCAGCAAATGACCCGTCTCGCATGCAAACATAGGCACATTCATATGGCATACATTTATCTTGAAAATGTTTTGTAAATTGGAACATATAAGGACTACATTTTGTTGGGACCATGGCTGGTTTATTTGAGTATACACTGCTTAATGTTCAAGTTGTTCTCTCAACATTTAAGTATTCACAACAAAATGTGTCCAATCTTCACCAAAATGTTTAATCTGATCAATTTATCAACAGATAAAGATATTTTAAATTCAAAGGCAATTTACTCCAAATGTTGTTTCTCACATAAGGAGTTAAAAATTAAAGTGGGGCTATAATACCTGGGGATATTACAATTGTTAACACATAACATTCTACATGTTAGTATCTTTTATTGTGTTGAAAAACATATTAAAATATGCAGTTAGTTTACAATTAGCATGCATTCTGCTAATGAAACTACTCCGTCAGGTTTGTGAGGTTGTAGTGTATAGCTTTGTATCCAGCTCTTAGATATTTATGGAAAACTGCTGTGCAGGAGTATGGGTGAAGTAGGCTTCTGAGCAGAGCCCATACAGGCTCTTTTCCAGGGTCCAGGAGAGATCTCAAGATTACTCAAACATACATGGATTCATCTAAAACTACTTGAGACATGTTTTTGATGAGGGAACAATGTTATAATATGATAAAAAGCTTTAAAAAAATCCTTCTGCGTTTAAAGTAACACATACATATTCAAAACTTCCCAATCATGTACTAAACAATATTTTGACAAATTTTACAGAAGAATGTTAACAGGGTTTATTAGATTAGACACACATAAACACATCTTACTTCTCTAACAATAAGGAGGAAAAAAAACCTGGCATAACCATCTTTCCGCTTCATCCCTTGTTCGTCGCGAGGGTCTGGTATCGTGGGCGGATCAGCAAAGGTTACTGTTGAACACCGAAAGGAAAGGTCAGAAATCATGTTTAGTTTTTCCTGGGGCCGCGGAGGTAATTCCAGCCAGCAGATTGTGTTGAGTTTGAGCAGGCATCCGCGGCCGGCCAGTGGTGGAGGAGGTGGTGGGGCAGCTCATCCAGAAGGAAGCCAGGCGGGGATGGGGACAAGGTTATCCAGTCAGCCTCAGCCTCTCAGCCCCTCCGCTGTCACCCTTAATAACAGCCTCTCCCTTATCACTGCAACAATCACCTTGAGAAGCAAACTTGTCTTCGTCCAGAGAGACACAGAGACAGGGAAGAGACGGCCCTCGTGTATGCGCCTGGTCGGGCCGCTCTCATTACAGATCTTCAACCTCTTCTGGGACGGACTGACTGAGGATCAATTTAGAGCTCCATTCGTCGCACTTAATCATTTATTGGGGTTTACTTTGCGCTTCTGGTGTTGTGGTTCTGTAGCTTTTTATATAGTGGTTGCATCGAATCCTAGAAATGTTCAAGTTGTGGTTAATAATAGTGAAGAGAAAGAGTACTTTATTCCTCTTATTCCTAGATCCTCTTTATTTTCTCCATCTTGGTTGAACACACCCTTCCCCCACAATAACACAAGAGCAATTTTCTAATCACAATTGACTGATCTGATTTTTATTATAATGTTTCTTTGTTTTTTACACATAAAAAATATACCCGGACTGGTGTTTTGTTTAATTCTCACATGTTTAATACATAAATCTTGCATAATTAGGCTGAAAAAACATTTTGTTCTACCTTTTGATGCCAAGTGGTAATACAGGAAGTGCTCCACTGTGTTTTCAAACTGCATCCACTTTCACTAGAATCATTTGGATAATCTTCCTGGAATTTCCCATCTCTACTAAGCAAAAAGTAAAAGGTAGCTGTTAACTTGGAAACTACCACTTCATCACAAGGCAGAACAAAGCATTAACATTAGCATTAGCAAGCTTTAGAGATGTAGACAGACTAATAATAAAGGGTTACTTAAACTCAATTGTACAACTCCAGGTATGTTTTTGATGAAGTAACAACATTTTAACAGGACTTAAAGCTCACAAAATGCATTTTTGCATAACATATTAACGCTTGATTTATATCAGTTATATTGTATATTTTCTTTAACCATGCCAATTTTTATCTGTTCATTACCCTTTTGTCTGCACTTAGATATAAAAGCCATTACTTCAGAGTCCAATTGAGCAGCCTTTACAAATCATAATAAATGCTATTAAATGATTTAGTATGTTTTATACCCAAGGAAAATACATAGTTTCCGATCAATACCTATAATATTCTCCAATCTATAAAATATATGACCCTTGATCATTTTTTCTGCTTGATACCAGAGGTGAAAGGCGATAATAGCCGTGACCAGGCCATAATGGTATGTGGGTGTGTAAACGCCTGTGTCTCTGTGGACCCGGCGCTCTGTGATTGCAGTAGAGCTGGAGGAGGCCAGCGGAGCTTTCTGATTGGTCGATGCGGCCTGTGCAGAGCCTCTGCCAAATCACCGCAATCACCCGTTTGCTCCTTCTCGCTACTTAATGACACCACTTCATAAGGAGGCAGGCTCATCAGGCAGCCCGCACAGCACAGAGGTCAGGACTGCAGAGCACACTCCAGGTCTTCTGACAGATGGGGGAGATTAGATAGTGAAGAATAAATATTACTCAGAAAAAAGTATGTATTATGCTTTATGTAGGCTTTTTGAAAATGCTTCAAATGTATGCATCTCACAGTTATTTCAGAATTCTTAAAGATGCACTTTTCTGGTGGAGGGCCCATTAGCTGCTTGTTTGGATTATATTGCTTTGGCTGGCATGTTCTATAAAATGTGGAGAACTTGTTGATCTCCATGGAGACAAGCAGGTGACGCATCTGTGGAGAGGCAATCTAGATCACGATAAGAATACAGTGCTTGTTTTGATGAGAGAGATATACAAAAGAATATACAAAATAAAATAAAAGAAAGAACAGAAAGAAAAAGAGGCATGCTGGATACAATGAAAAGAAATAGCTTTAAATGGTGACAAAGTTTTGGACAAAGAAAGGAGCTATTACCACCCCAGGATGCAGGCTAGCACAAAACACTTTTGATCAGAGTAGAGACAAGGGAAGTCAAAATATAACTTCTATTTTCACATGGTACAGGACTCAACTTAAACTGTAAAACAGACTCTTTATCTCAGATGTGTACGGCAAGCTGTATATAAACACTAGTATGAATTACATGTCTGTTCCTTCAATTTGTGGAGGTAACTACAGGCCTACAGTGGCCAAGCCAGTATTGCTATTTCTCCAATCTCTTTATCTCATTATTAACTCCATTAACCTCTTGTATCTCCGTATCTCTCCCTCACTGTCAGTCTTTGCTGTTCACTCAAATTTTGCAGCAAAGTTGGCTTGAATAATGCCATGTAAACTGTCATTACTTAAAGGTGCACTGCACAACTTTTCTGGTCAAAGGTCAGCTGCTTACTTGTCTCTTTGGGGATGTTATTGCTTTGCCTGGAATGTTCCATGTTATTACATTAAACATATCCATTTGGCATTTATTCTTTACAGGTGTTTCGATTGCTCAAAAATATCTCTCGACTCTCCACTCATCTGAATTGTAATGTAGCATAGTGCTGTCACCTGCTTGTCTGCCTCATGATATATACTGTGGATCATTCTAGACCAGGGGTTTTCAAATTGGGTGACTGTGAGCCCTTAGAGTAGGTAAAGACAGCCAAGCCAAACCCCTTCCCCAAAAGCCCTACCCCACACAGGCCTTTGAAATAAATGCATCTTTTGTGTTCCTGGCAATGATGAGTTTCAATAACAACTGATAATATATATTTTTACTATTGTATTTACATATTTTTTAAGACTGTGTTCATAAACGACTTTTACAACAGCAAATAATTTCCAACTTCATGTAGGCCTAATTGAGGCTAGTTTTAACATCTCTGAACATCAGTAGGCCTATTCAAATCAACAGAACATGCTTAGCATTTGAAATCGGTGCCAACACTATCGCTGACCACAATGGACGGCTGAAATTGGCACCTGTCTGAGCCTTAGATTAACCAAACCAGGTTACGGGAAACAGTGGCGCTACCACTGTTCCCTGGATTGGGGGTCCATTCCTTGGTCTTGTGCCTCCAAGTGCGTTGGTCAGATAGGTCCGGAGACTCTGTCCTCCATATGCTGGTTTCAGATGGGGACAAGCAAGACCAGTGCGCAATGGACTGGGTCTGAGTGGGTCTGTGCAGTCCTCTCCACGCTGGTTCCGTGTGGGAAAAATGAGAATGCGTAGTGGAATATAGGTCCGGGCGGTTTTACGCCGGTCCTCCGTGCTCAAGGACTCTGGCTGGTGCGAAACTGGTTTGGTTTGTTAAATCTTGTTCTGAGCGGCCCGTCCTCTGCGCACTTGGTTCTTTCTGAGGAAAGCAGGCCGAGGTACCGAACCACTTCCCGCTCCAGCCCATCTGAGTCTGGCCTGAACCAGAGCTTCCTCCACTGGTTACATGACGCTGTGGCAGAGGTGCAGTCTCGGAACCCGACCAGGTGAAACCGGACATTAAATAATCAGGATTTCCTACGTTTTTCCTCCCTTGCTGCTGCTAATACGCGCACGCTCAATTACTGATATCACTACTGCTGCAGATGTGTACAGATGTGGACCTTTTTTTTTGTGTGTGTGCATCGCGTGTGTGCATCGTGCCTCCCAAGTGGCTTTTTGGCGCTCCTCAGGGGAGGCGCGCCTCACCAATTGAAAACCTAAGTAACGGACCCTAAACCAGAAATGTTGTGCAGTGCACCTTTAACTCCAGTCTTGAGCCTCCCAAAAAGCAACTTTTGTTACTGACTTTTGTTTGTTAGTTGTGTTTTCACTTGTGTATACCTCTACTACAGAGACAGCTATTGAGAGTAGGAATGGCAGGGCATAGCATGGCATGACATAGCTGTGATGCTCCATTAGGGAATGCCAGGGTTGCTTGAGTGGGCAGTGTAAAGGGGGCTTTTAAATGAGGCCCAGCCACGTCTCCCCTGCCTTTTCCGTGTCACCTGCTCAAACGACAAATAGGTCCATGGTCGTGCACGCACCGTGACACACAGTCCCATGATTACCCAGCAGCCCCCTCTCTCCATTCAGCCTCCCTCACCCATCTGCCAGTCAGACGAGTGCAGAGGTAATGGAGAGAGAAGCACAGTCATTCTCAGGTTGTAAAACTGCAGCAGTCACTAGTGATTAGGCTAGCTTTTGCTACGCAGCATGAAGACGGATCTAACTTTTAGCATTATTATTCATGTGTGTATTCCTGAATGAGATCCATTATATAAAGCTGCACTTGTACTTAGCATTGATGTAGAGGGCTTCTGTGCCATTGCTGCTCTTCACCTTTTTTCTCCCAAATTTTCTGACATTTTTGAGATGTTGCATTCAGATTGCATAACATTTTGTTTGCCTATGTTTCTAATCCATTTTAATTGAACTCTGTACTGTTTGAATGATGGATCTATCAGGTACATTGGGATAGTCAAGTGTGACAGTGGGACTAAGTATGAGGATCCCCATGTTAAATAATACAAAGGAAACCTGTGCTCCTCTGGGGAATAGACAGAATGAGTCTTCAAATGACTGGTGCACCTTCAGCGGAGAGAACTCTGACCTGACACTTGAACCAATTTTGACTTCAAAGCGCACTTTGATAGTGAAGGCGAGTTATTGAGGAGGATCTGAGCCGGGGTGCTGTCTTTGCATTGACTGATTGGCTGCTGTGGCTAATAGCTGAGGTGCAGCACAGTCTATAGAAAGATGTGAAGTGCTGAATACAACCTCCACACATCGTTCCCTTTGTTACATGACGCAGACTCACAGCATCACCCCCACAGCAATAAACTTGTCACAAAAGCCACAAGATAGCACATCATTGCCTGAAATATAAATAAGCCCATTCGTTACCTATTGATTTTCCTACCATTAGGGAAGAGAATGGCGCGGCTGTTGTTGATGTGGAAGATATTGTTGGTCAATATTGTTTTGCTCTTAAAAGCCACAGGAGAAATTCAAGAAAATCGACAGGGGACCAAAGTAAAAACCAAGGACACTCCACAAGTTTAATATTAAAGAAATCTTCAGACTTGTTCTGGGACATCTGCCTGGCATTAATGTTATCAGGGAGCAAGGGAGCAGAGCCACCGCAACACTACGCTTTAGGGGAAGGTATACAGTCTCAGCAGCTGCCCAACTGTGCTGCCATAAGCGTAATATGGCCAACTGGAACCAAGCTGGTTTCTTAAAGTCAAAATCAAACCATTCTGTTGAAAAATGTAAAAAATAAGCCCTGCTATATAGGACTTTAGTTGAGTGCAACAATGGTCTGAATTTCAACTGTTCCTGGGTCAAGGAGGGACTGAGGCTGAAGAGAGACACTGAAGTCCCCCTCATGTTGTGATGGTCCCTCCTGGACACTTGTCATCTCTTGTCCTAGTATGCCCCTGGTTCTCCAGTTATGTCTCCATTTGGTGTTATTTTAGGAATTTGTACAGTGCAGATTTAGGTTTATGAGACTTCTGTATTTTTGTATTTCTTACACTTACAGTGACAACGTGTCAAGAAGAATTTAATAGGATGAATTATGTTTTGGAAACAGTTAGAGTAGAACAGTGAAGAATTAGAAATTTTAAACATTATTTTAGAAGGTTTGTGTTATATATAATTGGTTTATATTATTTTAGGATTGCTGCCTGGTTTAAATGGTGAAGTCGATGCTTGTCAAAACGATGGCATCCACACAAGTTTTCTTTTTATTAATGCCCTTCCATTTTTATTACTCACTATGAGAGCAAATTAGCAATTTCCTTTCTTATCACATCCACCCATAAACAGCACATCAAAGCCGCTCTGGACTACAGAGCCTTGTGTCTCAGTTTGAAACGAATGTGACCTACAGCTGCACAAGTAACATCCCGCTCTGGCTCATGGGAAACAAAGGCTACTGTCAAAACGCTGCTATCTCTGCTACACGTGTGTGAAAGGCTTTCTTTTCCCGTGTGTGTACGTGTCAGCCTGTCTCTGCCTTCACCACTGTGACATTAATGAAAGGTGAAAAAGGGAATAATCAAAGATCACAATATTTTAGCCTTGATACAGATGCATGTTCGGAGGCCGCTGGCATGAAAGATCTCCTCTAACGTGTGATCTGACATTAGGATTCAACGCTACATTTCCTCACTTGTCTCGCTCCCCTTGGCTCCCTTGACGCCCCGTGCTCCCTCCATGCTTCCTCCATGCTTCCTCCACACTGCAGCTGCCTGGGTCTGCTCAGGCCTGCTCTCTGACTGCAGCTAAAGGGTAAATGTAGCTCTGGGGAAGTGCACTACCTCCACCATAAGGTCTATAGGTCCAACACATGACCTCAACCTCATGCTGAGGTGTTCTGCTCTTTGCTTTTTGTTCCTCTAACTGGAAAGCTTTTTGTATTTTGCTTTTTGTTTCTTTTGTGCCCCCAAAATCTGAGACTGGTTTCTTCAATAACCTGAATTCAGAAATCAGTATTTTTGAATTTGATTGAAAGATAAACGTATTTATTTATTATTGTTTGAGACCTGCTGAAAAGCTTTATTTTTAACACGTTCGTTGTTTGAGCAAACAAAAATATATATAAATAAAAACAGCTAGGAAAAAATATTAATGCAATTGTTTCTGTTGAACAAAATCCTTTATCAAAATCACCACATTTGAAGTTGTATTAGATCACAAAAAGGCACAA
Source organism: Odontamblyopus rebecca (assembly GCA_030686955.1). NCBI lineage: Eukaryota > Metazoa > Chordata > Actinopteri > Gobiiformes > Gobiidae > Odontamblyopus > Odontamblyopus rebecca. The sequence goes on along the minus strand of CM060660.1, from coordinate 19,378,641 downwards.
AATAGTAAATACAAAAAGGAGTCCCATGTCATTTTATTGTCTGTACCAGTGCTAAACTAACAAGAGAATGCTGTGTCTGAAGAGCTTTTAGCGCAAAACCAATGGCAAATGAATATGTAAAATACAGCAAAGTTGGAGACTGTGGTGACCCAGAAAACCAAGAGTATAAGAACATTTGAGTGAAGAAAAGTTCTTGCCATCATATTTCAACAAGGGAAACTGAGATAACATTGCAAGCACATCACGAACATTAACTGTAAAGATCTTGTCTCAGTGCAACAATGTGAATAAAAACATGGAAATTTGAAAATATATGGACATTCACAATCAATGTATATAATTTCTCTTGTGTTAATTATGTAGTAGATAAGAGAGCAAAACAGGTTTAATTGAATCCTTTTTACATTACAAATCTAGTTAGTGAACGTGATGATTGATTCGTTTTGGCCAGAGTCATATCAGCCAGCTCCAGTGGTACCCTCTGCACACATCAAATATTATCTAAGAAAGATCTGTATATTATAATTGAGTTGCCGGACTTGGATAATTACATTGATTTGTCGCTATGTAAATATGTTAACTTCATTATACGGTAGGCTGCAAAGTTGTCTTGTTCACTCTGAGCTTGAGTGAAAACTTTGTGTTTGGGCTTGTTAAACTGGAAGTGATGAGGAGGAGATGTGGGGAAGCAGGTGTCCGACTGCTGTGTGTGTAGTGTGTGTGCTAATATGTGTGTGTTGTAGTACAATATGTGTTGGCTAGACCTATTTGTGTGTGAATCCTGTGTGTGTGTGTGTGTGCGCGCTATTTTTGTGTGTTCACTGTTAAAGAAAGTCCTGTGTGATTGCTGCTGCTGTGTCTGTTGCGTGCTAGTCCTGTGTGTGTGTGTTTGTATGTGTGTTTATGTGCTAGTTCTATGTGTGTTGTGTACTAATATATGTGTGTGCTAGTGCTAACATGTCTGTGCTAGTCCTGTGTGTGTGTGTGTTTATGTGTGTGCGTATGTGTGTGTGTGTGTGTGCTGGCTGCTTGTGTGTGTTTTGTGTGTTTGTATGGCTGTGTTGTGTGTGTGTGTGTGTGTGTGTGTGCGTGGATGTGACTTGTGTTTTATTCTAGCCCTGTGTGTGTTGTGTGCTAGTCCTGTGTGTGCTGATCCTGTGTGTGTGCTAGCCTTTTGTGTCTGTGTTAGTCTTATGTGTGTGTGTGAACCCTGTATATGTTGCGTGTATGTGTGTGTGTGTGTGGATGTGAGGCTGAATGGCACCTTTCAGAGTTTGTGAGTGGGACAGAGAGGGACAGAGCTTGTTTGGAAGCAGACAGGAGGGTCCCAGCTGGTTCAGGGAGAAGAGCTCTTATAGTAGCCAAGACAGCCCTGCAGCCTGCCAACCGGCCTGACACGCAGATTCAAACACACAGCTACACATCCACACTCAACTCAATGCAATTAAAAAGATGGATTCTGCTGCCAGTGTGGCCTTGATGTTTCTTGGGCCAGACACAGTTTGTGCATTAACATAGAAAGCTGGGGTCTGTACACGGGGGCAGTGCTGGGTGCACCCACTGAGCTCACACAGATTCAATCATTTCAGCTGACAAACCAACAGGATTTGGTGAAAATAGTCACCTACCAACAAAGTGGTCCAATATCCTTGAATATAACGTGCTAGGGGAAAAAAATCTTTATTTGTTGGCAGCCAGGTGCTGGCCCTGCAAATTATACATGACCACAGGTCCTATTGATTCTCTCTTGTTTTTCTCTGTCTGATAACACATTGTTAAAGGGAAGTTGGTTCCGCACACTCTCACAAATTGTTTTGTAAACACAGAGGAAAAAGAACAGTCCAGAAGCTGTCACATGAAACTACATTTTCTCATCTAACAAAATTTTCTCAGCCACCAGCGCCTTATTCTTCTCTTATTCAATTTAGTGCAGTCCTAATATATAGTTTGAGCCAGCCTTCGTTGAGAGTGGGCTTTCAATTTGAGCACATTTCTCTAAATTTCCTGTCAGTGTGTTTGTGCATAAAGAACTGCAACTTTCTTTGGGTATTTTTCTGCTTGCTTAAAAAAAATGTAATAGAAACTAATATATTTTGGTTGTGGCCTTCTCAAATTAAGGCATTTTAAACAATGTAACATCAAAATATTGCATTCGACCCTGTGTAGTTTCTATGGTTGTGAGATAAAAGTGTTTTCCAGTTCACAGAAATTGCCATAAGTCATGTAAAACTATGCAAACAATGTTGTATCAAAGAAAGTCAGAGCTGTACAAATTTGTACACAAACATAAGATTTTTCTGGGGTGGACGGATTATGAAAAGCTCTGAGTAGGGATAAATTAATCCTACATTCATTTAAATGAAGATAAGAAACATATTGATGTTTAAACCACACAGTCACTGCATAAAAAGCTTAATTAAATGTGCTTTTTGTTGATTGTTTAGCCCAACAGAATTACTCCCAATTAGCTTTGTTTACCATGAGCCCACCTCAGTACATATCCGCAGTGACGTTGATTGCTGCTTCAACAGTTTGGCACTAAACAATGGAGGTTGGAACAAAAGATATTTAAAATGCATTTCTCCTGGGTTGCCATGGCTCTATTTATTCTGACCTCTATCCCAGTGCACGGTCCAGTGACTCTCTAGTGAAATCTGAAGTGTATCTCTAAATGGTGTGCAAGCTCGGCAAGACTTGCACAAATTAGCCACGTTAAAGTATATGTATGCCATGGACAGGAGAGGGGAGGCTCACTGGAGGCACTGTGCTGCTTATCTGAACAGTGGGAACGTGGGCTGAATGATTAGGCAGAGCATCCAGCCCCCTCCAGCACGGCCAGCTCACTCCTCTTTTCATATGGCACTTTCTCTCTTTGCAAATAGTCAAAAGGGTAAGCCTGTCCAGGGGCTGTGTGAGTGTGGAGACACTCAGAGACAGGGCTTAAAGCTGGACTATTGCATTTGACTAATGCCTGTGTAGGTTCTAATGAAATAGGTTACATCTGGCTTTACATGTAGCAGTCTGCCACATCAAAACAGACATATATGTGACTTCAAACTGACATCTGAATCTTGTCTTATGAAACATTATACACCTTTACAACAACAACCCTATGATTTCAGCAATCTTTCTATGTGTAACCATCTCATGCCTGATTTCTGTAATAAAGTAATATTTGTTTATCCTTAGTGCAGATATATCGTAAAAGTTTTTAGTGGTGTCTGCAACAAAAATGTTTTATCCTCTGCAAACCTGGAAGTGTGCTGTTAGCATCCTAGTTGTTGTTACCATTACCGAAATGGCAGAAGTCTTCTCCGGCCAAGAAATGCACTTATACACTCCTTGCCGTGAATAAAGTGATACTAGGACTTCATTAGGAACGCAGGGAATATAAGTGTAAACCTCTGCAAATAATTTAAAATGAGCTAGATGTTTTTCACATTTTAAAGACACTTTAAAAAATCAGGTACAGCACCTTTAAATAAATAACTTTGCTTATGCACTCATTGCAGTGAATAAATAAGATGCTAGGAATGTGTTGTGTGAAGTAAGGAATAAGTGTGGACTACTAGAAGTATATTAAAATGAACTAATTCTGTTTTTTAAGAGGCTAAAATGAGATACGGTGCCTTTAAAAAGTATATTGGCGGTTATACAGTATAAACTCCCTCTGTATTTAGTTTTAGGTGATTACAGTTTACTCCAACTCTAAAGAATAAAAGCTGATTGGTGTTCCCATATGCTTGGCTAGTTTTTAAACAGTGAATTCTTTATTTACATTGCCATTACTTCTTTAGTCATTAACTCCGAAGCTGTTCCATTATGAAAGAAAACATTTGGCTTAAACAATCCGATTGGGTCGTAGGGAACCATACTGTGGCTTTGACCCTTTTCACTTCACTCAAACTGTAGAGAAAAACGCCCTACCCAATCTCCTGTACTGTTTACCTGTAAAAGCATAGACGGCCTAGCAGCATGTGGTCCCCTGTTCCTCCATTACAGAGCCAGCTTGGGCACGGGGAAGAAGTAAATTGGCTGGCTGGCGTTTTAGCAGGCTTAGCCACCCTGCTGGCACCACACGCCTGCCTGTCCCTGCGTCGCTAGCTCCTCCGCTATAGGCAGGAGCTCAGCCAGCCCGAGCCCAAGCTGCCATGTCCCCTTCAAAGCCTTCAGAGGAGCGGGGGATGGCAGCAGCTGTTGTCCCTGGGGAGCCTGTGTGGTCATTAGTGGAAGCCAGGATAGCACTGGATAGGCCAAAGTCTGAGACAGCAGGGAGAGTGCTATGCAGGTACCACCACCTCTCAACCGTCCATCCCACTGTCCTGACAAGAAGAACTCTGTATTCTTAGCCACCGTGCCCATCACCCAGGCTAACAAAGGATCAGGCCCATGTGGTGAGATCCTGGGAAGTTTGGAAAGAAAGTTTGGAAGGGGTATTTTTACTGTATGCTGTGGAAGATAATATCAAAATACTAAAAAGAGTATACAGAACAAGTGCATTATTATTTTAAAAAAAATTGTAGTGCAGTGTACCTCAGTTCAAGTCAAGTGGTAAATATCAGATTGTGATTCAGAAATATCTCTTTTACACTAGATTGTTTTATAATTACAACTGTTATTAATAAATTGTAATTTTACCTCACATTTATTTTATTATTAATTATGAATCAAAATCATAAACTTTCAAACATTAACTTGTCCCTTTAAGAACACTATTTATGCATTTTACTTAAATAGCATTCTCCACTGTGAGAATATATAACATTATAGCTATTTTTTTTATTTTATTTATATGATAATTTGAGATATCTTGATTATTTTGGTGCTATCTGTCACCACTAGGTTTATTCTGAGTGTCATACTGTATATGGCTTCAACATGCAGGAAGTAAAAGTGAAAATGCTTTATCTATGAACGGATGTTGTGCAGTGTTTCTGCTGCATTCACATTCTGCTCTGATGTGATAAACTGTTCCGTGCCACGTGCACATGCCCAGGAGACAACATTTACTTTATTCTCTCTGGCTGCATTTTCCTCTGCATGCATTGTTAAATGGGACTGATGGAAGCAGCCCAGCCATTACTCACTGCATTGGCTGGCTAATTTCTGTGCTCTCACAAGTACAGAGATGTCAACCTGGAGCAGCGGGCTCACCTTGGCTTCCCCCGAGACCATTAATCCTTCAGCAGGTGTCGCCCCTGCCTGCACCAGCTCACCTGGTGTATCCCAGCTACACGCACACTGCTCCCCTGCCCTTTTCCCGCACCTTTTTGTATTACATTGTACAAACCTAAGGAATTGTGGAGGTGTAGACTCCAACATCCAAAGGCACTATTTATGCTGAGCTGTGTGGACTTTGAAATGCTTTGGCCGATAACCAATATTAGCAAGACACCGATTTTAACATGTTTAAATCCACAACAAATTTATGTTAAGCTGTGCAGGTAACAAACTTTTCACTTTTCTGAAAATAATAACAATGTTTTAACTGTAATATAAAATTATGTGTTGCATTATTGTGTAAACAAACTGCTACATGTTTATCCTAATTGGTATTTTATTGATTGATTTGATTTTATTGTCATTGAATGAAAGAAACAAACACTGAAATCACATTTATTTCCATTTATAGTCATGAATCTGTTCAAAAATACAAATCTGGTGCACTGAGAACAAACTGGGAATGGCACATGGACACACAGCTTAGAAATCCAAATCCACTTTATTTTTATAGCACATTTTAGAATATTCTAATATTAGAATATCAGTGCCAAATATCTGCAAAATGTTTGGGGAAACTCGAAACCCAATATCACCAATGCTGATACTGGAACTAATATATTGCCCATCCCTAGGGTATAAGTGTAAATTGTTAGTTGTTGGTTGGAGCCTTGTGCATTAGAGAGTCATTACAATATTATAATATAGTGTGATGATGAGACTGTATAGTGCACACAAACCATGAATGCGCCCTATGGGGTGGTCTTAACCTTTCTGTGAATGGGCTCTCACGGTGCATCTCAGCACTCTGTTACCTCAGACCCTAAACGCCTCACTAACATTATGGAGACACGTGACACAGGTTTACAGTGACAGCAGCTACAACCGTGAGGGTGATGGTGGAGACACTGGAGGTAAAACAGGGAACAGGATGGTGCTGTGTAGATTACCTTTGCAATTTCAAGTAAATGCAGCTTGTAATGATACAGGATGTTCCCAGGAAAGGTCAGCTGAAATTGCAACAAGCGTAATTAGTAGCTTATCAATAATGCATCCCAGGGCTGCCGTGTGCGTGTGTGAGTGTGTGGACAGGTGTGTGTGCTGTCCACCCTGAGCTCTTCTCCTGACATTCATTAACATAAAACACCAATATGTCACACTGGGGAGTGCTGAGCATTAACATGCAGATTCCACTAACAAATTACACTGGGCTATAATAGTTTGACTGATGGCAGCACCATGTGATGAAAAACTTCAAGAACCACATTGACCACTAAGTCAATTACTATTGATCTGAGTGTAAAATTAGGGGTCAGAATATGAGATAAGCTATCTTTTGCATGAAACATACTGCAAATATTGGAGTATTATGCAGAACTGGTATCAGCTCTCATGCAATCACTGGCTAATTATCTCATAGTGGAATTCATTCCCTCAAGCAGTGTCTAGGTCCAGGCACACATAGCCTTGGCTGGAGTTGAATGTCAACTTCTCTCCTGTCTAACTTATCAAACGTATGTAGATATTTACTGATTCAATGCCATTCGTTCTCACTGAGTCTATTATTTATTTCATTAAGAAAGGCAAGCTGATAAACTTTTGATGAGTCCTTTAAACCTCCCGGGCCATAGAAAAACAGAGACCATCTTTCTCTAATTGATTGGAGTGTTGCAGGACAGTGGTACCCGATAAGTAGATCATGATTGAAGTTCAGTGTACCAAGCACATCCTTCTCCTTTAGCACATGAAGTATGTGAGCTCCTCTGATCAACAAGAGCTATGGTGTTGGAGACAGAGGGAGGTGGGAAACTGGGAGTAGATGGTGGGGGTCGAGTGGACCCCAGGGACCTGGCACTGCATGAGTGTGTGTTTGCACAATCATAGGTGTGTGATGTAATGATGCCGGCCTGTTTGGCCTGTGCCTGTTGATAAGTTGCTGCAGAACACATGAACAGGGACCGGGAAGCAGGCGAGATGAATGTGATTGGATTGCGGGCCGAGTGCAGCCTCTCCCATCTGTCTCGGAGTCTGCCATCCCATCTCACAGGCGGCAGGAGGTAATTGGGTTCATTGTTCTCACCACAGGATCCCCCGGATTGAAAGCTTCATTATCTGGATAACCATGAATGTAAATGAACCACACGTATGCAGAGGGGTAATGGGAAAAAATAGATCATTGCGTGCCTCAACCACAACACAGCCCGGTCCCAAACACACATGCAATACTCATACATTTTATTACAATCACAGGCAAAAAGATCCCACATGTGTGGGAATGTTTACTGTCCTGTTTTCCCCAGGTACTTATTCTGTCCTTTTGGCTTTTCTCTTCTGCCCCCTGTAGAGTGCAGTTTCATGCATCTTGATTTAGCATATAGATTTCACTATAAATCCGTCAGAACCTAGTAGCTGTGCATACTAACAAATAGAAAACAAATATTGTTAAAATTGGTCAAGCAACAGTGTTGTTTTTTCAAGTGAAAAGTTTATTGCAGACCATACAAAAAAAACACACCAGTAAACATTGTGGTTTGAATTATTAACGCTTATCAAATAAATAACATAGACCCGGCATGTCTTTCTCTAATTATGCCGCGTTGGTGGCGTACCCTTTGATGGCCGCATCGCAGCTGATGACATTGTGTTTTTGTCTCAGGAAGCACCATCTTCTTCAGCAAAGCAAGGGTTACAGCATCTGCCTTCTGAAAATAAACACAGAGGAGATCAACAGCTCTCAGATCCTCAGGCAAATCCATCAATTAGCTGCACATGTGATCTGTGTGCCAGATTACTGCAATTTAAACAAACCAGGAGGAGGGCTAAGCTGTCTCTCTGGTGAGCGCAGGGATTCTGTTTGCCTTTCACAAGGGAGGATTTAACTGGACCCAGGACAGTAGGCACACACAACACTTAAACATATGTGGATCTTACATTCTGAAGGCAGCAGTTACAGAGCTCAGGATTGTCATCACGGTTAGTCTAATGTTAAGCCAATGGATATATTATGTAATATAAATTTAGCCTTAATTCAAAAGATTATTAATAGACTACATTAATCACTAGTGTGATTTGTGTAGTTTCTTTTATTGACATTTTTCATGTAGGGTGTTAACCAAGGTCCAGTAAATAAATAGAATATCAACAAAATACACTTCTGAAATACTTGATGCTTGGCGTCAATTCATAAAGTCATACCTTGAATCAATGTTAGTATTTCCAATTTTCATACTATTGCAAAAACATGTTTTTGTCTTGATTCTTTTTACTGACTCCAGTGAGTTTGATTTTAACAAGGAAGAAATGCATTTTATAGAAGTCATTAAAAAAAGTTTTTAAACGTTTCAGTGGCATGGCACCTTATTTTTCTGAACTCCTATAGCCTGTCCTCTCCAAAGCTTTGTGTTCTCCTGGCTTCCTCCATGGCCAGCCTGAAGATCAGAGGTTTTGTGTGGTTGGACAAGAGCTGTGGAATAACTTACCTTTGCACATTAGACAGGACAGTCACTGCAGCACTTTAAATCTCTACTAAAGACACAACCTTTTCCCTTTGGCCTTTTCTCAATACGAGTTAGAAAGAGTCACATCTTGGTTTATATTATACTTTAATATATAACATTGCTTTTTACTGTTATTTATTTTTAATACCTATACCACTGTTGTGTTATTGTTGTTGCTGAGCACTTTTGTAGGCTTTGACTGTTTTAAATGTGCTCTATAAGTAAACTTGATTTGATTTACTGCTTACCAGCCTGTATGTGTTTGTATTTTTCTAGGTCTAGTCCATTTTTCATGTTTTGTGTTTGAATAGAAGGGTTGCCTGGGGGGTAATCAGACAAAGTGGTTTCACATTGTTCTGATGGCTATCGTTCTTCGTAGATCCAAACCCTATTGAGTTATACTCGTCTCACTGATCTTGTGTACCCGTCTTTACCAAAGCCAGTACAGAGGCGGGACAGCGGGTTGGAGGCTGCGGTGGGGAGAAGTTTCTTCCTCATGGTTGCTCCACGCTGTGTCTTTGGGTTTGCCGCCGAGTCCTGTCAGATTGTGTTTACTTTGCTGAAGGACGTTTCACCTCTGGAAGCCCGCGAATGAATGGAGAACTCATTTCTCCAACAGAGACTAGTCAATCACGGCACATTTATTCTCCTCTGTGGCGGTGACCTCTCCCCGGCCGGCCGAACAATGGTGCCCTGGAAAACTGCAGATGAGTTTGACTTGAGCATGGCCTTCTCCCGGACACATCAATACTGCTTAAAAGCTACGGCAAATCAGAAAGGCATTACTTCGAACAGAGGACACTTGGTTGGACCGGTACAAACTTGAAACTATGACGCTGTGTGGTATTCAGAAAGTATGCACAATACAGTAACTATGTTCAACAGTGTATTTCCTATGTCAATCAAAAGGTAAGATCTGTTTTTTAGTAACTGAATGAAAATAAAACCTTTTTTGGCTTGTTGACAATAGATGCAAGTCAGTCTATTCATGCAGACCACCAGATCTAGAAAAATATGCATTTTTACTGTTAGCAGGCTCACCTCTCCACAGATCTTACCTGTAACTTAATAATTTAATGCCATACTGTGGACCATTCTAGACAGCAATAACAGCTCATTGGAGACAATCAAGTGATGGACTCTCCACCAGAAACTTTATAGTTAACTTTTGAGTCAAGTATAGAGACAAACACTTTCATATTTCCTTCCAATCTCCAGAGGTAAGAGGTAGTTGAGGACAAAGACCAAATCACGTGAGGGATAGCATGTAGAGATGTAGCATTAAAATAACAAGGCAGTTAAGGTCTAGGTTTACTTAGTTCTACGCATTACAGATGGAAAACCAGAACCTTCTTTTCTGTGTAGTTACATTTGCAGCTATCACTAAACTAATGCAATATTTAGCCCTATAGCATAATCCTTGTTCTTGAGTGTGATGCACAGTTTCTCCCGAAAGCCATTACAATTGAGAGTGCTGAAGTAATGTTTGGGATTTGGTGAAGTATGCATTTGTTTGTTTGTGCGTCAGCTTTTGGCACTGTAGAGACGAGGGTTTCTTCATCACAAATAGGTCTGATTCTAGCGTGGATGCATAGTTAATGTCGTGACTTGGGTCGGGCAGATGGCACAAACAGTTAGGGATCTCATTAGACCAACCAAGCGTCTATGCCTCCACGCAGAACCTTTCATTAAAGCTCCCATTGCCGGAATACTACCACTATTTCACAATATTGGTCAAAGTCAAAGGAGGGTAGTGCAAAGTGTGGAAATTCAACATCTGTGTTAACACATTAGACCGTACATCTCGTGTGCTTAGAAACAAGTGTTAGGTACAACCTTTTACTTCTGAAGAAGTTTGGGCCAACAGGAAACTTTCAAATCACATTCAAATGCAGCAAACCTTATATAACCTTGTGTGTATCCTCAACAGAACATGTGTTTTGTGTGATTAAACAGATGGATCTCATCATAAAAATAAAAAAGGGAATTACTTGATCTGAATACTTCATCAAGTCCTCCTGTTGGGTCTATGTAAGCATTATGGAAGATGTGCTGCTTTTTTTCTGAAATGGTATCCTAACACCAGATACATAGGAAATTGTTCATCGCTGCATTCTGTTTTCATTCACATTTTCGACAGTGTCCAAACTCTATTGTAACAGAGGTTGCACAGTTGGTGTGTGCGTGTGGTGAGAAGATAGTGTAGTTTATTATAAGTGGACTCTTTGTATCAGTATTTTCATTGCCGGAGCGTGCAAGTGTTTGTGTGGGTGTGAAGAGTGATGCATCCTTGCTGAGCATGGCAAACAGGATTATAATGGTCACAGAGCACATTTTGTACCATTTGCCTTGTAATTAACTGGAATTTGTTCAGCACAAATGCACTGCGAGCGTGGGAAACAGGGGGAAAAATCAGTAGGAATTATTGACAGTTGGTGAGGAGAGGATTCACGGAAAAATCCAAAGTGCCTAACACTTATTTTATTTGTATTATCGTTAATGACACAGAGGCTAAATGGAGCATAGAGTGAACTGATTAGCGATAGCCTACAGCAAGTGAGCCTGAAGTCAGCATGGATGTTTTATGGTTTTTAAAAGACATTTGAAATGAATTTTTATATATGGTTTAAGGCACAGGACTAATCACAGCAAGCCGTGGTGAATGAAGTATGCTGTGCTCTCTGAGGCATCATGGCTCGCTGCAGCAGCCATTACACAAAGAACCAAGTACAGCACCACAAGCGTGAGGAACTCAAGCATTTCAACAGTGACTTGTTCAAATAACTTTGTCCATGCATGCAAAACAGAAGACATATTGTGTCTGTGTCTGCTATATAGTTATAATCTATGATCGTGGGTCATTATGCTATCATATGAACATTTTAAATCACAATAATCATCAAAAATGATTTGATAAAAGAACACATCAGCTGATTTCTGTGTTAGAAAACTGTGGTGCCCAATGGGAGCTGACATTTCTGTAATCGTCAACAAAAAAATCAATCAGCAACTCCAATGGAAAGCTGCACATCACAACAGCGAGCAGCGGATTTTTTCATTTCTACCAAAATTGCTATGCACAGTGTTGAATCCTATGTGTATCACCGATTAAGAGAATAAAATTATAGAACAAAGTGAGTACAGAGAAGTGGACATATACTGGGGATTGTGAACACTCGAGCTGATCAGCCATATGGTGTCTTGAAAATAGTTGATTAAAGATTGCTCAAATATGCACAAATACAACTTCGAGGGTGGAAATGGTGAGGTGAAACAGCTATAACATGGTTAAAAGCTTGAAAAAAGCTTATTTTGTATAATGGCATTTGTACTTAAAAACATAATGGTCAAATTGTTATAAATAATCTGTAGGGTAATAGACCAAATGTAGTGTTGCTATGGAGGTCTGGCACAATTTTGGAAATGCCCAGCTTCAAATATTATACTTTTTGCCTCATGCTATTATATTAATGTATTACTGTATGCAGGTTGTCATGTGGCAAAAAATAGTTGATAATCTCAAGATCTGTTTTTCTCATTTAAGTGTAAAAAATCAATAGTGGGCTGCTATGTGATTATCAACACAACCTATTGGTGGTTTTAAGATGATAGAATGTGATGATATCATAATCCCAGATGGGGTAAGAGCTGGTATTCCCTAGATAGACAACACTGTATTTTTATGAAATATCTAAAAAGTAAATTCATATTAATGCCTAGACTTAAAAGCTTGTTATTACAACAGAAATCAACATTTTAACAATGCCTACTTTAACTGCTGCCATCTGTCGTATCACCCTATTGAATGTTGGGATTTCATCTGAGATCCAAATTACAAAAAGGGTTATATCTCCTGGCATTGCAAAGATAATAATAACGTCTCACAAATTACTCCTAGAAGCTTGTTGTTCAACTTAAAACCCCATATACCTCCCTGCATCCTATGAAGTATATTATTGTAGATGTTTTCCCAAGACAGCCGATAGATGAAAGTAAGCGTGGAGCGTGTAAATCGTGCGATACATCACACGTCAGGCCATCAAACACCCAGAAGAGCAGTTTGATGTTTGTAGTCAACCCCGTGAGCCTGCTCTGATACCTGCATGCACTCAGGGTGGACTGTGCAACACCTTAGGAAAGCAATCGGCAAAACCATTATAAACCGCTATTCCTGCCCGCCACTGTACCTCTGGTGGAGTGAAGTTCACCCAGACCCAAAACCACAACTCCCTTTTAGATTTGCTGGGATCTACGAAAAAAGAAAACCAGGCTATTTATTGGGAATACAGCAACCTCAGAAGTAGCTTGTTGCCTCAGGGTGCAAAATACTCAAAAAATAAGCTCCAGTTGGCTTTGATGTGGGCGCACCAAATCTAAAGGCATTTCAAGTAGTTCTGCCTTTGAGCCAAGGACAAGTTGAAATTGTCTCATGATGTGTGAAGATGTTGGGAGGAGAGTTAACTAAAAAAAATTAAAAAGAAGCATACGTTTTTGTCATTAAGTTGTATTTGAATAATGTACACTTTAAATGACAGCAGGAAGTCTCTGGGGACCATTCCAAGATGGCTGTCATGGAGTTGTAGAGCAGCTAAGCGCTTATTGTTGCGTTCAGTGATGGGCGAAGACAGTAGTCCTGGGATTATGATGAGATGAGGGTTTGATACAGAGGACACAGCTCCAGCTCCTGTTTAACCGCTCGAATATGATGGAGCAAAACTGTTGTGGGGACAATTAAGTGAGTGCTGCCTCTTTCATTCATTTCATCACCGCACTGTTCTACATGGCAATCTCTGCTGCTGCTTCTGCTGAGGGTCCCAGTGTATTTGTCACAGGATATGATGGAGCTCCAACACTGATTGCACTTTTGAAAATTTACATTAAGGAAGCAAAGATGGAGTACAGTCCTATGTCAGTAAATTATGTAAGATTTAACTGTATGTAATGTGAATAATGAAAGGCCTATTGATGTCATCACTAGATTTAGATACTAAAAAAACAAGATAATTATACTGACTTAAAGCACACTTTTACACAGTAGAATGTAATTTACTTTAATAATAGTTTATTTATGTTTGTCACACCTTACAGTTCTTACTATTTACAAACATATTCAGGGAAGGTTCAACTTTGTAGTATAATTGGATTTTTTTTTCAGTATTGATAACTGTTAAAATGAGTACCGTGGCATGTTTTATTGATTTTTCCATCTTTCCATCTTGAGCTTTTAGAGAACACAGGATGGCACTCAAAGTTAAAGTTTTAACGTATAAATATAAAAATCTTCCCATTCCAAAACATCATAAAGAATGAACTAGATAAGGTAAGCTGAAGTAGGCTATACCTGTGATCTCAAAATGGCACTGGATCTCAAAAGCCCTGAGATATAAACAGTGGTCAAGAAAGCTCCATACTACCATAAATCCATTATCGTTACGCTGAATTTCTACTCCATTGTGTTAAGCTCATAGACCTACATTTAATGACATTTACACTTTGCTAATGTACTAACGCACAACTAAAAAGGAAAGACATCTGAAGACGGTGTCATCTACTCGAATAACATCTTGAATATCAATGCACAGATAAAGCCTCTAAAACATGATGGAAGAAGAGAGAGTGGATGGTGGACTTACTCACACAAGAACCCATAGGACGTCAAGCTGCGGCAGATCGCTTCCCTGCATGGGTTTGGGCTAAGCTGTGGCTATAGGGCTAAAGCAGGCGTACGTGATGGCATATCTTTCAAAAAGCTTTCCACTGTTTCATGCGGCTAGAGTGAGAGAGAGAGGATCCCAGGTGGTCAAAATGGCACGCAACATCTGAAAAGACCTCCATTTTGAAAAAGGATGGTCACTAAAGCCGTAACTGTAGCTTTTCAAGTTTCCTTGTGTGTGGAAAAAAAGCAGAGGAGAAATAACATTTGACCATTTTCTGCACCCTGAAAGCGTTCTTTTGCTGGGGAGAATTTCCAGACTTTCACGCTTCACTTGTTTGGCCTTTTTCTCCCGTCTATGGCCAGTGACTCACCTTCATCCATTTCTCCTCGGACGTACGGGGGAAGAAGGGGTCCTTTTGTGTGATGGGGAGACAAGCATGGGGAGGTTTCATTGGAGAGGGACAATATGGTGGAGCTATAGCATGAAAGGAGTCTGAGAGCCCTGTGGCAAAAAGGGCAGGCTAATTGTTAATAGATTTACAGAGACAGGTCAGAGGTCAGATGCAGTGGTATTCTCCTCCAAATAGGATCCGGTAAATGGTTGTACTGCAGCAATATGTCTTTGTTGGTGAAGGCTTTTTGTGCCTTTATACTGTATTGTTTTTTGTAAACCTAATTCAAAAATACAATACAAAGTTTATATTTTATAGTTGAAATTTACAATTTTTTTTATTGAGAAACTGTTGAGGCTTTAAATTAATTCATGATATTAAAGGAGACATATTATTAAATTTACTTTGAAGAGTTTTAACCATGATATAAGATGTTCAGAGACTGATTCATATACAGTACTGTGCAAAAGTTATAGGCAGGTGTGGAAAAAAAATGCTGTAAATTGTAAAAATGGAAGTGTTAATCATTTATTTTCATCATCATTTTCAATCTACAAAATGCAGTGAATGAACAAAAGAGAAATCTAAATCAAATCAATATTTGGTGTGACCACCCTTTGCCTTCAAAAGAGCATCAGTTCTTCCAGGTTTACTTGCAGACAGTTGAAGGCACTTGGCTGGTTCTAAACATCTTGAACTAAGCCCAGATCTTGTGTGGATGGAGCTTCCTCACATCCTTCTGTCTATTCGTGTATCCCAGACACACTCCATGATGTTGAGGTCAGGGCTCTGTGTAGCCAGACCATCACCGACGCAACTTCTTGTTCTTCTTTACTCTGAAGATAATAATTTGGCTTTTTCTTTGATTTGCTCACCTTGCATTTTGTAAATGGGTAAAAACAATCATTACTTATATTTTTGAAAGCATTCTTTGTTTATAGCATTTTTTTCACACCTGCCCAAAACTTATTCTGGCGGCACGGTGGCTGAGTGGCAACACTCAGGCCTCACAGCAAGAAGGTTGCGGGTTCGATCCCCGGGTCGCCTGGGCCTTTCTGTGTGGAGTTTGCATGTTCCTCCCCGTGTCTGGATGGGTTTCCTCCGGGTACTCCGGTTTCCCCCATCAACCCAAAACATGCCCGCACCCCTATGAACTAACATCAAGGACCATGTTGTCCACCCTCCTGTGGGCTCACCACCTGCAGAGGGGTTCATAGGTGATATGAGTATTGGGCAGCAAGCTGCCCCCGCGACCCAGCCGGATTAAGCGGGAGAAGATGGATGGATGGATACTTTATTCTCCGACATTCAAGACACCATTGCTCTGAAAATTTCTGTTTATTCTATACAACCCATACACACGCACTGCTCTGTACTTACTCTGTGTTTTGATTTTTTTTTTTGAGCTGTGATACACGTAAGATGCAGCAGCTTTGTGTAGTCATTTTGACCAAACCAACACCAGCGGAGTCAGTAAAAAAAACAAAAAAAAACCAAACAAATATAATAATGATTCATGCATGTGTAGATTAGAGCTATATAGCTGTCGTGGTTAAAGGTTATCAGATAAAGCTGTCCTTTACTTTGATTATCAAGATATAGAGTTATATTTCTTTTCCACTTGTTTCCGTCCCTCAATATGAAAGCGGCCCTTTGTTTGTCTATAAAAATGTGGTGTGAGAAGATAGCCCCGAGACCAGAGGAGTGCATACTGAGCACTGTCACACACGATCCAGCCACAACAGCTCTGAAAGTGAGTTGACAGCACAATGAAACACGGATAAAGACGGCCACTGTTTCAGCCACTGTGAGCTCCGATGAAGCCGTGTAGACAAGTCCAAACAACTCTATCTACATGTTGGTGTGCCCACAGTCATCACTAAAATATCAAGGCTGAAAAAAATATATACATTGTGGAAAATATTGCTATTTTGCTGCAATGGTTTCTTCCTATTGCAGAGGAAGAGCTGCAGGATTTTGCTGAGTGACAATTTTATATCAAATTCTGTAGCCACTTTATTTTGGTTATTAGAAAGGATAATGTTACTATTAATAAAAAGGATTAATATTACTATTCTGAGGGTTTCAGTTTGGGTGTACTAATACTAATTCAGATGAATGTTGTTCCAAAAAGAAAAAAAATAGATACAAATTAGTCTGACATGTCTTGATGAGCCTTTTATCACAGACATAAGATTCATACAGTGCATATACAAAGAGTGGAGTTATGTATTCAATTTTCTGTTGAGTTTCTTTATTTATTCTTTATTTAAAGCACTTGCCAATTTTAACATAGTAATTTATTGTCTGTCAAAGGTCATAAAGAAAAGATATTGTGGGGTATGCTTATTGTTTTGCACACAACTCCAGGTATGTCTATTGTGAGGTAACAACATCGACTTAAAGCTCACAAGAGTAATTTTTGCATAATATAGGAGCTTAAAATACAAACCTCGATATTACTGCATGCACTTACACAAACAGATTTTTCACCTGTTGACTATACAGCGCTGTAAGGCATTTCTGCTTGAAGGACAAGTCTTCTTTAAACTTTTACTTTACGCTTTTACTTCAAATTCTGCTGAAGGTAGTGGGCATTTTATGAATTTTACTTTGCAATTTTCCTCTACAAAGATCCAGCCTTTGCTTATGCCTTGCTCCAAAAAGTTATTGCATCTTTCAATTGAGAATGTTTTACTGGCGGCTGCATTGATTTCTCTTGTTACCGCAGGTCAGGGAGAGGAAATTGAATTGGAAATTGTAGAAACACTATTATATTATATTTTGGTATTTGTTTCCCAGCTCTCTCCCTGTGTGTGTATTTTCTGCAGGCTGCATCTAAGCACTTATAGCGTCAGGTCGGTCGAGTGACGGCTGTGACTTCTCTAATAACTGTCCTCCAATGCAGAAGGTTACAATTACCTCTGTGTATTGAGACGCTGCATTTGAGCTGGCCTCCTCTCCGTTCTTCTTCTCCGCCCGCCACACTGTCTTAGGGGTTAGTTTTTCTCTTACACGGGGAGCGGCGGGTCACATTTTGTTGGATTGCTTAGCAGGATGGTTTACCTTTGGGGGGAGGACTGCGATATTGAAGCTGTGCGCGAGGTTAGCCGAGGTAGAAGCTCCAGTCATTTATATTCAGTGTTCTGTGTTGGTGCCACAGCTTCAGCATTCTGACTTTTAAACGTGCGCTGTGTAACATTTCTTGTTAGGAGGTCCACCACCTGTTTGTCTCTATGGAAATGTTACTGCTGTGTTCAGAATGTTCCGCAGTGTAGATTGAAGCTATCTATCACGACGGAGAAAAGCAGTTTACAACACTCCGCTACGTACATTACAATTCAAATCTGTGGAGAGTCGCCACTAATTCACAGAAGGAATTATTGTGTTTCTAAGCAATAGAAATGCCCGTAAGATGGATATGTTTAATGTCATACCATGGAACATTCCAGGCAAAGCAATAACACCTCCACAGAGACAAGTACCTCCACCAAAAGAAAAGTTGCCCCATGCACCTTTAACTCCAGATTTCTGTGCGTGTGTTTGTGTGGGCTGCTACTATCAGAGACCAAACTGAAGCCCTGGGCAGTTTCTTCACCAATAAACCGTGAAGAAGAGTTAGCTCTGTAATAAAAATCTCCAGGATTTATTTCCCACAATGGTGTTTACAATGCTTATTTTCTTTCAAATGAGTTCTAATACAGACTGGGAGACTAAGTGCCAACCATTAATCTTAGTTTTGTCCTGGTTTAGTCGATATGTTGTCCAGATTTATTCATGGTTTTGTCACACTTAAGATCAATGCAATTTTTTCATTTGCTTTATCAAGGTCTTGTCTTATTTTGGACTTTGAGGTGTCCTGGTTTAGTCTTACTATCTCGGGGTAAGAGTGGCTATTAGGATGTAATGAAAGTGCTCAACCAGGTTTTAGTTTGAATCCTGATTAACCTGAGTCCGTTCTGTTGTGTCTTTAAACTTGCATTGTGTAACCTTTTGGTCGCGGCTCTGTCACCTGCTTGTTTCTATGGATATGTCATTGCTCTGACTGGAATGTTCCACGGTATGACATTAAACAGCTCTACCTTACATTTACGCAACACTCTTACAGGTGGTTTTATAGCTCAAAAATCCTTAGAAAATCAGGCATTCAGACTGTGAATGGAATCACCTCTCTGTAACTTGGTCTGGTTTAGTCTCCGTGAAGATAGAACGGTTTAATGCCACACTGTGAAACATTCCAGACAGCAATAATATTTAGTGATAGACAGAAACAGAATGTCTTAATATCTTACAAAACAAACACATTTATGTATGTTTGGTTATCTCCTGGATACCACATGGTTGGTTTTCCCTCATTACATCGTATTAGTCAAACTTGTTTTTTGAGTGATTCATGCTGGCTTTAATTCTGTATTGTCTTGCATTGTATTGTGTCTTGATGCTGAGAAAATTTCAGTTGGCACGTATCTTGAGTCCCCTCCCACAGCTCTGTAGTTGCGCTGCTACGGAATATGTAGAATCTGTGTATTGAATGCAAAGGGTTAAAAGATCCTTTGCTAATGTGAAAAGCCTTCATAAAGAGGCGGGGCCAGCACCAGAGAATAAATCTGCATTATTGAACAGGATGTCAGTGGAGCGTTTCTATTACTGTTGTTTTAGATGAATATTTTATTTAATGTAAAATACTGATTACGTGTAGAGTTTATTACTAAATACTAGAATTAATAATATATATCCTTAAAGTTCTGCTTAAAACTTTCTTTGGCAGCTTGGGTTTGTTCAGCTTGAGTTCTTTCTATAAACCCAGCAGACTCCGAGCTGTAGTAAAAAATCTCCCAAATATATTTCCCGTAGCACTGTTTACAACACTTATTTTCTCTCAAATGATTCTTAATACTGAGGTGCTACCAGGAGAGATTCAGTGCTAACCTTGTATTTAGCACACGAGGCTGCTCTAATAGGGCTACTTCATGTGAAATGTCTGTTTTGATTAATGTTTAATTCATATTTTACATTCAAACTCCCATCATGCTTTGCTCCATCATTTTAAATGCACTGTGTATCATATTATTCATTGGTCCCATTTGGATTGCACTTTGTAGAACGGTGTCTGAGGGAACATGCGGGTTTGAAAAGCCTTGTCAAATAAAAGTATGTTTATGCTTTTGCCTTGAGTGAAAGTGGCACATAGTCTCTCATGTATTTCCAATGACTGGTAAATTAAACAGGAATGTAATAATAATTACAAACAACGGCTTTGCTTAGTACTGCATCTTAGGTAGTTGTGCCTTATAGGGCTGTACATGTTTGGTCTCTGGTGAATTGTAAATTATTTAATGGCAAACTTCCTCAAAGACCTAGCCCTGGTAAATTAAGGTTCAGAGCAGTTTTGGCTTGGGTGAGACCTGGTTTAACCCATATTTGAACTCACACTATGTCCTAGTTGTGTTGTTTTATTTTACGTGTAGTGCATTTTTGTTGTAGAAAATGTAGCGTTTTCCCCTGCAGAACAAGCCTGTGTTTATGTAGCCTTTATATATTATTCAAAGAGGCTCAGTGTAGTTTTGACATTATTGTCCCTTTACTTGTGCTAGACGCAGTTCAGCTAACCCACAATGACAGGTCGTTTCAGGATATGTTAAAGGCTGCAAGCATTACCCAAAAACCACTTTGGAGATGGCGAAAACAGTTGTAAATGCCAAAGTGTGATCAGATGCAGTTGTCATGGTTAGTCTTCCTGTACATGTCTATTTTCCTGACAGGCCGGGTGAGTGTGGTCTCTCTGCCTGAGCCTGCAGAGCTAAACCCTGTATCATAGCAACGGTAACTATGGGAATAGAGACCTGTGGATGGGGTCAATGTGATGGCCTCCACTTGGCCTCTTTGTATGAAAGGTTTTTTACATTGATTTTTCTAATTCAATGCATCTACAAGAAACTCTCCACACTCGAGAAAAGAGACGCACACTTTTTTCTTACACAATAACTGCAAGCCTGATGTCAGAAAAGGCAAGATACAGGATAAAAAACTGGTTCAATTATAGCGGTAGTAGCAGCAGGCATTTGGCAAGTTAATAGTAATAGTAGTGGCACTAGTGCTAGGGTTGCACAATATATTACAACATGAAATCACCATTTGAGTTGGCACATGTAGCTGCAATTACTTAAGCAATAAAATGCTATCTGCAAACAATAAAATACCCTGTCTTTTTTGAAAAATCTTGTTGTTCCTGTACTTTAGACCCCTCTCAAATGTTAATCCTGCTGTTGTTCACATTATGTACTCATGATCACAATCACAATACTTCGTTCAGCCCTTCTCTGTACTGCAATGGTTGTGCAGTAATGTAAATATAGCTACATAAGAAAAGCAGAGTGTCGTAGTTATGTACTTTACCCACTGTATGTGTTCTACCTCTGTGGATTAGCATTAACACAACATTTGTACATGTTCCACACTCACTCTCCTTTTTGATGTTGTTTGTGTGTGGCCTATTGTCTCATCAACATCATATCAGCCAAGCATTACCGAGCATCTGTCTCTTCGTCTCGTGTTTTGTTCACGTCAGTTTTAGTCATCGGGGGACAGCGCTCCGGGGACCTTTAATTGACAAGTGTGTACAAAAACTAATCAGCAGCAAAGCAACTGCCCTTTAAGATGATAAATGAAGAAAACTCATTTCAGATAATACTTCAGTGTGAGGAACCACGCTGACAGCCGCAACTGGCATTTGAAACGGAGCCGCCCCTCGCTTATGCCACTCATTCATATAACCTGAGCTAGCCTCCACGCCTAATAAAGCGCACAGAGAAATTATTGGATCTTTTGAAGCGTTCTGACGTGAATATGCACACAGTCATAAACTACATGTAGATATGTGAGTGGTCATGCTACACAGGAGCACATCACCCTCAGCGCATGCAGCCTCATATACCACATTTAGACATGCACAAGTCACAACCAATCAGCTTCAAAGGCCACAGGGTTCAGCCCTTCAGGCATTTGTCCACAAAAGTTCATTCTTTATAAGGTTTACTGTTACTCTTATGAGCAAAGATCTAAATAACATGTTTTCTTTTTTTTTTTTTGATCAAATATTTATCATTTTTTATACTTTATCAAATTAACATAAACTGTAAAATGAAAATATAGAATAAACATTGTAAAAAGTAAAACAATGAGGATAGAAAAGAAGAAAAAACAATAAATGAACATAAAAATTTCAATAATTGTATACATGTAACAAAAAACAAAACAAAAACCTACCTCACTACACAATCCAGGAATTCTTACATTTTTCACATAACACGATTGACTAAACTTCCAACAAAAGAGCAAGCCATGCAGTAAATTTATTCCAATGCTCTTTTTTCAGTATTGCTATTTGTATTGCTATTGAATGCCTTTCTAACTGCCAATTACATGCATGCTGCTTAACAGTGAAATTAGATAACCATGTTTATACTACGTTCAAAAAGGCTGATTGGTACTTCGTAAACTCTTTGATTTATGAATGACTTTGCATAATAGGTTAATTGCATTTCAATGAGGGCCAGATTTCTTTGTTAACACTGTGGCAGACTGAGTGATAGCAGAGTCAATAAGTCACATGTCGGAGTTTGTTACTTCTGGACAGGCTAGGTTTAGGTTGTAAAATGTCTGGATTTGTTCAGCAGGTGCCTAATTGAGAGTGTTTCCTTGTCCTTACATCAGCTCAGAGTGTGATTAAAGAGGTGAGTGAAGGTTGGGGAGAGAATGGTAGCTCTTTGATTACACCAGAGCAAGACAGAAGACTGACAGCTACACATTTTTACATCAATCTGTCTCCAAATTACACCGCAAACGCTTTTTAAAAACATTAACACGTATGACAGCAGCAGAAAAGCTTCACTCACTCAAGTAATCATTTATTTATATGTATTGATCTGTTTTGTATCTCAGGCATGTCCGAGCATGTTGATACAGCTGTGGACTTCTGCAGGGCACGTAGCATAGGAATGGAAAATCATCTGGAGAGCATCATTTGAAATTTTGTTTTTCATGTGGA
The DNA here is from genome assembly GCA_030686955.1 of Odontamblyopus rebecca. Lineage (NCBI taxonomy): Eukaryota > Metazoa > Chordata > Actinopteri > Gobiiformes > Gobiidae > Odontamblyopus > Odontamblyopus rebecca. The sequence continues at coordinate 19,355,829 of CM060660.1, read as the reverse complement.
TTTATTATTGTGCTGTTGGTGTTAGACTATTTTAGTGCTGTGTCAAAGTTTTTAAAGGCCCTATATTACACAAAGTTGACTCTTGTGAGCTTTAAAACATGTTATAAGATTGTTACTTTCTCAAAATGTTTAAGTAATCCTTTTTTAGTAGTCTATCCATTTTAGAAGTCTGTTCCATTTTGTGTCATATTATAGTTTTGAAGTTACATTTTACCTTTAGTTCAGTAGAGATGGGCATGGCCTGAAATTATTCAAATAATTCTAATGAAGGTCTATGGAGTTTAAAAACACAGTGGAGCACTTCCTGTATTGACCATAGCCCATATAATAAAAGCAGACTAAGTAAGTCACCCAGATGAGGCTCGCGATGCTCACAGATACAGGAGTGAATCTGGAGCCAGGCTCTATGTTTTGAATAGGGTTATTTGATGGACAAATTAGGGAAAAAATGTTGGTATTTAAGTCATGTAGAGCGGGTTAATACGAGCATTTTAAGACCAAAAGGCTCACTGCAGCAGTTACAGAGAGAGGAGCCACAAGATCCTAATGTAAGTCAACTGAAGCCAGGGTCAGAAGGAGCCGGAAAAGCCTCCTGGAGCACTTCCTATTTGGCACGCGGCGGCTAGAGCGTTATCTGTGTCCACTCATATATGCCGTCTAACGTATTAACACATGATATCACAAGGTGGAACAGAGCGTTTTCAGTTTGAGAGAAGTAGTAAAAATGCAGAGTTAGTGCGATAAATGTGTGAAACAAAACACAACTCCAGGTATGTTGTTGATGAGGAAACAACATTATAACATAGTTAAAAAAAAATAGCATCTAATGTAGGCCCTTTAAGTTTTTGAAAGAATTGGTATGAAAATATTTTACAAATTCTTGATCTTTAAACGAGATATTGGCCTTTTCAGTGCAAAAACATAACACTTCACACTAGTTGAATCCACGAAAACAAATGTTAGTATCTTTGGTTTGTAGCTCCCACATAGTCTTATACAACAGGAAATCTAATCAATAATCTGAATCTAAATTATTCACTGGTCCAAACAAAACAATCCTTTTCTTTTCTTAAGATGTTTGGTCTCTAAGCTCTAAGAATAAGTGTGAGGCAAGGGTGAAGAGTGGAGAGAGACATTCAGTTAATGATAAGTAGTAAATAATCAGCCTCATAATTCAGAGACTGGCAGCTGTGCTGGGTCCAAACCTGTTGATCTTCCTGCTGCACGAATTTAGATTTTAAAAATAAAATGTTTGCACCATTTTTTCTATTTCCAAATCTCATACAAATGTTCCATAAGCGTGTTCATCCTGACTTCAAGTATGGTTTCCCCATGGTGTAAGACACTTGCATCTGGGTTAGTCCTGGACTTACAGTGTGTGTGAACGGCACTCTTAAACTATTTACTGGTGCCTGTGCATACAAAGCTAAGTAGGAGCTTCCTGTGCAATGAGCGCCACTGTCCCCCTTGCTCTCCTGCATGCATTTTTCATCACACGCTCTCTTTTCATACTATTTAGCTTTTCCTCCCCTCTAAACTTCCATGTGGTGCGTGCTGACACGGCATTTCTCAGGCTGGCACACAAAGCCCTCTGGTGCTCAGTGCACCACAGTTGGAGCTGATCGGAGTTTGCGTGTGTGTTTTGTTTGTGTGCATGTGTGTGCATTTGTGTATGTTTGTGTGCCTGTGTTGTGTTGTGTGTATGTTGTGTTTGTGTGAACATACCAGAGTTCTGCTTTGTAGTGACGTCACTTTGTATGTGATAGCACAGGGCCAACGGCGCAAACATGAACAGTGAGAGCCTTATCATAAAAAGTCCATCCTGTTCCCTGCACTGGGAGAGCTTCAATCTCGGGAAGCTCACACGTAGAAAGGATTTTCTTAAATTATTCTGAACAAAAATTCAAATTTAATTTTGTTTTGGCCCTGAGCAGTGAGGGGAAAGCGCCTGGACGAGATGAGTAAAGGTCAGAGGGAATTAAAATGCTTACTGTAAGATTTGTCAGAGAGAGAGTGGGCCAGAGGAAAAGGCCATCTGCTCATAGAGGAGTCCAGGTTTGTGTCAGATATAGACCAGGCTTAAACTGCTGCTACTCCACAGCTCCACAGTTCCTTCCTATATCCACTATAAAACTATTTGTCATCTATGGTAAATTACTGGGAGCTGGTTGCCAGAACATTAGCATAAACATCAGCAGACAGTACAAAACCTTTACTGACACCTGATTGTTTAATTTGGCAACAACTCCTACTGCCAATATTACGCTGCTAAATTGAGTTCAATGTATTATATACCACACTTTGAGTAAAATTCACAGAGTTTTGTGAAGAGGTGTTTCTGTTATAACATTTTCTCACTTTTTTCACTTTACAGTTATATAAGCAACCATAGCTGCCAGTATCTCACCATATTTTTACAGTGTAGTGTATTCCACACCTTGAATTGCTTTTCTCCATACAGAATGCAAATGAGAAAGTCAGCCGTATGCTTCAGTGGTTTTATCAACACACTGTGTCTACAAGACATTTTTATGCATGCCTCCGTGCTTATTATTGCCTACCCCTAAAATAAAAAGCTGGCACAAGCCCCAAAACGGATATGATGGTTGAGGAATAATTTAAGCTTTGTCTCCTGATGATTGGAGAGACATGCATTTATTCCAATAAACAGCGGGAGAGATTTGATGAAAATGACAACAAATAGACTGAGAAAAAGGAGGGGGAGGGGGCCCCATAGCGGGGGTCCATGTCTGAGTTTGTTCATATGTGTTTTGATCAGAGCACAAACCAGACAGACAAAGAATGATAGTGACTACTGTCTCTCTGTCTCCCTCTTCTCTTCTGGGACTGTCACAGCTAAACATCTGCCTCCCAGTGTGCACTGATTAGCATATGGCTTTGGAAAAAGTTTTGTCCTTTCTCATTCAACTCTACTCTGGTATGTTTTATTAATGAAAGGGCAGTGTACATTATCGCATTGACTATAGGAAAAAAGAAAAGCTGTGATGTACTGTGTCAAAGTAACAATGTCACTCCCTGTACAGTCAGTACTGCTAGTAGATATACAACTATGACATCATAAAGTGTGATTATTACAAGTCTTCATAATGGCATTTCACCATAGTAAGGAGCAGATTTTATTTGTATTTTAATGGTGACTATGTGACATTTGTGAACCTTATATATATGACGTAAAGTCAGTGGGCAGAGATAGGGGGTAGGTGAAAACAGCAGTTTTCTGGGCACTCAAGCCTCAATTGCAGGACAAAGCAGAATTTCTAACCTGCATGGATCAATCAAAATACAAGTTTGAGTAAGATAATGATGATGGAACACTATTATAACATGGTTAAAATGTCAGTCAATTTTGCATAATATATTACATTTAATCAAAATAAGTGCTGTATCTATTTCAGCATTACTTCTGCGTACAAGTTCCTCATTCTTATGGATGTTTGGCAGTTCCAGTAGTAGGCCTATATCGACTTATCGTTCAATATATGAAAGCTGGAACAATATTGTTTTGGGTTTTTTAGCTATTTATTGTGTACATTTTCTTTGCACTACAGAAAAATTTGTGGTTATTTTCTTGGCCATACGGTAAGATTTAAGCCGTAAAAGGTTGAATTAATAAATTCAGTGACTCATTACAGATGCAAACTAAAAGTGTTTCATTCTTCGCTTTTTTATATTATAGATTTAAAGGTGTTCTTCGTAACATTTTTAGTGGAGGGCCTGCCAACTGATGTCTCCATGGAAATATTATTGCTTTATCTAAAATGTTCCATAGTATAGATTGATCCAATCTATCACAAGCAGGTTACAGCACTATGCTACATTACAACTCAGATCTGGTGAGAGTCGCCCCTTTTCACAGAAGGAATTATTGTATTTTTTGAGCAATAGAAACATCCATAATGATTAAAAGTTTGCTGTATATGTATAAAGTCTTACCAGACACAGCAATAACATCTCCACGGAGACAAGAAGGTAGCAGACGCTCCATCAGAAAAGTTGCACAGTGCACGTTTAAATCTGCTCTTGGGTTATTTTGTCAGTGGCATAAATTTGTTTCAGTATTATCCTTTATCGTGTATATTTACTTCAGCAACATATCGTACTTCAAAATCCAGCAGTGACTTTCCTACAAGTTTTGCTACAGGCGTCAGAAGAACTCACAGTCATATTCTTAAACGCTTTAAGTGGAATCACATGTGGTAAAAGTGCTGATTGACCTTCTCTCCTAATTAAAGCGCGGCATGGCCAACAGGGAGCAGATAAGACGGGCTGGTTGTCACGGTGACTGACAGGGTTAGGCTCTCCCCCGCAGTCACATCACCATCACTACACAGCCCTGCATACAAAGCGCACACGACAGCAGCCGCTCCTATCAGCCATCAGCCCATACTAATCATATGGAAATGCTTCACTATAGGAGTAACACCACGGTGACACGCTCTGGGCCCCTTCTTTATTTATTTATGCATTTGCAACTTTATCTCATACAGCAACTTCCACAATGCATAACTGTTAACACTGCATTTTTATAAGCAAATGGAGCCCGGAGTAAGGCAGAATAAAAGTCCCGGTATATTCGTAGGATGTCATACACTTTACTGCGTACGTGAGTGCACTTTGCGGCTGTGTGTAGGTGGTGCGTTTAAGTGCGTCCTATATTCTTCTCCTTTCTCAGGGTCACGGCGTTGACATGCGGTGTGGCCTGTAAGCCTCTGTGTCCATGTGCAGGGCTCTCATCTGTCAGCTCAGCCGCTCTGACAGACAAAGCTCCACTCTGCTCTGGCCCGGCTCCCTGTCTGAAGCCTGGCCTTTCGCTGTCTATCTCCTAAGCCTTTGCTCTTTCATTTTCTGCTGCTCTCTAGAGATAATGCATTTTTCATTAGGCCTGCAGACCGTATTGGTTATGTATTGTAGTGATATTGATATCACATGAAACGGAATGTACCGCAATAATGTTGGGTCTTCCATAGCATCTTTCATTATGGGTGTTACTTTAAACTCTTTTAGTTCATCTTTGGTTTAGCGATGAACCAATCCACCTTTTTCAGCTCCGATACTATAGCTTTAAGTATCTGCTAATTCAGGTGCTATGAGGATTGGGCAGCAAGCGACCCACCACGACCCAGCCGGATAAAGCGGAAGAAGATGGATGGATGGATCCGCTAATACCTGATATCAACCGATAACAGTGCAGAGACTGAAAACAGCATTTATTTCCTTTAAATTAAAATAAAATAAGACAGAACTGAGAAATGTGTTATGTAGCTGTTAATTATCCCTCAAATAACTATAGCTTTGTGTAAATAAAAGTTTACACATTACGAGACTTTCTGAGACGACTATGACCAGTAAATTGTCTTATTACATAAATTTATCTGTCCTACTACGATATCGGCTCAACTCATTAGGAAGATGAAATCCAGTCCACCTATTTTTTCAGTACTGGCGCTGATATCCGATACCAGTATTAGATCGGTGCATCTTCACTTTGGTTTATTTGGTGATTTTAGGGTTTTGTGTTAGTCCTGGTTAGGGTGTGACATAGACTGGTCAATGAAGATAAATTCTGATTTAGGTTAGTTCCTAAATGTCGTAACTCCAGATGTCTATTTTTGGTTTATCTTATTTTTTTATTTGGAAGTAAGTGCAGATACTTTTAATGAACACAATTGAAGTAAATTGTTTGATTAGAATTGTCTACGTCTCTGAAAGAATGGCAGTCAGATTTCACCAACTGGAACTGGAAGAGAAGGTGTGTAATAATCTTAATCTAATCTTAATTTAAATGTGATCTTTAGGGTTTTATAATTTTATATTTTCCCATCTCGTCATCCTGTGGCAATCTTTCTTAAAGCCTATTTCTCATTATATTGTGTCATAACTTCTCTACTTCTTGCACACATATTCTCCCTGAAAGTTGAACTCCTTTGACAGTATCTTGCTCTTTTTCCATGCTAGCTCTCTGTTTGAATGTCACGCTTTTGTTTCTGTAGCTTTCACAACTCAATTGCGTCGAGGTGAGAATACTTTGGCGTTTGGGGAGTTCTGGGTGGAGTGGAGCCGGTTAGTACACAAGCTTCAATTTGGCTCGGTGTATAATGAAGTTTGTTGTTTCTTGTTTTAGTCAATTTTGTCCCTTCATCTAGAGGAAAAGGTAATTACTTGAAGCAACCATGAAGCCTAATGAGTTAGCATGGAGGTAACTCATTTGCATCCAAGATAATCACAAGGTGGTATCAAAAGAAACTGAGTCTGTTGGTGCGGAAGAGCCAGAGGGGGGACGCCAATACAACCTTAATTAACAAAAACTTGTGTTACTTTCTAAAGTGTTAATAAAGGCAAAATTCTTGGTTTTCACATCTTACTCAAGTATTTTATCCAGAATATACCTACTTGCGTAAAAATGCATTTGGAAAAATCACAAAGAAAAATGACTACAACAAGAGCCATGTGAAATGCTAATGTTAATGTTAATGTTAATTAATGTTAATTAATACATTCATTTTGTTTTGGTACATCTGAGACAAATGATCGACCTAATATTTTGTTGCTCAATTCCATATTGGGGACATCAGTCTTGTTTGTTCTAATGCAATCGGTGCAATCTGATTTGTTTTAAAGACTTTAGACACTACTTTAGGATTCTATGTTTCAAACAACCCAACTTTGTGGTTATACAATATGGGGCAGACAAAGCAAGAGAAAATTGTCAGTGCTATGACATGAAGAAGCAGAACGAGCCTAGGGCATCTGTACTGTACTGAGAGGAGCTGCATGTGTGAGGAGGAGGAGGAGGAGGAGGAGGAGGAGGAAGGTGGGGGTTGGTTGAGTGGGCTGGCCGTGGGGGTGTGTCCAACATTACCCTCATGAATCAGTGTCAGTGGAGCGATGAGAAAATAATTAAGAAACAGGCTAGCGCTGTGTTAAATACTGCCAAAGGTAAAAAGGCCCATTCTACTGTAAGAAAGCCAAAGAAAGAACAGCAGTTAATGGTATAGTAGTGAATGAAAAAAAATCTATATCATAAGAGATGCCAAAATGCCCTTCAGATGGCATTATGAAGACAGACAATATAAATAGCCATGCCATATTGTAAATGTTTATACACAGTAGCTACCTATACACTTTGCGCAGCAGTTTGAGGATTTATGGCTGCAGCCGTAATGCAGTGAAGTCAACACCAGGCTGTGAGTAATATTTCACATTTGTTATCATATCGAGAGTAAATTTGCTGAGACGTATACAGTGGATATAAAATATTTTAACCAATTTCGTTTCTATTCCATTCCATTCAGTTTCGCATTGCAGAGAGACATAGATGAAGTGGAGGACAGATGTTGTGAAGAAGGACCAAAGCAAAAAAAAAAAAACAACAACAACAAAAAACAATATAATGAGATAAAACCTGATTTTTTGCCATGGTTAAAGATACTATATAAAGATAAATAATAAATATGGGGATCAACAAAAATTACAAAATGCATTGTTGAAAGTGACACATGCAATAAGAGCAATGAGGATTCAGTATAAAGGGAAATCTGTCCTTTGCATTTGACCCATTCTTCAATGAGCACTGGGAGCTGCATCTCCAAATCTACGCTGGGTCTGGAATACTGTAGTTAGAGAATTTTACCTGTTGTCCACATTTTAGCCTTGGAAGGAACATGCAAAGTCGGCATAGATAGGCCTGACATGGAACCTTCTTGTTGTGAGGCAAGAGTGCTAGTCACTCAGACACTGTGCTGCCAATGGTAATACAGCTCAAAGGACTGGGGAGAGGCAAAAAAATAGATAAAGAGAAACAATACTAGTCTGCTCATTTGGCCATTTAAAAAGACATTTACTAAAACTCTAGAAATTTCTTTGGATATATGATTTAGTATCTGTATGTTGAAGCCTTTGAGGTTGTCTAACAAATGAAAACAACAAAACATTTGGTATTTCACGCAATGTTTTACTGTAAAAATATGCAATTTACGAGTGTGACATTGGTTGAAAATTTTGATTTTGTCCTAGAAGCTCCTTAACCTCGTCCCAGCAGCAGCAGCAGCAGTAGAAGACAGCGTGGGACAGGGCATGCATTAGATCACAGTGATGCATAAAACCTGCTCTTTGGAGACTAGTGAGTGTCACAGAGGAGGTCCTATGTGAGCTGCCTGTGCACTCTGTGTGTTTATCTGTACATACAAGCACAGGCCTTTGAGGTGTCACCAACAATATCCGTCACGCTCTCCTCCAGCGCCACACGCAGAATTCATCATCACTGCTCCTTATAGGCACTTTTACTGTAGATGCACTGCCTCAGCTTCAATGGGTTTTATTAGAAATGTATTGTCAACCCAGCTTATATTATACTTTGATCTCTGGGTACATAATTTATATTTTGAATATGGTTAAATCGTAATTATCCAGTCTTATGATGCTTAGCTTTGCTCTGGTGATATGGTTCCTTTTCTTCTTTACCAAAAATAGGATGACCATCTCAAACTGTAGTGGGACAAGTTGTTGAATTAGTGGGCCATGATAAGACAAACTTTGGAAATTTGAGCTTTTAGAAAATATTGATGCAGTAACATCAAATGATTTTCTGTTCTGCTCTAAAACAACATGTACTGTATACATTTCCAAACTTTTTGGATTGTGTAAGTGTTAGTTTTAAGTATCTATAACCCTTTAACACCTTCTTACACTATGTGCTCTTATTACTTGTACCTACTTGCATTTCAGATCCAACAGTTTAGTGGCAGTACCCCGTGGACTCCAACAATTCATGTCTCTGATATAATAGCCCACCACCTCCGACATCGATGTCAATTTAGCTTTATGTTTCTTCAAGATCACTTGGTGGTGTGTGTGTGTGTGCGTGTGTGTCTGCGGCCTTTATACTGGACCTATGAGTAACCATGTGTCAGCTCACTTGTGCATTATGTGCAGTGTATGTAAAGGCAGAGAGACCTAATCTTTCCCAGAGGAGTGCTTAGTGAAGAATGCACTGTTTCTGCTGCATTACCATTAAGGCCATATGAATAGCACTGTGGCACTTTTACTGATGGCTTTTATAAGGAGCAGACAGGCCCCCAATGAGCAGACAATGCTTAAATAATGGAACAAACCTCAAAGTATATCCCTGAATGTGTAAATCTACAGTGGAGTAATGCATGGGCGGACTATTATGCTAATCTCAGTATGGTATGTATAATAAATATGAATTTCTGCATGTTTTCATTCATAAGCCTTTCTTTACTTTGGAGGAGGAAATTGCACTACAGGGAGCTATAGATGACATTTTTGGTTGAGAACTTGCACTATTGTTTTCTTTGTGTTTCCAGGCAACATTCACAATGCAATGTTTTGTGGTCGGGAAAAACTGCGCTAATAAGCTTGCTCATTAGGGGCCAGTGCATGCTAGGACCACAGCGTCCACGGCGGGTTAGCATGCAGGCTTCAAAAGACAGGAGTGCTAATTTGCTTTGAAAATGGTAAACACAGTATTCAATCAAGCCATATTTGTGTGATGGCTGTTGTTTGGGAGGTGATAAGGTGTCGCATAAAGAGCTCATTATTTAGAGTTAATTTGGACAACTTCTGACAACCCACGGGGGGCGCTGTTCCCAATGCAGGGGGTCAAATTAGTTTTCTAATTTTGCATCATAGTGAAATAATAATAGTAAAAGTAATGCTGAAATAGTTTGCTCTTGTACAGTACTAATTGTTGTACTAGTCACGATAACATGTGATCACTGTCCTCAGCCTTTGAAATAATTTGTAATGGGAATCACTCAAAGCACAAGGCTCTACTTTCTATTTGAAGGAGCACATAACTTTTCTGGTGGAGGGTCTGCCGCCTTGTCTCGATTTACCTTACTCTATCTCCATGGAGACAAGCAGGTGACACAGACAGGCCAAAATCACACTAAAAATGTGTTTTTCCATTTATTTTTGTACATTTAAAGACTAAGTAAATAAATGCATGATAGATATGATTTGTGCATTACTGTGGAACATTTCAGCTATTTCAAGTGAAGCATCTGAATGAGGACATGGCGATGGACCCTCCACTGGAAAAATGAACCTTTTTATTATAGATTTATTAATATTAACATAAGTAGTAAAATATTAAGCAGTGTAATGTGTGCCCCTTAACCAAAAGGGGATGAATACACTGGAGCCAAGCAAATCTGGACAAATGATTTTAGTCAGGAAATGAAAAGAAAAAGATAAATAGATGTGACATTGCATCTGCAATTTGAACACATGTGAACAACATCTAAAAAAAATAAAATAAAATCAAACTGCCTTAATTTGAGTAACTGCAATTAATTCCATGCACCTTTGACCATTGGTGATCACTCAATGTGCATGACAGTGTATGCAACAACAACAGGCCCAATGCACACATCCATTCTCACCATCTCATTAGTGCAAACAGAGGCCTATATATGTAATAAATTGGATTAAATTCCACTGGCTAAGCACTGTGATCTCTTAGGGTTAATTAATTTCATTCCATTCTGTCTGTGTTTTTTATGCTTGAACACATGCTGACACTGTTATTGTGTGGCGTCCCGCTCATTGGAAAAGTATAATGGGCTGAAGAAGGGGACGGGAAGGATGTTTGCTATGCTGGCTCCAAAGTGAATTTGATTCCTTTTCTCGGGATAAGGAAGTGTGCAGGAGCAGTTAGCTGTAATACGTTGGATCTTTCTCCCCAGCCCCTCCTTACCGCCTCCCTCTTATCTTCACTTCCAAATGAGAAAACCTGGATGGCGTCTCAGGGCCCCTGTTTCTGCCTGGATGCTATCTCATTTGGTTTTAATATATTTATCCATTCATTATTGTTGGCTTTTATCGCCCGGCTAATATTGTTCATAATTTGTCCTTATCTACCGGCCTGACAGTCAAATTTACACTGCAGCATCACCAACAGATGGAGAAATGACCCTTCCCTCAGACCCCTCCTTCTCTACCTCCTGTCCTTGCTCCCTCCATTTCTCTCTTTCCTCTGTTCCTGTCCTCCTATCCTGACTCCACTCAGACATGACTGACAGCCGCTGTATAAGTAGTTGTCATAGCAACCTTCCTATCCTCCCGACAAGTGTTTTTCTCTATAGCTCAGCCTTCCTTTGTAAGAATATCTCTCTCTCCTGGCACACTACCTCTCTGCTGCTGTTTTGGGGAATTTGGAGGAAAACTTGACCCGTTTTGGGATAGTTTCTTGGGAACTGATACAGGATGTTCCCAGTGCATCAAGACATCACACTATGACAATTTGACAGTATATTTCAAATACAGTGAGCAAGGTGAGCAGCGCCTTATGCTGGATTATCCCAAATACTTTTATTAGCCATACTGCCATGAATGTCCTAATTTTTTAAAGTTAGAACTAGTTGTATTGTCCTTTTTTTACACAGCTACAGCATACTTCAGATGCACTACCTGTACTAATCCAGGTGGTACACACCAACCCCCAAAGATACATGGAAATATCAGGGAAAAATAGTGTAAAATCTATCACGCAACTATATGTTCTTAAGACAAATCATGAATTACTGGCTGTGACAACCTGGGGCTAAAAAAACTGGAAACGTAAGTTGCAAATATACAAAATACTGGGGTTGTTGGCACTGTTATATATTCTACTATAGTCTAGTTAGTTTTATTTTACAGTTAATCAAGGACCCTGTCAGACTAACATTTACAAATGCCTAAAGTTTGCCTATAGCTGCTGTATAACTTGGTGATAAAGATAGATCGTCTTTCTGCAACAGTAATTTTGTCCTATACAAGAATACACTCCACAAACTTTTAAAATATAATTCCCCTGCTGTCCCTCTGCTGTTTGCTTCTCCCAAAGTCCTTCTCTCACCTATTGATATTCAATGAGTCTCATTCCACTGTCACAATCCTCCGCAGTGTACAGCCTAATCATATAGCCTCCAATACTTCTTAGTCTCCAGCATTGAATTGAACTGCCAATTCAGGTTTTTATGTGAAAACTGCCTGGACAGGAGATCCTTCAAAGGACCCTGCCAATGCAAATAAACATTACGTAACAAAAGCAGCTTTAACGCACAGAGATTTGGAGCGTGCTAAAGCTAGGGGAAGAATTACGGTTGCATTGTTTGCAGCCAGGACATAAAATATTACTGATTTAATTCACTTGCATGCACCGACTCGATAGCTCATACAGTAAAAGCTTGTATTGATTAGAAGGGAGTTGAAATGGACCTAGTAATATTCAGCATGTATAAGCAGGCAGGCACGACAGCATCACCATTTCATTATCCGGGGCTTTAATTTCCAATGCATTTATTCCAAACAAGCATCTGTTTAGTATCTGGGAGTAAATGGAACGTGATGGGGGGTGAGTTTGAGGACAGCACTGGTGTGTTTCCATGCAGTTTGTGTATATTAAAACTATTGTCGCACCAGCGGGTCGCGCACTTGTAACAATCCATTCACCATCGCTAAATAGATTCCTGTACTTTTAGGTAACAACATTTTTCGGTAAATATTAGTGTTTCTGATTTATAATGAGCATAGTTATAATGGGCAGATTCTACGCGTTCTTGTAAGGAGAATGCACGCTTTACATTAGGCATGAAGATTATGATCAAAGTAGATGCAAGATATTTGAGTGATATTGAACCCCTCCATACCTGAAAGATGTAGAAAAGTTAACTAGACTCAGTTTATCTTTACTGAGATGTTGTGTTTATTCTTCCTAAATATAGCAGCGGTATTCAGCAAAGCTGTAAAGATAGTCAAAGGTGAGTGACAGTTCACACCTACTGAGGGTGGTTCAATTGATTAAGTAATAACATAGACTCCTTACTGTAGGTGTGTTAGTTTCAGTCTAGCTCCTTCAGATATAAGGCAGCAACAGTCCTGTCAAAAGAAGCTACAAAATACAAAATATACTCTTTTGTCCATTTTACAGGGTTTAATTTTCGTTTGATAAGATTTACTATAGTTAGTGTGAGAATGCAGAGCTGTTACAAATAAAAAACGTATTGAGGATAAATAAGATAACAAATTTGATCATGTTCTGAAGGGGTGTAGTAAACAGATGTTTAGCAGGATTGGCCGAGGACAAAGTGCTATAGAACGTATGAAGTTAGTTTGTGTGAAGAGACAAAGCAGAGTATGGTAATGTCTGTCGTAAAGGAGAAACATAAATACAAGTTCACATAAAGGCGGTAGTTTTCCTGGCATGCACAAGAAGAAAACTACTTTCTGTTAACGGCATTTGGCCCTATCTGAATTATTAAGCCTCAGAGGGGGGAGTGTGACTTACATTTAAATGCACTCTCCCCAAACTGCAGGTGAGAGCTCGAGAGGCACAGATGGGAGATCAGCATTCACATCAAGGGTGCTCTTCAACAACGATGACATCCAAATAGTGCTGAGTCGGCATGTGCTACTGTAGCTCAACTCAAAAATCCAGATCAGGTCAGGACCATAAAGGAGGTGTCAATCACAATACTTTACTCATACAGAAAATACGCGTATAGGTCACACTGCTCTATGTGAAGTTGGCCTGGCAATGGTTGGTGTGCCTTTGAGCAAGATTTGAGGTTATGTGCTCAAATCATATCATGCATTCTGTGGTTTATTACCATTTAAGATAGGGTTGTTCTTAAATGGCTCTGAATAAACAGGTGAATGATAACGTGCCTAAGTGTAAAGGGTTCATATTACATTTTTTTCTCATCTGTGTTATGATGTGGCAATCAAAAACATACTTGGAGTTGGCTTTTGTTTCGTTCACACATGTTTAACACATAAGCCCTGGATAGTTAGGCTTCTCTCAAACAGAAAACACTTGCTTGTCATGTGGTAATACAGGAAGTGTCACTGTGTTTTGAAACTCCATACACCTTCACTAGAATCAATTTCAACTCTGGAATTCCCTGTCTCTACTGAACTAAAGGTAAAAGGTAGCTGTTACCTACCGCTTTGTGACATCATAAGGTGGAACAGAGCATTTTGAGCTTGGAAAATGTAGACAGACTAATAATGCAGTGAAACAAAACACACCTCTGTGGTAATAAAAAAATATAATGTTGCTTAAAATGCCCAAGAGTCAATTTTGCGTATTATAGGACCTTTAAGATCAAGGTACTCTATATTGTCCCCATAGGGAAATTTGTTCTCTGCATTTGACTCATCCTTCAAAGCCACCCAGTCAACCTGTCAAAAGAAGTGAGCACCCGGAGACCCATCTCCAGATCTTGAGCTACTAGTCAGGACTACTTTAGCGGGAGGATTTTTCCTATTGTGCATGTTTTGTTACACCCCACAAACGGCCCATAGTTGCTTGGATAGCCATTTTTAATCAAAACTTCTCATTTACAAATTAATTCAGAATCAGCAAATGTGCATGCAGAAATGTCTCTTCATCAAAAATAGACTGAAAAATTGATGACTGTACACAATTGAAACTTGTAATTCAGCCATGACCACTGTGCCAGCAACCATAGTTCACAATTCAACAGCTTATGTAGCAGAAGTGTAGCAGTTAGCAGAGGCCTAATTGTAATGAGATTAGATTGGCGGGAGCTGAGGTGCAGAGTGAAACAAATTCTAATTGCCCTGAGCAGGGAATGTAATCAGAAGTTCCCTTGCTTTTAAAAGAACTGCCTTTAGTCTGTGTTCTTGAATCCACTGGGCTGGCATTTCCTCCTCTAGCAGCCACTTCTCCGTCACTCAAGGAAATACAGTACAGTATATTTTAGCCAGTGAGAAATCCCTAGGTGACTTTCGAGGAAGATGATGTCAAACAATAAAGCTGGGTCTTATTCTTGGCATGTCCCATGTAAATCACCCTGAATGCTTGATGCTCGTGTAATATATCTCAATGGGCGTTTTGACATTTACACACTCCTTTAAAGCACTTTATTAGGACGTCCCTGAGTACATACTTTGGCTAACCTAAAGAGGACAAGCAGCGGTAACAGTGGTTCAAGACCTAGTCATGTCTATAAAGGTGAACATGTTTTGTCAACTTTTTTTCTTAGAATTTTAAAACTAATAAGATATGTCTGCATAGTCACAGACCTACTCCTACAGTGCCACCAATGCGATGTGTCAGGGGTAGTGCAGTGTCTCTGTCTATCTCTACCTCATTATTGCACATGCAGCGTCTATTCAAAAGTGTGGCAAAATTGGATTGTTACAATTCTAAGTTAATTAGAGTGCATGTTCATGTTGTCAAAGATAGTCCAGAAATACTGATTTCGAAAGAAAGAAAAATGGTAGAAACAACACAACATATTGTTGACGTTCAAGTCCATGGCAACAGTTTAATCTCATGCTCTTGTCAAAGCCTTGAAAAACAATGACCAGGTCACTCTATTAAGGCCAAAGCTCAAATGTCAAAAGTTAGCGCACTGCAACCATTCTATACCCTCAGTCTTTGGAAGTATTAACAACCTGAATATCCTGTGCTCTATATTGCTTTAGATAAATGACATAATATTTCTGCTAACGATAAATAAAACTTGTACATTTCCAAAGTGCCATTTTTGTTGAGAGCTGCCACAGCCCAATACCAGACAGTGGAACCGATCTTCTCGATGATGTGTTTTCATGCATTGTTAGCTTGTTTTCAAAGCACACTCACGTTGCCGAACATGCTTGCCATCTCCCTTGTTGTAAACATCACATTTATATAACGCTGCGTCTCTCTCAGTGCACCGTGCAAGCTTATAGGTGTGCCAGATTAGTCCGCCTTTTCCTGATCAAATCCTGCACAACGTATGGATACGTACAAGGTTTTCTTTCTTTGCAACACATTGAAGCTTCTGGAGCACAAAGGCAGTGATATATAGTGGCCAATGAACAGGTTATACGTGCAGTCCTATAAATATTATTCCATTCAGCTGGACGTGACTGGCCCGGAGGATGGATGCGGTGTCGTATTTTAAGACATGCCACATGAGAGCTGTTCCTGGTATGATCGCCAGCGTAAAGCTCATATGAAATTGATAAAGGTCATACATTAATTCAAAACTTGTCAGACTCTCATCATCAGCTTGAGTAGGGGGCAGAGTTATAGCTAAAGTAAGGGCAGGAGGAGCGCAGGGGTTAGAGCACTCTCCCAGTGTATATGGGAGATACGCTCTGGCACAATTCAGGAATATTTGCGCACGGCCCCTCCCCCTTCACCCCTCTGCATCTCCTCCGACTCATCTCCGCTGCATCCGAGCTTGGAATTTATATTCTCCCTCCAGCAAAAGGAAGGACCATCTTGGCCTTTCATTTTCCAGTTCAGGGCTTTCCTTTTTTTGCAGATAAATGCTCTCCAATCCACCCTGACACATGTCACATTGCATCACTTCCATTTTGATACATAGCCTCTGATCCTGCCACTTGCAATAAGGAGCCAGCGCCAGGGACTCCCCTCCCCAGACAACGCTCTGACACGGCTGATTATTTTAAAGGTGCATCATTGGTGGTTGCAGAGCGCAAAATCCACACTGGGCACCACCTCCCTGTACTCTCACTAGTCTGGTTCAAATTTTCAGAGAGAACATTCAAACTGTACAATCAATAGCTTTGGCGCAAGGACTCAGAGCTCAGCAACAAAGGGTTACCAAAATGAGTTTGAAAATTGGGGTCACTCTGAACCAAAAGGGCTACAACATAGCACTCAGTAGTACCTTTAAGTGCTCTGTGCTATTCAATAGTTTAACAGAGGTTAATTCAACAAGATCCAGTGAGTTGATTCAGTGTGGGCAGCACAAGCTGCCAAACAGCACACATTTCTTAAGAATGCTTGATTATTGAATGATAATTGTGAAGCAGGTATATTTAATATTTCAGTGTATTTGTGGTCCCATAATGTAAGTACTCTCATTCATTAAGGCTTCTACTGCATATATTGTATTAAAAGACACTAACATTAGACACTAACATTGTAAAACACAGTATTTCAAAAGCAGTGCATAGTCTTTGCTTCCTTTGTATGGTTGTGGGCATTAGCTTGTGTTCGGGTCATGGTACAACAGATCACTGTGCGCTCCGCCCTCGTCATGGGACCTCCTGACAGCCCTATGCACCTCCTGGCAGCAAATTATGTCCCTCTCAACCTCCTTGTGGTTGCCTCTCTTCTCTGAGTCTCACCGCTGTGGCTTCATGGGTCAGAGTTTGAGAAGCGCCGAACAAAAGAGAAGCCTTTAGTGCGTATGCTGCCGGGAGAGACGCTCTGAACTGTAGCATTAATCATACAGGGCTTGAGCACATCAGTAAACACAGTCTGTCAGGTCAAGGTAAAGATCAGATCCCCAAGCATTTAACAGGACTCAGTAGCATACAGGCTATCTATTGAAAAGTCAGCGTTATTCATGGCATGTCTCCCAGCCTTGGTCGCTCCCACAAGAGAGACAAACTATTGTTCAGTAAAGAGCCAGCTGAAATATTTCTCTGGCTACACAAAAATACACTGGATCAGCAGCAATTAGTAGAGTAAGAAAGAGATAAAGAGAGGAAGGGAGGTCGCGGGGAAGAATGAGAGTGAAAAATGTAGAATCAGCGCAAGAAAAGAGGAAAATGTGAAAAGAGGGATGAGGAGGAAAAGAGAAGGAGAGTGCAGTGTGGTGTGTAGGAGTAAGAGAGTGTGGGCCCCTGGTGCTTTAAACAGCCAAAGACGTGCTCATTGTCTTGGGTCGAGCTCTGTGTGTGTGAGTGTGTGTCAGGATTTGAAACCTCTTCATTAGTCCTCCCATTGCCCTCTCCTCGAGCTGCTGACCACTCACTTACCCCCAGCAGCCACAGGAGCGCTCCTGATGGGACTAATGCTGTGTTCGTGTGCTGTGGGACAGTCTGCTTTTTAATCAACTTGGGTATTTTTAAGAGCTGTTAGTTCTCAGCTGTGATTAACCATATTACGCCATTAATCATAGTTAAACAATCACACTAGCGGCTTCACCTAAAGGTATTTGTTACATAGCCTACTTAACTGGTGTAATGAATAACTTAAAGAAGTCTTGGTTGGTCATGGGTCAGTACCTGCCATAATGGTGTTGTGTACTTGAGTGACCAAAAGTCTCTTTATATTTTGTTTTGTTTCCTTCACACATGTTTAACGTACAAACCCTGCATATTTAGACTCCTCTAAACAGAAAACACTCTCTTCCACCTTGTGATGTCATGTGGTATTACAGGAAATGCTCCACTGTGTTTTTAAACTCTATACACCTTCACTAGAATCACTTGGATAATTTCAGCCCTGGAATTGCCCATTTCTACTGACCAAAAGGTAAAAGGTAGCGGTTATCCTGAAAACTATCACTCTATGACATTACCAGGTGGAACAGAGCACTTTCAGCTTTGGAGATGTAGACACAATAATAAAGGACTACTTAAAATATCATAATAATAGCATTCTAACATGGCTTAATTGCTTTTTGTTCTCATCTACCCCACTTACACACAGACTGATTCACGCATGTCTGAGTAATCTTTATTCTTTTGCATTCAAGATGACATTGCTCCAAAAATTACTGTTTTCCCCCACCCCCCATACAAGCTCCAATGGAAAAAAAAAAGTTCACTACCACAAACTGTCCACAGGCAAGGCTGGCCGACAGTACAGCACTTTGCTGTGATGACATTTACAATGATGTTTCATAGGGATGCAGGTGGAAATCAGCATCACAGTTTTCAGTGGACTTTCATTTTTAAGTCATTTTAGATAAATATAAAACACTATTATTCAGGATTTGTGTGTTAAATGTGTGTGAACGAAACAAAACACAACTCCAGGTATGTTTGTGATGAGGAAACAACATTATAATATAGATCAGGAAACCAGCATAATATAGGCCCTTTAAACCAGTGGTCCCCAACCTTTTTATCACTGCGGACCGGCCAACGCTTGACAATTTTACCGTGGACAGGGGTACGTGGATTGTTTATATTGCGAATTTAATAATAAACGTGAATCCACTGTGTACTCGTATGCAACTTTATTAGCAGTAACACTACGCCAACAACATAACCAGTGTGCGAAATACCCGTCAGTATTCGGGGGAGGGTCCCCATCTCTGAATTGTTGAGCAATACAGATATACATTTTCAATATGCAGAAGCCTATGCAAAGTTGTGTATTACAATGTAAGCAAACGAGTGAATAAATGTTAGGTGTCGACACGCAGTCAGTGCACTTGTCAAGGACCAGGGTTTTCAAGTCAATAACTGGGGACAGAACAGTCACATAACGGGTGAAATAATGTGCTGTGACCCTGAGGTAGTTCTCATTACTGAGGGACGTCCAGTGAACTGCAGTTAGACTGTGTTTGTCACCCCAAACTCCCGTTGTACCTGCGGCACATTTGCACTGGGACTTTCGAGCCGTGCCGTGCTCGGATGCGGTTGCCTGGAGTTCTGCGTTCACACCTGTCGGGCTGCGGTCAGGGCGTCGCATGGCGCTGTTTGTGGTTCCGGCGGTGGAGCTGCGGTTTTGTCGTATGTTTTGAAGTGGACACCGTAACACACCATAACACACCATAACACACCGCTCACAAACAGCCCCCACAACCAGTCCCCGTAACGTCATGAAAATGCAGCAAAAATGAGGCTCCGGTCACATGCCGGCATCAGCGCCGCTCCTACAGCACACAGCAGAAACACCGGAGCGGCTTCGTCGCTCATTCATTTACACATTTACCTATTAACACTACAACACTGTTTACTGTGAGGCTCCATCCTCAGATTTGCCCAAAACTAACAAAAACAAGCCTCTTACCTTCTCCAGGGGACTGATGCAGAGTGTGTCCTCTATCCTCTGTCCTGTTGGTTCTGTCTCCAATATGTCCCGGTCCAGTCCGGTCCACGGGACAAGGTCCTGGAGCCGAGTGCACGAGCTGGTTCTAAAACTCGTCTTAATCCCACTTCCCACTTCAGTTCGAAAGTTACACCAGTCCATATTAGCACCAGGGGATCGGGGGACTTAAGCCCTCTGCACTACGCTTTTACCCCCAGAGTGCCAGCGGCAGCAGATTGGGCACTCGCCGCCGGGACCGCGGCTAGTGGTGCCCCGGGTCCCGGTCTGTGTCAGTGTGTCCCGCGCTTTAGGTCTCTCCTCCCGCTCTCCTTTAGGCGAAAGTAGCTAGAGGCCATAGCACACAGCTCTGCTGTTCTCCATTTATTAGCTTGTAGCATTAGCCGCCAGTGCAGAGTTGGTACTGAGGCGGGACAGAGCCGCTGAATCCTCATAGGTCAGAATTGTGATAATGTTTCTAAAGACCAATCAGTTGATTTGAGTCGCCCCCACCCTGTGCACTATGACGTTTTTCAGGGGCTGCAATACAAACTAATGGGCAAAAGCAACGTAATGACATCAAATTTTCTGAATGTTTCAGCCTGCTCCATAGGCCTCCATTGGAACGCACCGGCTATGCGCACTCAAATGCACCACGTGACTCAAATACAGTGATATGAGCACATTTAACATGATAAAAATATGTCTATGCAGATACACATTCAGTTTTAAACAAAATATTAAACATATAGCCTAATACAAAATAACTTTACAATTTATTTATTTATTTATTTTTTAAATCGAGGTTAAGTTAGGGAGTTTGTTCACCAGCTGCCACTGGTTCAGACTCAGATAATAAATACAACAGAAATAAATCATTATTTCTTGGGCGGCCAGTGGCCCGGTACCAATTGATCCACGAACCAGTACCGGTCCCCGGCCCGGGGGTTGGGGGCCACTGCTTTAAACAATGCAAAACTACAAAAACGTAATATTTGTTAACATAATTTGTGGATAAGGACTGGTCTAACCATCAGCTGACAGTGTCATGCCCAGTGTTGTATTATGTATTACTTTAAAGCCACAAAATGAAAGAGCTATTTCAGTGAGCCCCTCTGACTCTTGTACATGTTTGCATTTTCTATCTCATCTGATTGCCCATAAACACCAAACAAACTGCAGAAGAAACCCTAGTGTCACTCATGCTAAAACAGCTCTTATTATGTATACAGCCACTCCGCACCCATCTCTTCAAATGCATTCTGTTTACTTCCCTTAAGCACAAAGTTGTAAGTTCACCTCTTGTTTTTTTTTCTCTGTGTGTTTTTCAGAAGACAGGAAGTTGTTTGTGGGAATGCTAAACAAACAGCAGACAGAGGAGGACGTCTACCGCCTCTTCGAACCCTACGGAGTGATCGAGGAGTGCACAGTCCTAAGAGGTCCTGATGGAAACAGCAAAGGTAGGAACCATCGTACACTTGTCAACTTCATTTAGGTCAGGGCTGCACAACTGACAGCTTTTTCCCCACGGTTGGAAAGTACATGTGACATATGCATCAGATGTGGGTCAGACAGCATTCTCATATAATTAGTCAAATTTTGTATGTGTCAATCTTCCAGGTATATATAAATTAACTAGTTATATCAGATATATTTTGATTGATGTATGGGGTTTTTAATAAGGAGTGAAGCTGAAGAATCCTTGGTTTGACTTTGCAGTAGTTTTTTGAAGTGAGGAAAAAACATTGTCCTGATAAATATCAAATATTATTGATTTCATTTCTAAAGGCACTGTACCAATATCGTAAAAACTTGAAAAACAGAAGTAGTTCATTTGAAATAGTTTGAGGGTCCCAAGTTATCCCTCACTTGCTTACATGCATTCTGAGCATATTAATTATTTACTGTGAGTTTATAAGCGCTTCTCACTACTTTCAGAGGCCACAGCAGAGTTTTGCTGTTATGGTAAACCTAACAACAACAATAAAACACTTTGTAAGAGCTGCTTATACCATTAATTCAGTTGGATAAATCAACAGGTATTTTTTTCTTTCCTTAGTATAAGATATAGGCCTACAGTCAATCTAGTCAATCTTGACCATTGTGCATTAGAATCAGTGCTTAGCAGAAGGCTATACTCATAATATGTTTTTCTTCCTTCATACACTGATACACCTTCACACTATTGTTTCACAAAGTGCTATACTCAGGAACCTCAAAATCTAATTGCTTTTAAGACTCTTCAAACTTCAACAGGATAATAGTGGATTCTTTTATTTAAAGTTTCCTGAAAGAGATCAGTCATTTTGCTCAAAGAGGCATGCTTTAACAGTTTTTATACAGAATAAAACATTGTAGCAGGGATAAAAGGCCTTTTTGAAAAAATGTCAGTGGTATAAAAATGCTGAGTCATCAAATTCTCGCTCACCATTTATTCAGCATTTGTCTCAAAATTCCTCTTATCTGACCCAGCTGGACAGCACATTGTAAATTACATTTTTAATAAAGAAAGGTGAATCAATACTCAAATATTCTTTCTAGTCTGTATAGCTCTAAAAAATATCTTTGCTTTGGCTAATAAAAAAAATCTAATTGAAAATCTGTATCTATTAAAGGGCTCTCTCTCCCTTAACAGCATTAATTCACTTCTCTCTAAAATGGCTGCACTGACCCGTACAGTATAGGTTGGACCACTGTATAACTGATATCTCCCAAGCTTTTCACTACTGCCAAACTTTGGGAGACAAGAATTCCCTTTGACAGGCAGCAAAGAGCAGAGGGACAAGTGGTTTTTCATGTGTCTAAAGCCTATTCCCCGGTCAGTGCTTATGGAAATTGTGGAATTATATCTACGGGGGTTTGAAGTTGTGAGTTGGCGGTTTTGGGGGGAGGAGGAGAAAGGGAGCGATGGATGTCAAAACGATTCAAGTGTCCAACTGCAAGGACAGGAGCTGTGGAGGGAAGTACCATTTGTGATATCTGTGCTAGGTCTTAAATGAATGTCTGCTCCTGTCAATCAAGCAAAACATTATGACCACTGCCAGGGAACAGGGCTGTGCAAAAATATCGATATATCATGATACTAAATTTGATACAATATTGTTATCGTGGGCTGCTGTATCGATATATTGCCAAGAGTATTTTTTGGTATCTTTCATCATTTTTTTTGTGACAGCACGACAATGTTGTTGCCATCTCGTGATAATATCGTATTGTATCGTGAGCCATGCGTCGTGTATCGTATCGAATTGTGAGGGACCCTGTGATTCCCAGCCCTATCAAGGAATAACACACATTACATTACACAATTTTTTGTTTTGTTTTAGAGTGGGCGAGTTTTTGTTTATTGTCGCAATGATAAAGATCACAATGATTAGATGATAAAAGGAAAGATCACACTGTCTTTTTGCCGTCTTTAAAACGGTTATATTACAATTTTTCAACGGTCCAAATCATTGCTATATACATAAATATATAAATTGCTATATTATCAATTTCTCAAACTATCTCCCACCTCTACTTTTTTGAATGAAAATGTAAGAATTTAAATGAGTTTGACAAGGCCTTAATTGTATTGGTTAGACAACTGAGTCAGAACATTTCTTGACTGCAGGTCATGTAGAGTTTTCTTATGAATATTTATTAACATTTCACAAGTTGTTAACTGAATAAATGCCAGGTGATGCACATTGTAGTTCACCACACTGAGAAAATCTAACAGAGGAGCTGTAGTTTAAGGGCTGCACAGAGTATTATGTATTTGATTTGTGATATAATGTGCAGTCCTATTTCAAATTATTAATGAGTCAGAGCGGTTTCCTTACACATCAGATTACACATCATTTGCCTCATATAGTGCTAGGCCTGTCACGAAAACAAATTTTGACGCATGATATACAGTATTGCTATAAAGATATATGGCAATAAATGATAATATTGAAACCACTTTATGCCACTGACACAAAGCAGCATAATCCCAGTAAAACAATTTTTAAAGAGACAGTATCATTAAAAAAACCTGAGGTGCAGCAAATAAATGGCAGAATGACCCGATAATTAGCTATAGCAGTTATTCATTCTACCCCATACAACTCAAATCTCATTGTAATAAATAAAAATGGCTAAAAGATCCCCACTATTGCAAAGAAAATGTGCCCACACTAAATATTGAGCCTCAAAATATATTGTTCCATTTGTCATGTATTGAGTCGATATTGTAATCATCATAACAGGCCTGTATAGAGCTGCCCTTAAAAATGTGTGGCCGTAATGTTATGCTCGATTAGGATAGGTGAATCCAGAACATTTTAAGTGACTATTTGATGTCAGGTAGTTGTGTCATTTATAATGAGCCTGTGCGATAGAATGGAAAGTGTGCCTTGTAGGTTGTTCTGGTTGATATCAGAGTCCTTATCGAGGTCAGGGTGCTAGTGGTTTGACAGCTGAATGGGCGTCTGGATTGGTCGCTGTTCACTGCGGTATAAGCCCATTAAGGGTCTAAGAATGTCAGCACGGCCGGGTCAAGGAGGATAAATGATAAGGGGAACAAAGTATGAAATATTTAATAAGAACAGAGAAGAAAGTTGAAAAGAAGTGAAATGGGGTGTTATTACAAGGGCCCACAGTGGCTCAGAGCCTGGACCCAGGTGCAGCTGCAAACCTTATTTCCTCTCACATCATTCTGGGCCAGATTTTCACTCATCTTTTACATGTGCGCTCTGTGTGCTTGGCTCTCTCTGCTTCTTCTTACACAGTTTGGAGACGTGACTTTATTTCATATTACTTTCTATACTTTTTATTTGACCTGAATTGTTCAAATCCATAGCTAATAAATTATGTTTAAACATAAGAACAGAATAAAAATGGCCAATTTACCTCTGCTGATTACAATTACGTTTTCAAATTACAGATTTGAGGTTTTGTTCAAGTCTAAAACTCATGTCACTTTTATTTTACTACTACTATTTGCTGTTTGGTTTGGTTTCAACTGATAAAGAAACAATAACTCAATAGAACTATAACTATATATATGATATATCTTAATATATATAACTATAAGATTTCTGGTTCAGTCCAGATCTGGGCACTAGAATATTCTTTACCATTCAAAAAGATGAAAGTCAGAGTGTACAGAACAGAAGAATGTCAGCAGACTCTTTGTTCAGAGCTTTTGGACTTTTTCATTTTCACTCTATTGATCGGACCGTGTCGCTGCAGGGGGAATATGGAACTGTTATCCTCTTTTAGAAAACGCTATAAGATTATCCAGTTTAGCCAGCTTTTAATATGCACAGACAGGCATGTGGTGCTAAATAGCATGCTTTTCTGCTTCATCAGTGCAATGTTTAGCCCGCAGCTCCTGCCTGCTTGTCTGCTCGCCTAATACCCAGACCGGGACAGCCTGCTGAGCACTCACTATCTCACTCCGCACACTCATTTTTAGGGTGTCAACTATAATTTACTATCTATTATTACAGTATCTGAAATGTAACAACAAATTGAATACATCTGATGTGTGTCCTCTTTTCCAGGTTGTGCCTTTGTCAAGTTCTCCACACACACTGAGGCTCAGTCTGCAATCAGTGCCCTCCACGGCAGCCAAACCATGCCCGTGAGTACAGCTCCTGTGTTATTCTCACATGCACACACGGGGGACATAGGGGAACAAGAGCACCTATACAGTCTGCAGCACCCCACACTGGAGTCAGGTACTGTAACAGCCCCACTGAACATATACTGTGCAAGAGTTTCAAAGAGTTATTATCAGGGACTAACATTAGCCTAAATCAGGACAAATTCATAAAGCACAAATTAACCTAGAAATGACTTACAAAATGAACTGCCCCATGATTTAAGAAAGTCACAATCTTGATACAAACCACATCTAAACCAGTACAAAACCATGTCTAAACCAGGATTGCACCATGCACAGATACTACTGGTTTGCATTTGATTTAATATGAATAAATGGTGCAGTAATTATCTTTTCTGGTGGAGACTGCTTGTCTGCATGGAGATGTTAGCTTTCCCAAAAATATTTTCTATGCAATTAAACTAATCTACCTTGCATTAATTCATACTTTCTTACTGTGAATGGGCTTGTGTCTCCACTGATCTGATTTATAACTTGTGAAGTGTAATACTGTACATTAATATGTACTGTAAAACTTAAGCTAAACAGTAAAGAATACCAGGTGGCGGACCCTTCTCGACAAAAGTTATGGCATGCGCATTTCAGAGTTCATCACTTGATACGCGGAATTTGAGCAGCACTGATGTCGATATAGAAACTAAAGACTAAAGAGATTCCTTATCATTTTAGAGGATTTTATGGCCCTGAACTAGAAGAAAGCACCGTATATAATGGATTCTTTACTCTATCTCCATAAGGTTCTAAACTTACCCACAAACTTTGAATTGCCTCATAGAAAAAAACAGCTCATAAATGTCGTCGCTTTGGAAAACAAATTGATGCTACCAGAAATAACCCTTCGTCTCTTTGATTTACATGGTACTTTTTATACAACAAAATTCCTAATCTGATTTCCCAGATAAAACTGTTTAGGATGATAATTGAATTTGGGGTGAATCATCAATCAGTAGTTCTGCTTGCATAATCAGCGAATATAACTCCAACGTGAGATTACATTTGGCTCTTATGTAAGTGCGCCTCTGTGTCCTCTGCATTCGCTGTGTATTGAATTTACTATGGGCATAGAGAGGTTGCTCATTTGTATGTGCCGACTGCAGCCTCATGCATAGTCCCTGTGTACCTGATGGTGTCACAATAAAACTGACTGACTTGGCACTCCAGGCCAGAGCGATTCTCCCTGACAACACACAGTCACGTCTTCTCAGCTTTTGTACAAATCCATAATTTAATAAACAAAACTGTGACTTGTGATTCATAGCAAAATTGTGTTATGGAAATTGTTTTTTGTTGCTGTAGCATTACCACAAGCCGAAAGAATTATTGATGAAACATTTATACAACTGCTACTACTCTTGCTGCTACTTCTACAAATACAGCTACTTTTACGACTACTACAAATACAGCCGCTACGACTTTTACTCCTACTCCTGCAGTACAATTAACTGTCTTGTATATCGATGTAATCCCTCATTCATCTGGAGTTGTTCATGGTTCAGTGAAACCTTTGGACAAATTATCACAATCTAATTGAAACACAATTTCAACTCAAACAAAGGCTGCCACTGTTAAGGTATTAAAATTTTGCACAAACAACAAAATAGTCTATCTTTACTTTATTGTAAAAAATGTGCTAGTCCTGTATTTTAGAACAACAAACTGAAATGTGTGGAGTTCTAATATTAGTTTTGAAGTTCTTTTTTCAGTCTTCTCCAGTGTTAAAGCATGTGCAGCGCTACAGTTATTATTGGAAAGGAACATTCTCCTGAGCACCTATTACTATTTGCAAAGGTGGAATATTGGTCAAATGGGTTGTCAAATGGGTTTGTAGCTTCATAGGTGACTGTTAATTGTACGACTTACTGTCTCCAAATATACCCATGAGTAAATGAGGTGAAAGACAAGAGTGAAATATGCTTTGCTTGATCCTTGCATAGGGTTATATTTACTCCATTAATATTATCAATACGGCAATGTATTCATTTAAGGTACGATATAGTCTAAAGTTATACATTCTATTGTCCTTAAATTGTCTACTCCATTTGACCCATCTTTCAATGTCACAGAGAAAACCTGTCAAGAGCAGTGTGGCGCAGCGCTCTGGGATCAATCTCCAAATCTTGGGCCTGTCAGGAATATGCAGCTGTAGGAGTAGTTTATTGAGCAGGTTTGGGTTGATTAGGGGATAGAAGTAGGACCTTGTTGCTGTGAGGTCAGAATACCACTCCACACATTGCAGCTGATTCATGCATAGATTCATGGGCAGCGCTGTCTGCCTTATGTTGTTTTAGTAAAACCAACTTACTTAGCTCTCCAGAGCAGAACAGAGCTATTCTCCCTGACATCGGGCAGGTGGACACAAAGTCACATTCTGTATTATTTTATCTTCATTTTTCTGTTTCGGCCCCCACACACACAGACCCTGAACTCTCTCCAACCCTATCTTCCAGGTGTTGTGTTTCACCCGATGATTTCATTATTAATGGCTACCAGTATGTGGCTCGGGAGAGGAAATGCAAAGAGAAGCACTGGGAAGCCAGCTGTGTGCCATTTTGCTTCAACCTTTGTGTCATCTAAGTGCAAATAAGTGTAGGTCATGAGGAAAGAGTGGTGGAGCGGTGGGCTCTGCACAGATATGCATACACCCTCCTCTGGTGTTGCTCCATCCCCAGTCTGTGCGAGCTCTATGCCCTCTCTCGTCTCTCGTTGGCAGCCTCTCGGGATATTAGGCAATAGACTTGTTTACTCCACCTTTCACCACATTGGCTGCTGAATTATTCATCTATTTATAAGCAGGGGGCCGAGGCAATGGGAGGGAGGGAGAGAGGGAGGGACAGACACAGGCAGACGGCAAACGGAGTGAATGGACAGGATTTATACCTCCTGCTTTGCTAAATTGATTATAGAAATCTGATCAGCATCTCATATCCTGTGGCTGCTGGAGGAGAGGACAGCGCGCGGCTGCCTGGCTGAGATTAGCGGACCACCAGTAGGCCATTACACCTCAGCGGGCGCCGCTATTCGGAGCGTGTCCATCAATGCGGAGATCCTGGAAACCCTCTGGACCGTACATCCTGTTGATTACAGCAGACGTGCCACCAATGTCAACAGGAACAGAGAAGAGAAAGGCATGGTCTTAATGCCACATGAGTCTGGGTGCTTTGAGTTGAACTTTATCAGAGGCAGAATAGGACTCAAAGACGACAGAACAGACAGGAGAGCAGCCTAAGCCGCTCCGCCTGGGCCTAATATTAACCCCGCTGAGCTGTGGCAAAGATTTGGACTTTGGCATTATTCAGCTCCACAGGGGTCTTTGTTTCTTTTGTCCCTGAGCACACTTTAGTCTCACTGCTGCTGCTTTCACTGTCTCTGGAGAAGGTCACTGCCCTGCCCTGCAAATCAGGAAATAATAAAAACATTCTGACAGGATCTATTTGTGCTGAAAATTATACCAAAGGGGACAATTTTACTATTCATTACAGGTCATCAGTCAGTAATCATTTTTATTGTTCTAGTGATCTGTTTTTTCTGTGGGCATTTTCATTTGACTTTGTGAAATAGAGACAGACAGAAGTAAGAATTCTGTCAGATCTCAGTGGCTCAGGATTATCTGCACGATTATTAGAACAGTCAGCTAAAAGCTCTATAGAGAAAACGGCAACAATAGCTTCTTGAAACTGCTACAGTAACTGGAAGCTGTTGGAGGCAATCACCTTAATCCTGTTTTGCTTTGAATAATATTATTGGTACTGAAGATGGTATAACTGTCACACAGTCTCATTCAGTACGTTTGTACATTTGGAATACTTTATGCCTACTGCTCATCCTACCTACCTCTAGTACGATAGTAAAATGTTAGTGCTAAAACACAATATTATAGGTAATATTTAGATGAAAGTGCAAAACTTGACCATTGCATTCAAGATTTTAACATTTCATCTTATTTAAAGGGCTCATATTAAACTATGTTCTATCTATGTCTCATCAAAAACATACCTTGAATTGTGTTTACTTTCATTTACATGTTTAACACACAAACCCTGAATATTTAGGGTAAGTTCTTCTTTCAAATGGAAAACAGTCTGTTCCACCTTGTGATGTCATGTAGTAATACAGAAAGTGCTCCACTGTGTTTTAAAACACCATACACCTTCACTAGGAACATTTGGATAATTGCACATCTGTACTGAAAAAAGGTAAAAGGAGCTGTTAACTTAAAAACTACTGCTTGATGTTAACTTAAAAATTACCGTTTGATGACATCACAAGGTGGAAAAGAGCATTTTGAGCTTTAGAGATGCAGAAAGACTAATAACAAAGGGTTTCTCAAACATGTGAATGAAACAAAACACAACTCCAGGTATGTTTTTGAGGAGGTAACAACATTATAACATGACTTAAAGCTCAAAGAGCTTAAAGAGTCAACTTTGTGTCATTTAGGACCTTTAAGTTATTTGAAGAAAAGATCAAGCTGCTTCTCTCCTTATCCATATCTGCATATATTGTGTGCGTGCCTGGTGCATACACACTCTTATCTAAAAACAGAAACACTTTGCATATAGAATGATTGTATGAAGCCAGTGGAACATGCACGCATACTATTCCTCCATGTGCCTCTCCTCTGTTTCACTGTCACATGCTTGTACAGCCACGGGCCAGGGTCAAAGGCTCCCTGACTGATCTCATTTTCCACATCGCACCACTTCAGCTGCATACATTTGTGTTATTCATGCGCTGTGGCAGGGCTGGGCATTTTGTATGGATCTTATATATATGCGACGTCCTGACGGAGATAGAAGAAATCTGCATGATGTGTCTATGCATCTCTATGGATATGCTTTGGAGTCTATTGGTTTGTCACATATGAAACTTGATGTATTTTACACACTGTCATTTTCCTAAGCCCCCTTCTCTTCCTCCTCCTCCTCCTCCTCTTCCTCCTCCTCTTCTTCTTGACCATTTTTTTCTGTCACACCTCCACAGCTCAGAATGCGAGGGGCTCAATTAAAGATTTAAACGCCAGAGCTGTAAAGCAAATTGCTGGGATCCAACCGGCCCGTGTAGGGAGGGAAGTCACGGAATAAGAAAAAAAATCTTATATGAGCATTGGGGCTGTGCAGGTCAAGTCCCTCAGTCCAAGTTAGATTATTCCACGGATGGAGGTACAACAACTGGAGTGGGATGAAGGAAAGATAAGAATAGACCCAAGCAAATGAGCTAAAGTTTGCATAGAAGGGAAAGAGAGTGATTGATTCCCAGGCTGTTTCTCCACACACACACACACACACACACACACGCGCACACACACACACACACGGCAGACCAGTGTTTGTGCGGTGAGATTTAACCAAACGGCAATCAATATGTCATTGCCTTAAAAGATAATGAAAGGAAGGAGAGAATAGAAACAAGCCTCCAGACCACTTCTGCAGGACCCCTGAAGAGAAGAAAACCAAATTTCAACTAATGACTACAAGATATTAAAGATATGTTGTGTTTAAATACTTAGGGGTCCGGGTAACAGACAGACAACAGTAAAATTAGGTTCCGAGGCGCTCTTTAATGTTATTATTGTAGGAGATAATGGATCTTAATTTTGCTTCTCGTAGCTTATCGTTTTCATTTAGTTTAATTTAGCACTAATTTTGAAATGCCTTATGCAACACTTTCTCTTTTAAAGGCAGTGCCAAAAAAGCTGTATTTTTGCCACTACAAATGAGGTTTTAATTTTTGGTATGCTAGCAAGAAAATCTGATTGTGAAAGTGTTTTTTGTTTTTTTACATAAGGTCTATGATTGAATGGAAGCAAATTTATCTTCTTCTAGCTTCTTCGCAATAAAGAACCATAATAAATATTACACACTAATTAGGCTAAAGCGGGGTATAATACAAAATGTACTTTTAAGAGCTTTGTTGTAACTTTTGCTGTAACTTTTTTCTTCAAAACATGCTCGAATAGCTTTTAGATGTCATCCATGCATGTTTGTGTAATCTAGAGATCTCTCCCAGGCCATATTTAAACCCTCCTTACAATTAACAGTACAACTCTGCTCAATGCTCAGCCCGCAGTCTTATCACCTATGCGCCTGTATGGAAATTTACCATAAATATACAAAAATAAGACAAAAAACAAGTGAAACTTATTGATGATTATATGATGTTATAAAATGTTACCTTTTATCCATTGTCTGAATTATACTGAATGGTGAGTGATTGTTGTACAGTTGAGACGATTATGGATAAAGAAAAAGAAATAAGGTGTATCACAAAAAGTTTTATTTTTCCCAACCTTTAGCCATTCTCTTTGGCCTTTTTTGATAGTGCAAACCACCATCCCTTTCTACAGTAATGTCAGATTGTTGGAGCCTAATGCTGTCTGTAGTCCTGCGTCTAGGCTCCACAGCCATTAATAGTGCCACCAGCTTAAAGCAAAGTTAATTATTATTGAGATTTTCGGTGGCATGTGGTACAAGCTCCTCTAGACAAATGAAATAACTTGTTTGATAAGTTGTGCCACAATTGGATAAGATATCTGAGTGGATTATCGTTTGGGCTATGGTGAAAATGCAGCTTTAGTGCCATTACGGACTGATGAAGAGATAAAAGTGTAGAAAAGTTGTTTCACTGTCATTACTTCATCACAGTCAGTACATTAGTGACACCAGCCACACTTCTGAGCTAATCATTTTCATCTAAGACAGAATATCAATGCGGCTAATCTAAATCCCTCATGGTGTGCGTGTATTTCTTCACTTTTGACACTCTATCAGTCTTGCTTGCAACTCTTTTCCCCAAACCCAACAGTGGCAGAAGGATGCTTAAAGAAAATATGCTTCCCTTCTTGCAGCGTCATGCCTCTTCTCACATGGGACGGCGCAACAGAGACAGCGAGAGGCAAATGGAAAGAGCCAGACTGGAGCTGGTGGTTTTGTGGAATGTGCCTTTAATATGTAGTCGTTTCATCCTCTGTCTTTTACTGGCGTTCCTTCAGCGGTTCGGTAGGCAGCTGGGGGCCGCCCAGCAGGGGGATTGTGCTCACACTAGGCAGCTTAAAAATTTAATGAGACTTTTACTTCACACATCATCTTCCTCCCCTTTATAGCAGCCCCGGATACTGCTCGCCGATGTCCTGACATGCCTTGGTGCACAAACCTGGAAGATAAACAAATGTGGCAAGGGATGCTTAGCCAACAAGCTCGCGTACTCAGGTGTCCTGGAGAGAGCTGGTAGGAGGCAGAGGCCAATGTTCTGCTAGACTTTTTTGCAGACTGGAACAAATGGCCCGCGTCTGCTTACAGGTTCTGACAGGTTATTTCACAATAAAGCAGGATTCTGTGATTTACCAAGCAGCACTGCACCGCGCCGGAAAACTTGCTGACAGTATTGTTTTTAGGCCTAACATTATCCATCCCACTGATGTTTTAACGATGACCCTAACAGTAAACATCACAGGCATCTTTTAATGATGATGGCGAGTTAAAATATTCAGTATTTATTAGCACCTATCATTTGTATTCCGCTCCTCCACTGCCCTGTCCTGGACGCTCCCAAACCTCATAATAAAGTTAATGATGCACACAGTAAAAAGCTGGACAGACACGACACACAGACCACTAACTTCATCCCATTTCACTTTTAACTCCTTAATCTCCATCCTATATAAAACATGTCCTTATTAATTAATAGACCTATACAAAGCAAGCAGTATTTGAAGACTGAGGACATGTAAGGGAACATCAGGTTAAGACATCAGGTTTACTGGCCTCAACTTTACACACAGAGTGTATCACTTTGCTTATTGCATAGCTCAAGATAGTGAGCAGCCACACACAGATTAAGCAAAACATTATGACCACTGTCCATATAGACTGTATATAGAAATGGTCACACATAGTGTTCATCTCCAGCCAAATGAAACCAGTGATAGCCACTGATGTGTGTCCAGGACCCATATTTGGAAATCCAGGTGCACAACCAAAGAGCCCATCCGAAGCGAAGTTGTTGAAGGTACTTGTCCCTTCCTGCCTGCACCGCTGGCTTTGCAGGTGACAGGCACAGGCCTGTTTCTAACGCTAGTGGAAACTGACCTCAGAGAACGAAGGCATCTGATTTGTTTGCTGTTCATATCTTGAGAAAATAGCACACTCCAGGATCACGCAGTGGGTTAAAACAAATATTTTAAGATCAGAATCGCAAGTTTGACAGCAGCAGGTACGGAGAGATATTTCAGTAGAAAGTGTATTGGAGCCAGAATCGCGCCTGTACTCACTGCCTGTTTGGAATCTGGCAGCTAGGGCTAGCTATGTCCATCTATGTACAGTCTATGCCACTGACAGGTATCTCATCACCATAGAAACTTTTAGCGGAAGAAATCTGTATTTAGCAACAAGTAAACTCTACATTCTTAAAGTTGATGTATTAGCAGCTAAATAAAAAAGTGCAGAAGTTTGAGCAGGTCTGGCAGAGGCTAAACAGCCAGATGACAGAGCATCTCCATAAATGTTGACAGCTGATCAGCGTAGGCTGACCCATATGGTTCAATCAGGAAGACAGATGTAGCTCAGTGTGCTGAAGACCTTGCACCCCCCACTAATTTAGTCAATTGCATTATGGATATTCCATTTGCCAATATGTTGATAGCTATGAACTTGCCACAAGCTACTAGTTTTAGATCGTGTATCACAAAATATGTGCATTGTTGGTGACAGTTGAAAGATGCTGTGTGCAGTTCATGTGGCGCATGACTGAAATATGCATACTGTAGGTTAAGACAGATAGTTGCTGATTTTCATATGTCTTATTGAATCTATGTTTGCAGCACCTTTAATATCATCTTTATATGTCTTGCCAAAGCAATGCTAACCAAACCCGAAAGATGTAATGGGGATATTGGGAAAGCTGGGAAAAGGAGAGGAACTGGATAAAATCTATATGTTACAGTTGAAAGGTCCAGTGGTTCTTACTAAACACCTGTGATGTGCGGATGTCTTTATCAGACTTAATAAACACACTAAGACATGAGGCAATGATATATTGTTGGTTTGATGACTACAGCACTATGCAAACAACAGTGTTAGTTACCAGTGCTTTGATTCACACACATTTGGAATTGTATTATTTGAGAATATTATGTTATGGTCAAAAAGAGGAAACAGCAAACACATATTTTGAGATGATTACACAACTGACTAAAATAATACGTGATCATCTTACAGCCAGACTTTCTCAGTACTGTTTATGCCATGCAAAAAGTCTAAATTTAAGCCATTTCTCACCAAACAAGAAATAACCCTTTGCTCCCGTAGCCTCTGTTCAATCCAGGCACCAGAGTGTATTGACAATTTTGCATCAATTTCCGGGGGGCTCTTATCAGGAGTGACACAACCTTTCTGCACTGTCAGATCAGAGTAATATTTCGGCCTTTTATGTGGATCGATTGGCCAGTTTGGGGGCACCAAGGGGAGGAGAGGCGGAGCACCCGAAAGGTCAACTGTAGCGCTAAATCATTTGAAGATTCTTAATGAAGGGTGTGTGGCGGACACACCTGCTGCTTTCATTATAGTGCTCTACAAAGAGATAATAGTGTTGATAACAGAATGGATCACCCAGGCCTGGGAGGAGGAGCACTAACAGAAATAGGACAGAATGACAGAAATTGCCCTAAAAAGCAATGTTTCCTTTTAAGAACACCTTCACCAAGGTCAAGAGATGCTTACTGGTAGTTCTTCCAATCGTATCTGTTATTTCAAAGCAGTCTGCAATGTGAATGTTTTAACCTTTGCAGTAGAAGAAGGAGCACCAAGGTTACATATATGTACCGTGGGGGAAGGCGGCCAGAAAATATGAAGTATTTATGTCATGCACAGCGATGCAGCGCTGCCCCCAGTGACTTTGTACATATGTTAAACACTGATTGAAGAAACTCGCACTTCCTGATCGCACATCTGCCTACAGAGCAGCTCAGGCAAAAAGCCCAATATTTTTATTCTGCCATCTCTGGCAGCCTCTGCTTCGGTATGCCGCTCACAAGGAAAAGGATGATGCTCCGATACAAATTTGCAATGATGTTGTATCTGCAAAGCCAGTCATTCTGACACACAATTAGAGCAGCTCACTGAGTATTGATGTTACTGGGGATTGTTGTTGCTGCTAATGAACAGAAGCACATTAAGAAATCACAAATAATAAGTAACACTCTTCTTTATGCACATGTTTTGTCTAACTTTTCAAAACTAATTCTGAAGGACTGCAGGAGGAAATGAACACAAACATATGTACAACACATTTGTGGAAAATCCAGTTAAAGACAGTTCCATTCACTTTATAGACTTTCTACACAGCCGAAAACATATAGCACATTCCATTAAAAACCCCACATATGCAAATGTTTCTTTCCCTCTGCTCCTTCTCTTCTGATGTGTGACTGTTTGCATTAAATTGATGTGCAGTACGGCAAGGTCAATGGTCCATGTCTTCTCTCTGCTCCTCTCTCTCCCAGGGCGCCTCCTCCAGCCTGGTGGTAAAGTTTGCCGATACAGATAAGGAGCGCACCATCAGACGCATGCAGCAGATGGTGGGGCAGTTCGGTATCTTCAACCCCGCCATCGCCCTTCCCTTCAGCACCTACAGCTCATATGCACATGCGGTGAGTTGGAAAAGACATATGCCATGTGCGCTACAAGTCAAATGGACACACATTAGAGCGTTTATGGATGTGATAGATGTTTTAGATTCTCACACAAAACATTACCGTAGGCGCTTTGGTTAGTTTATTGGGTCAGATTAAAGTCTTTCAATGTGAGATTGATTTAACACATATAACCTAGAAATCTGGTGTATTCTTAAAGGGCCCATATTAAGCTATTTCCTGAAGTATGTTATAATGTTGTTTCCTCATTAAAAACATATCTGGTGTTGTGTTTTTTTCATTCACACATGTTTAACACACAAACCCTACATATTTAGAATATTTACAGAAAACATGTTGTTCCACCTTGTGGGTTGCGCGTGATAGTTTAGGAAGTGCTCCACTCCAGACTCCTTTACTAGAATCATTTGGATAATTTCAGCCCTGGAACTTCCAATCTCTATTAAACAGGAGTGAAAGGGAGCTGTTAACTTGAATACTACTACTAATAATAGAGCATTATGAGTTTTGGAGATGCAGATTAATAGGCCTACTCAAAGATGTGTGAATGAAACAAAACACAGCACAACTATGTTTTTGATGAGGTAACACCATCTAATGAAGCACCTCACATCGTCACATGCTAACACACCTCTCATTGCTATTAACATGAAAAATAAGTGGATAATATTTACTTTGCTGAGTCAATTTTGTGAAATATAAGACCTTTAAAAGTGCACTATAACTTTTCTGATGGGAGGTCTACAATCTGGCTGGTTTCCATAGAGATGTTCTTGCTTTGTTCACAGTCAACCAATAGAAATGTTTCACAGTAAGGCATGAGGTTTAAGATAACTATAACTTATCTTCATATAGTGTACCTGTAAGTGAAATAGAATCTACATATGCATTTCCTTTTCAGCAGGTTTCTGGTTTGTTATCTAAAATAGGGGATTGAAATGCAATTTTATTTAGATCCAAGAAGAGTTACCAAGTATAGGTCTAAAGTTATAATGGATAATACAAACCAGTAACCTGCAGTCCCTTTAAGAATAGATAGGTTCATAACTGATAGGATCACTGTGCACATTTTTCTAGCCATGGATGAAAAATCTCCCAATCTCTACGTTGGCTTAAAATAATATACTGTTAAATCTTACTGTTGATTTAAATGAATATAAGCATAAGTGAATCCTAGCTTGTAGAACCCTCTATCTCATTCTGTTTTAGCATAGCGGCCATACCATTATATCTGGAGATTGACTATCCCACGCACGTAGGCCCCCCACCCACGCACTCTCCCCTTCATCCCGCTCATCAGCTCCCCTCTGTGCCCCTGCACCTCGGCCCGTGTAACCCCTCTGCATCTGGGGCCGGAGCTGCAGACCCCCAGTCCCTTTGATAAGTTCAGACAGCCTCCACAGCCCCCAGTACCCTCTATTACGCCCTGGCTGCACTTCCCCCTCCCCAGCTGCCTCCCTCTGGGCCCTTAAGATGCTTCAGGGGCCACGCTTGACTCAGAATATTGCATGGGTATCTTTATCTGCACACCAACTTTCTTCTCTACCCCTGCTTTGGCCTGTGCACATGTGAGAAAAGCAGACGCGCACACACCTAAGGAAATGAAAAAAACCTCAAATTCAATAAGGAGATAAAAACCTGGGCCTCTGTCAAGCTACATAAACACATTAAAGCATCTGTATTTATTTAGCAAGGAGGGCGCCACGTGTTTATTTTGGTACTTACTATTCACAAGTACATTCATAAAAGGGTATTGCTCTGTGTTTGCAGCAAATTGCAAATCTCAAAGTCATTTCCCATAGTGCATAAATATAGGCTCCCATGTGTTCAAATGGAGATGTTTTGCTACCACTATTTCATAATAACAAGTACTTTTGGAAGTTAGATGTAATTTAAATATTAATAATTTAAACTATTTTTTCAAAATCACAGTTATTTGGTCAGTAGCAGAGCACTTTAAAGAAATGCCCATAACGACATGTATATGTCCTTCAGTTAATCCAGCTTTTGTTTAGGCTGTACCTTTTATATAGTTTGTAAAAGTACCAATAACAAGCAAATAGGGGTATGTAAAATAAACAAGAAAGAATGCTTACTGGTATCGTTTCAGTTCCATGTTTAGATACAATATCAGATAAGCTTAGATTAACAACAACTAAACATTTATTGGTGTCCTCTGACCATATGTTGCTCCATCCCATATTTTCTTAATTTGTGTTGTTGCCATCAAATTGTCCAGTTGTTTTTCATTAAACTGTACAATCTGCCAGACAGAAGTTAAATTCTATTTTGGTAAAAATCTATTTACAAAACAATGGGTTCTATTTTAATTTCCCATTTACCCTGCGTTATAACTTTTTCGTATTGTGTGTTTTTCGAAAGTCCCATATCTTTGCACTTTCTAAATGCCAGAATTAATTGTTGATGTTAGCCCGGGTCTTGTGGGGGGCTTATCCATTTCCCTCATTTTCATATCACAGCCACAGGAGCCGGTGTGAAATGTGCAAATTGACCATCCCAGAGTAATTGCGAGGCCATCTCTTCGCGTGCGCCTCTCTCCAGTAAAAACTCGCCACCTTCATTACCATTCATGAAATGCGGGCCTTTCCCAGGAAATGTGGAGAAATGCAAATGTTTTAAGGCCATTGGTTGAAACCAAAGCAGCGGCGATGGTGGTGGTCTGCTGGGAAACCATTGTACCCCTCTCAGTCTGGCCATGACTCCTATTTATGGTGGCGTAGACCCGTGTCGGCTCATACACAGATGGATGTAGACCTGCGCGTGTTTTGGAAAATACTCCCTCCTCATGCATTCACACAGAAAATGACAAGGAAATTGAGTGAAAGCAACAAAGGCACGTGGAAGCTCCAGCAGAATCAATTACCATTAAATTTACAGAGGAAATGGCATGTTCTGTGTTTAGATTGTGCATATAGTAAAATTGCGTGAAGGGGAATTTGCTATTCAAGTATTTAGTAGTAGTGGTGATGGTTGGTATGAATTACAATGCGGTAAAAAAGCCAACAGGGCATCTAATATGAATTCTTAAAGTAACACCAGAACAATACACACAATTTTCTCTCTGTTTAGCACAAATCCACCAAGAAAGATCATCACGTAGAATGTATTCAGGGATGGCTGGGTTTTGTACTCATTGTTTTAGTCCCAAGCCAAGAAAATGTTGTCAGTTCGGGATAAAAGAAAAAAGTGACTAATGTTCTTATGTAGGCATTGATACTTTGCAGCTGATATAAATATTTCCTGGGTTGTGAAGCTAACTGTAGACACTGCTCTGCCTGAAACTCAAGCTAGACTGAATCTAAACTGACTAAATCTGAACTTTAATTTGAACACAGTCTGACCATAAACTGACTACAACAGGTGAATCACAGAACATTACAGTCATTAGCTAGTTAGCATTAGCCAAATCAAACAAGTAAACAGACCCATGAACACTCGTATTGATCACAGGTTCCTGAAAATTTGTTGTTTAAATCCATTTTGTGATTTTTGAATTTTCAGACTCAAACAAAACAAAAAAATAGTTATTGCTAATGTGTGTATTGTGTCACCATGGTAACTGCTAAACAACTCGCTTTGTACACATACAGGCCGAACACCCCCAGCGTGATGTTACCAGGTATCCATAAGTAGGTGAGGTTTGGTTAGTTTCTTTGCCATTTGCAGTTAAAAACACATTGGAAAAACATGCTTGAAATGCACCATGAGACAATAAAAAAGAATATGTGCGATAATTCTATGGATGCTATGTAATCCAACATAATAGAGAAGAAAATAGAAAGAATGTGGAGGAACTGTGAGGCAAGGCAACCTTGGAGATAAACCCAAGTTAGACAAAGTAATGAGTTCACAAGAGGCAGTAATGGATTATCAGTATGCTTCTTGTTTTCATATCTATGGCTAAAGACTTGGATAATGAATCTAAATAGCGCCGCGGACTGCTAGATGTGTAATAATGTGGAATAAAGGGACATATTAGTTATCTTTACTGTGGGTGTCCAGCTCTACATTACTGTCCCAGCACTGGCTACATGCACACAGTGTGAAGCCTGCGCTCCCTGCAGCCAGCCAATGTGCTCCAGCGATACGCCCAGTGCTGCTTTACGGAAAGATAAAACCACACATATATTCCCCCAAGACGCAAAACCTGCAGTGACAGAAAAAGGACTTTATCTCCAAAGACACACTACACGTTCGCCTACTCAACGCGTGCACTGGCCAAGAAGAGAGGAGGAGGTGGCATACCATGGGATATACAGACAGCAGGGAGCAATGCTATAGCTATAACCAGCCATATACAGTAAATAGTACATACAAAAAAGAACCACCTCTCTACTACAGCTGTGGATAGGATTACAGAGTTGAGCTGACAGCCAGTAAATTGGATTTTAGTCAAACCAGGAGCAGGAGGGGGGCACACCGAACACAAATTGGAGGGGTACAACGGTGACAACATGTGCCAAAAATGAGAAATGTGCCATTTTCAGGATACACTCAGACACTGGTGTACTCTGACAGGAGACATCCTATTTGTAAAAAAAAAAAAAAAAAAGGGAAAAAAATGATTTTATGAAACACAAGGCGAATGGAAGAGACACGTTGGGTTTTTCATTCCAGCGTCATAATAGTTCTTCTGTGAGGGTGCATTTTGGCTGCAAAATGTTAGGAAAATAAGCAACATGGCGTAACTGCTTTAAATAATGTAATATTCTATATACCAAAGCTTTAATGTAGCTGGTAAAAACAGGCCTAAATAAAAATGTTTATGACTAAAACTGGTATAAAACAAACCTATAAGAGGATTAAGTTGCACTGAATAGCTCTTAAGGGCTAATCTGCACTAAATCAATGTAAACCAAAGTGGAAAGTCTAAACTCAACTATAAACCCAGATTAGACCCAATCTAATTCTAAAAAACTACTTGATTTGATTGGTAGAAAACACATTTTAAAGCAGGGCTAAACTTGAAATCAAACTGCAATAAAAGCCAATAAATACATGAATTTTCAGTTCTATGGATATTACAAGAAATTCAATATTGCAATAAAAAGGTGTGATAATTAGTGCCGCTCTAGTGAAGACTCAAATAGATTAGATTTGATTGGGTCGCCCCCTCTTCTAAACCAGCAGTGCTTCTCTGACACAGGGGAGGCAGAAGTTTGAGATTTCATGGCACCTCTCGCTCACCTCCTTAAAAGATGCATTAGATGAATAAATGGGAGGAGAGAGCGCGGTTTAACTGGGTGCTAATAGTGACAGAGCGTGGGTGGATGAGAGGGAGGATGACGGCTATAAACTCACATTAGGAAACATCTCCCCCTGTTGGAGGGAGCCATTTGCAACAGCCAATAAGATGTGATGGTAGAAACATGACTAGTCCGCCTACTGCATGGCTTTCACATACTAACATGGCCATATTATTAGGTACATGTTCATTTTATCAGAGATACAAAGATAGATGGGCCATTGGAGAATGACACTTGCTTTTTTGTTACTGTGAAAATCTCCATTGAACCCTAAACACATTTTTCACAAGGTTGAATAAATCCAAGTTTGTAATAAATCAAATAAATTAATTTTACTTCCTCCTTAATGTTGTTTTATTTTTATCTTTTACTTAGACCCACTTCTCGGAGATCTAATGGTTATAGGTCTTCAAGTTCAAGTTCCAGTACTGAATGCATTTATCATTGCAAGACAGTACCAGAGTCTTGGATAAAGTATTTTTCAGTTCCAAAAACAGTTTCAATAGCAAGTATATCAACCAATATGAGTGTAGAGACTGAAAATATTTAATGTATCTGTTATTTATCACTCAAGCAACTACAGAAATATTTTGTATAAATAAAAACCTAAACATTGTGACAGTTTCCAGGCCAACAACCAGTAAATAGTCTTATTACATCAATATAAATGTCCAATCAGAAGCTGATATCAAATCCTGGAAACTCTTTAGTATGGGTGCCAAAATCTGATGCCAGTATCAGATCGTTGCCTCTGTAGTCTCTGTACGTGAAAGGTGCACTAACTTTTCTTGTGGAGAGTCTGCCTCATGCTTGTCTCCATCTTATTCTTTGTCTTTGTCTTTAATGTTCCACAGTAACTCATTATTTTTTAACATGTTTTATCTATTTATCTGATCAATAAAAATATCTGTAATTGAATAAATGCTTTATAGATAACTTTAATTCCATACCGTGGGATATTTCCAGGCAACGCAATATTACATCTTAAATATGTTACATAGTACATTACATAGTGCATGTTTAATTAAAATGCTTTTTGCTTATTAAATATGTTTTGACTTAACTTCTGTAGTAGCTTCAGTTGTGAAGCTACTACAGAAGTTAAGTTAAAACATATTTAAGAGACTAATTTCCTTGAGCTAAAGAGCACCTGTCCTGTTTGCAAAAAGTGAAGTAGCACTCCTCATACCAATTTATTGGTTCCTTAGTGCCTGCTTTTTGCTTAATCTTATAATCTTT
Source organism: Odontamblyopus rebecca (assembly GCA_030686955.1). Classification (NCBI taxonomy): domain Eukaryota; kingdom Metazoa; phylum Chordata; class Actinopteri; order Gobiiformes; family Gobiidae; genus Odontamblyopus; species Odontamblyopus rebecca. Next base: position 19,313,242 of record CM060660.1, on the reverse strand, counting down.
GTGCACATAACTGTATTTAGTGTAGTTTTTATGCTGAAAGAATAACCTAACCAAAAGATATCCCGGTGAATCGCCATCTATACTGTGAAAAGTATAGGTCTCCACAAAGCTAAAACCATGTTACGAGTTCACTCCAACTGTCTCTTTGACTCATGCAGTGTATTTCTGACGTTATTGTGACTTCCCCCGGGGATTATACGCTGCGGGCTCCGGTCCATCCTAGTGAGCAGGTTGTTGATGTTAACACTGTGTGACTGGCACGTAAGCACAGCACAGAAGAGCCCTACTCGTGTCCCTGAACCACTGTATTCAATTTCACCATCTTTGTGCTAGCATGCAACTCCAAATATGACACATGCAATTACCAGGGATTTCAGCTGCTCTTCAAAATGATATCTTGCTAATGTAAGGTTTCTCAGACATGTTTCTTTCCTGGGATTGCCTAAGCAAACATAAAGAAAACTGTCTCCTAATCAATATAATTGGCGCCAATGATGGAAAGAGAATCAAAATGTGTACTGAGGTAAGTTACATGGTTAAAAATGTATCCAATTCAAGTACTGCTGCCCATATGGGCCCATTTTACACTATTTCCAGATCTATGTTACCGTGTTGTTTCCTCATCAAAACATACCTGGAGATGTGTTTTGATTCACTCACACATGTTTACCATACAACCCCTGCAAATTTAGGCTGGGTTCTTCTCTCAATCAGAAAACACTCTGTTCCACCTTGTGATGTCATGTGGTAATACAGGAAGTGCTCCACTGCATTTTTAAACTCCATACACCTCTACTGTACTAAAAGTAAAAGCTAGCTATTATTACGAAAAGTACCACTACATAACATCACAAGGTGGAACAGAGTATTTTGAGCTTTGGAGATGTAGACAGACTAAAAACGGATTAATCAAACGTGGGAATGAAATAAAACACAACCCTGGGTATGCTTTTGAAGAGCTAACAACATTATAACACACCTTAAAGACTCAAGTTTGTATAATTTATGACATTCATTTAAAGTAAAACACTGCTGGAAAATTACTTACTGTCTCAAAGTGCTTACTAAGTTACTAGTTATAGTTCATTGCAATTCAGTTTGAAATGAGCACAGATAGTGAGGAGGCATTAGGACAATTGAAACTTTCTAGTTACAATCACATGTCTAGAATTATGTTTATACTGCATTATGTGTGTTTTATACATGTTTAAAAAAAGTACAATTACCAAAAACATCTTCTCAATTACAGTAGTATGATTTATTATTTGGCTACTTTCTCCTGATTAGTGCATACTTTAATCTAAGGTATATTGTATATTGATTTGGCACAGGTTACTTGTAGCCTCAAACCCTCATTTAATATGGCAGAGAAACAATCACTCAATTTGAAAAAAAAGTTAATTTTAGTTAATTAAACACCTTGGAAAAATAAGGGCGCTAACAAAAAACAACCACAGAAGAATTTTGACAGTGATAACATTAATTGTAACCACGGACTAATTTATTGACGCCATGACTGAACGTAATGTAAAAGGAACAAGCGATCTTGGCCAATCTCTCATCATGGGTCCTATAATTCAGTTTATTGGCCTTCCGCCTTCCCTCTCTACCCGTTTTTAGCCGCTTCCTCTTTTCACTGCCTGCTGCTGGGGCTGTAAGGGGTCACATGTGACAGGGCCGAGAGTCACCGAGCGCCACTACAAAGATAATTGCCATGTGATAAAGAGGTGATTGCGCACTGGCACCAGGGGAGACTAATGCCATCAGGTTGCCATAAAAAAGCAGATGTCCGACACTAAATGAATGCCGTGGAAACCCAGCCTAACTTACTCCTGCCGTCTTTTCATCTCCTCTCTTTTGTCCCTCCTCTCTTATTTCCTCCTTCTTTTCTTTGCACAAGGAACTCGGAAAGGACACTTCATTCGACACCAGAGAGATTTTCAATCCCCTCTGCATAAATAAAGGAAATGGCTTTTGAATACAGCGCCTTTGAAATTAGTCCAAAAGGGGTCGGGACGCAACAAGTAAAATGGAGCAACTTTGATAACTCTGTCAACACTGGTCCGATTATTTATTTATACTTTTTATCAAAGCGCGTTTGTATTAGCCACGCCGTTCTGACATAATTACATGCTTGGGTTTCCTGTTTGCAACATTTTAATTTTGAAACGAAGCAACAGCAAGCGCTGTTATTCTTTTACAATCTGATGGCATTTAGCACATCTAAACTCTGTATTGGGAGAGTGCATGGTTGGTCATTTCAGTTGTGCTGTAACTACTTTTCCAAAATAACTCACAAGCTCTCTGCAAAGTTTGTATATGCTAAAACAATCAATCAAAACAAGTGCAGTTTCTTTGTGGGGGCATTACAATAATTTCTGTGGGGGCAAATTGTTCGTATGGCCAACAAATAGGCAACACAATTATAAAAGCATCTTACTCTGAGGTAACTCTGGCATAGGTTTGACACATAAGTGTCTGCCACCATGCAGTTTGTATTGATGGAAATATCACTGCTTTAGCTGGAATATTGCACAGTATTGAAATTATCTGTCACCATAGAGTGGATGGCATCGCAGTTACAGGTCAGATCTGTGGAGAGGCAACCCTGCTCACAGCTAGAATTCATGGTATTTGTGAGCAATAAAGGCTCTCATAGTAAAATAAATACTAGATGCAAAGTAATAAAAATTCAGTTGAGATAAGCAGGTGGCACGTTACGTAGTGCACCTTTAAACATGGACATTGAGCATTGAGATTTGGGGCCCCCGATTGGTTTGGAGGATTGTAAGCATTATCATTTTATTGATACCTTGCCAATGGGGTCATGAACATTCCCTGTGATGCTAAGTGAAGGCTTCAGCTACTGTCAGAAGGTCTCTTAGACCTGAGCCTTGTTTTAACACTGTGCCCAGAAAGAGCTGACTTAGTTGGAACTACAACAGGTTAGATTATTTGTGCGCTTAAACAAGTCTCTTACAATAAGATTACAGGCACAAGCTAGCTAGCATTAGCCAACAGATTTTCAGTTACCTTCAGCTTTCACCTTTTGGGTGAAAATACAACTCTTAAACAGGACCATGAACACTTATATTGATCACTGGCCCCTGAAAATGTGTTTGTTCCATTGCCACACAAATCCATTTTGTGTTTTTTTTTTTTTTTCCTGGAGTTTTCAAACTATTTTAAAACTTTTGCAGCATTAGCAATGTTTGCTAATGTGTGCATCTAGAACATCATTCCCCCATAGAGATACATGTAGAACACCCCCTGCGTGATGTCACTGAGATCTGATCTGACTACGACGTAACATCATATATGTCTGTGTGTGTGTGTGCTATATATATATATATATATATATATATATATATATATATATATATATATATATATAGCCTCAAAACCCTGAATGGTATGACAGCGTTGTTGAGTAGCTTTTCCAGAGCCTATTCACATCCTAATTGGGGGCAATAGTTACCCCAGTGCCCAAATCACCACAGCCGCATCCTTTAGACCTCTGTATTTGTTTGTGTGTCTGGCTTTTGTTTAGCTCCTTGTTCCCTTGCTGTCTGGTTCGGCTATAACCCCCTTAAAGGCTCAATTCATCTTATTTGGAAAGGAATGGATGATCCCCATTTGTCAAGTTGATAAAATTATGCAAATGACAAAAGGCGTTAATAGATAGCACTGGAGAGGCACACAGTTAATGGATGAGGTGCCAGCGCTGGGCATTCTGCAGCGGGACAGCTACTTTCAGGTTAGCTGACAGGGGCACTGAGGGAAAATAATTAGCTTTTCCCGTTTGCACTGTCCCCACATGCAAATCCAAGCAGAATGCCACAGTCTCCTACCGCCAGCACCGTCTCGCAATGTTGTCATTAGCATCAGCGCCCGTGGCAGGAGAATTTGATTTCCGCTGCTCCGAGTGGCCATCACCAACTCCACTGACACACTTTTTATTTTACATTTCAGATTTTTTTCCCACATCGCAATTTACATACAGTGGCCAATGGAAAATCCAGTCCACTGCTGTAGAACCATGATTACATCTTGTCAACTTGTTTGTATTATTTTTTATGAATTAGAATGAGTTAGTATTTCATGAGCACCTGAGCACCATATTTTATCAAGATAGTAAAGAGGGAGGTTTTGTTGATTACCACAAGTATTTATCCAAACATATTTTTATCTGATATGGCTACAAAGTTAACAGCTTGTTGCCATGGAGTTGTTGTTGATTGGCCTGGAATGTTCAACAGTGTGGCATTAAACTTGTCTATCTCCATGAAAACAAGCATTTGGCCAAGTTACAGGTTAGACCTGTGGAGAGGCTGCACAGGTGCACTCAGAGTAAGAATGCATGTTTTTTATATATTATATAATATTGTTCATTATTGTTGTTGAAGATAGTTTAAGGCCAAACTGTATAACATTCCAGACAAAGCAATCACCATAGGGGACACAGTACTGTTTGTATGTATAAAGGCAATTGTAAAAAAAAAAAATAACTAAATTATGCAAATCACTGTACTCTGTAGACTGCGGACTAGCTATGGGAAGGTAATTTTAAAAATAAAAAATAAACTGATGTATTGTATCATCTTATAAAGCAAAAGAGTAAGTTGCACTAGAATCTGTGTTACTTTCAAAATGCTCTCTCTTTCACCTGTAGCCTCTGCAGTAAACATATGCACAGACAGGGCCAAGAGGTGGGTCCGCTGGCTGTGTTTGTATTCCTGCCCCACACAGGTCTGCATGCCTGATGGGCAGCTACAGCGCCTACAAAAGATTATTGATCGCCAAGATAAACCCAGTGGTTCACAAGCTGCAAAAGCCATTGTACATTGATGGATTTTCTTTAGAATTAGGCATTCAGCATATGGTTTGCCGGCACAGGGAGACTTAAAGCCGAATGCAGGAACTTAAATAGTGGTCTCCTCATGCATATGTGCGAGCTGATGGGGCCAGCGCGCCAGGGATCTGCGCTAATACATATGAATACAAGAATATTGATTTTATCTCTTTGTCAGCCTGTCCAGCGGCTGAATATCAACTCACTACATGGACGCGTAACTTTGTCGCTCCTGTGGTTGTGGGTGCAGCAGGAAACCACAATAACATTTTTCATTTGTGCACTACAGCTCAATGAATAGTGCAAAGTCATTGACACAGCAGTCCAAAGATATTTGTTTTGTTTTTGCAGTTTTACAATTCTCATGCCCAAGTCTGGACTTGTTGATCATATTCTGTATCAGAGCAAAGGAGTGACAGACTGTTATTTGTGTGTGATTTGGCACACACATATTAAAGCCTTACTTTCTGATGGTTACTCCCATTTTGTACATGAAAAAATGCATCTTTTTTATGTTTTCAGCAAGTAGGACACTGCAGTTAATCATAAAACATCTCTACTAAAGGACAATGGGAACATGTTATTTGATAAAGGTTTTGCTGATATTGTATCACCATAACTTCCAGGCTTTCTCCACAGTGTTTGTTGTACTAGTTAAAAGCAAATTGCTAAAGTAAAATTGCTAATATAAGTTTATCTTTCTAAAAACAATGTATTTGTTCTGCAATGTCCAGGGACAGGCCAGTGGGTGTAAAGCTTCACAAAAAATCTACAAGAAAATGTTTTAGTGTGAGCCCTTGAACAGCTGTAATTACACACAGAGTCAGAAGAATGAGAGAGCGGTTCAGGCCAAAAGTCTTCTGTGGCATTTGAATGCAGCCAAATGGGCTATTGTGATGTTTGACAATCGTACGGAAAGGGAAAAAGATAATGTGCACATGTCAATGGCTTGATTTGTATGAACCCAACAGACAGCTATTAAAGGGTTTGTGCTGCGTCTGACAGGCGTCCTGCTGGGAGGACAGACACGTTCTCTAAACAGAGGTTGACAGGCTTCTCTTTTCTCTCCTTTTCTTTCATTCCGCTCTACTTTCTCTGTACTTCCCCTGCACTTCCATCCATCACCCTCCACTTCATCCTCCCTCTGTCCTACCCTCTGCCTGGCTTCTGTCTTTGCTCCGGCTCTTCTCGTGCCTTTGTCCCACTCTTTCCCTAAACTTGCTGTACTTTTCATTACCATCTGTCCTCCCCTCACCTCTGGACCACTCTCTTTGCTCACACTTCGACTCATCTGTCCATCCAAAACTTCATTTCTCCTCCTCCTCCATCAATTCCCCCTGTCCCTCTTCTTTAGCTCATGCAGCAGCAGGCAGCCATCATGGCAGCCAGCCACGGAGGTTACCTCACACCCAGCGTGGCGTTCCCGGCCACACAGATCCACCAGATGGGGGCGCTTAACATCAACAGCCTGCCACCCACCCCCATGACCCCGGTGTCGGGTGAGTTTCATCAAACCCTGGGTGAGCACTCACTTTCATTTCCTTTTCTTTTGCTGCATGTGTGCTTTACTAACACTGCTCATACAAGGTGTAACAAGTGTGCACACCCCGACCTCCACCTAAACACAACCTGTTTAAAAGGCCCATATTACATTATTCTCTGATCTATGTTATAGTGCGGTTTTCTCATCAAAAGTGTACCTGGAGTTGCTTCTTGTTTCATTCACAGACATTTAACACACAGATGCTGCGTATTTAGGCTAAGTTCTCTCAAATAGAATACACTCTGTTCCACCCTGTGATGTTAAGTCGTAATACTGGAAGTGGCCCACTGCTCACTAGAATCATTTGGATGATTTCAGCCCTCGAATTTAGCAGTTAAAAACTACTGCTTAATGACATCACAATGTGCAACAGAGGATTTTGAGCTTCAGAGTTGTAAGCAGACTAATAATGTTGATTACTCAAACATATCTGAGTGAAACAAACACTCCAGGTCTGTTTTGATGAGGTAACAGCATTACAACATGGATTAAAGCTCACAAGAGCCAGTTTTGCAGTTATTAAAAGTTTACCTTTTAAAATGTGGACCAAAATAGTCTTTGTATGTACTATAATTATGATTTTTCAATAATGGGCCTTTATTTCTGTCATCTAAAACATAAAGTTTCTCTTAATAATTTCTTCATATTTCTTTAGTCAGAAGCAGTTTGCGCAGTGATAACTCCACTGCATTTTTTTCAGGATGGTCAGGTCATAGACAGTGTCACTGTACATTACATTCCACTTAAGAGGAGGTGATTTAGGTTAAAGCAGATGCCTTTGTGTTTCGATTTAGTGTAAAAAAAAAAAAAGTGGTTTGCCATGAAAAATTTAAGATTCACTTTCCTCTACAACATCAAAATTTGGCTAAGAAAAGAGAGATTACATACTTAAATATTCACTAGTCAGCTGTTTATTGCCATTTGGCTGGATGTGTAGTCACATAATGACAGTGAGTTTGAAAAACCTCACGTAGAAGTAATAGGAATTATGCATAAAAACAAAGTAGAAGACTGCAGTGTATGAGCTGGTAGTTTACTTAAGGGTACTATAGTTACAAATATATAGCACACACTGCCTGTAGGTGGGAGAGTTACACCTTGGGGATGAGACAGTGTAATGTATTTGAAGGCAGATTTGCAGCTCTCAGCATGTGTGTAAATGTGTGCTGTGGTGGTGGTGTGTTTGTGCAGTGCTATTGTTGAAAATGAGTTTGTATTTTTGATCATGCCTGTATAAATAAACTGTGTGTAAAGAAGCCGCAGGAAGGCCAAAAGGCAGTGCCCACATGGCGCTCTAATCCAAAATTATTCCAGTGGAGAAGAAGAGGCAGAGATGAAAAACACATTGAGTGGATTTGCATGTTTAAGTTGTTTGTGAGAGCAGGAAATTTGGGGAATAGTGGCGGCGGAATAAGGAATATCAATAAGTGAGTTTACAGATAAGGCGCTAATTTCCCCATAGTATTTTGACCTTGTGCTTTGAAGCGCTTGCACATGATCTGCATGCACTTAGCTTTGTTTTCCATAACAAACAGCCCCTATGCAGAAACGTTACACAGAGCGAAAGACTTTGAAACACCTACCCACTGCATAACATTTGCTTATTCAGCAGCACTTGATTTTCCTTGAGACAGTGGAAACTTCAAGATTTCCAGTGAACAAAAGCTGGGCTGAAATAAATAATACAGTATCCAGTCTTTGTTGTGCTGCGCACACATACTTTGTCAACACTGCAGTATTGAGTTTTTAAGGTGATGACTTTGGTAACTTTAAACCAATCGTTGTAAGAGAGAACTGCCATCAGTGCAACAAGGCCCATTTGAGTTTTTCTTCATATCCATCATCAGCTTCAGCCGCAGCCTTGCCGCACTATATCACATTTTCTCTGCTCTGTGCTTTATGTGAGCAAGAAACATTTTCTCTCAGCTCTCACCCACACACACAAATGTACACCCAGCAACGGGCTGCTTTTATTTGCCACTTTGGACTTGTGTCTCTTTATTCTTTACAGACACCCATTCATCCAGTCCGGCCTGCACGCCAAGCCAAAGAAATAAAAGCTTTTATCAAACATATGTGCAGCTCCAGCTGAAGGAGCCTGTGCATACAGCCTGATGACAGTGCACCACATCTACAATCACTTCAGGCAATATATCCTGAGCAGACATCCATTTGTCAAATATTCACTGTGATGTTTTCAGTGCAAAGTGTGCACTTTTGGGCGGGGATAATCAATCAGAAACAGTGATTAAAAGTGGAGCTGCGTCTTGCTGAGAAGCATCTTATTTTGATGGCTCAAGCACTGACAGCATGGCAATACTCATTGTGGGCTCTGGCGGCCATACCTGTTTTTACCACACAATAGTGCTGATGAAAGACGGTGCAACTCCACTGTGCACAGTGTACCAGTGTGTGTATGCATGTGTATGTACATGTATGTGTGCGTGCATGTGCCGTGGTGTGTGTGTGTGTGCGCGGCTGTGTGTGTCTAAATGTGTGTACAGTGTGTTTGTTACTTATGAGGACAAACCTCTGTTTTCAAGGTCAGTTACTGTGGACTTTTGAGACAAAATTGAAGTAAGAGGACAAGTATTGGGACCTTATATGCTGTGTTAAACTCTATGCATGGATATCTTTCAGCATGTAATTATACTCTTCTGAAAAGTAGACTATATGTATTGAAAGAAATGTTTCATACTATATAATTACAAAATAACAATGAGAGAAAATCTGCCAGACCTTGACTATTGACCAAAGAGATGAGTTCTTTTTTCATAAGAGGTCCTTGTTTTCTGTTACTTTGCACCATTGTGTGCTTTGATCATATTGTTATACAGCTTGAGCATATACGACCACCACAGCAACATGCAGTGTGGTCTGAGATTTCTTCCCATAAAAGTAACATGAATGAAACAACACTTAAACAACCCCCTCATTAATCTCTACACTTGAGTTTGCTCTTTCACTGGCTTTTCTACTCCTGTGCCTCTGACTTATTCTGTGTTCATTGGAGGAATACATAACATTACTGGCAAGGCTGTGTGTATAAGTAGGCCAGTAGTCTGACAGTACTGAGCGACTGAAGGATGTTCTCTGTAAATGGGTGAAATGATTCTTTGCGGTAGCAGAATCTGTTTTAGGGTCATTGAGCTGAGCGGACGTGTGCTTCCTGAGAGCCTTAATTTATGCATTAAGATGTCTCATTAAGCAAATAATAGCTGCAAATAAATCCATAAATCCTTTTATTTGGCACCAATGTCAAGGTAGACAGTTTAATGTCCCCTTTCCTCTCAAAGTGGGAGCAATAAGCCATTCTTTCTCAATCGCATATAGCACTTTTGATTAGCATAAAGCAGCAGCACTTGGTTGGCCCTACCGTACCTTCAGGTGAATATATGGCATTCATCTTTTATCAAAATGATGAGTATAACCTCAGCACTAGAGTGTGAGGAAATATTGAAAACTAAAACCATATTAAAGATGAAATTGAGTATTCATTGTATTTTAATCTCCACTCTATAAATATTTTATTTTAAAGTTACATAGTTTTTTTATGTTACGATGTGAAATGTATTTCTTGTGTGTAAATAGTATCCAGCTTTGGAATGGAAAACAGTATATCTAGCATGATGTCATCATTATGTTTTGGTACTACTTTCTGTAATTTTCAATGTATTTTTCAACTTTTCTTCCCAAACTGACCCTTGATTTGTGCAAAACTATAATTTACATTTAAAGCCCCATAACCCCACCACATAAAGTCAAGAGCAGATATATAACAATCTGTCATACACAATTTAACCATCATGGATTTCTTGTTTTTTGTTTTGTTTTGTTTTTTTAGCTACTGTGTTATTTTTACAATTGCAGAAGCCTACAAAAAATCTCCAGAAAGGTTTTCCTGTATTGTTCTTGCTACTACAATGTGTTGATTTAAATTGAAATAGCGTATCAATTAAATTATTCAGCCAGCAACAACACTGATTATATTGGGACACTTCTATTAGAATATGTGACCCCTTCCTCTGGTCAGTGCATACACAACCCCTCTCCACACTCCAAAACACTGCTCCATAATCCAGGGGCTTCGAGGTTAAGGGTGTTCACTCCAAAAACAATGAGACATCCATTTGATCAACAGATGCGACACATTGGGGCTTGATGGGGCATGCGCCGTTTGCCAGATGGCGCGCCTGATTACACTATGTATCCTTACAATGACACATGATCATGCTTTTGGAAAATAATGTTCAGCAGGTGTCGCACCCCGAGCACTGGCGGAGAAATAAAAGTTAAACAAAGCGTAGGAAAACAGCTGAAGACCTGGAGAGGGGAAAGAGGGAAAATGGAGGCGTACATCCTGCCACACTGAGCGTCAAGGGTGCTTTGTTCCGAGTGTGTAATCAAAGTCGGGGCTGTACATGCACAAGTACATATTAGAGGAATCGGGTGCAGATGCCTCTCATGTCCCTGGACGCCTGCATGGTTACATCACTGGCGCAGAACGCTTCCATGGAGACGAACAGCAACGGGGTTTAATGAGCTGCGTGACACCGTGATCTTTCAGCATGTTCACACCTGTCCAAGTGTCAGTGCGTACACAGGAGACACGTGTTCTAAAGATAACGAACATTTCTTAAATAAAATCAACACGACAACTGGCAAAAATAGGAGCACATTTTTGTTTTAAGAGGAGTGAATGGTAATAGGAATTAGATGCCAACAATGTTTTTTAAGGTTTGCTTGTAGACTCTAAAATTAGAATTGAAACTTGACACCACCTTGAACAAGTAATGATACTGAATGATACTTGGTTCTATATTACTCAAAAGTGAGCTTTAAGCCAAGTTATAATGTTACCTCCTCAAAACCTGGAGTTGTGTTTTGTTGCATTCACACATGTTTGAGTAACCCTTTATTATTAGTCTGCTGACACAACTCTAGGTATGTTTTTGATGGGGAAACACCATTACACCATAACAGCCTAATATGGACCCTTTTAAAATAAAAATCACATAAATAGTACAAATCTAGCCTTTTGATAGGAAAATATTTGCTTGTGGTTAGGAGTTATCTTAATAATCTTGTTGGTTTAACGACAGTAATGGTAGTAGATATCTGTCTGTTGCAGTAGAAAAAGGTGACATTAATTTAGTAATATATTTTAAGTGTTCAAATATGTGTATAAATATGTACACTGTTCTAACATGTACCCTAGGTAGGATACATGCTTAACCATGAGACAAATACCCATTCACTCTCACATGCATCCAATTCTAGCAAACTGAAGTCACAAATGTTTCTTTACACAAGCATGCCATGGACCGTACTATAATTACAATTTCTTACACAAAAGAAAAGTACACTTCCACAAAAAGGAGCAAAGATTTTCTTGCAGCCTGATTCAGGCTCCTGGTTGATGGAACAAGATTGCGGTGTATTGAGCTGAACACCTGAAAGAGTCTTAAATGCATTGGCTGACCTTCACATCTAAAAATACCTCTATTCGGAGTGTCAAGATAAGTTTTGGGCCCACAGCCAGAGTGGATGCGAGCGGGTTGAGCACCTGCATGGTCTGCTGAGGGAGCAGTCAGGGCCATGGTCAGTGTATTGTATGTACATGAGCCTCCAGGGCCCCACACGCTGCACTTTAAGGATGCAGCAGACTGGAAAGTTTCCTCATTTAGCCTTGTAGGTTGACACTTCACATTCGGCTAAGTGCCTTCAACTGTAATTAACGTGTGTCTAGAAATATCTTGTTGAATTTTAAACATGGGAATTACAGTTCATTTTACCTGAGTATTTAAGAAATACTCCTTTTCCCCCCTCCTTTTCCCCATTGAAGATTGGCAAATTACCCATATAAATTAACTACTGATTTACTCCTTTACTCAAAGATGAGAAGTTACTTTTTCAGCCACAGCTGCCCTGGGATGGCCTTATGGAGGAGAGCCTGCCAAAATGCACTGCTGATCTCAGTGGCCACTGCCACACACAGTGTCTTGCACACTGACCCAATGACATGCAATGGCTGGAGCTAGGATCAAACATCTGACCTTTGGATTGGTAGACAAACTCCCTGAGGGACAATTTTGCATATGTGAAGCCATTTTGTTTAGAATTCTGTTCACTACATTTTTAAAACACAGTCTTTCAAAGGCATTTTTATGGTGGTTTAGTCTGTCATGTTTAATAAATTCAACAGCATCTGGGACCAGATGTGAAGTGACTGAGACATTTTTAAATATTTGTACTTTTATGAGCTGTCCATCTCCCACATCTCCACTGACTATTCCCTTTAAGGTTGGGAGTGACATTTGTCTGAGCCTAAACGCAGCACATTTACATCGGGCGATGAAAGCATCTGTTTGGAGTGCTTATTACTTGCTGTAGTGGAAGACGGTCCTTGCACCGGTAATGACTGCACTCCTCACTATGGGCACAGTGTTTCTGCTTGATTTGAATGTATAATTAGCATAATAAATACTTGTGAAGACTTCTTACGCTAGGCAATCATGGCAGCGAGCAAATCAACAGTTTCCCTCTTAAAAAGCAGCTGTGGGGGATATAAATGTCTATAGCATAAAATACGTATTGCACATAAATATACATACACACTTGTTTAGAGGTAATTCTTGTTTATTATAGCAATGAGAAAGCCGAATGGGTGGCTAAGAGCATGCTAAAAGGGGATATGAAATTTTTACTTCATACCCACCATATGTCTTGTCAAAAGTGGACTATATATATATATATATATATATATATATATATATATATATATATATATATATATATATATATATATATATATATATATATATATATATATATATATATATATATATATATATATATATATATATATATATATATATATATATATATATATATATATATAGTCTTTCATATTTCATGTTAGTTGTATACTATGATATATATGCGAGATAGCCATTGTGAAGAAAAGGTTGCATGTTTTAAAGCATTATTATTACTATTTTGAAAATTAGTTATGTACCATAATTGTGGCTTAGCCACTGTAAACAACATGTTTGTTTTACTACAGAAGTAGATTGAGTGTCGAAATTGTCCTCAAAATACTTCAGTAGGTAATGAAAAATCTGGCAAGCACTCAGCATCCAGCCAGGACAATGTGAACAACATGTCATTATTACTATGCCATATGTGACAGCCACATGTATTCTGACTCTCTCCCTCTTATGTACTCTGCAGTGCAAACACACTATGAATACAATTTTGCACAATGCCTGGGCTGCATGTCCACTAAGGTATAAAATGAAATTGTCTTGTTATCTTGTCATTGGGAATAGCATATACTAGGAAGCGTTTCTCCAATTGCATGCTCAGCTTCTGTTTGATACGGGGACACAGCGCTCCATTGTGACAGATGATGGTCAGTGAAATTGCCTGCTCTTGTAATCACTGCTTTATTGAGCATAGTGGTGCTTATTGTCTTTGCTTTATACAATATGATTCCTGGTAAATGTAGGACACTGCCTTTGTATTTTTGGTGTTTTGTTACGATTCAGTGCTCAAAAGTACAATGTTTTCTGCTTTTCAGGCAGGACCAAATTTGGAAATCTGGCACACACACACCAATTTTTTCTCTTGGTAATCTCAACGACAGGGTACAATAGGTCAAAGTTTATAAAACAGTTTATAGTAGCCTTTGAGCTTAAAAAAATGAATGTGAACCTGTTTTAAGAAGATGTAATTGTAAGGAAAAGGACTGAGGGGTACATTGCTGAACCACTGATACTGTCTTGATTGTACAAACTTTCCATTACATTATTCAATAATAATAGCCACTGTTTGATAGTGCCTGAAATAGTAGTTTATCATTGGCCTTCCTCCTCCCTAAATTAAACTCTATTACTTCATGTTGTTGTTCACCCAGTCTCCAGCTTTTATGGGTCAGTTGGATGTTTTTGAATAGCCAGTTAGTCACATATACACATATATATTTATTTACATATTCTTGTACTTCTTGCACTTGTACTTTATGCATAATGTCAGCATAGACATCAACCTCTCCTAACTTTTTCTTTGATAGTTTATACAGTAGCTAATATCTACTTTCTAAAACTTTCTTACCTCATAACTTCAACTTGTCTGGACTTGGTGGCCCCAATCTGCTCCTCTCCCCAGTTTCACTCCCTGCCTTTACTGCCCATGTCATGTTCCGAGTGCTGACCCTGGACTTATGTAATTGCGCGTATGAGCTCCTCCTCTGCAGCACCTTCTTCTCACTATCACTATAGCAGCCCTACGCACACATATAGCTGCGCACCTCACCGCTCCCCCACCACCGTAAAACCCTGGGAAATGAATTTGCTTGATGATGGAGAGGGTGCATTATCTGGCGGTACATTGGAGTGCGTGTGGCCCGGCCCGGCTGGCTGTCTCTGGCCCTCCGAATGGGAGCGGCAAGTCTCCAGGGTCCTGGTAGGAGAATGGGCTGAAGCTGTGCTCTAATTCATCACCGCTCCATAGGAAACAAGCAATCGTGGGGAGGCTCGGAGGGGAAGAAAAAAAAGGAAATCAGTGCAAAAGACACAACAGCTCTCAGTGGACCTGGCCAATTCCCCTGGTCACCACTTGACTGTCAGACTACTCATGACTTAAATACTGAGGCTGAGGAGGAAGGAGGAAGGAGACAGGGATCATAAGAAGCATTTCCATATGGATTAGTAGGTGCTATTAGTTCGACCAGTTCACCCACACATGCGTTTGGACCGTGGGCGGGAGAGAAAGTAATAGTCCTTGATAAAGATCTGTCCTCTTTTAGCTGATTTAGCATTTCTCTGTGTCACATACTTTACAAACTGCATAGTAGTATGGAGGAGTTAGCCATATGTTTTACGGCTATGGGACGATATAGTGCCATTAAAAATAGGTGTAGAATTTGTAGTAATTATATTGATATATTTTTTGCTATTATTGTTGGAAAAAGAAGAAATCTTAGTCAAGTCATAGCAAGAAGAATCTTGTCATTTGCTGTTTAAGGCTAATCTTTTAGGCTAAACACATGACTTCCATCCTGAAGCAGAGAAGACAGGAAGAACAAAGCTCATACGGGTTAAAGGAAGCATCTACATATTGTGTGCAACTGCATTATCATCTATGCATGTAACCTTTTGGACAGTGAATGAACTATGATAGCGAGTACATCTTATGGTTGTGAAGATGTAATAGGGTATCATGTTGTTCATGTTTTATGTTCTTAGATGGATTAGAATGGGAGCCATCCACTTATACAAGTACACAGCAGCTCTCACTACATGGTCACCACACTTGACTGCCTTCACTGTCAGTCGACTCATGACTTAAACACTGAAGCAGAGGAGGCAGGAGCTAGGATGTAGGAAGTAGGAGACAGGGATCGAAGAAAGCCTTTCCATATGGATGTGTAGGTGTTATTGCTCAGAGGTGGGCGTTTGGAGCGTGTGATGCATGTAGCATGTTTACACTGGCATTAGCATAAGCCTAAGCGTTATGTGTTATGTATATGCTCTATGTGTGACTGTTTACCAATGTGGATTGTCTCACAGAGGGGGAGGGGGGGATTCTTCACTAAGATGCCAGATTGCAGAGATATGGCACGCCGGAGGGTTTCCGTGACAACCCTTGCTTTTTCCGTCCAATCAGAGTACAGGGTTTCCAGATTGAGAGGTGGTCCTCAGGGGAGCTGTACTTCAAGCGGCTCCGGATGCTTTGCCACGGAGCAGCCCCTTTTACAGAGCCCATCACACGATGAGGCCTGGGCTCAGAATGGGCACTTTGACGTTCGCTGGCATAATTGGAAACACTTTCTAAAAGAAGGGCCTTTTAAAATGCATTGAATGAGAGAGGACAGGGAGCGCCCAATTTCGATGCCACTCATGTAGCCTCCTCACAGCTGCCTTTCAAATGCGTGCTATATATGTTATGACCCAGCCATTTGTCAAGCTGCCAGCAGTTATTTTGTCTTTTTAAATGATGTATAAAAGTAAGAGCCATCTTTGTGTTTTTGCCACCTGCTCATCCAAGCACATCTCCCTTTGTAATCTCCCTCTATCTACTCCACATCTTTTCTTTTTCCCCCTTTTTTGCCCTCAGAAGTTGCATAGCGGTTTCATCATCTTGAGCAGTTGGAGCCAGCAGGGTATCGCACAAACACTACAGACAGGCTCATTTTTCACACGTTGACTTCCCAGCTCTCCTGCAGGATGTGTCACGACAAACGGCGGATATGTGACAGACTGGCGTCGCAGCCGTGTCCTTGCATTAGTGAGGAGATGCAGTGTGGCTCGCGGTCACTGGCTCCCTATGTATGTGTGCTCCGGTCTGTTTATGCAGGCAGCGGTGCCACTATTTACTCTGTATACACAATAAGAAAGCCTGCCAGTCCATACACCTGCTTATATGGGAGAGTTACCTGGGTACATTTTACATACGCAATGCCACTTATTCAAGAAATCTCCTGGTTGAAGACCTTGTAAAATTGGGTACATTTGCAATGGCTGTGATGTAAATAAAAGCCACAACATTATTGAAAAACAACAAATAGTAGCAAGGCAAAACATTTTGGTCACTGACAGGTTGGGCAGTAAGTGAACTGTACAGTAAGTCAGGAAATCGGTGTGAAAAAACTGAAGAAATGGACAGTGAAGTAATGGAATAAGTTTGCGTAGTTGTGAAAGCTCAACAGCATTGGTCAAATCCTGTATTTATCATTAGTGTTCCCCAAAATGAACTGCAGTAAACTGATGATGGTGTGAGGTAAAGTTGTATGTTCAGTAAAACAAAATCCAACAAATGAACTACAATAGCAGTAGAAGCTGAAGTGAATATGTTAATGGTTGGTCCGAAAATTGCGGTTGTTATAACAATGTTATCTGCAAAAGAAAATTGTATTGTCAACTAAACAAAGGTTTTTAAGAGTGTCTGAGGGATTACACAGACAATATATCCACATTAGTTTGGCCTTCTCCACCGGATGACCTACTTAAGAATGTGGAAATAGTGTTTATTTTGCTTTGATCGATTTGTTCGTGTTATGTGTGTGTGTTTTGTTTCTCTTATGCTTGTCTATCTTTGTTGCTGTTGTTGTAAGAAATATGTTCATTTTAACATTTTCTTCCCTGCAGGCCTCAGTTCTCCACCTGCCAACATCACCACCTCGGCTGTGCCCAGCATAGTCACGCCCATCGTCAACGGCTTCACAGGGATTCCCCACCAGCCCAACGGGCACCCGGCTGTGGAGACAGTCTACACCAACGGCCTGCCCCCATACTCCACCCAGAGCCCCACAGCTGCTGACACTCTGCAGCAGGCTTTCACTGGTGTACAGCAATACACAGGTAAACACACACTTCTGCTGTGGAATTATTGGACCCCCGACAAGAATGGAAAGGAGTGGGTCAGTTCTTAGTTGCCATGCCTCTGGAAAAAGACTTTCTGTTCTGCTGTACTGGCCAAATACTAGTGTACAACTTTATAGTCTGTTGATTTGGGGAGAGAGATTCCTCACAAGAAAAAAAAAAACAAGGAACGAAACAAACAGTATTTTTAAAAAGCATTATTTTGGATGCCTCAAGCACAACTCAGAAGTGCCCTGGGTCTGATTCCCTACTTGGGTGAATATTGTCAAGTTCTTCCCATTTTTTAATTATTTTTTTAATTTTTTTATCTTACATACCTATCCCCACTACACCCAAGCAAGAGGTCTGTGTTGTTAGAAACATTTTTTAATAGAAATAACCTATTCTAATTACTGAATACTGGTTATGTGGTCTATTGTTTACAGACAAAATCACAAATGATACCCTTACCCATATTCTCAAAGCCAACAGATGCTGACACACACACTGTCATAAAAACACAGAAAAGCACTCTCCTGCCACCTATGAAACACTGATCCCACAGGAATCATGTCATGGACAGTAGTAAACAACAAGTACTCAACAAACAACAAGCTCTTTGAAATTTTTATAGTAGTTTATGCACATATGCACGTATATGTTTTATTTGAGTACAATTTGATAACTGAAATAATTATGGAATCTGGAAGAATGCTACGTACATGTTAACATCCATGTTAATGTAGAAAACTGTCAAAACAGATTCACAATTGTTCATATATTTAGCTACTGTTTTGATTGAAATGTCCCACAGTATGGCATTAGATAGTATCTACCTTGTATTTATTTCATAATGGGTGTTTTCATTATTCAAAACAGAGAAACATGCAGTCTTAAAGTCACCACACACTACAGGAGAATTTGCTCGATATTGGATGTGATTTGTTTCTCCCTGAGTTTGGGGGGGCGTGACCCAACTTTGTCTGCATATTATGTGATTTTGAAGCCGCTGTGCTCCTCATGTGTGTGGTATTAGTGTGACTCTGAGCTGCTCATGTCATAACCACCAAACATCAGGAATGCTACAGTAACAACCAATTAAACAGAGCATCAGGGGCAGAGGAGTAACTGGCACAGAAGTACAAGATACAAACCCAGGAAATAGCCAAAATAATTATTACTCACATCTCATAAAGTAGTACATTTAAACTGCCGCATCTCATCCACATTATCCATAGCATTTGTCCTCCCAGTCCACAAAACAGAGTTGTTAATCCAGTATGAAGTGTTCCTTAGAGGTAAAAAGGTGACGGTATTTCCTCACGTGTGTGATTAGCCATAGTGACTCTACTTCCTGTTTTCTTTATCGCCAACCTTCTATGCATTAAAAATCATGTATCTGAAGTATTGCACCACGTTTCACTAATAATAATAGCACAGTTTTGTCTTGTATCTAAATTAGAAGTGCAGTGCTCTGATCTTTTGAACACTTAAGAGTCTCAAAGCGAGTGATTTTACTCTAGACAGGAAATAGCTGAGGCGAGGCGCATCACAACTGTGTAGCCTGTGGTACGCACCATATCCTGCAGCAGGTTTTGCGATCAAAGATTTAAAATCTCATCAGTTTCTCCTTGTGTCTGTGATGTTCGCTTTCTGTCTCACGTTAAAAAATCGAAAAAAGACAGAAAAAATTCTGTAGTGTGTGGCAGCCTTTACAGTGTGCTTGCAAGAGAGAAATAGGTGGACAGATAGATGGATGAAGGGAAGGATGGACAGACAGAAAAATAGACAGACAATTTAAAGCCATATTTTTATTTTTATTGTCATATAATTTTTCACAAATTACACCACAAAAAACAGTATCATAGCAGTTTTGTTTGTTTGCTTGTGACTTTAAGCATCCTTGACACCATTTTGTGCGGGTTGTTTTACTCATTTCACCTCTCCTTCTGTACACATAGCCATCTACCCGGCCACTACGCTGACTCCCATTGGTCAGACACTGCCCCAGCCACCCCAGGTCATCCAACAGCAGCAGCAGAGAGAAGGTGAGGGTGAGACAACCTTATTACTTCTACGCTCTGTACTATACATCTCATCGTCTCATAATAGGTATATATAAAGAAGATGAGTGCACTGGCCACATATTGCTTTGCTCTGCCACAGTACATATTACAGGTAATAGGTCAATTAAATAGAATAGTGTGTGTGTGTGTGTGTGTGTGTGTGTAGATATATGTGTGCGTGTGTGTTATATATATATATATATATATATATATATATATATATATATATATATATATGTGTGTGTGTGTGTGTGTGTGTGTGTGTGTGTGTGTGTGTGTGTGTGTGTGTGTGTGTGTGTGTGTGTGTGTGTGTGTGTTTTGCGCCTTATGGTATGAGAATTGAAGAGGATAGGGTTTTGATGTAGGTTCAAGGTTAAGGCTTTGATATACAGTGTGCTTAGGATTAGGACCGGGATGTGGTAGTTGTAGTTATGCTTCTAATAAAGTAATTGTTACTTTACTGGAGACATAAAATATTGTGTTTCAATGTTAATCTCAATTGGTTTTACAGTTGTAGCTGCTCAGGTTATTTACAGAATAAATCTGAACATACTGAGCATTGTACTACAGTGAAAACCCTATGAATGTATAAAGTTGTGCCTTAAAGGTCCAATATTGTGCTACGGTACGTTTCATTCACACATGTTTAACACACAAACCCTGCATATTTAGGCTGAGTTCTTCTCTCTTTGTGGAACTTTGTTCCACCTTGTGAAGTTATGCGGTAATACAGAAAGTGCTCCACTATGTTTTTAAACTCCATACACCTTCATTAGAATCATTTGGATTATTTCAGCCCTGGAATTGCCCATCTCTACAGAACTTCAATGTAAAAGGCAGCTGTTAAAACTACCATTACAATACCACACATCACAAGGTAGAACAGAGCATTTTGAGCTTTGAAGATGTAGACAAACGACAAGGTTACTCAAACATGTGTGAATGAAACAAAACACAACTCCAGGTATGTTTTTGATGAGGTAACAACATTCTAACATAACATAACGCTCAAAAGAGTCAATTTTGCATAATATAGGACCATTATCCTTATTACCCTAACCTTAGATGACTAATTACAATATGGTACTAAATTGCTAATAACGTTGCTGATGTTCTCTTACCAAGCTGTACACATCACCATGCGATTGTCAATTGACAAAACCATCTTTATTTATCTTAATTGTAAATTTATTTCTACAATAGTTTAGAATAATTTCCAAATAGATAATGTATTATAAAGTGCATCTTGTTGCACTATTCATTCCAATAGGGCCAAGTTGTTTACAAACACTAAAAGGGTCTATAGAGTTACGTCTAGAAATATATAGCTTGATAAAAGACATAATAAAATTGTGTTAGTGTGAGTGCTCTGTTTTATAACTGTAGAGTGCATGAGTTCTAGGCCAGCACTGTTTTATATGTAAAGGTTAGTGCTTATATAATCAAATCCACGCTGTGACATTGCAGGCGGTGCAGATCAGATAGAAAAATAATGAAAACGTAGATGGAAGATTGGAGCAGCTTATTTGAAGATATCCAAAGTGAATTGGGTATAGCATTGTAACAGATTTTAACTCTCATAGGCACCTTTTAGATGTCAAAACAGTTGCTATGATATCAGATGATCACATCTGATATCATAGCAACTGTTTTGACAAACAAGTTCTGCCAAATTAGTCTCTTTCATTTTACATAATGTTTAGTGGATTATCCAGAAGTACAAGAGTAAGGCAATTCTGCTGATCCAGACACACATATAAAGCACACAAGGGTCTGTGCATGGCTGTATAAGAAATGTATGTAAGCAATTTCCTATAGTCCTATACTGTCTATAGGAGTTAAATTTAACCAGTGACATTTCCCAGATTCAATCTTTTTTCTTTGAATTTCAATAATAGTTTGAAGTGTATTATCGGAGAGCAAAGAGAATCAGCAAACCAGGGCAAAAGTTTTTATTTGATTTGTGTTTGTGGGCTGATGAAAGACACTGATAATGTCACAGACTCTGTACAAATCTCCGTCTTCTTAATTAAGTCAACATGAAAGAGTAAGCAGATAAAATCATGACTGCAGCAGCCTGGGTCTACATTTGTAATAACATATTTGTGTGTGTGTGTTCTTGTGTGTGTTCTTGTGTCACCACAGGTCCTGAGGGCTGTAACCTCTTCATCTACCACCTGCCGCAGGAATTTGGAGACAATGAGCTCATGCAGATGTTCCTGCCCTTTGGCACCGTCATCTCCTCTAAGGTGTTCATGGACCGTGCCACCAACCAGAGCAAGTGCTTTGGTGAGTCACACACAATAGAGTCAACCATAGCTAAAGTAAAAATCAACCTAAAATGAGTCATTAGATTCAATTGTCATAGTTAAAATGAATCTAAGTGAGAGATTTGCATAATAGTAAGTGATAAGGACTGTGATCATAGCTTATTTAAATGAGGAAAAGTTTGGAAGTGTTACTTTGTAAAATTAGTTTGTTTTTTACCACACTCTTTGTAACTTTCCCAAAATACTCAGAGATTTGTGGGTGTTGTGAAAAAACTTGCAGGAAAGGTGTGAAGCCTCCCGGCAAAGTTTCAGCATCACAATAATAGAAGTTTTTTTTTTATTTTTACACTTCTTATGAAACAAGGGGCCTTTGTTTGAAAGAGAGAGCTACACAAGAGGCAGTGATGACGTCTGCACAGACACACATTGTGTCCAGTGATCTTATCCTAACAGACTGACCTGAATTTGCATCTTGATGACTGTTGTGTTTTGGCATGAGTGCAAAGGGAAAATGCTATGAATACATTGTGGCCAATGGAGCCATGATGCATTGGATGAGAGTCCATGTCCTTGTTTGTGTTTGGCAGCCATGTGACCTGGAAACCTGGAGGTGCTGTCTCAGCAGCTGCATCACCGCTCTGTAACCCCAATATCTGTCAATAGGCTGGCTGCCCTGGCTGATTCACACAGGCCTATCCCGCTGTCCCATTTAGCTCTGTCAGCCCACGCACTGCAGCGCCCCGGGCCCTATACAAACTTTGAGGAGGCAGGCGCTGATGGGGCGGGGGGAGCCAAAGGCCAATTATGGATCAGCGTTTGTTTTCACTTGAGGGAAATGTGGAACCCTGGGCAAAATTGATCACGAGTCGTGTTTCCCTGGGGGTACTTAATAACACATAAATTCATGAAAGAAGACCTATTTGCAGTATTGACTTATACACTATGCATTTACAACATAATGTTAGGCCTGGAAGGAGGCAGCACACGGGTGTAATTAATCTAGAGAGTAGAAAGCGGGGATAAAGCCAGATTGATGGTGTGCATAAGACAGGGAAACGGTTGGGATGAGACTACGCACACTTGTAATGTGTGACAGGACTGAGAGGGGGGCTTAGAGGCCTAAGCCCACATCTCTCCTTATCTACAGCCACAACACCAGCTGGGCTATTGGATCACATTCCTTCTCCCTCTTGACCAGAGACCCAGCCAGACCTAGACCTGAGCTCAGACCAATCTTCAGAGCAGAACCTAGAGCTGAGCCCAGACCTGAGCCCAGACTAGAGGCCAGGCCAAAGACCGGACCAGAACACGTGCCGTTTCAGACCTGCTCAGACTAGAGCAAGTCCTCAGACTAGAGTCCAGAGCAGAGCCCTGTACTTTGTTGTCCCAGGTGGCAGTAGACGCCTCCTACTGCTGTTCATGGGTCATCGACTGCTCCTAATGACAGCACACACCGGGGAGTGTGGTCCACACACACTCCACTGCAGTTTCTGGTCACTGAGCCCAGCCCTTATTTTTACACATGACAGAAGCAGGAGGTTTGAGAGCATTTCTGAGCAGAGAGCATCATGGGAAATGTTCTGAGACTGACATGGGTACTTGTACTCACTGTAGATGTATTTTCTAGCCTTTACATTTATGCACCACATTAGCAAATGTTCTTAAGATGTTGATAGATACAATAGTTTTGTTTTCTATTGATGTTGGTATGGTTTCTGTTACCATTGTTTTTCATTTGACCTTTTACCTGCTGCTGCCCTAACCATGACAACAACTGTTGTACTACAATACTGTGGCTATTTCTATTTGTACTTTTCTATCTGTCCAACAAGCAGGTACTGCCACTATTTAAGTAGAGATGTCTGCTGCCAGCCATCCATCTGACTTGCATCAGTACAGAAGTTGCTTTAAGGGCACAATTTACAGCATAAAATTACATATTGTAATGACTAGACAATTACTATAGAACATGTTCTTTGATTGCAGGTTTCGTGAGCTTTGATAACCCTGCTAGTGCACAGGCAGCTATTCAAGCCATGAACGGCTTTCAGATTGGGATGAAGCGATTGAAAGTCCAGCTAAAGAGACCGAAGGATGCCAGCCGCCCTTACTGACACAGCCTACCTTCTGTATTCACCGCAGCAGCACAGGTGAGCACCCTGTCAGGGTTTACAACAGGCTTTCTTTTTAGCCGACAGCCTCTTCTTGTACGGTAAATAAATAATGAAATGCAAGAGAAGAAACCCCTCAAGCCCTCTATAGCGCCAGCCTCTGTACCAACTATAAGGGCTGGCTTTATGTGGCACACAGCAGGACTTTTAATTACCGGACGATGTGTCACTGCAGTGATTGACAAAGATTGATTGTAGTAGCAGTGTGGGTTCACTCTATCCAGACCATTAGAGGGATATAATAGAGCCATACTGAACTATAACAGTTAAAGAAATGGATCTTTTGAATGACATCCAGTGAACAGTGACATCAATAATGGCTGTCTTTATATCTGCTCTATTTCAGGTTTTAGAGGACACATGCAGATACGAAGAGGAGTTCAACTTTTTTCTTTGAAAGCAAAATACATTATAAAAAATCAACACATATGGATTTTTGAAGACATATCAGCATTTACTTACTATGAAGCTATAGGTTCTGGCAAAGAAAAGATGTGAACAAGAAGACATGCACTTCACGCAGCAGTGACAGATGGCACAGTGCAAGAAAGACATGAGAAAGTTTTAAAAAATGAACTTTGGGACAGGACCGTTCAACAGAACTTTTCTTGTTGAGACTTGAATTGTTAATTAAGCAACAAACTAACAAACAAAAAAGCAGCAACAACAAATAGATTTCTATATACATATTATATTCACATATATTATTGGAAAGAGGCGCTTGTGGCTTTTTCTGAACTGGACAAATGAGGGTTCAAACTTGAAGATCAAGATGAACAGTGGAGGTTGACAACGTCCACTGACAGACTTTTCTTTCCCTCTCTTCTCCTCTCACTGTCTCAGCAAGTGCAGGACTACGACTCGCCCAGGTCACCGAGGTCACCGAGGTTTCCAATAGCAACCGTAGGACTGCAAATCTCTCACCCCTAAGGGACCAAAGGACCAAACATTTTTATTATTCTTGACAGTAACATATAGTATTAATGCTACTAATACTACAACTACTACTAATAATATTACAAGTTAAACTTAAGAAAAATACTAGCTTCAGGTTGAATAAAAAGAGGAAAGGGATTTTCTTTGACATTTATAGCTACTGGGTTTGAGAATATTAAAACATACAGAAAATGTATAAAAAAAATAAAGTTATACTATTTTAGTGGCGTAGAATATGTGGGTTAGACATTGTATGGGGCATGTTCAGATGTGTTCTCTCAACTCACCTCCATCTCATGTTCCTGTGTCCACAGAATCATAGTGCCAAATGTGACACAGAAACAGGCCACTGGAGTGACCACACTGTATGCAGCCTTGTGCAGCTCAACACATTACAAAAAGCAGCAGGCTCATCACATGTTGTCATTAACTATTCACTCTTTCACATAATCTGACCATAAAGCACTGTGCTTCAAGTGCCAAGCGGCTTGCTGGATACAGCGCAGTAAAACACGGTGGCATGTGTGCGTGCTAATAAAGGACACAGGAGGCTTGGCTGTGTTTCAGTAGGATCCAGCAGGTCGCCCCCTCCCCTGCTCCCCTGCTCCATCCTCACCCCAGTGCCAGCATCTCCTGTGAAGGACCAGGGACCATCTACAGGGGACTGAGCACTAACTTGCTGCATAATTAGGATAATGATGATATTGATCAGATGGGAGACAGCACCGTGGGGCAAGAGATGCACAATCAATTACACATTGGCATTTTGAATGAATTGACTGAGTGACAGAGTTCATCTTTCTCTCTGTGGGGAAAAAAGTCTTAGTTATCTGTCTTTTCTCTTCCTCATCTGCCTCTCTGGGGACAGACATATCTGACCACCCCAAGGCTCCTCACTGTACTTCATTAACATGAAAACCAAGAGTGTAAACGCTAGTGACAGAAAGTGTATATAGTTTAGATTATGAGTTCTTCAGTGAAGAGCAGCTGTATTTTTTCCAAAGGGTATAATAGCACAGTAAGAGCTTGTACAGCGTAAGGAACAGCCTTAGGAGGTCAAATTAAGAGCAAAATGATCCATCAATTAGACAGCAGCAGGCCTAAAGTAGAGCTGCTACAGCTGCTGCCTCACCATTAGCACGCCACTCTATACAGTGTGGTCACCACACATGGCCCTATCAGGTGGGATTCATTAACTAACACATACACACCTTTTGCTTATCATTCCATATAGATCTATATACTATGAGCTTTCCTCCATACATGTATTACCTCTGTTAGCTGTGAGCAGGCGCTCCCCTCAGGACTGTGGCCCTTCAGACACATCAGCGCTTCACTCTGCGTCACACTGTGCTCTGAGACTCAAAACGTCACCAGAGTGTTACTGCAGTAACTGTCTCATGACTAGTCTGATCTTTTCACCTGATGCACTCCAGGCAGTGCCTGAGCTGAGCTATTGCCTTTAGATTTGATTATGAATTGCCAAATTATTAGCATGTTCACGTGACTTAAAATGCGTGCCACATTCCTTGAACTCCAGAAAATGACACATTCCTGACTGGGACATATTTGTGCTTTAGTCTCATAGTAAAATATTTGGAGATATAAGATGTAGTGTGGGCTGGTGCAGTGCCAGCAGACAGCCTGCTCCCCTCACGTTCCTGATATACAGCCTCTTTTCCTGGGGCCATACGGGCCTTCAAACCCACTCACTACCTGCCGCACGGGACGCCTACTGGAGACTCCACTAAATTATTCAGCTCAAATGAAATGTGGCCTTCACAACAGTTCGGGTAATGCAAATTAAAGACGCCAGCTGTGGCTAGAATTTAATGAGTTTGTGGAACTCGGCACAGAAAAGAACTTTGATTGAATGCAATATCGAATACTGGATAAAGTTGTGAGGTGTGGTGGTACACTGGCCTTTGTATACTGTACATACTCACTGCCCAAATGGAATTATGGACATATATGGAGAGAATGAAGTCTTAAAAATGGAAATGGCAGTAAATACTAGTCATTAGCTGCATGTTCTCAATCTAAAACTTTTGACATTTTATCCACTCTTGCATCATTTTTTTTTTCTTTTAGACTAATGTCGACTTTTACCATGGTGCCCTTTTCAATCTCTGAGCATGCTCAATTGGGGCTAGGAGGGTTAAAGGTACTACTCTTATTAATGATGATTCTTTAATTATGGTTTGAATGCTAAGGATAGTAGCTTATTATAAATATGAGATCTGTATATTATGGAGAATCAGCACAGGAGCTTTGTTGGGGACAGATAGGTTAGAGTTTGACTTGGGGGGTGGGAGGGGGCCTTTGCTTTATATGAGGATGTTAACTTTCTGGTTTCTCAGCACAAAGCAAACAAAACATATAAGCGCTGGGAGTGCTCCCAGCGTGCAGGGCGCAAGAGAAATCTCAGTACTATTTTATCTGTTAACCCCAAGAGAAAATGCTGTTTACAAGTTGTTTTCCGTTCTTGGTTAGTTATTTTTAAAAGAGAGCGCCACCTACTTATGTGGCAGGGTCAGTACAGCATGGATTCACTGACAAGGGAAGCGGTATCTTTTTATAGAAAAGAAATTGTTGAGAGATT
The DNA here is from genome assembly GCA_030686955.1 of Odontamblyopus rebecca. NCBI lineage: Eukaryota > Metazoa > Chordata > Actinopteri > Gobiiformes > Gobiidae > Odontamblyopus > Odontamblyopus rebecca. Next base: position 19,285,439 of record CM060660.1, on the reverse strand, counting down.
CTTGTGTTCTGTTTTAGCCTGAGAAACCAAGCTTTATTTCTCCTATTAAAATACTACTTAAACTTGCTGCTTATACAACATTATTTATATGTTTCTATTGTTTACCAGATCAAGTCTCTACTTGATGTTCACTATTTATTTGATTTAAATTAATTATTTGTTATTTATTATTTATTTGCTTATGTATTATTTTGGTTTCTCTTATGGTTATAGTAAGATAAAGATATGTATTGATAAGAAATGCTTATTGGGGCTTTTCTCTCTTTCTCTCCTTTTTTCCAATTTTACAATAAAAATTTAAACTGTTTCTGGTTAATGTTGTGCTTTAGCAGTGTAGCGTTACAATAGACAAATGTGTCTTAGTTGCTCCAAACTCGCCCACTGCACTGAGTCGGTTGTAGCCTATTATTTCCTGTATATGCAAACTCCAACCTGATTTCGAAGTTCCATCACAGTTGCACAAGTGGCGTGATGCTCCTGCGGCGCCACGAAGCCGCTGCTGCTGAAATATGTGTCAGCGCACAGTGCGATGGTACAGAATACCAAACAAATTTGGAGCACAGGAACATCTCATTCTCAGTTGGGAGCGATCATGAATCATGGAGCGGCGGTAGGAGAAAGACGGGGGAACAAATAACATTATCATGTTGACAAGCACGGCGCTGTAAATTGAAATAAGGAAGGTAATGCCTTATCAGTCAACTTCCCAGCAGCAGCAGCGGCAGTCGGGTGCACTTTGATGTTTGGAGCCAAAATCTGATGCAATATGTCACTGCGCTTGACTTGGCCCTCACTAAAGCTTGCGATTCACGCCGAGTTTTGAGGAGCAGATATAAAATAAGAACGGGTGGGACAAAAAGTAGAGGCAATGGGTCATGAAATAAATCGTCCCAATTACAATAAAGTGTGGCTCTTGGTCAGCGTGCGCGGCAGGCAGTTCATCTTTATTACAATCAGTTAATGAAAATCAATCCCCCTCCTGATAAACTCTTATCTCCACGGCCTTTGCGTGCCCCTCGTGCGCGGAGATAATAAATTAGGGTAATATTGCCTCTGATGAGGGAGTGAATTGCAAATTATTGTAACTTTGTAAGATTTATGATGCAGATGCTTAATTTTCGAGCCGGGTGTTTCGGGCGTCATGATGCCGGGGCCATTTGTTAAAAAGTTTGGTGACACTATATCGTTAATAAAAATACACAATAAAACAAGCAGGTGCGCTCAGTTGTGCTTTAGTTCTGGTGCTGTAAGTCGCAGAAATGCCACCAAGACTCAGTGAGGCGTTTCCTTAAATGTTAGCCTACCTTTACCAGTGAATACTTTGAGTTGGCAGGATCCCAGGGGGGATGGGTACATGTTTGCTAAAGTAGGACTGTCAATCATGCTATGTTATTTTTCCTCCCAATCTCTATTACACGAGCCAGGAGCGTATGATTTGATATGTAGGTCAATACACATTCTGGAGCGAGCCACTGGGTGAGATATGTCTAGTTGCTTGGTGTCACTCTGATTATTGAGGAGACGCAGAGAGATTGGGTTGGTCAGGTATGAAAGAGCCTGCACTGCGAGATAGCTCCGTAATCGCAGCAGCTTGGTGTCTGGAAACACACACGCACACTCACACACCTGTATTCACACAGGTAGGCTACATAGTGAGAAATGAGCGCCTCTTTGTTCTGTGGCAGTGAACCATGTAACAGGGTGTAATGCCTGGCTATGCCGTGTGTCCTCTAGTCCAGTGCATCATTAGGCAAAACGCTGGTGAAGGTCTCAAGCAGGGATCTCAAGTCACAGAGGCCATAGAGGTTAGTGCAGTGGCATGAGCAGCCAGCCAAGAGAGTGGCACACACTGTGGGCATTAAGACAATCAGAAGATGTGAAAGATAAGGAAGATGTGTTCACAAGCATGATCATAATGGGAAAAAAACACATTTAAAAATACTAAACCTGATACTAAACTTTACTGAGTTACACCAATAATAAAATAACCAAACTTAAGATGAACTAAGATGAGACAAACTAAAGAAATATCTTGAAGTAATCCTGCCCATGGAGCCTTGAACATCTCTTCAAAAGAAAGTCAATACATGCAGAGTCGGACCAATCTGAACTGACTTGAGTCAACAGAGAATTTCCAAGATAGCCCGCACCCGCTTAAAGTTGCATTGGGCAACTTTTCTGGTCTTACTTGTCTCCATGGAGAAGTCATTGTTTTGCCTGAAATGCTCCGTGGTATGACGTTAAACATTTCCATTTAGTATTTATTCATCACGGGTGTTTCTATTGCTCCAATACAATAATTCCTTCTGTGAATAGGGGCAACTCTACAGATATGAATAGTAATAGTAGTGTAGTGCTGTAACCCGCTTTGCGCCCTTGTGATAGAGAATTTCCTAGTGAGTAAGAGTGTTGGAGACGTGTGGAGACACTAAAATACTCACACCCAGTTGTTATATTTGCAGTTGTAGCTGGTGCTAGGCTAATGTCATGTCAATGGCCATAGTTGGCCTGCGACTAAAATAGTTTTACCAACTCCACAGTGCACTCGAGGCAAAACTATTATAACGCCAGACTGTCGATGTGAATGTTTGTGTCGACAGAATAATTTTAGAAGTAAAACCAACGTTGCATTTGAAGGATTTATGTCTGAGCAGCAGCAGTAAGTTGTACTTCCTGACAGAAAGCTTGGCTGCGGTGGCAAATATGAGAAAATAGTCCCTCAACATGCAAAAATTCATGAGATGCAAGGTTAGTTTTATTTCAAACATTATTCTGTCAACACAGACATTTACTTCGATAATCTGGCGTAATAATCGATTTGCTTTGGGTGCCACTATGGCTATTGACCAGCAACCTCTGCAAATATAAGGACCGGATGAAATATAAAAAAAAGTGTCTCCACACATCTCCAACACTCTGGCTCACTAGGAAATAAGGCCCTATGTCCCAAATTCTGTAATGTTTCTTTGATCTGTACTGTGGAACATTCAAGGCAAAGCAATAACATTTCTGTAGACAAATAGACAGCAGCCCCTCCACCAGAAAAGCTGCACAGTGCACCTTTAAGGGCTAAAGTTGCACTTGAGAGTCTTGAATAATTTTGACTTTATACAAGTCAAGAGTATAAAGGGCTTACCAGGACTAATGGGAAATGACTGCACCACTGAACTACAACACACTGGGGTCAAAACAAATCATTTTGGCTTGGACAAATATAAGCACAGTACTACAAATTGTCATGTGACTGAAACGCGGATAGAAGTATTTTGTATATGAAACTAGATCAGGAGTTTTGCTGAGTTTCAGATTACATTATATTCTGTGCTTATGACAGCCCTATGGTGCAACCCATAATGATACAGTTTTTTAATTTTTTTTATTTTGGGACATTTCTCTGATCAGAACTAGAAATTACAAAAGTGTTAAACATGCAACTCCTTACATGGACATTGTTGCTCCTGACAGGGTCTAGAAAAGGATCCTTGGATGCTGCTTTGCTCCTGTTTCATTTCAGGATCAGCTAAAATCAACCAAATTAAATGGGGAGTTGTATGTGTGTGTGAAACAGAGCACTGATGAAATGCAATAGAGCCTACAAAAGAGTATAGGCTATGTTCCATACACACAATGTTCACCAACAGGATCTGTAATCATACAACTAAAACCTGCTGGGAATTGAGCGTGAAAAGAGTAAAACAATTAAAATTATAAGGTCAAAATCTAGTAAACGCATTTACAAAGTAAAATATTCTGACCATCATGTGGTCATTCTGAGGGAGGAAGGATTTTTTTTTTGTTTCAATTCTGATTTGAGAAATGTGAAAGAAAGAAGAAACTATATCATACTATATGTTATTGTAATAAAGATGTTCCAGGATATAACTTGTGCATACTCCGCAGTTTGAGAACCACTGAAAATGACTGCTCTAGATAAACACAGTCTTTGAGGAACAGCTGAATGGCTTTACAACTGCAGCCCATCCAACATCTCATGCATCATTTAGTGTCAATAAATTTAGTGCGAATTCTGAAATCTGACATTACTCTACCAGCCATTACCAGCGAGCCTCCGAACACTGAATAAATAATAAGTCGTTGCAAATCATTTTATCAAAAGCACCTCGCTCTAATCCTATGAGGAACACATTACATTAAGACACCCATCCATCTCCCCATTATCAATCAAGGAGAGGACTCACACACCACTATCTATTTATCTTGCCAAGTGCTCTATTAATATCAAATTAATGCCTCCATTGAGAGTATCAATCACTCACGCAGTTTTTCCTCAACTCATTAGCCTGGTAATTGTCCTTGTTTACCACTGAAAGTCAAGACAAGATGACTTCTAAATACAAGCATATACCTCTGCGTTCCCCGGACAGCCCATCTGGTGACAGGACACATTTCTAGATCTTAATCTGTGCATGTTAGACTTTTCCATTTTAAAGTTGTCATAAGTGTTGCCCCATTTTGAGTATGCTCTCACTTGGGGGTGTTACATAAGGATGGAGCTGTCAGGTGGATGTAGCTAGACAAGATGACAAGATGAAGTCTAGAGATTTGTTTACTTAAAATGTTGGGAGAAAAGACAACTATCAAATAATCTGCTCAGTGTAGATTGGTTTGGAGTAATGGCTACACTTTTACAATATATAAATAGCTGTAGTATATTGACCAGTGACAGGTGAGTGATATATATAATCTCTTCATCAGAGCACCAGTGGATGGCAGCAAATGACCATTTTGTCCTCAGTGTTGATGTTTTATGAGGAGAAATGTTCTGTTCTCTCTGTCAGTCTGTGTCAGTTTAATTGGGAGCAAACAGACAGCAGTAACTCATTAAGTGTATCAAAAACATAGGTAAAGCAATGACAAGACATATATGAATGTAGTGAGTGATGTAAGGCCTGATACAGGTGCACTTGTATAACTTAAATTGATTCAGTTGATGGTTCAGTTTCATTGATTACAGTAATGTTAAATATGAAACAAATGTGGTCATAACACTTCACATTATAACTACCAATTCATTATATAAAGTTCATGTTATCACTAAATGCACCAAGCTGCAAATATCATTCAGACCTACTTCCTGCCCACTCCACATTTTGTCAGAACTGTTAACACTGCTGACATCAGTGATGCCAGTCATTGTTCATATGCCATGCAAATATGGGCACCCAGTGCTATTGTTGACTCGGACCTGGTGTTAACCACAGTCTAAATCCCATTTGGAGGCGTGCAGTGTTCTGGCAGACAGAAGCAGAGCCAGCAGCCAGCTCAGCGCTGAGAGGTAAGGCTTACACATGAGACCAAGAGCACACTGTGGATCTCTGCAACTGCACAGTGAACCTGTCAGGACCGCCTTTGCTGCAGGACAGCTCACCTTATGGACTGAGGACCCCACTGGGACTCAGAGGGTACTGCAGCGTGAAAAGGAAACAATACAAAGAACCCGACTATGGAGTGTCCAACATTTTAATACAGAAAATTACATAAACACTGCAGAACATTAGTTTACTTTTAAGATAACACAAAATAACCTACAATTCACAACAAATACAAAACATGTTACAGTGAAAAGTCTATACACAGGCAAATGTACACATATAAAACACTTATATACACTCTTTCAATATATTATTATATAAAGATTTGTTTGTTTGTTTGTTTACGTTTAGAACAGGAAGCCAAGCAGCTTGAAGATGGAGTCTGTCACAGAAATGCTGAGTGCCTCTCTGGCTCATGGCAGATTATGAATAGGTAGTTTTTACAAACAGTTGTTGGATCCTGTGCATTGAACATGGATAAATTCTATTGAGAAATGTTTGACAGAGACATAAATTATAACATTCAGAAATGTCAAGTCACTGATGAGTTTGGGGCTGATATTTACATGTATGAATCCCATTGTTAACTGTATGATAGTGGACTGATGGTTCCTTTATCAGTTCAGAGAGTGAGGTTTTAATCCACAGAACTACTCTCACCAGCGTGAAATCCTTCAAATGGAGAAAATGATACATTCACAGATTCCAGGAGAATACACTTTATAAAGAGTCTGTTCACTCAAGTCACTCTTTCCTCAAGCTGATAATGCTTCCGTGTTGTTTGTTTCCAAGCGTCTTTGTTTAAATCCTTTCTCTTTATACATTTTTACAAGAGCAGCAGAATGAGGAGGAGCAAAGGCAGAAGAGCCTGGCTGTGTGTTTGTGAGGACACAGCATGGTTGTATAAACGTGGAGTCCTGGGAGAGTTCTGCTTTAATTTGCTGGGTGGCAATGCCTTTAGGTCCTCCAGTGCACCAAATGCTGCCATGGAGAACTCGGGGTCTCCAGTGGTCAGCAGGTCGAACACACACGACTGGAAGTAGACATCCTCCACCTGCAGAGTCTCTCTACACTTGGCTGTGGCGCGCTCCACAGTGTAGACCTGGTGGGGGGGTCTCGGAGGGCCCAGCTCTGCGTTAGTGCTCTGTGCGCTGCCCGGGACACGCCCCCGGCCCAGCATGTGCTCTTTGATGAGCTCATTACGCGGACAGCCGTGCAGGCACAGCTGCAGCCCGCTGTTGTCCTCAGAAAAGTCCAGAAGGTCCTCAGGCATGCGAATGGCGAAGGTCAGGTAGCTGCCCACGCGTCGGATAATGATGGAAGTGCCCATGTATCTGGCCTGAATTTTCACCTGGCGCCCAACACCAGAACCACCCCTTTCCACAATGGTGAGGCTCTCTCCCCCACTGCGAGAGCCGTCCATGAAGGCTAGTGGCAGGTCTTCAGTGGTGGCCTGGTAAACCTTCTGATCTGTGCAACCCAAGTAGGTTTTAAAGATCACTGTGATCTGAAAGTAAAAAAGAAACAAAAAACATTAGTATCTTATTTTCACAAAATCAACATTAAAAAAGTGAATAGTTCTGTTATTTTATTAGGACACACTGCTCAGTACAAAAACACAAGGAATAAAAACTGCTGTTCTAATGCCTGCCACCAGGTGGCAGCAGGACACTGGTGCCGAGGCCTCTGGCTTCTCTCCTACAGAGTGACACTTTTATCTGACTGTAATCTTATCCTGGTTAATTGATAACGATCTAAAGTCAGAGGATTTCTGTCACTGTTTAACTGAACAGTTCACAACCAGATTTAGATAAGAGAGCCCAGATAAAGAGCAAGTTGCCTTTACATTGTGCTCCACAGGCGTCATCACCTCACTCATACACATTGCTCAGACTTGCTCCGTGACCGTGAGCTTTGAAAGAGTCTAAGCCTTGTTTCTTCAGAGCGTCCTGACAAAGCGGCTGTGGTGCAGTTTACACTTATGGGGATACTGTACTTGATGGATGATTTCCTGTCTCAAGTCTGGCAGCTCAAAACATGTCTGAAAGCATGATGTGGGCATGCGGGCACTGGCAATGACACAGGCGGCAGGTTTACGTTCAAGGTGCACACCCAGAACAAACTGTTACTGTTTTTCAAAGGTTGTGTTGAAATCTCCTCCGCCATCTCCCTGTGCTACATTTGCTTTAGTTCAATGCAAATCCACCGGCTCTGTTTGTTTTCACACAGACGAGACGTAAAATTGGTGTGCGAAAGTGATAAGATTTTACTACTAACTGCCAAATAAAAGAGGCTGGTTTTTATATGCAGGGCACCTACTCCACCTCTGGCATTCCAGCTTTTTATCTGCAAACGCCAGTCGCTTCAATTAATAGAATTAGGCCCTTGCACTGCCATCCAATTATTACTTTATTTTTCCACATTATTCCATATTTACACAGAAAGGGCCAGTTAATTATTTGACCAGAGGGGTGAAAAAACATTCCTGATCGTGGCGGCGGAGTAGAATGTTGGAGCAAGCTTTAATCACTTCCATATGACCACCCATGTGTTAAGGTAGAGCGCTCAAGCATGTCTGCGATTCAACACCAGCAGAGCCCCTCTCCTCTTTCTCCTTTCCCTCATAGATCTGAAGGAGCTCCAAGACAAGAGGAATGCTGGAGGCTGGAGAGGCACCGTGGAATGACAATTAACTTCACATGTTTGATACTTTATGGCAATACTACGACAATACTGCTGCGCTCGCAAACTCATATAGACCATGGAGCTACCAAGTTGGGGACTGTTTGTTTAGGGCTCAGGCGGACAATTATTTTCATTAGAGGCAAGTCCGAGCAATTATTTTCTCATTTAATCAATTATTCATGGCTCACCCTAACTCTAACCCCAACCCCAGGCATTTCAGCATCTCATCACTTTAAAGAAGAGAAATTTCTTTACATTTTGCCCAGGTTATGACAGACTTGCTACAATAACATCTGGTATGCAAAACTTGACGTGAATAAGGCTTTAAGTACATTAAGTATTTCTATACTATTTCAGAATTGAATAGATTAGAATTATAAGAGTTGTTTGTACATTATTAAATAATTTAGAACAGCACTCTAATATCTCCCCCATTCTGATGTTCATTTAGAAGTCAAACAAGTTCTCCTCACCACATTCAAATGTCAGGGTACTTGGAGTAACTACAACGGGCTATTAGAACCTGCTTTGGACAGATATGTACAAAATTAGGTGGTCAGTGAGGGTCTTTGTGTGACATTTTATTACTATAATAATAAGCAACCAGTGCAACAAACACTGCATGTGATCAAGCAGTGACATGGTGAACTGAAATAAATCCAGTGAGGGAACTCTATAGTGTTGGATTAGAAAACTATAAACATACCTTGCTAGTTGCTGTGGCGCTGGAGCCTAGAACCACAGGCACATTGGTCACCTGCACGGACAGGTATCTGTTATCGATCAGAGGCCACGCCCCCTCCACTTTGCAGGTCTGAAACTCATCTCTGAAAGTCCGCAGGTGTGGGTCTCCGAATAATCCACAATGGGCGTACTTTTTCTGCTGCGCGGCTGGTCCAGACAGCAACACGCGGTTCTCGTAGTTGCACTGCTCAGACACAGAGGGCTTGGAGGTGCTGGGAGCTTTGGCAGAGGAGGTGGGCCCATCACTAGAGCAGTTGTACTGCGAGAAGAGCTCCTTGATGCGAAAGACGGCCGAGTGGTAGACCAAGTCGCCCCGGCAACTACGCGCCTGCCTGCGGGTGCACAGGGAGTAGGCACGCAAAGCAATGCAGTAGTCCACGTCATGGACCACTTCCTCCTGCAGCCCACCGGACGTTGAGGTAGAAGCCACGTAGTCTGTGTTGCATCGCTGGATCCGACACTGCTGGCAATGAGCTGGGAAAGAGGAAAACAAGAGCTTAATCAAGGTTTTAAGATGTCACTTAGCATTCTGATTTGGTACATATTCATATGATACTGAATATACAAGTAATAGTTGTATTGTGCTAGTAATTAGCAGGAGTACTAGTTAATGCATCATAGTTAATGTGCTGTATACTCTTTATAAAGGAGCACTATGTAAGGAAGGTCTGCCACATGTTAGATGCTAACCTCCATGGACATGATGTTGCTTTGCCTGGAATATTTCTCAGTATGGAACATGCCATACTATGAAGACATGGAAGTGACGTCACCAGGCCAAGTAACAGGTCATATCAGTGGAGATGTGACTCTTCTCACACTATGAAAGTATGTTTTTACATACTTTCAGCAACAAAAAAAGAATAAGTGGAAGATAGATATGTTTATTACCTGTGAAACATTACATACAAAGCAGTAACATTCCCATACAGAAATGATGAGGGACCCTTAAACACAAGTTACGTATTGCATCTTTAAATAAACTACTAGATTTGAACAAGTTACCACCAGAACACCCATCCATCCATCTTCTCCCGCTTAATCCGGCTGGGTCGCGCCCAATACTGCCCAATACTCATAGCATCTGACCCCCCCTATGAACCCCTCTGCAGGTGGTGAGCCCACAGGAGGGTGGACATTATGGTCCTTGATGTTAGTTCATAGGGGTGCGGGCATGTTTTAGGTTGATGGGGGAAACCAGAGCACCCGGAGGAAACCCATCCAGACACGGGGAGGAACATGCAAATTCCACACAGAAAGGCCCGGGCGACCCGGGGATCGAACCCGCAACCTTCTTGCTGTGAGGCCTGAGTGTTGCCACTCAGCCACCGTGCCACCACCAGAACACTGTAATAATAATACGAAATAATAAAAATAATACTAAATGTGTTATATCATGGAGGCCTACTCTGTTCCAGTCTTTAAGTGAACTTGTGCTAACATACTATAGCAACTTAAACTCTACCCTAAAGACTGTGCAGTCAAAACTTTTCCACTATCAACTTTAGTTCAATCAGGAGAGCCATTAAAACCCAAATGGGCCAGCTCATGAGGGCCATGCTCCCACACTGTGCTCCAGAGTCAGTCAGAACTTATTTCCCCGGACCAGGGCGAATCGCTGGAGGAGGAAACCAACCCGTGTAGAGTGCCACAGGGTGTTGAATGTGGTTTGGCTTTAGCTCAGAGTAGCCCAATAAGTCCATTACTCCAGACTAGAGGGCACAGGAGGCTGCATCATAGGCTGTCTGTGTTGGTGAAGTGGGTACATGAGAGAATTGGAGATGTATTTTGGTAACAGTGACTCACAGGGTTACGACGCATTTACTAATTTGTGGTTAGGCAATCAAGAAGACAAGGTGTGTATTTCTGTTGAGCTGCAACCTGCTGGGATATTCACTAATACTACCAGACGCCAAATCAGCAAAATCAACATCGCCATAGAGATCAAAAGTACTGTATCATTAGGAAGTTAGCATTATGGGTGATGATTAGTAATTGTACATAAGAATTAGGGATGTTTTGAAATGTTAACTGTGTTTGTACAGGTCACAATATAATGATAAGAACTGTAAAATAATAATTAGAAGCAATAATAGGTCATTGCTATTCAATCTACACTCAAAAAAGTCAACCCAAATGTAAAAAAGGTGTGTCTGCCTGTCACATTAACTTTATTTTATCATTCAGAATGTAATCACCTCTTTTATTCAAGGTGAATGAAAGGGAATAAAGGATTTCACTGTAGTTTGGTCATGGTGTCAATAACCATTGGTAATCGTAAAAGTGTTTCTTCTCAAAATAGTCACAACACTAAATTGGACATCCATCATCAGAATGAAGCCACATTCTCCATTAGAGTACAGCTCTCTCCATTCCAGTACCTCACAGTTGTCTGGCAAACAATGATTGTTCTGGGAAAGATTTGACTTCAAATGCCTTGATACAGCCATCAATTTGATATCACTTTTTTTTTTTATCAGTCAGTTTTCAATACTTTTTAGGCCCTTTACCATGCTCTAACAACTGACTTTGGTAGCAACTCAAATAACACAGAGATGCAGTTGCAAAAACAGTCCTCTATTGCAATAACCTAATCTCCTGTGTACTCCAAAACTCCTTCTAATCTCTGAACATCCCAAAGACAACATGACAAACACACTCTTTCAAAAGTGTGCGTGTGAATTTCTGCAGGGCTTTCACATAGCTCTGAAGTACTGAGCAGGCCTGACACATGATTAATGCATCTCACATTGACTGCACTTTAACACCGGCGTTGATAAAATGGAGCAGGGTGTGAGAGGTCAACCCAGAAGCATTCTCCATCCCCAAGCTATAACTGGATCCTCTGAGGAGAGTGCTGTGATCAACAATGTCTGACAATCACTGCCCCAAAAACATATGAACATCAGTGAATCTCAATAGACTATAGTGGGAAACCAAGAGCAACATAAGGGCCCTGGAGTTTTTGGTTTCTAAGAAAGTGCGACCACTGACCACTAAATAGTTTATGTAACAGGACAGTAGTAGTGAATATAACTTAACTTGTTATATCAAGTGCAGAGTTCTAATACAAGTCATAACATTGGTATTGATATGGAGAAAAACGCCAGTAAGTCCATAGAGGAATGCTCCAATCTGCTCCTGTGGCAAAGTCCCATAAAATGTATCGGACTATTATTAATGTGTTTGTAAAAGTTAGTTTAGATTATTAGATTTTTTCCGCCAATTTGCATATGTTTTATTCAGTAATGGGGAAGTTCACCATCAGACAGTAAAACACTGAGGAACTGGAACCTTTGTAGTTTCATTTGTGGAACAAATATACCACTATGCGTCAAAACTGACAAAGTTGAAAACTGAAACAAATACCTCACTAAACTTCAGGAATACGTGTTCACTTAGCGAAAATAGAGGCAACTTTGTGTAACAGCGATGGAAGTTGTCTTTGTTGCCCAGTTGGTGTGATTTCTTGGTTAAAAACAACAGCCCCCTGTCCATTTGGTCTGGGTGCTACTGAGCTAGATGCTAACAGCAAGCTAGCACGCAACTCCACACCTTTGGGAATTCTCAAACAAAAGTTGATTTGCTTGTGGTTTCAGAGAGGTGGTACATGCTCGGTAAGTACTCAGAAAGTGTGTGGCATTTCTGTCGTGATACTAAGAGGTAATTAAGTTTAAAAAACGACTTTGCAGAGAGTTAACTCGTGCTCCTGGAATAGAGAGAAGCGGAGCGGAGCAGGCAGGAGGCTGGGGCACGGGGCAGCAACAGGCTTTACTTTGTCCCATAGCGGAAGGAATAGCCGCTAACAAAAGAGGATAAACTCCGTTTCCGAATCACCGAACGATGTCCAAATAAAGTGGATATATGTATAGCGGGTTAGCAGGTTAATTTACTTCACTCAACAGTGCGATGAAAGTTAACTTTAGTTCACTGCGTCGACTCTACGCTTCGCATGCAGCAGTGGAGAGGCACGGATTGAAAATCTCTTACCTGGTCGAAACAGCAGCGACAGTAAAACCATGATGATCGTTACACAGTCCCAAAGCTGCCGCTTAGCCGTGATCTGAAGTCCGCTTCTCCCCATGCCAATCCATTCACCTAGAATGGAGATCCGCGACTGCTTCTCATCGACGCTGTAGCTGCGGGAAATCACACAAAAATTCGTCTTCCTTCCACAGCGCTGTCATTCAAAAGGGGCCCCTGTCTTCAGGGCGGCTCTACAGGGGAGGGGTCTAAACTGGAGCCGAGGCCCAGAGGTGATTACTGACCAATGAAAGACTAATTATTCACTAACCACTTGATATTTACATGTAGTGGCAATTACTGGGATGAGGACAGTGGAAAAAAGCTCCGACAACAGCGGGATGGCGTGAAATAACAGACCACGTTATAATGAAGACATCACAAGTAGGTGGTAAGTTCATTATTGCCTGACAAAGCATCTACAGCTCAAAAAACAATCACAAAAATAAAAGATTCTATTTCACAATAAACTGTTTTGTATTATCTCATAGCCTAAAAGTTGAATGAAGTTTCACACTACTTTAGTTTGCACTAGTAACTAAAACTTAACATTGCAAAGCTCTGCAGGTCAGCTGTTTTGTTTGGCCACCCAGGACAGCTCCCACCCCCACTCAAGAGGACAAATGTTTGTGTGTGTTCCAGCACCAGGCAGGAATCTCTCACCTGTTGTTTTCAAACTCTACTTTTAGTTTAGATAATGAGATTTGCTTGACACCTGTGTGCAAACTAAATAGAGCCAAACAAAGAACAATAAAGAAAGAAGAAAGACTAATGGAATTTGGCCCATTAAGCCCCAACACGAGTCACAAGTTTTGACATTATTTTTGGAGAATAGGCGATTTCCAAACCAATAAACTTAATTTTTATAAAGCAAATAAAACATTTTGATTATATTTTCAGCAAATTTCAATTATTATCTTTTCCATGACTAGCTATTACTATGCAGCACCCTGTGTGTTACTCTTTTCCTTTTGTGGCAAACTTTCCAGCCCACCTCTCTCTTTCTCTCTCTCACTTCTCCAACGACACTCTGTCTTTCATTTGCACAGCTGCTGCAAGCTGAGCCCTATGTAAGCAGCACATACAGTACAGCAACTCTCACACCTCTGCTAACACATTTTCTGTGGATTTGTGTCGCATAAACAAATTCATGGAAAATAACCAATTACAAAGCTACAAACAGTGTTACAAACATGTTACTATTTCTTACAACTGGTATTGGTAAGGACCCAAACTTTCTCTCATTTTTTTCATGGGTGAATAATACTCTGTCCATGAGGCATTGCAACCCTATGTCTCACAATGGTAAACTCAGACTAACTTCAAGATAAAACCAACATTACAATTCATAATTCGTACTTGCTATATCCATATACAACCTTCACCCACGATATCCCATATGTTGCCCGTTTTAAGAGAGATTACAAGTTATGGTGATGTTTTGGTGGAACTGGAACATTGGGGCCTCCCTCCTGACTTTATGAGGGAGAAGTGAACCTAGACAGTTACTGGATCACTGGGTTTTCTATACACATACTGGCTCCTCCGACTGCACAATTGTGTGATTCAGGTGGCCTGTCAGTCCAGTGTAAAAGGTCTTCTTGCACTCATGTTGATGCTGGCTGATATATATAGTGTAGGGGTAAAGGAAGACAGCTCAAGCCAAGTGGAACGTGGGGATTGTTACGAAGCTGCCAGGGAGGGGCCTCTGTCACCGTGTGCCAACTCTGTTCCCCAGAGAGCTCTACCTTTCTCTGTTTGTTCAGCTCATTTTGGAGGGTGGCACGCTTGATCTGCTTTATGGCTTGACTTTAGTCACATTCAGAAATCCCCTTAAATGGTTACACAGCACAGCCACACTGAAATACTGTGAACCAAACATTTGGATCGAGTAGAACTTACCTTTGGTCTTGAGAATCAGCAGATGGCATTTCCTGAAAAAAGACAAAATATTGTAGCTAATGATAATGACCAGTGATAAATTGTAGTTAATAGAAAAATTGTCTAGAAGAGATGGACACTCCAATATCATCATCATCCTCATCATCCTCATCCTCATCATCTACATCATCATCTATTGTTATTTTTACTGACAGTACTCAGACTGACTTCATACTCCATTTACTACAAAAACTTGTTTGCACTTTTCTTCTTTTTGTTGCTGTTGAGGCGGGCTATTGGAAGGAATTATGGTATGTAAATGAGATATTCAATAAATCTCGAGCCAACAATGCTTGCTGAGACAAGATGCCTATACTACTTGTGCATTATCAATCCAAGCATAGTATAAGAAAATGTACTTAAAATTCTCCTTTACAGTTCACTTTTTCTCTCTTATAGTATTTGTGGAGTTAAATCAGATTTTGAGTTTGTAGCCAACCTTTAGAGTAAACACACAAGGAAGGTAACAATGCCAGAGGATCTCAGCACAGACCAAGGGCTCTTGTCCTAAATGAGCTTGGGTTCCCAGTGCGAGGCTGATGAGCAGTGAAGCACACAGTTAATTGATGCAGGTGGATGGTAAGGATGAATTCAGCACATGAAAGAAGCCTCCTGAAAGGCCTGTCAGTCTGATGCACACAGAAAGAACCCTTTATGTTTCCTTAGGACCAGGGATTGTATGCTACAAACCAGTAAACATGATGCATTAGGATACAACAAATCTGCTTGGCAAAGGCTTGTTTTGCATGAGTGGTTTGCAGCTATTTACTCAAGTAAGCCTAAGGTATTTTCTTGAAGATTTTTTTTTTTTCAGTTTTTCTTTACTCTTTGTGTTAAAAATAAGTTTTTGTTGCAAATTGAATGCACAGCTGTAGCATTCTTCTGTCTTAAAGCAGTAGTTGCTGCAGTATGACAACTATGTAGTAGGACAGGACAGGAGTGATCAAGAGGTAATATTTATAGCAGAATGCTATGGTGGTGTGGTGATAATAGTAATGATATAGTCTAACATGGGCTCAACTTGTATCAAGTACTTGTATTGGATCAAAGTACTATACATAATCAAGTACTGTTGCTTTTGAATTGCAGGTTTGCTGTTGACACAAGGGTTTTTGATGGACACAAACATAAGAATGGCTAATAGTTAGAGCAAAAGTAGTGACAGACTTTTCCCGAGCGAGTGAGTGAGAGAGGAGCGGGGGAGGGGCGCAGGAACAGGGGCGAGGATTGGGTTTCCTTTGACTGTGTGTCTGGGCAGCTCCACATGTTCCTCATTAAAGTGCTCACACTGTGGGAGCAGCTCCACACCAGGATGCTTGTTTTTGTTATTAGGCCCATCGTGCTGTGGTCGGATGGAAGCCCCAAAACAGGCTCAGGCCCAGTCTGAAGGACCATCTCCTCACCACGCCATCCGCAACCACACCACAGCCGCCATCTGCACCAACTTGTACTGGCATTAAAGTTCAATGTGAACAGGAGAAGTGAGCCATGTTTTATGGAACGGGGCTTGGGCTGTACTTAAGGAGCCATCAATGGTTATAGAGGTTCAGTCTGTGGTGTGGCTGGTTTGGATCAAGTGCATGTAATTGAAATAAAAAACCTGACAATGACCACCATGTTGTTTTCTGGTTAGGATAAATGGTTACTGATTGCTTCAATCACTGCTTATTCATGACTGCTAATAAGTATATAAAACTGCACTTAAGAGAAGTTGGCAGATTCACTGAATATTGTTTCTATGGAGATGTCACTGCTCTGCTTGGAATGTTCCACATAATATGAAACAGCTCTACCTTACATTTATTCAATTACAGGTGTTTTTTGTAGCTAAAATTATCTTTAAAAAAAAAACAAAAAAACACACACAAAAAAGGCATTCTGGCTGTGGTTGCCTCTCCATAGATCTGACCTCTTAACTTGGGCCTGGGTTGGTCTCCACAAAGATCGAATGATTTAATACTATACTGTGAAACATTCCAGACAAAAGAATAACATCTCCATGAAGGAAAGCATTTGACAGACCTTCCACCAGAAAAGTTACACAATGCACCTTTAAGTTGACTGTACTACTACTGCTTGTACCAGTGGCAAATGCTTCAACTACTACCAATACTAATGCTATTACTACTTTTATTGTAACCACTTTTACAGGTCAGCCTTCTACCTCTACAAATTCTGTTAGAACCACCTTGTTTTTAATTAGGCCAAAATGTATATTACCAAAATACAGATTTATTCACTGCACTTTCCAGTAATTGAAATTGTCTATTTGACGAAACACAAAAAATAAATTATAAAACCAAATTACACATTTTCTACTATTTTTCCAAATAGAATCTGAATCTTGTGTAATCTATAGTGTTATCTGTATATCTGTTTCTTATTGTGTTATTTCCATATTTATTTTTATCATGTTAACTGTATATCTGTTTCTTTCTTTTTTGTTGACTTTTATGTGAGGCACTTTGGTAAGCTGAAGTTGTTTTAAATCTGCTATATAAATAAACTTTAATTGAATTTAATTGAATCCGAGAATTCCTATTCTTCTTCGCAAACACGTGCGTATCTTCTTTTTCAGAAGCACTTTCTTTTAGAAGTTTCCTGGAAATTGAAAATAAAAGTAGCAGCAAATTGGCGTTGTTTCATGCTTCTGAGTGCTGTCGAATTTCATGCTCATCAAAGATCTGTCAGTGGAGACGTGGGTCATGTTTCTCTGAGTTTGATAACATCAGCGATTGGGATCAGTCGCAGCTTGGGCCCTCCACTGCCCCTCTATGCACCACGCGGCTGCAAAACAACACACTCGCTTATTGAATTTTAAACAGGAACCAGAGCAAATTGGTGGCTTGATTTTTTTCTCTTTGGGCCTCTTTGAAATGAACTTTAAGGCCGGCACAGAATACAGATATAGACAGCGTTCACGGGTCCCCTGTCTTTGTTATCTTGGCCCAGATAAGAGGAGCTGTGGTGTTAGTGTGTATACGGGTCAGCCCTGATACGGATCTGAGCTCAAGCATCCCACTTACAGCTCTGTGACTGATAGCTGTCGGCATGCTCTGGAGCTTTGAGGGGTTTCACTGCTGTTTGTGCAGGCAGCCCTCTGGAGGCGGCTCTGTTTACAAGGACCCTCTGGATCTTTGTCTCTGAGTAAACATGGATTATCACACTTGCTGATTGCACTAAGAGAGCCTGTTGTGTTGAGCCTAAATTAAAATGACATTATATACAGATTTTATTCCCAGTCACAAAATGTTACAATGTAGGTCCTTCTAGGGGGACGAGTCCTGGAAATTGTCTTGTGTTTTGGGTTTGTAGTAGTCCAAAAGTTATGCTTCATCTTTGTCCCACCTCATTCAGAGTTTTGCCATTACAGTAAAGCTAGCAGCAACTTTACAGTGCACTTCCTGGTTTTCTGATGATAAAATGGCTTTTAATTAGATGCAAACAAAACACAAGGAAAAACTCTCTGGCCTCTGAAAAGTTGTGAAATGTGCTTATTGCAGTGAATTATTAGAATGTTACTAATGCATTAGAAAAGTGAGTAATAACTTGGGAACTCTACAAACAGTTAACTAGTTCTGTTTTTCACATTTTTAAAAGAGTAAAAATCAGGTACAGTGCCTTTAAGCTTTGAGCTGTGTTAAAAAGAAAAGCACTAGTACAACAATTTGTCCAAATGATTTGTTGCCGTGAGCTTAGAAGAAGAGAAAACCAAAAGGAACAAAAACACAGTTTAATTTAGCTATAGGAGGTCACAAAGCCAAAGTCCCCCAACCTTGCTTCTGGTCCAAAGATAAATTGAATGGGTTGCATTCAGGGAAGGCGATAATTTGTACCAGAGGAGAACAGCCAAAAGAATTACATTAAAGAAAGCTTGAATATAAAATCAACAGACAGAGTACATTATGCTGGTCCCACACCTAGATAAATGTCAAAGCTTGTGATCAACATACGAGTAATGTTTTCTTCATTTAGTTCCCTTGTGTGTGTTTTTACTCTTTCCTGCCATGCCCATGCACATGAATAGACAGTCAGGTACAAGTAACCCTAGCTCTGGGGTCAAGAGTTCATCCTGGGCTGATGAGGGAAGATGGGTAAAATAAATGAAGGCCCATGCAGCACTGGGACCTCTGATGTCCTCCGCCTGAAGGGAGAGAGTTCAGAGACCATCTGACCTTTGAACTTTGCCTCCTTGTCTATGTTGGGAGTGTGTGAGGTTTTAGAGTTAAATCTGCCCTGGATTTTTGGCTCTACTTGTAGTTCATGCTCTGACTTAATCAACTATCAGAAAAGTGTTTCATATGTTGCAGATTGAGTGGTGTATTCCACCCAGGAGCGCTGTCTGGACATGCTTTCTCTCCATCCAGAACAGCGCTCTCTCACTCCCTGCTGCCGGAGCCCTGTGCATCACACAAACAGGCAACAAATTGCTTTGCGGTGACCTCTGACATCTGGTTTCTCTGCTCGAATTGAAATCTTAATAACACGGCCTGGAGTTAATACTGTGCACTGCTGAATTCACATCTCCATTTCCTCAGTTTGTGCAAGGTGGCTGTGTTAAGAAGGTGAATTTTACAGCAAATCTGAACATGTATTTGAACAAATGTTTCACTTAAGCTTTTTTGACAATTATTTTATGCCTATTTTATTACTTGCTTTAACACGTCACTTTCATTTCACAGTGGGGGTAAATCATTGTTTGTTGATTGATTACTGATTGAACAATTGTTTTCGTATGGCCATTGACCACTGGTTGTTTGCAGTGAAGCCATGCAGTGCAAACTTGTAAAGGAACTTATTATTCAGCCAATGATTTTTATTTTCTTAACAATGGACACTGGTTGTTGCGCACACAATTTAGGCATTATGTCTTTCTTTCAGGGTAACCTGGACATTCTTTGCATTTTAAGCCCATAATATAATATGATTTGGCCTAATGACCATTCAGACTCCATCCTCGACGGTTTGATTGATTTTTTGATTGATTGCTTTTATTTTGAGCCTTACAAAATAGATTATCATATACAGTACTATGTACAATACTGCGAAATAAACATGATATACGATTGATATCTAATACAAAAAATATACATACTGTCTTTACACATTTACACAGATAACAATATTGGCTCAAAAAGGAGTGGGAGATGAACTTTTTTACGCCCACCCCCTATTCATACTTACATTTGCTGGTTGCTGTTATAACTTAAAATGTCTAGTCTATTTGTACAGCACTAAGCCAGTTGTATGCATAATATACATATACACACACATATACACACACATACATACATACACGCATATATATACACATACACACATATACCCATGTGTATATATAATATTCAACTTGCAATACATGATGAATACCTATACAAAGTTATATCCACACATGAACTAATTTATATAACTTTTTCTTGTACATTCAACTATTAATATACCACTACTGTACTACTACTACTGCTACTACATTACTGTCATCATATATCAATACATTACTCATTTTGCATTTATATATAATTTTCATTATGGCAAATGCATTTTGTGGTCATGTTGAGTTTTTGATAATGATGGTAATATTTTTTCGAATGATGTGTGTTGTGCATTAAAATAGGAAAGGTATTTTGTGGACCTGCTGCCAGAGAGGGGCAGCCCTCCAACAACAGGACCATCCTTTGCCAAGTGTCCTGTTCTGTGCATTAAAAGTGACAAGAGTTTGCTGGTCTGCTGTGAGAAGGGGATCATCTCCTCGTCACAGAGCCACCACTTGCCAAAGCCCTGATGATTGTGTTGTACGGTGAAAATAGTTTTATTTTAAGATATTTTGTTTGGTAACATGTTCTGTCAGGAATTAATTTATAAATTTATTGCCATTATTAGCACCATTTCCTATTACTGAAGTTGATTTGTTCTATATTTATCAATATGATAGATATTGATATTATAATAATAATGACAATAATACTAATAGCAATAATAATACAATAATGACAAAAACACAAGCCTCAATATTAAGTAAGGAAACATGCTTTCCATAGGGGCACGTGCTTTCCATATTAATCTGTGTACCATATTACACAGGTATACTTACGTCTAAGTTATAATATTGTTTCTGCAATCACTATGAATTATCATAAAGCAATATAAGAATTATATGGTTAATACATAATATACTATGAATTAATATACAGTATAATATCTTAATATTTATCCTTTACTTAGTTATAGTTCCTGACCCATTCTATTATAATAATAATACATAATCTTTTTATAGCCCTTACATAGGTATAAATAATACATTATTGATCCTGAGAATTCAAGTAACGTTCAAACATTCCTGTCCTCATTCATGTACTGTAACAAAATCATTTTTTTTGTATTTTGATTTAAATTGATAAATATTTGGACATTGCTTGAGATCTGACCCCAATCTGTTCCAAAGTTTAACGCCCAACACAGACACACACAAACTCTTTCTGGTGGTTCTCACTGCATGGATCTTAAAGTTATCAAACCCCCTCAGATTATAGCCTCCTTCTCTCTGTGAAAAGAGCTTTTGAATAGTCATAGGTAGCATATTTTTACTAGCTTTATATAAAATTTGAACAGTATAAAAATCCGCTAAATCAAAGAATTTTAACAATTTGGATTGCACAAATAAAGCATTGGTGTGATCATAAAAAACCTACCTTGTGTATAATTCTTATTGCTCGTTTTTGGAGTATAAAGAGGGGATGTAGTGAACTTTTATAGTTATTGCCCCAAACCTCTATACAATAAGTTAAATAGGGCAAAACTAGTGAGCAATACAATAAATACAGTGCATTATAATTTTAAAAGTATTTAGCTTTATTAATGACTGAGACACTTTTAGAGACTTTACATTGTATTTGTCTGATGTGTGGTTTCCAGCTCAGTTTACTGTCAATAGTTATTCCTAAGAATTTGATTTCTGACACTATATCTGTTGCAACACCATCTATATTTATTACTCCATCTGAATTTTCTTTATAATTTCTGAACAACATGACCTTAGTTTTACTTAAATTTAATGATAATTTATTTATATCCATCCATGTTTTTAATTTGATTAGCTCATTATTAATATTATCTATAAGTTGACTATAATTATCACTGGAATGGAATATATTGGTGTCATCAGCGAATAATAATAATTTGAATACTTTTGATACATTAAATATGTCATTTATATACAAGTTGAATAACCTGGGGCCCAATACAGAACCCTGAGGGACCCCGCAAGCAATGCCCAATAACTCAGATTTAAACTCATCCATCTACACAAACTGTTGTCTCTCTGTTGAATAGCTTCGAATCCAGTTCAAAGCCACCCCCCTAATGCCGTATCTTTCAAGTTTTTTGAGTAATATTGAATGACTGATGGTATCAAAAGCTTTTTTTAAGTCAATAAATATCCCAACTGCATAATTAAACCTAAACCCATACTGACTTTCATTAATTATATTATGTTTATCTATAAATGATTCTAATCTGTTATTATAAAGCTTTTCTAACATTTTGGAAAACTGAGGGAGCAGAGAGACTGGTCTATAGTTTGTGAAGATGTGTTTGTTCCCATTTTTGTATAGTGGTGTTATTTTTTGCAATTTTCATTTTATTTGGAAATGTCCCAGTTTGAAATGATAAGTTGCATATGTGCGCTAATGGTTTGGAGATACCATGTATTACTCTTTTAACTATCGTCATATCTATGTCATAACAATCAGTTGATATTTTATTTTTACATTTATTAACAATATCTATTACTTCTGACTCACTCACTCCATAGAGAAACATTGTGTTTGAGTTCATTTCTATCAATGATTCCAATTCATTACGACTACCCTCAGAAATTTTTGCTGCCAGATCTGGTCCAACATTTACAAAGAATTTATTAAAGCCATTTACTATATTAGTGATATTAAAGATGTCTCTGTTGTTGTCACTAAAATAATCTGGATAACATTACCTTTAATTACTGTATTTAATATTCCCCAAACCTTTTTAATATTATTTTTATTATTATTTATTAGATTAGTATAATATCATTTCTTACTAGTTCTTATTATATTAGTTAATTTATTTTTGTATAATTTATATCTATGTTCAGATTCTTTTGTTCTTAATCTAATGAATTGTCTATATAAAGTATTTTTCTTTTTGCTAGCATTTTGTAGACCCTTTGTTAGCCATGGAGATTTTATAACAGTGCTATTTTTACTGAGTTGACGAAACGGACATGATTTATTATATAAGGAATTAAAAATTTCTAAAAGGTTATTGAATACACGATCCACATCCTTCTCAATGTATACAGTAACCCAGTTCTGTTGTAATAAGTCAGATTTAAATGATTCTATTGCTTCCTCATTTCTTACTCGTTTAAATACAGATTTTTGAGATGTTTCATGATAGTTATAATTATAGTCATACAATGTAAAGACAGGCAGATGGTTATATCAGAAATCATTAATCCACTGACATTTGTAGACTCCATGTTATTTGTAAAGATGTTATCTATAAGCGTTGCACTATGCGTTGTAATTCGACTAGGTCTTGTTATGGTTGGATATAAGCAAATACTTTGCATCCTGCTGATAAATTCCTCAGTTGTTTTATGTTTATTTGGATTAATCAGATCAATGTTATAATCTCCGCAAATGAATAGTTTTTTATTATTTACTTCTGAATACATTTTTTCCACCCAATCTGTAAATACATCCAAATTTGAACCTGGTGCCCTGTATAAACAACTTATAATAATGTTTTTCTTATTTGCATTGAACATTTCTATAGATATACATTCTAACACCTCTGTTATTGTTAATGTCATTTTTTCTATTACTTTAAATTTTATATTTTTACAGACATATATAGCAACACCTCCACCTGCTTCATTTGTTCTGTTAACATAACTGAGAGTATACCCATCTAACTCGAAGTCAATACCTTTCTCATCATTAAACCATGTTTTTGAGACTGTTATTACACTAAAAGGCTGCTTAAACTGTTATAGATATTCTTTGATGGCTATAAAGTTTGTGTACATGCTTCTACTATTGAAGTGAATAATTGACAGTTTACCTTCCGATTTGACAGAGTTATTATATTCATCTTCAGTATAATAATTACAATTAATAATGCTGGATGAAAAGGACATATTATCAGGATCCATCTCTGCCTCCAAACCCCTTTCATTGTGCTCAGTGTACTCAAATAAGCTCAGATCCAAATATTCACAGTACATAAGTCTTTGTTGTATGTCATTATTGCTATCTCCTGAGGTAGTAATATTGGGTAGCGACAGTTTTTTTGTTTTTGTTTGGTTTGGTTTTGTCTGTTTTTGATTTAACTCACTTTACTAACTTTCATATTTTTCCAGTTCCTTCATGTCCTTGATGACTAGTACCTTAGCCTGTTCAGGCAACCCCTTTAGTTTAATAAATACTTTACAGTTCATCACCCATGTCTTCTGGATTTTGTGGTGACCTGCACTTAGAAACATCTTTTCACTCTCTGCGATTGGTATGTTCATTCATTTTATCATCAATTCTTCTTGCTTTGTTTGTATTAAATAACAGTGCTGTCTTTTTAATGAAAAAAAGAGCAGCTCTATTGTATATATGTAAAAATATCACATGTAATGGAGATGGAGACCTGTTCTTGAAAGTTTCAGCTATGCCTTAAACTGCCAACCTGACATAGCTACCCGGACTGTGGGCTTAACTTACCCAGTTTAAATTTAGCCACTGATGAACCAAACTTGAGCTACAGGGGAGGCATCCTGGGAATGTTGGAGCCAGTCTGAGTTGGTTTAAGGCAGTGCGCCCTAGAAACACATACTTCTCTTGACTTCTCACTGTACACTCTGTAGCTGAAACATGAGGTGTGAAAATAGTATAGAAAGGTGTCGGGCAATGGTGATGACTGTGGCTGTATCGCTCTTAACAGATGTTTCACTCATTAAACCATGCTATCACACTAGGCAGTGTAGTTGACTTTCTATATGTTTTGTTAGTCACTTGAATGGCTTTAACTAGTGGCTAGCATCTTAACACAGGTTAGCATTGTCCTCAGCCTGATGGTGTTATGATGATGCCAGAGATTAAAAAAGCTTACCTTGGACTATTTTTTAAGCAGGAGTTAAAATGTCTGTTCCCTCCTAACTTCAGCTGAACAACTAGCGGAGCGGCTACAGTGGGACAGATAGCCATTTGGAATCACAACAGCTGTGTGTTTCAAGAATCGGCACTTTGATTAGAGCAGGATCCTAGTGAGCGATGAGGCCTAATTCCTACATATCTGGGCAGGGCACTTTGGAGAATGCTCTGAATGGAAAAAACACTGCTGAACTGTCACGTGTATGCATATATAGACACACACCCAGACATAATGCAGTCATATTCAAAGATATTCATAGACTTGTATCTGCTTCCCCCTGTGTAAATGACAATGGTGTCTAACTGTATTCTCTTCCAGCTCCACCCTGTGTTTGTCTCACCTTATATGTCAACTTATTGCTTAACCCTTTCATTGTGATGGGAAAGCTGAACTGTCTTTTGTGTTTGGATATGGTATGAACATATGCTTCTACAAAACCACATTACTAATAATATAGGCTTGTATAAGATTACTCCTTTCATAAACATTTTCATAGGACATTACAGAGTCATGCTTCAAGAAGAATGCATTTTTGCATGTTGCTAATGGGTCATATTTGCGCTAATCTTTGCACGAGCCTTGTCTTGACCGCACTTTGGTCTAGCTCTTTCTTGTGGCTTCACTGTTTTGGGTTGGACACCCACAGAACAAGAGCCATCATGCCTTGTTCTGTGTGTTTGGTTTCTCATTGGGCCGCTGTGAACAGGCCGAGGAGATGTGAATGTGATTAACCTTGCCAGACTTGACTCAGCTCTCTCGCTCCAGGGATATAAGCATGCGTTCTCAGTGATTTATAGATGCGGAGCAGTCAGCCACAAGGCCTGAGGCTCAGAGTGAAGGAGAGGGAGCCAAACAACAGTACTTAATTCAGGACTGACAAATATTCTGCAGGAAGCCTGTGCAGACCCCCTCTGGTTCCTCTGCAGTGGTAAACTTGTAAACTTAGGCATTAACAAAGCCTAAACCAAAAGAAACATTGTCTGTTTAAGTCGACTTGCCCCACTGTTTCTGTTTCACTCAGACAGCATACTAAATGCATCTTTGTGAGCTCCCTGGGAAATCCTGCTTTGAACAGATGTGAGTTTGCAGTAAAAGCGATTCTTAATCCTGCACACATTTTTCAAAGTTGTGAAATTACAGAATTCCCTCATAGGCTATGTGTGATTCATGGACATTGTTTGTCTCCATCCCAGAGTCTGTTCGGGCCAATCATTTTGGGCAAGCAGCTGTTCACTCAGACAGCTGCAGCGGCCATTCATTTCAGCCGGCAGGCAATTAAAAAATCAAGCCAACTTTGTCTTTGAGGTGATCCATGGTTATTCCTACATTTAATCCCTCTCCCATGCTCCACTTCACTCATGCACACTCACATCTCCACACATGATGTGCATCCATTAGGAGCTCCAGGCTGAGATGACGGCCTGCCTGTATGAAGATTCCCTATCCCAAGAGGCCAAAGCTTCAAATTGGAGTGACATGGCACCATTGGATTTTGGGAATTATTGGAGGCCAAGCAGAGAGGAGCCATGTAATCTCAAGACTTACTGCTCCACAGATTTTTCCATATCTGCGTTAGCGGAGGTATGCGGCCACACAAAGTCTGTCTGGCGTCGCGGTGGCACTCAGTGGAGGGTTAAATGGAGCCCAGGCCGTGCCTTGTGCCACTAATGCATTCTTCAGAGTCCACACACACCAGACACATAGAGTGGGCATTAACGGTGGGCACACACAGCGTGCACACACATCAGAGGCACATACAGCAAGCACAGACGGCAGGGCACAGACAGTGGGCACACACAGTGGGCACAGACAGCGGGAGCACATAGTGGGCACAGACAGCAGAGGCACACAGAGTGGGGACACATGTCGGGCACAACCAGCCGCAGCACACACAGTCTGCACAGCAGACAGCAGGGGCACACATGGTGGGCACACACACCAGCCACACACTACAGGGGCACACACACACAGCGGGCAAATACAGCAGGGGCACACACACGGTGGGCACACATGGAGGCAGAGGCAGTTGTGCTGGACACTGTGGTCCGGATCCAGTTGTTCGGTGCACTCAGGCCCACAGCAGGTGTGAGTCGCTCATCTGCAGCCAACAGCTTCACTATTGTTCCAGACACTACATGTGCTCTTTTGGAACTGATTTGGAGGATTTAACAGGATTAAAGTATTGGTCATGCTCTTTGGCTCTCAACACGATGTAAGAACATACTCATCAGTGAGAAATGATTTAATTGGATTTGCCATATGTGAGAGTTTTACATTTTGAGAGATGTGTCCTCTACTTTCTCTAGGCATTGTTTGACACAAGTAAACAGAGCTATTCCTCTTCTCCAACAGAACCAACATGGTGCCAAGCTGGCCTCAGCTTCAAAGATACATTTGGAGTGTGCACACAAACCATTTGGCAGAAGAAATCATTTCACTCTCTCCAACCTTTCTTCAAGACTAAGATGTAATAAACAATACAAATATTCCCTCATAGAGTTTTGATTTACTGGTATTGTTTCTTTGTACCTTGCAGTGGCTGCACATAATATAACATTTCACATCTGTTTGGGAGCAGTCCAAAAGGAGATTAAAGAAACTTTGACAAAATAGAATGAAAAATGACTGGCAACAAGAAAAACACTGGGCTGAGAACCTGCCTGTGACCAAATCAATATTCACTGATCAAGTTGTACAAAGCAGTTGACAAAACATGAGTTATTTCATTGCCAAAAACACTGATAGGGAAGCTAATTGTTCTACTAGCAGCAAAGTGGATTTTAAAAGTCCTACATTTCACTTAGCACAATGGAGGAAGAACATATTGTAATTTGTTAGTCTTTTTATTATTGATTTTCATACAGTAAATCTTCCTAATGTTACCTGTGCAGCTTTTTTGTCTGTTTGTTTTCTGTGTCTGCTCTATGTTATTCTTGGCAAATGCCATCACTTTGTCAGTGCCTCACCAAAGAGATTGTCACCATGATTTATTTATAATGACTGGTGCACAGACGCGTCTTTATGTCCATTGAATGGCAGCCTTTGACCAGCTGTGCCTTCACTTTTTCCACACATGTCCACAATACTGTCCTATTTTTTCCACTAAAGACGGGAAGCATGGATCATATGGGACGGTGATTCCTGACTTCCTCTGGGCTCTTGTCTAATGATTGCTGGGATAAAGGGACCATCATCTCTCCTGCTCCCCCACTCAACCCACAAGCAACGTCTTCCTGTCTGCCATATGTGCACTACAGCACCCAGACAAGTAAAGACTGCTTAATTTTTGGTCCAAATTATTGAACAAACCTGGACAAACTTTCTCTGTTTTGGTCTTTCACAACTTCTTTTTCATTTTCACACTGAAAAAGTTGGCTACAGAGCAAAAGCACTGGGCTAGAAGTGCATTTTATAATTGCCCTAGCTCATGTGCTATGGAAAGCGAGGGCAGGGGCCAACGGCATCAAAGCCCGGGTGATCATTCTTCAGCCTGTCAGTGCTGAAAGAGGGACAGAGGCAGGAGAAGGGGGAAGAAACACAAATACAGATGACCAAACAAACCGGGGCAGATGTGGCTGTGATTCTCGATGGACAGGAGCTTTACCATTCGATTGGTTCCCTCTTCTCCACTTTCACACCTGTTAGCATTTAGCAAACAAAGTGCAGGCTGAGAAATAACATTACAAAAACAACAGAGCTGATGTTGAAGTGACATCATGGATTATTAAGGTGGGGGAGGGGGTCTAATAAGGCTCTGCTCTAGCCTGCTCAGTAAAGAGGGCAGGAAACTCAAGGCAGAGGCAATTTGAGCCGTTTAGCCTCCGAGTGCAGCTGTGTTCTTAGTTTCTCTCTCACAGCTCCACACAGCTGCAGCATGGACACCAGCACTGACCTCTCCTCCACCGGCCATTCCTCAGTGTTTATTTGACATGGACTTGACAACGTGCATATGAACGGATCACATCAGACTTTCCAACATGAGAAAACCATAACAGTGAAGATTGTGTAAAGAACAAAGTATCTGTGCAAAGGTGGCAATGAATTTAAGATGCTCTTGGTTTTGCATGCTAGTAACACAATACAAAACGGTTATGGAAATAGAATTGTGGGAGTTAGATTAAGTGTGTGCTGTATATTCTTGGTTATTATGGGTTATTAACTCACATCTGTGCACTTGACTTGACTCAGAAAAGTATTGTATTATAATTTTACAACTAAAGGTTTGGTTACTCTCTGTATTGTTGTATTGTAATTTTGCCCCTATGTGACTGAAATGGCTTGCCAAAGGACACAAAAACAGTATGTGCACACGATTCAACTGGATAATGATGGCATCCCACCACTGCTGCTCCGTAACTAAACTTTTGTTTAGTTTGCTAAAAATTAAAATGATGGAGCGTTTTCCTCTTAGCATGCAGTGAAATTCCTTTTAGTCCAGATTCCCTCCCTCATGTATTCCTCTTCACTACCATGGGGTACAAAAAGTACAGTAGGTTTTATTGCATGTGGCTGGATTAGTATGAGAAACTCATTATAAGAATGAAAAATGTCCCACATGAAAACAAAAAACAAACAAGTGCATATTTTTTCTGCATGGTTTAAACCCAATAAATCATTGCAGTTGTATTTTATTGATGGCATGTGTGGAGAATCCCATTGCTGCAGTAGACATTGTACAGAACACACAGATTACCAATAACTAGAGAGAAACAAAACAAGCAGGATTTATAGGACAGTGTTTATGATGATGCCATATACCACACACTGCGTTCAAGAGCCACACAGCAACAAGGAAAAGGTGTGCATTGTCTTTTGAACTGCTAATCTTGTGCGTGCAGGCAGAATTCTTATCTGGCATCTTTATTTTATAGCTTGTGTTTTGAGTTCACACATTGCAAGCAGCTTTTCCAACCTTTGAAAGACTTCTCCAGTATTTTCACTGTCACTGTTGTTGCATTTATCTCAATAGATGCCTCAATTACAACCCACTGATAGCCATAAAGTCACAGAAAGGAGCTTGGGATGGGAAGACTGCCAAGCATCATGGTCAAATACACAGCTAGCATCCGAGAGAGAAGAGATATGTGTTTGCAAAGAAGAAGAAAAGGCAGCGGGCTGAAATGTGGCAGGCCTCTGACAACTGAGCCCCTCCGCAATGCTGCCTTTGTTGCCAGATCACAACCAGATGTGCCAAGTGTGTCCAAACAGGAATGAGAGTGTGAAGGCAATTTTCAGCAATTTGTCAGATTTTGAGTTTGCCTCCTTCTGCCCCTCCCACCTCATACCTCCACCCTCGCCCCCAAAAGGCAAATATCGAAGGGCTATGACAGTCATTGCAGGATCCCAGGAGAGCTCAGTGTGCATGGCCTCCAGCACAGTGACGTGCTGAGAGATATACAGGAGAACATCAGAACAGCAGGCAAGACAAGGCCTGCAATATTGACAAATAAGTATCTCATGTTCAGGCAGCTGGGTTACCATATTGTGTTATTGTTATCTGGGGCAACAGTACACTAAACTAGTCACCAAAATCTGCACAAAATGTTAAATAATTACAAAGTGGCTGAAAAACATTTCTTAATGTGCTAAACATAAATCAATAACAACTACTGAATTCCATTTCAGGTCATATTTTTGTTTTTACAGATGTTCACAGTTACAAAGTGAAGCTGGTTCAAGCTATTAACCTATTCATGGGTTTCACCTTCCTGTGATCTGTAACGTTTTGAGGACTTCCCATATGAATTTGTTTTGAATTGTTGCTATGCTGATGCTGTCATGATTTCCTCTCGTTCTGAAACCAGTAGATTGGATACCACTATGAAGCTGTATTACATACCACTATGGTTGTTATTGTCAAACCTTTTGGCTAAAGATTTCTTGTTTAAGGACTTGCTGTTTACGGCCTTTTCCTATTCACTTGTCAGGTATAATGTAAATGGCTACCATATCATATGTTAACCTTCCGATTGCTTTGCATGGGTCAAACCTGATGCCCTTCCATATTCACCTATGTTTCTGATTGACTCATAAAGTCTGACCTTGTCCACTGTGATTGGATTATGGCAGGAAAGTTGTTCATGTATTTTGTGTTGTGTGATTCACCACCAACTATTTTAATATCTTATATAATTCAGGGCCAAGTCTGGGGATACTTCTGTTGTCCATTTTCTACAAACACATCCAAATCAATTGCTTTTTGTGCCTCCGTTGCACTCAGTGCCGTGCCTTTGCATTCAAGCAGGCAATCTCCTAACACAGTTAAAGATGCATAGCAGCAACAACAACATCAGCCTGATGGGAATCACGACTGTATTTTTGGCTCTGGATGGCGAGTCACAAAGCTCAGCGGGAAAAACAGCAAACCAGCAACATCAGGCAGGACATGAATCTGTTTAGAAACACGTGATGCGCAAGATGCTAACAAGTTAAACATGTGAAGGTGATTGAAAGCTCCTAGACACCATCAGTACGCTATAACAGAGGAGTGATTGTGAGTGCCAAGTTTTGCAGGATCCCACCCACTTTGCCTCCTTTTCTCTCCAAGTTGGTTCAGTGTTTGAGTCACACTTTTTGCGAGTCTCAAGTCTGCTGGGACCAATGAAAAGGACAATTGTGGGAGTGTTTGCATAACGGTTCTGTCAGTCATGTGTCTGAGGGAGAGAGCTCAAATTCTACACGAACGCCTCTTTGAATCTGTTGCCTTATTGCTCTGGAATTCAGCAGAAATTGTCCTTGCTGCTCCTTTTTGTCCAAGATTTTATGCTATAGCTATTAGCTTGTTCTATTGAGTATGATAATTCAACTAGTTTTACTTGTGCATTTGAGAAATAGAATGTGTATAACTGTCTAATGTCATTTAATTTTTACTTCAGACAAGTAAAAGTGGATGTTATGTATAATAAGTAGTTGGTATTAGCAGTAGTTTTAGGCCCAATTGAAATGTAACTAGTTATTATAGTTGTACATGAAGTAAACGCTCTTAAGTACTGCTTAAGTATTTGCAGTAACATTATTTTCCCCTCACACTTTCATTCGGAATAATGTGGCCAAGAAATAGAGACATTTCCAGGCAGTAAAAGTGCAAAGTTGTGGGATTTCCCTCCTTGGGGTGTGTGTGTCTAGCATTACCTCCAAAAGTCAGTGCTGTGAATTTGAGTTTCCTACTGTGTGGCTGTTCAAAACTATGGACTTTATATTGTTCACTTTTTAGATGATGCATAGTTTGATTGATGATGCAAGTTTAGATAATGTTCATGATGGTTCGTCGTGCGGGGTGTGCATGTTTATACTGTTGTGTTATGGAGAAACTGATTTTTTTTTTTTGTCTGGTTTTGAGTGACAGGCAGATTGAGCTGACAAGTGTGCTCTGCAGATGTGTGAATATCAGTTGAAAAAGATGGCTGTACTCTTTCCATACACACACCTCTGTATATTTCACAATTTGAATGAGATTTGATAGAAGAAAAAAGCGTAATTGCATAATTTTTAGTTTGGTTGCATTTATTTATTTATTTATTTTTCAATAAATGTGATCATGTGGTCTTAAAGCAATTCGGTGATTTTGTGCACGTTTTAGCAATTTTCTATTTAACAATGAAGATGCTAGTGTTATGCTGTTTTAGTCCACAAGTTTAAGAACATCACTGATCCCATTGCACATGTTTGTTTTCCTCTGGCTAAACTAAAGTCTTGAAATACAACATCTATTAGATTTGATGATCCTACTTTCCATCCTGGTAACATTGGTATGCGCTATGCCATTGTTTCCTCTGTATACCCTGAGAATGTGCACTTGTGCTGGCTGTACATGTTTGTATATATAGCCTAGGGCAGCTGCTAGCCGCACCTGTGTTTGGCCCTGCCTTAGGCCTGGAGTCTCACATAGTTTCAGTCCGATGTGGAGAAGTCAGGCCAGAAACACGCACACATTTACCCACTCTCATCCCTTTTGAACAGCTCATGAACCAGTGCATTCTTTACAGCATTTTTAAATTAAACCCAATTGTCATTGCCATGTTTTTATGATCATTTGTCTGAACGAAACCATCCGTCCCAACTCTTTCTTCCATATGATTTTGATGAAGCCTCTCTATATTTTACGTTTCATTAGGTTACATGTTATGAAGTCCGTGCATGCGTGAAACAGTGGCCCGGTGCACTGTTCTGTCACTTCCCATTCATTATGGGACTAATTCAATTTCCGTTGTGCTGCAGATAGTTACAGTCCATAACTTTAAGATATGATCACTGCAGTAATAACCTGTAATTAGCTTCATGTTGGAAAAGGAGAAAAATGAACTCAAATTCTAATGTTAGCCTCAGTCTTACTTTATCCCACCATGTGACATTGCGACAAAAATGTTATTAAAATAAACCCAGATATAAGTGGTTCACACATTTTTGGCTGCTCCTAAAATAACACATTTCAAAATACCTTGCTGCTGCATCTTTACTATTAAGATTGATTTACACTTTATTGTCCCCACTTGGCTTGGTTAGGACTACCTTATAGCTGGAAGATTGTGCCTATGGTGCATGTTTTGAGTTGAAGGGGAAATACACCCAGACACAAGGAGAACATGCAGACTCCTCACAGAAAGGTCCAGGCGACCACTGTGCCTGTCTCACTATTACTTATCACTGACACTTACAGTATACTACTTATTGCTGCTAATGCAACTACTTCTACTAGTAACATTTGCTACTTAAGCTCTCCTTTTATACAACAGAATATACATTTCAAGACAAAATAATAGTTGTTTTTTTAATAGTATCTGAGGTCTGGATATAGTGGAAGACCCCTCTAAAACTATTCCAAAAGGGCCAAGGTTTCCTATAAATATATTTATTTGGCTACACTCTCTGTCTCAAAAAGTATGCTGTATATTGTAATGTTTCTGTCAACCATTTTCTCAAATACATATTTTGTTGTCACTTAACATCTATGCTTTGGTTAATGGAAATAGAAGTATTGTAATGCATTTCTTGTGTAATAGAATCTAGTAGCTTTCCATTGGATTAGTGCAAATGAACATGTCCAGTGCCCCAGATGAGACTGTTGTGTGTGTGCGACGCTCTTGTGATAACATTTTCCACAGTTCATTCCTGCTCCTCTCTTTGCGTCACCACGCTCCCATTTCTCCAATTGGAATTATTCATTTTTCCATTGCTCCAAGTCAGAGCTTTTCGGAGAGAATGTATGTGTTAGTAATTTTAAAAGTTAGCTCTTGAGGGGGGTTACCGGTGTCATATCCCACAATGCAACAGTGAATTCCTTTAACATGTGGTGCGTCAGGAAAGGGCTGGTTGACCTCTGCCTCTCCACGAGCCCCTTGGGAATGGCTTTGCTCTGTTGCTCCAGAAATCGTGGATGGCTGCTCAAACCGTTTCTCTGCCTGTGACTGGAATTGTAATCACCTCATTGTGCTTCTTCTCTCCCAGCTCAACTCTGCTCTTTGGACCTTTATACCCCTTTCTCTTTTTTCACTTTTTCTTTTATTTGAGCCGCTTTCTCTCTGCCTTATTTACTGTTCTGGAGCCATGCAGCACGTAGTCCATTGTGTGAGGTAGAAGAGAGAGAGGCTGAAGGTGAAATGTGTTGCTACGGTATTAAACATGACAATTAAAGTTCTTGTAACGCATCATTTCTCAAAATAAACATTTTTTGTTTGAAGCCCATAAATGATTTTGGCCAACTAATTTGTGATTTGATTTCTGAATTATAAGTTTTGATTTTTAGAATAATTTATAAGCATGAAGCAGAACTGTGGTAACAAATAATGCACCTTCAGTTGTGCAGTGTAAGAGTTACTTTAGCAGGTTTGATGCCATTCCTGAATTGGTCACAGCCTGTAAGAATGCTTTGGTTAGTGTTGTCTTTCATTGTATTACTCAGTTAAATATACACTATATTTCAATAATCAACCATAGTTCAATGTACAGAATGTCATTTATTTTACATAAATCACTATTTACTATTTGCTTGTCTGTCATTGCTTTGTCTAGGATGTTCCACTCTAAAGCATTAAACCCATCTATGCCCATGAACATAAGCAGAAACTAGGCCAAGATACAGGTCAGATCTGTGGAGAGGCATCTCAGTGTGTTGTAAGAATGCTTGTTTTTCATGATATTTTAGGCACTAAATCACTTGTAATTGAATAAATGCAATATCATAAATTTAAATACAGTGCTATAGAACATTCCAGGCAAACCAATCACATCTCCATGGAGACAAGCAGGTGACGGCCCCTCCACTAGAAAA
The DNA here is from genome assembly GCA_030686955.1 of Odontamblyopus rebecca. Lineage (NCBI taxonomy): Eukaryota > Metazoa > Chordata > Actinopteri > Gobiiformes > Gobiidae > Odontamblyopus > Odontamblyopus rebecca. Next base: position 19,250,264 of record CM060660.1, on the reverse strand, counting down.
ATTACGCCATGCACCTTTAACCAAACTTGAGGTTGGCCCAAAGCTCACACTGTGAGTGACTTGACCCTTATAGATGGATAAAAACTATTTGATGATTTTTGGGAGTAGAAAAGTTTGCATTTAAACAAATCCATAAACTGTTTTTCTACTGATCCAGCAGCGCAGAGTAATCACAGTGTGTTATGTAAAGGGGACGTAGTGTGGCCTCTCAAGTTTGGCACCACCCCATTCTCCACAGGTACAATCACCAGTGAGTGGGACGCCTAATTAGCAAAAGGGGCTTGATGAGAGCGACTGTAGTGATCCTTTTAAAGGTCCCCGGGATGTCAGCGAGGCCTGGGGGGCATGAGAGGGCCACAGAGGAGCAGGGAGGGGCGGAGGGCCTGAGAGGGGCTGTGGGTCACCAGTATCCCGCCTGCTTCATTGTGCCACTCAAAGAGGCTGTGTTTTGGGGTGTGTGCAGTGGTGGGGCATTGGCAGAGCTGAAGCGTCCATGGGGTGGATGTGATGGGACAGTGGGAAGCAGACAGCTGCACGGGGGTGAATAGGGGGGCCTTTTGTGTCCGGCCGACAAAAATCTGTGACCAATTATCTGTGTCTGTCTCACAAGGGGAATTCTTCTACACTCGGGTTTGAAGGGAGACGGTGGGAGAGAAAGCAACAAGTGGTGCCGCTATATGCACTTGTAAAGACTGCAGAAAAAGTAGTGTGCTGTGAAAATGTTTTTGAATCATAATGAATAGGTCAATAGTGGACAAATGGACAAATCAAATGCAAATTATTTGTGTTGATGTTTTAGTGTCTTAAGGTCTGGGCACTCTCTTTTACATTATAACCACTTCCTTGAGATTGGGCTGTGATTTCAAACTTCTAGTTTTGATCCTGTTTTGTAATTTTGCTTGAATTCGTATGCACTGACAGACACTGTTTGCTTTCAATGTTATGCAACAAAACATTGGTCTAATGGTTTTTCTTTTTCTGCTATTGAAAGGTGCTTTGAAGGGGTGCACCCTGTTACACAGCAACCCCTTTGTTTCATGGAGATGTTCTTGCTTTGCATGGATTGTTTTACAATATGGTATTAATCTGATCTAACTTAATTTGTTCATTTACAGGTGTTTTAAAGTTTTGACCTGCAGCTTGGCCTGGTGCTGCTTGGCTCCACTGAAAAAAATAGAACTAATACTGTGGAAGATTATGTAATGATAATTAAGGATTTGTCTATCTAAATGGTCTATTCTAGACAAAGCAATAACTCCATCCAACTCCAAATCTCCATGAAGACATCAGGTGGCAGAAAAGTTGCATACTGTACCTTTAAAAACACATCTTACGTGCACTGTACATCTCTCTCTTAGTCTTAATGAACTCTTTCATTAGTGTGTAGAAGCAAATTGACTTTCTTGTCTAATTTGTGTCTAATTTTAGTACAGGAAAATAACAATTTGCTCATGATTGCAGAATGAGACTGTCCCAGGACTCACCCCTCTCTGGCTCTTGGTGCGGTTTGTTTCCTGCTATGTGAAAAGTGAGTCCCGTCGCGAGAAAGTGGAAAGTGGTTGTGAGGAGCAGAGTCAGGTCTGTGGACTGTGTATGAGACATGTGTTAGGCATTATAGGGCTAATTACAGTTTTAAAAGAGCTGTGTTTACCACAGAAGGAAAAAAATGTTAGGGGTATTTTATTGTCTGCGCTCAAATTATTCATCCTTGACAAGCTCAATTGACATTATCATAATTAGCAATGTAATTGCTGCAGCAGCTAATTCACCATTTGGTGACTTGAAGGAGGAAGTGGCTAAAGCTTAAGTGCTCCTCTCTGACCATTTATCAGCAACAGGACGCAGCACACAGCAGAGTGTCTTCATAATGGGACAGTTAGAAAGATCAACAGGTACTAGGGGCCATACCATTCATCATATCTTGTTGGCATTCTCTAAATGAGCCAAATGACTGCGCACAAAGCTTTATTGGAAATGTTAGCATTCAGTAGTATCAGTGGAAGTACAAATATAATATGCACCATTGGTGGTCATAGTCTATTGTGTGTGTAATGAAAATAGCATTGCTGATGATCAGAAGATCATAAGGGAATCAAAATTAGGAGCATTGTGAAACATATATCGAATTGTGGTTTAGTGGTTTGAGCACTTGTACATTAACTTGAAGGTCACAGGGTAAATTCCTGCTTGGATCAAGCTTTGCCATTGTGTCCTTAGGCAAGACACTTTGCCTAATGTGAATGTGGTATGCTTAATCAGTCTACCCCAGGGCAGCTGTAATGCACATTATAAGTGTAATGCTTTATTATTAGTAAATTAATGGTGATGTAGTAATAGCATTAAATAGTGTAGAATCATTATCCATCCATCCATCTGGGTCGCAGGGTCGCAGCTATGAACCCCTCTGCGGGTGGTGAGCCGGAGGGTGGACGTCATGGTCCATGGTCCATCCAGACACGGGAAGAACATGCAAACTCCACACAGAAAGGCCCGGGCGACCCGGAGATTGAACCCGAAACCTTCTTGCTGTGAGGCATGAGTGTTAGCCACTCAGCCACTGTGCCGCAGAATCATTATTATGTAATTTATTTATTTTATATCTAATCCTATGCAGCACACCTCAAAAACTAGGGCAGTTACAAGGAATAGAACCATTAAACAGGACATTTTAGCACCAAAAGCATGCAAGATATGAGAACAATTTTCATGTAGTTCAAAAACCTACACAGGTAACATCGCCAGCATTCATCTTGTGGTGTTGACACAGCAGAGGAATTAGCTCAAGTCGTTAGCTTTAGCTGTTTTAGCACTTGGAGTTTTTGAACTGGAATAGGGCAGGTGTGTTTGCAGGAAGAGGGATAAGGTACACAGTGAACTCTGGCCTGGGCGGGTGTGTTATTGCATAGGTATAGAATAACTCCTCCACCGTGGCTGACCCCACCACCACCTCTCCAGGACAATCCCACATGGTTGCCAATAGTGATGACTCCAGTTGATCTTCACCTGTCAAAGCAAAGGCTCCTCACTAAAGATTTGCTGCTTGAGGAGAGGAAAGGAAAACATAAGTGATAGAACGAACATGCTGAGACACAATTACAGCACATGTTATAAATGCATTTGTTGGATTTGTTTTTTTAAAACATAAACAAACTGTATCGACACTGATAACTAGCAGACATTTTGATATGCATGAACCTCTGGACAATACTGGGTCAATCTCCCGGTGACAACAATAATGTGCCTGCACCCAAAATCCAAAGTATATTGTTGTCTTGAATAATTTAAGAGATTTGTAATTTGTAATTATTTTAACAAATCTAATCAATTATCTGAATCTATATCAAATCGTCAAATATATTCATGTCTTCTACAACATTAAAGATGCAATACTAGGGGGACACCATTAGCTAACAGAGTCCAAAATGAAACTAGCAGGCCTTTTCAGACCTTCCCATACAAAAAATAACAAAGTCAATAGAAAAATGTGCCCCTATGTGACTCCAGTCAGCGCTTCTATTGGCTGAAAAGATACACGTCAAGTTGCAATCAATCAGTCGACAAGCAACAGGAGGCTGGCATTGTTTTGCATTTCTGCCGGTTGTTTCTTCCTAGGATTTTTCTTCCCTGACAGGAGGTGCCGCAAGCAGACGCACAGTTGAAAAGACGTTTGCATTCTTTCAGCGGGTCTCCTCTGTCCCCTCTTTGTTCAGACTTTGTGTGAAGGGCTTGTTCCACCTTCAACACTTGAAGAAGGTGACTCAGCCACCAACACACAAAGCAAGAATGATTTTAAACTGTAGGGTCAGTGGTTGTAGTTTATCACGTATAACTTGATGGAAAAGTCTTACAAGTTACAGTAATAGTAGTCACTGTTGTAAATAACTCTGATTAAAGCAGTTGCTCTGTTTTAATTAAATAACTTTAGGAAGAAACTTTGTTATTGACATTTTTATTTTTACCTTCATGAGAATCTACTTAAAAAGCTGCAATCATGGCTGTAGCAGAATGATAAACAGTAGCTGTAGTGGTAGTATATGTTATATTTTCTGCCCTCTTGAAACCTTTTGAGTATGTCTAATTAAAGAATGTTGAAGTTGTTTCACCTCTGCTTATGTGCCGTGTGTTATCAGAGCACATCAGTGGTGAGTAGATGGGAGGGTGACAGGAGTCACTTGTTGGTATTAGATTAGTGCCTGTGGTCACATTTTGTTGTCATAAGGTCGGAGCAGCATTAGCATGTGGCTTTTTATTGGGCTCTCACAATCGGCCATGTCATGTGGTTTGTGTCAGAGTCAAGAACAATGAAAACTCTCTGTGTTTATAGAGGAGCACTTCTCAGGAAACTGGATTGAAGTTTTGAGACTCAAAGAGAGAAGGCCCTTGTAAAAAGTACCAAGTGCAGACTAGAGCAGAGGTGAGAGTAGATTTTTTTAATGAAAATGTGCCGCATTAAACCATGATTAAAAGTGTTTTTGCATAACTGGCTTAATGTGTTGCAGTAATAGTAATGGTGGTAGTACTAGTAGAAGGATGAATTAACAGTGGTAGAGGTAGTGGTAATAGTGGTGATAAGCAGCTTTATGACCAACAACATTATGTTGCACATAGTTACATTAGTTTCATTTTATTTTATTTAGCAACAGCAATCTAGTGTCATGTGATTATTAGTAGTAAGCAGCACTAAAATTTCAAACTTGATTTCAATACTAAAGAATACTGGATAACTGATACAGATTTTGATCATTTTAAAATCTCTTTTTAGTCAATAATGTAAATTTCAACACAAAATAATACTATTTGTTTGTTTGTCTTCCATTAATACTGATAAAACCTAAGATAAAAGTGTTCAGGTAGTTCAATTAATATCTGATGTTCGATACTTTTGACAACCCTGATAAGCAGTAGTCCCATTATGTACTTGCTCCTCAAATGTATTTATTTTTTCTTTATTCTTGATTGGTCCTATTTATTTTTCTTGATGATTTTTTTAGATACTTCCTCCAGGACTGTCCTTGACTAATTCTGTCAGCCCTTGTACAATTAATACAAATGTGGGCACATCTCCTTTCCTGTGAGTTCTGTTTGTCTTGTATCGGGTTAGGCAAATAACCTCTTTACCCCATGTTGATTAAAGGCCTGGGGGTTGCAAGGCTGTACTTTAGTGACCCCATGCATCCTTCACTGTGTCATTGTTACAGTAGAAAGTTACATGGGGACAACAACAATAGATCTATATGCTTGAGAGACTGTTCCCCAATGAGCTATGTGACTCTTGACTTTCTTCTGTAAACTGCGGGGGGCGTGATGCTGTGGAAATGGATGGCTACCTGTTGTATGCAGTCATTATGCATACAGCCAGCCCAGAGCCCTCAGGAGGAGGAGGGGGAGGAGGGGTAGACTTGGCGCTAGAGCCCAAACCCACATCTGGTACATGTTGTGTAGACTTTTACTTTTTTCCTTAAAAGTGCAGATGGTGGAGAATCACAGTAAAAAGTCGCTCTACAAAAATAATAATAAAACCTGGATCCTATGGGGAATTGTGACTTTCCCTTATGGGCCTGCTGTTAGAGATTTTACAATGTTTCTGTAGAGGTAGCACAACAATAGTTTTTAAAAGATAATTAGTAAGTGCTAAAATGTGATAATTGAGGTAAAGAGCAAGAGAGCTTTATTTTTTGGCATACAAATTTAAGTAAGATTAATTTCACTTAAAAGTCTCTGAATCTGGGGAAAACATTCACTAACATACTACCCATTACTGCTCATTCAGTGGTCTCAATTGTCAATGGCAGGAATTAAGATTATAATTCAAAATAATATAATAAAAAATATCAAAATAGTTCAATACAACTGGGGAGGATGTAGTGGTACTAGTAGAAAGGCATTGGCATTTTTAGTTGACAGATGTATTTATACTTTATACACATGTATTTATACTTTACAGTGACATCATACTGGGGGTGTTAGACATGTATCTCTAATGGTGGAATGTTTAGGAGTTACCATGGAGACACACACATTAGCAAACAGCAAACACTGTCAAACTGTTTTAACTGTCTGAACACTGAAAAAAAGTGTTTTATGCAAATCATCTCAGCTATTGTACTTCAAGATAAATCAGTTCTTTATAGTCAGATTGTGTTAAAATAAAACTCAGATTAAAGTCTAACAAAGCCTCAGACAGAGCAGAGCCTACAGTTAGCATTAGCAGGGAACACTGATGATAACAGCTTCAGAATATACATATAAATTTAGCATTATTTTGCTTTCAGATGAGCCGATGTAGGCATATACAGTACTCTAGCTTTTAGCTTGCATGACTCCACACCTATGTTTGTGTCAGTATATCAGCTCCACTTTAAACAGGCTCCACTATTGGAACATAACATTCACTGTGTTGTAAGCAGCACTTAAATCTTCAAACAAACGTATACAATTATAACAACATGCTGAACCGGGCCTCTCCAGCAGGTGAGGTCTGTGGTCAAACACTGCTGACTTTGGGCCTGCATGAGCTCTTGTTTTCCAGGATAAACTTGTGCACATTTCTCTGTCTCACATCCTAGGTCGGCCATGTTGCATCTCCCATGTGTTAGGCCACATCACATGGTTCAGTTCTGGCAGTGCCTGTTCTGTGTTGACTCACCAGGTTGCACCATGCCAGCTATTCATACCTTCCTCCAGCTCTCATTTTATTTTCCCCCCAAATCACTTACTGAGCCAGCAGCCCAGATGGGGAATTCACGGCTTGACCAAAAACTATATATAGCCTTCTACTGACTCCCACTGGTGAGAATTACATAGTCTAATATTTACCTAACATCCGGTTTATTTACAATGAAAATTGTCAAAACTATGAATATAGTATTTAGCTTACAGCACAGAAAAAGAACAAGAAAAGAGAGTACTGTTCTAATGGGTGTGATATCTTTTTGGTCTTTCCCTCATGGGCATAACACAGGAAATCAGACTGTAATAACACTTAGAACTATTTCATATTTCAGTTAGGGTCATTTGTTTGCAACTGCATGAACAAATAACATTTCCTACAGAGTAGAGTTTTAGGCACTCTACAATTTGTCATGTTGTCAATTTAAAATAAATATAAATCACCAATATTTACAGTGTTTGATGCCTGTAGCCTGTAGCTGGGACTGAGCCGTGTGCGTGGGCATATTGTATTTATTTATGTTGCGTGGTAGTTTACAATAAGTTTACAATGGCATTTTTTACAAGCACAGTTTCCCACTAACATTTTCATTTAAAAAAAATTAAATTTTACACATTTAAAAAATTAAGGACCATTCTACATTCTTCTGTGCCCGTATTCACCCACAGTAAATACATTGGTGGTGGTCTCGCTCTTTTTCAAGTGTATTTTGGTTGCGTAGATTTCAAATTTACTGCAGCCGATACAGTCTATACCTGAGAAGCTCTCCTCTCTTAGCTCCAGACAGACAGTCCACTGGGATCACTGCAGCTGAAGGCCGGCACGATGAGACTGATGCAGACAGCAGGTTTGTACAGAGGCCCCATGGGGACAATCGGAGGAGCTGTGAGGGGGCAGTGGAGGCTAAATCTGGGCTCAGGCCCCAAACTCAGGTCCCTGTCTGGAACACAATCTGCCGGCCATCTGCAGGCGCTCCGGTTCTGTTTGATATTCAAACAAACACCTGTCAGACGTCCATGTCTCATCTCAGCTCAGCGCTTTCGAAATTGGCAAAATTCTGAACTTGTGCCTCACTAGAAACTAAAGGGAAGAGGGGCAAATGTGACTTTTTATTCCAACCATCTGTGCAGAAGTTAAATATAGATTTTTATGGAAGGCTCTGTGAACTAGTTCTACTTTCCACTAAAGTGTTAAAGAATAATAGAACATTGATGGTGCCATGTCCACTCAGATATTTACACTGTAAATGATTTCAGCTTTAATTTGAGTTTGTTCTAACACGTGTTGGCACAGCTGACTGGACTGGTGCTGCTACTGACAGGATGCCAAGAGCTGTCAGTGGCCATAGAGCCACTGTTCCAACATCCTTTTTTCAAAAAGCCGTATCATGCTAAATATATTTTCCCTTATCATGAACTAAGTGAGTTAGTGTCTTATGCCTGTTTGAGTATTTATTCTCCTGCATTTGAAATTGACATTACTCCATGTTCCCATTTTCCCTACACCCCGATACATGCCCACTGCTCTGTATTTGGTTTTCTGATTTCTTTTTCTCTAAAATGGTGAAGTGCATACGATTTCTGTTATGACACAAAATATAGACTACATCTGATCTGTGTTTCAAGTTAATGATTTGTTCCTAATTTGAAGGATTTTGTGAGTACAGTTCCACATTAAAAAGATAGAATATTTTAATTTGAATTGTGTTATTGCCATAACAGTGGAGGACCACATTGCCAAATCCTTAAAATCAGGAAGGAATCCTTATACCTGAACCCCATGAATACCAAAAGCATATCTAATCCGACTAAACCAGGGCTAACCTGTTGACACTTAGTGCTACCTACTCCACACTTTGAAACTCCCTTAACTGAAGTATCATAGCCCCTCCCTCTTCATCATGGCCTTTCTTCTCTCAGGAACTTTCAGGCCTGCACTGTACACTGTATATACTGGAAATACTGTTTGGCAGTGCTCCAGCCTCCACATCTGCGTGGCTGCTGTTCCTCGCTTATTTCTCACTGCTCTCTCTCTTCTCTCTCGCTCTCTCCTCTGCCCCCCTACAGTCCTGGTTCAGTCGTCATGGCCGTCTCCAGGCCGTGTCCCGTCCAGCATGTGTGAGCTGCGGTGATGGACTAGTGCAGAGATCTCCAGTGTGAGTGACTAATGACGCAGACTCATCTCGGAGGGCATGGACCAATACATTTATCCAGTGTCATTCATCACACAGCTGTCACGCCACTGCAGACGCCTGACGGAGAGCACACGCTGAACTTTAAGTGAAGCTGACACCAAGAAAAATCACTTTCAATGAAACTGTGAAGTTCAAAGTAATATATGCATGTGGGCTTGGCTTTTTGAATAATACTAATCAGCTAATTTGGATTCTTCTATTGTTACACTGTTCAGTCCATATAAACCCAATTTATGTTGGGGTATATATATTTCAGATTGTTCTTATTTGTTTAGATGTAGGCTAGCCCAAGGGTGACTTATTCTTTTAATCAGAAGCAGAAGAGTTTTGTTGACATTGTTGGTGAACAAAATTCACAAAGTGAATTTGATTCAGCAATATGGTGCAACACACATCAATGAAACATAATGGTAAAATAGGAATGCATAATTAATGAAAAGAGGACTTTCTTTTTTTTTTATTCTGTTGAAAGCTGCAGGTAACTCTCTATCGTATTTATGGTTGAAACAGTAGTAGTCAAATTTAGTAGTTCAGCTAAAATACACACACATCAAGGCCATTTGCTCCCCCATAGAATGAACAGTATTCCATTCTCAGGCTCTTTTCTGTTAAGTAATCTTAATGGCCTTTTCTTTGGGCTCACCTCGACACTCGTCTGTGTGTCATCTCAGTATTCCTCCTTTGACTGTGGGGATAACCTTGGAAAAGTTGCTTACACGTTTAAATACATCATAAAAGCCAATCGCACATAAAGCCACATGTTTTATTCATAGAAAAAGTCGATTCAAGTTTGTCAGTGAGCTGAAAAATGTGACGCACAGGTACAGTGCGTTCCCATCCCTCTCCCGACAGTGTACATTTGAGAGCCTTGGTAAGTTGGAGGAATAATTGAGCAGAAAGTCGAAGAGTTTAGGCCACTGTTAACAAAATATGAGCAAAAGATGGTTTGGCCTAGTTTAACCTGCTTGGTCCTGGTTTAGTCCGGGTTTAGTCTAGGTTTAGACATGGTTTCATCATTTTACCCTTGTTTATACATGGTTTTATCCTGGTTGGATAAACCATGGTTATGCTGTAGTTTCAACCTTTATGAGTCTGGTACAGTCATGGTTTCACTTGAGCTAGGCCTTGTTTAACCATGTAGTTTCTTCATTCTCCATTTACTTTTTAGTCCTAACATTTATCCACTCAAGGACACTCCTGTTATTGGCCTGCCTTGATGGTTCTTGTTTAGTCAGCCTGATAGTACTCTCAGCTCACAGTAAAAAGGTCTCAGGTTCGACTTCTGGGCCACCCTTCCTTCAGGTTGACCTATGCAGAAGCATTGGAGGATGGATCAAATACAGACAAACCTTGGTTTAGACATTGATGGCTTTTGGTCTGTTCCTATCTAAGCCAGGTATAAGACCTCTAGTTTCTGCTTAGCTTTGTTTGTGGGGGCGTAGACAGTACCTGTACTTACTTTGAAGGTACATTTGCAAACATACGCAAGTAGAAAGCATAAGGAAGCAGATATATGTCCAATAGGTTTAGGGCACAACCAAGCTTTGTGTAAAGATGTCCTGAGGAGGGAGTGGGGAGGTAGAGACGCACAGTGAAAGGTAAAAAGAAACAAGGAACTGACAATTAGGGAACAACTAATCAGGCAGTGTGTAGTCAAGCGCATCCCCCAACGCCGGTGCCAGTGCTTGCACTGTGCTTGAACTGGTGCTGAATGCCAACGGCAGATAATTATAAACCCGCAGGGCAGGCCTCTTGTGTGTGGAGGGAGGGAGCCCCCGCCCCATCTCTGAACTCCTGACCTCCTTCACACACCGAGCGTCTGTTGTGGGCTTCGGGAGGTGCAAGATGGGTCACAGAGTGGAGAGAGAGCCGGGCAAGCGAGGGAGGGGGGCACATAGCAGGGGGGAGAAAAAGAGAGAGACGTGGGGGAGGGGCTTAGAAGAGTGTCACTGTGTTGGTATTCTGTCATCGGCCAATCAGGAGCCAGGATGAGCCACTTGACAAATCTGAGTGAAAGCACCGCCAGAGCTTTTGTTATGACTGTGGTTATCTCATCTTGATCAGCTTTAATTAGGTGGGGAAATGAAGGTACTTAGGTCTGTTGTGAACAAAGAGATCCTATTGTCTGAGGCCTATCTTCTCCAAAAGTTTCCTTGACTTAGCATAACACCACATGTACTTAGTTATACTAATCCAAAGTAGTCTTAAAGTCCTAATATTACATTTAGGGCTTATTCAAAGGAATTAAATCAAATTTCATCATTGGTCTTTCCCTTTGCCCTTCCCCTTCTTTTTTGTGACAGATGCCATTCCAGACACAAATTCAACATGGCTGGACCAACCATATTCTTTTGTTTCTCCAGTTTCATGTACTACAAATCATCCACCTATATACCATGGACATAACATCCAGTAGGAGAAATGGAATGGAATAAGGTCAAATCTGAAGTTTTGACACTCGATTTTTTTTAACTTTTTTAAAAATAGCCTAGTAAATTACAGCCTCACAACCTTTCCTGGCTTTTTTCTTAGTCCCTTGTGGTTGTATTCTTTCAGCACCTGTAGTCAAATTATTTGCATTGATATTTCAAATTTCCATTATCTAGAAATAAACCTCCGTGAAGGATAAGCATTGTTGCATGTGTGTCTGGATCACTCTGACCTACTAAAACACATTGGTAAAGAAATTACTGGCACCAGCCTGGAGAACAATCCTGCAGCGATCTTGTCTCTAAGGTCAAAAGTGTTGCAGACCACCTCAGCTCATCTGGCCCGCAACTCTCATCATGAACATCTCTCTTGCTTTGCACTTCGCCAATTTCCCATGATTGAAGGTAATGGGGACCAGATAACCCCCTCCTCTTTCCCTTGGTTCTTTGATCACTCCTGACCTGGCTCCGGCTCAACTCTGACACACTGGCAACCGTTCCTTGAGTGGTTTGTGATTGCTGGCAGACAGACAGCAGAGATATATGGAGCATCGTCTGCGTGCAAGTCCTGCCATTCCTCACTCCAACATTACAAGTTCATTTTCTGGGATAGAGCTGAGAAACATCGTGCCCACGCCTGAACGAGAATGTCTGTTATTTATGTTTACACGCGTTTCATGAGTGATTGTCTGGAGAGAATAGAACAAGCTGTGCACAAAGATTCCCAAATTCGATTCAGGAGATTTGTAAATCCAGTGCAAATTACTCCTGCCCATTCCTTCTCAGAGCGCCATACTTCTCTTTGAAAGTGGTCTTCTGAGCCAATCATTCCCAGATGCTGAATATTACATGTAATGACTTCCATTTGCCGGCTCTTTTACTCTCGCTGCTGAGGTGACACGCTGTCTCCCTCTGACATTGCCTCACAATGGACAATTACCCAGTGCTCATCAATCACGGCTCCAAAGGTCTTTGACAAGGCAAATCTGGCACAAATCATCCTCTTTGATAACCCAGGAAGATCCATTGAGTCTTTTGTTCAGGAGAGGTGGGGATCCTCCTGCGTTACATTGGCTGGATGTTCACAAGACGTTTTCAGCTTTGAAAGTCATATAAATATATCTCTGTCTGTTTTGAGTTCATTTTACCAATAGAGTGACAGTCAGTTATCACCTGGTTGGCCCACTAGCTATACTTTTACATAATAACAATGGCAAAAACACTAGATGATACTGAGTGGTGCTTGCAATAATTCCAAACCTGTGTCAAACTGCTTACCATTTACAAGGCCAACAGGCTAATTATTGCAGAGTGTTTGAAAATGGCAACTCAATTCAAAATGGTAATGTCTGTATCTAAATGAGATTAAAAAAATATTGTTCATTATCTTATATGTTGTGAAGAATATGGAGTACAGGTTAGATTTAGACATAATTTAGGTCTGAAAAACATCCTTCAACTATGAGTGAATTTTCAATATTATATAACTGTATTTTGTAATTGTTTTCCTGGGTCACTGGCCTAGGGACAACAGATGAAAATAAGCATTTTTTTGTATAATCTGGCCCATTTACACTGTAATTACAAATGTTCATTAACAATCACTGTCCCTTTCAAATAAATATATAAATATAAAATGTGATCTAATGAGAGTGTATGATAAAGTTTTCATGGACCATCACAGCCATTACACATTAGGTTGTCCTCGTAATCCGACTTTTCCCCCCTAAAGTTTTCTTGGTCAGTGATTTAAAAGTAACACTTGCAAATGTTTCATTGATTTTGGAGAACAGCAGAGGTGCCGTTTGTCAATAACAGTATTCCTCCCTGCGCTTGTAGACTGGGGCAAGGTCAGTAGTCCAATTAAAGGGCTGAAGCTGTAATTGCAGCTTCACTAAGTTGTACACAATGTTCGGGCTCATTATTGGAGAACAGTCAGAGGATGCATGCATTTAGAAAACACTGGTTGTTTGTATAGGGGAGCATGTGTACATTTATTCAATTGTTCAACTGTAGCTATGAATTAGACCAGACAAGATACACTAACCCCAGATATGCTTGGGCACCTCTTGGCTCTGCATCGCTGGAATGCCACTGGCACTGGCATTCCAGCCACTGGTAAGTTTTGTGAACATGTACTAGACTTATGGTAAATGGTCACATTTTTATATAGCATTTTTAAAATCAATACTCCTTTATGCACTTTCTGACTACTTCTACTTGCTGTATTATCAAATTCACAGTGCTTTTAGTTTACTATAGATTTCTTGGTCCCACATAAACATTACCAAGCTTTTTTTCTTCTTGCACCGTTTTAGTAAATATTTTGCCTAAAGACTGGCCTCACCTCTCCATCCTCTCTCCCCCGCTTTCTCCTGTCTCTCTGTCTATTCTTCATTTTGCAAGGCGCTCTTCCATGGCTGACCTGCGCTTCACCCCAACCTCTGCACCATCCTAAATGCAAAAACAAAATAAGAGACGCAGTCCATGTCCTGGGACCACACTTTGATCCTGTGTCACATGGTCTCCCCACATGTGTAGTATGCAGATAATTACACATAAATCAAAGTAGTTAATTATATCTTTGTTAATATTTATAATGTACTTACTAATAAGTATTTTTCTGTATGGTCTGTATTTAGCCAATAACATTTACCCTCCAATTCTCTCAATTACAGATTATTAGAATTATTAGCATGTTATTGTACATAAACTACTATATTAATTTGTTATTTAAAGTGTTTTATTAGCATAAATAAATAGCTAAATATAGCATCAGTAACATACCTATTATGGGCATTACCAAAAATAAATAGGTTTAACCCATACAGAAATTGTTGGCATGTCTAATATCAAAAAATGGAATTGGTAAGCAGATAATGTCCAAAGGTAAACATGTATATGTCTATATTAGAAATAACACTAATATACCATAGCAGTAGCAGTAAGTTCTATTTGAGAGGATCAGGCCTTGCTCTTGTAGCATAATAATGAAGCTTTATTATCAGCATTGTCTGACATTAAACATATTTATATTACATTTATTCAAATGCGGGTCTTTTTATAGCTCAACAGTACCTTTAAAACATACATTTGTGGCAGCAGGGCTCAAACCTGGCATGTTGGTGTCACCTGCTTGTCTCCATGGAGAGACAAATGAAACATTAATGCCATACTGTGGAACATTGCCGGCAAAGAAATTTGATCTCCAAAGAGACATGCAGGTGGTGGACCCTTAAACAGAAAATTTACATAGTGCACCTTTAACTCAGACCACAATTTTTATCAAGTAATTTGTTTGTTTTTTGCAAAACTGTACTTTGACTTGAATTTGGAATACTCCTTTAAGAATCCAACATGCTCTGATTGCAGCCACGTGCTCCTTCTTTTCTCACGACCCTCACTTGACACAGCCACATCCCTGACCCTCAGATCTGTCTCTTTGTCAGGGAGAAATGATGGCTCATGTGAATCTGATGTTACAGACAGGCTAGTGTGCGGTGCCTCTTCACTCAAGCAGAAGCACCTGTCTCCAAATAAATCTCCCATAAAGTCATATATACTGTAGCCCCATCATATGTGTCTGGAAATCCTGAAATCCGATTCTAGCTTACTCCCACGACATTCTCTGGCAGGGCACTCATTTTGCTGCTGTTATGTGGGTTAAGTCCTAGCGGAGGATTGCAGTCACATGCTTGTGCACCTTCATCCGTGTGGGGTTGTGGAGGATTTTGACCCCTGGATGTGGGGTCAGCTCTGAGGCCCGGGCCGCTGTTCACTGGTGCAAGTCCTGTCAGCTCAGTGCCCTACTCCCTTTACTGCAGTGTAAATAACAACACTGCAGTCCAATTCCTCTTGTCCAAAATGTACTACAAGAAAGTAAAAATTCTTTAACACAATATGCTTTATCTGCAAGTAAAATCAACAGTTTAATTATAAGTTGCATTCAATACTACATTTTCATGCTGTCATAATTTCAAATGAAAGACAGGGGCCTATATAACTCTATGAGAGAATTACTGTTTGAGACAGATCCAAATTTGTGCTCCGTAAATGTTGAACTTTATCATAATTTTTGGTTAAGATTGGCCCCTAAAATTTACCATATTAATTATATAACTCCTTTTAACTGACAATAATCCACCATAACCACAAAAACAATGTAATTTTATGTGAATGTTGCATTGAGTCTTTCTACCTTTTAATTTCATTAGGCTTAGGGCTGGCATGGATAGGCAGTTTAAAAAAACAAAACAAAAAAAAAACAATTCAAGTCTTCCTCTGAGTTTAAATGTGCATGTTGATTTTGCTTAGCTTTTACTTCAGATGCCCTTCCTTAGACAGCACTAGTTTGTTTATCAGGCCCAAGTAGAAAATGGTTAGAGAAGATTGATCCACTAAATTTGGGACTTGAGTTATGGCTTTTCTGCACATTTACTTCCTGGATTTTGAGGTTCATCTTTTAACTATTTTTCATCTGATCTGTGTCAGTAATGACTTTTCCTGACTTCATCACATTGTGCTTGGTCTCAATAGACACAATGACAAAGTAAAGAGAGAGGAGGGTACAGTCTCTGGAGGTCATAAATCGCACAGTCAGTTTGTACAGGGCCTTTAGTGGTGGCAGAAGCTCTCTTAAAGACTCAAGTGCTCTCTGCGACTTTAACCCTCTCACCTCTCCTCATTGGCTGCTCTTTTATTCCGCGCCCTGATTTATTGGAGTTCACCAGGGAGAAAAACAAGCAAGGGCCCAGCGATCAGACGCAGGGGTGATAAACGAGCCAGCCTGCTATCTTCATCTGGAGAGAGGGACCTCCACTTCCACTGCAAGTGCTCTGTGTGAGGAAGCCAGGGTCAAGTGTGGCCCCTCTTCTGCACGCGACCCAAGACAGGCAAGCAGATAGAGATCGGTCATTAGTTGACTCGTGCATCTATTGGAATGATGTTTCAAAACAAAAGTGATATGTGTCTTTTATACATCATTGTTTATTTAGTCAAAGTATGCATTTCTTTATTGTATAAGAGTACTGTCCACTTCTTCTTTTCTCATTTTAAGTGTAAGTATTAACAGGAAAGTGATAGAAACCATAGCTCTTATGTTCTTATGTACTAGAAATAATTAATATAAAAAGTGTCGACATGAGAAATGATTTGTTGTTCTAGCTGTCTTCCTAACAGATGAGCTAAATAGGTTGGCATTTTAAAACAAGTGTGTATAATCACCCTAAACCTTCCCCCCATCAAAAAGAATACTCACATTTATGTTTATACTTACTAGCTTTTCTAACCAACCCATCTACAGGTTTAGTCATAGTCCATATGCAGTCTTAGTGCAGCTCACCAATCTCTCGCCTTCTCCCCATATGAAATTCTTTGGAAAGTCATTTTATATCACCCTTTGACTGTGCATTGAACTGTAAAACCACCCCATTGGAGACAAAATAAAGGGTTAGGAGGTCTGAAGGGGGGAATTGGGGGAAGGGGGTAAGGAGAATTATAATTCTTTGCAGGCCTTTGGTATTAACCCAAACACCAGAGCTGTCAGCAGTTCAGAGAGGGAGGTGCGAGGGCCAAACATTCAGTGTTAATTGGCACTTTGTAAGCTCTGAGCCTTCCCTTTGTGATGGGCAAGGGCAGGAGAGAGAGAGAGAGAGAGAGAGAGAGAGAGAGAGAGAGGAGGGCGGGGGAGTGGTCAGTGGTGTGGGGTGTGAGGGGTGAGAGGGCGAGCCACAGAGCCACAGAGAGGGTGAAAGAAAGAGTGTATGAGGGACAAAGAGAGCGAGAGAGAGAGAGGGAGGGGGGTGAGAGTGTGTGTGTGTGTGTGTGTGAGGGAGAGAGACTGCTTGTTCCTGTAGGTTTGTTGGACCTTGTTGAGGGTGTTTACGGTTCACTTCTTATCCTTTGTTAATTGGGATTTTTCTCTCCCCCAATGACAAAAAAAGAGAATTCATGTAACCCCCACCCTGCCACCCAGGGCCCTGTGACTCCCTCCACCACATCCCTCATCTACTCATATGGACTCATAAGTATAGTCCAGTGAGCATTTCCTCATATTCTTTCTGCTTTTGTTTTTAAAATAGCATCTGATAATAGTGTGAAATGTTTCTTATATTAAAAGTAAAGTAAAATAAATACTAATTATTTGGAGATTAAGCTTATTCGAAAATCTACCAGATATAAAGGTTCAGTTCATGTAGTCACAAGTCAAGTTTAATTTTGTTTTTTGAGTTATGACACTACATTTATACATATTCAGCTACTTAAAGTGCCTCTGATGTGATGTCATGGCATATATTGATATCCTGCTTGTTTCCATGGAGATAATTAAGTAAAATATTATTTTACTTTTCAATGATTTGCTCAAGCATTGTTTTTTTTCCTCTGCAGCTGACCAAACAGTCCATGAGGATGAGTCTGTGTAACAGGTGAGTGCATAACTATCTAGTCCTCTTCTCCTCCGTTAACTCTTAGTGATGAACATATGTGTGTTGTCTGCAACACAAGAAGTGGCCTGTCTCCACTGATGAAACGCAACAAAGTAAACGTAGTAAAGTACTGTGCTTAAGTATACATTTGAGGTATCTGTACTTTACTTAAGTACTTTTTAAACAGGATACTTTTTACTTTTACTTCACAAAATCTGAGAGCAGACATACTTATTCTACTCCCCTACATTTTTGAACATGACTGAAAAGTAAAAATATTTTTTATGATTATTTGAGACCTGCTGGAAAGTCTGAGGGTTTATTTTAACATATTCATGATTTGAACAAATACAAATAGCTGGATAAAAAATTGTTTCAATTGTTCCTGTAGAAGAAAATTCAGCAGAATTTTTCATGGCGGCACGGTGGCTGAGTGGCAACACTCCCCAGTTCAATCCCCAGGTCGCCCGGACCTTTCTGTGTGGTGTTTGCATGTTCTCCCTGTGTCTCCCCCCATCAGCTCAAAACATGCAGCACCCCTATGAACTAGCATCAAAGACCATGACGTCCACCCTCCTGTGGGCTCACCACCTGCTGAGGGGGTCATGGGGGGGTCAGGTGCTATGAGGATTGGGCAGCAAGCTGCCCCCGCGACCCAGCTGGGAGATTTTTTCATGTTATACTTTTACTTTTACTTGAGTAATTCCTTGCTCTGGTATCTGTAGTTTTATTTAAATAATAAAATTGTGTACTTCTTTCACCACTGCCTGTCTCTACATAAAACCACTTGAGCTGGAAGTACAACAACCTTCTTCCATCTGCCATGTTTGGAGACGTTCTTGTTTATTGAAAAAGACTTGTCCCCTGTTTCATTCTCCTCTGGTTCCGGCTGTAAATAATAATAACGCTGGTAGAGAAAGACCACAGGTGTTAAGCATTGTGCAGTGCTCAATGGGCCCAGGTCAAAGGCCAGCGGGCCGCGTCAGCCGCCTCACACCCACGCTTTAGATTCACACTGATGCGCCCTTTCAGAGGCGTTCATTGGCCATGCCCTCCCACCTCACCTTCTTCCTTTGTTATCATAGCTCCAGTGTTTTGTGAAAACTTTGTAAAGGTCAGGCTCAAACTTAGAGGAAGATTAACATTCTTTGACGGTAATCGGCCAGCCTTAATCAATAGCTTCTTTGAAGAAAAGCCACAACACATTTACAGACTCTGTATAGGGTATGTGAATAAGGGCACATTACTTGAGAAAAAAAAAAAAAAAAAACCTGGTGAAATGCTGCTCAATATACACCATGTCTCAACATATGTAGATCAGTCTTTACTCCAACATTCTTCTAAACTTGTTAAAAATGTTGTGTTGTATTTTTTCATTATAGACTATATATTTCTATAATAGTGTTATATATTTTTTACTCAGCTTTGTCTGGATTTTATTTTCATTACCCTACATTATTTAATATCATATTCTATTGCTGTTTCGCTGTTTTGTGTTGCAACATTGGACTTTTCCAACTGTAGGGCAAAGGAAAGTTCTATAACTTGTGTTATGTTTTATTGTATTGTGATATTTACTTTCAATGGGGTCCGCATTATGTGTTCTTGCTATTCTTACAGTAGGCCTTCTATTTTCACTAACTGCACTTAATTTAATTAGCTGCACTATTGCTTGTCATTAGTTCACATATATTATATCATCAACCAATAAATGACGTGCAAAGTTATCCTAAATTATAGCTATAGGCCTACAAAGATCCTGTCCCCTCTCACTGGAGGGTGCTGTTCCCACAAAAGCTGCTGCTGGAGCCTTCGTCTCAACCTGAGAAAGAGGAGAGTGCAGAGGCAGTGTCCTTTGTGCTCAAATAGCCAAGACAAGGCCCAACTATAAATCTGTGCATGATGGCTGAAGTGTCCTGTGTGATTTCTGTAGATAGGTGACATTTTATGGTGTGAAACCTGACATTTGTGCTTTATCAGCTTTAAATACATTGGAGGCCATATGCTGTGTTAGAAGTGGTTGCATACTTATTTTACATGTCATTTGCCTTTATGACGCTAGCTCATAGACAGATTATTGTCTTTGATCTGTTGACATAGTGATCTGCCAAGTCTCTTGCCTGGCCAGTCAAAACCACATGCTTTGACAATGAGGGACTGGCTGGTCAGACAAACAAATCTTTGTGTATTACAAATGTTTGAGTGTCTGATTTCTTTGGGCATAAATAAATGTCCATTTCTGGGCTGACGTGAAAATTTGACCTTGAATAATATTGGTGATATCATTATTTTTTTGGCCTCATGTAAGTAAAAATAGACAAACAAACAAAAAAAAAGTTGAAATGTTTTCGACTAGATAAACTCCCCAGCAGCCCAGCTGTGCCTGTTTTGGAGGGTGTGTGCTGCTGCTCTGGTGAGATGGAGATAGTGAGAAGTGAGAGGATTTATGAGGCAGCATTAGGAGCACTAATCTGTTGCAGGTGTTTCTGGCTGCTCTCTGGAGCCTCTGTCGCGCTCCTCCCCAGGAGGCCCCTCCATATTTGTGTCTACTTGATAGGAATGACACAGAAGGAACAGTTTTTTTCCTACAAGCATGAGCAGTGATTCTGCTATCTCCAGCTCTCCCAAACCATCAACTCCAACTCCAATCAAGTTGAGATAAAAAGCAAGCAAACATGTATTCAATGACTTTGGCCAATCAGTGTCCTTAAGAAAAACAGTGCAGGCTCAGGCTGAGAGCACAGAAGTCCTTCATCCTTCAGGAAACCTAGGGAGCACTGAGGAAGCTGAGCTCTCCGAGTAACCACAGAGCCTGCTATGGCACAACTGCAGCACAGGATGAATGGATGGTGCGATGCACAGGAAAGGAGCGAGGAATCATTTGTAACTGAGGGGAAAATAGAATATTTCAGAATTTAAAACATACATAAAACTCAAGATGGTGTGTGATGGTGAAATAGTGGTTGGTGCCAGCAATAGAGGAGCAGCAGTTTTTGATGGTCATGTTCATTTGCTTCTGTGACACTACTGCCCCCTTGTGGTCACAAGAGCTCATCCAGTCATTGTTACAATTTATGCATATTACAGTTTTTCTCAGTTGCTTTGGCACAATGTTCAGAGATTTAAATGCACTCCTTAGATCATGCAAACATCAAAACCCATAGTATCTATTGCAAAATCACATAACCTGAAATCCTTGACTTTCACAAAATTATTTCTCTCAGTGAACATGTCAACGTTATGTTACTGTTTTCCTCTAAGACTTTGGCCATGTGTTTTCTTTCATTCATTTGATGGAGCTGTTGTGGATTTTTAAATCTGAAAACAATACAACTGGAGAGAAGTTGTCTGGATTTATTAAAGCAATTGTGCACACAGTTACAGAGAAAATGAAACGAAACCTATCTGTCCCTCACGCAAAGTCCGTCTCTCCCTAATCTGATCCATGGTAAAGCAAAAACAGGGTCTTATACAGTCGACAAACGTCATAACATCAACATGAGGTAATACATACTACAGTATATCTAAACAACATCCAAACAGAGACTAAACGTCTGGTTCAGCTCGGCATCGAGCAGATTACCCCAAGGATGTCACTATTCTAAATGAGAACAAGCAAAGCAACAGCTTGTTTTAAAAACATTGGATAAAAACAGAGCAAAGTGTCCTGTCCTGAGATACCCCAGGAACAGCAGATTACACCATCACATGTGGCAGGAATACAGAAATGCTTTAGCAGTTTAGTTCACAGTATCCAAACAGTATCCCATAAAATACATTCTTTAGCTTAAATAGATCCCAACAGAAAACAAAGTAAAAGTTTTCCACCACAGAGCAGCTCAGAAGCCTTAAGCCTTCTCTCAGTGACCACAGAGAATCACTGGTTTAGGGCATGCAGTCTGACACTGGGGTTCATGCTTTACACAGTATCGCTATTACAAAAACATGTTGTCAATATGTTAAACATGGCACTTTAGAAACAATTACCAAGTCTTTAACGTTATTCTATCTGTCGTATTGCTCTGAAGTGTGGTCTTCTGCATCACAAATGGCCCAAAACAAAGCAGCAAGACTTGTTCTTGGTTATTCAGTTAGAACCAGTAGAAATCAAACTTTGACGTGGCTCAATTTAAATCAAAGAATACAAGTTACACTGGGCACAATGATATATAATGTATTGGACCTTAAAATGCCTGTTTTCATTTCTACTCAAATTGTTTACTGTGACTCAGTGCACGACCACAGCACTAGAAGAGCAACAAGTGGATATATAAAAACTCCATTTCCTAATCTAATTTCATGAAGAAAACCGTTCTGTACAGAGAAATTTCTACATGGAACATTATTCCTAAGAAGATTCGTGAGCTTAAAAACAAACTATTATTCAAAAATAAACTAAAGAGCCATGTGTTAAACGGAATGTAATATGATATGGGTGTGTTTGTATGTACATTTTAAAACAATGTTTATGCTGTAAATGAAATGTAAATCAACTGTTTTCTAGGAGGTTTTTTATTTTAATGGCCCCAGGAAGACTAGCTGAATGCACAGCTTTCAGCTAATGGGTTCCATATAAATAAACAAATAAATAAACACATATGAATATGGGGCTGGAAGACTTTATTTAATGTTATTATTGTTGGTCAATATACTGTAAAGGATCAAATCAAAATGAATATACATATTATCAATGTGCTTTGATTTTATGGTGTTTTATCCAAATACCACAACGAAGAAAAATGACAGATGCCAGATTAGCAAATACATCAACACTTGCTATATGTAATGTATGTGTAAAAATCAAACATGACATTTACATCAATAATTCACTGGTTATATGGCCTCTATAGGCTACTGTAGGATGTCTTTGTACTCAGACTCGTGTGGGTGCTCTCACATAGTTTTTTTTCAATCGCTTTGCCAATTTTTTTGTAGAGAAAGAGAGAGAGAGAGATACTTTATTGAGTGATCCTGAGGGAAATTCAAGTTTTGCAACATTTATACTGTGCTTCTCAGTCGCCTTTATATCTGAGTCAAACATTAAACAGGACTGGTCAGGTACGGTCAGGACAGCTTAAGGAGAGGAAGAGCCAAAAATGTCCCTCCTCTGTGTCCTGCAACATCACTGCAGTGTCCAGTGGAAGCCAGGTAAATGCAACAGGAAATGCTTCATTCTTACGTCTGTTGTTTTGGTCCAAAAAAAAAAAAAAAAAAAAAAACCTGGGAAAAAGTGACTGAATGAATTCATTCATATAGGAAATTCAATACTGAACCACTGGCTCCTCATGGTTTGTAGTTGTAAATATGCCTGATAAGGTAGTTTGTTGCAGCAGGGTACCAGTCTTTAATAAGAGTAATAATATATGTTGTGTAGGGATAGTAGAGCTCTGCTTGTCTTGTGGCTCCTGTTTTGATGATGTTCAAAGCTGCCTCAGAGGCAGGGGCAGCTTGTACGTTAGTCACAATGCCTCTAAAAAATCAGAAAGCAATGTTAAAATATACAAATTATATTTTAAAATGTACATAGGCCTAATTTACTGAATTTAGCAAACTGGTATAAAGCACTAACTTGATTTTCTCCATTGCAGTCTCAGTGTCAATGAGACCTAGTGTGCAAATAGACAGAGACACATTGCTGTTTTTCATTGCGAGTTCATGTTGGAGAGAGCCAAAGAAGCCATTTAAGGCACACTTTGTGGCAGTGTAAGGAGCAGTCAATGGCCCAGGCACTTTACCTGTAAAATGTGTTGAAGTCAGTAAAATTACACAATGGTTAATGATTACATCTAAAAGGAACTCACAGCAAGAGTATGCAGTGCGTTCTCTTTTGACATAATCGAACATAGTGTCTGTTGTGGTGAAGAAGGATCTGAGATAACAGCACATGTCTGGCATGTCTTTAGTTATTTACCACCCCTAATGTATGGGGAACTATTTAATAATACTCATAAGCCTCTAAGGACTGAGTGTCACAGGAAAAAAGTATAATAAGCAATAAAGAGGTAACAATATCAGAGGAACAGTGCAATACCTACAAATGAAGAAACTATCACCAGTGAACCTTTGTTTTGCTCTAATGATGGCAGGGCTTTCCAGGCCATCTGAACATAGCTGAAAAAATTGACCTTTGGAAAATACACGTCAGGGTCAGTGACACTCCCACATTAATGGTTTCTCAAAGAGCTGCACTACCTTCATGAGCCACCTGATGTGCTCTATGTCGCCCTTCCACATGCTGAACGGGGTAGGACCAATGTGGTTGAGAACCAGGTAATCCAGTCCTCCCAGTTTTCCCAGTGTAAATTCTACCACTTTGTCAGGGTCTGATTCAGTGGCCATGTCTGCTGCAATGTAGAGGGCTTTCTGGGCTCCCAAACTTAAGCACTTTTCAACAACCTAAAAGCAAACCACATCTGGTTTTAAAAAAAAAGAAAAAAAAAAAAGCTTGTAGCAATGCATTAGTCAGTTTTAGAATGGTTACTAACCTGCTGTAACACTTTCTCTCTTCTTGCTGTAATCACTAGCTGAGCTCCAAAACGAGCATAATGGTAAGACATTTGTTCTCCAATCCCTGTACTGGCTCCAGTAACCAGCACCCTGGCACCTCGAAGGGTCTCTAAAAACACACGTTTTTAGAGACTGGTTTGCAAATTCCAGTTCACCATGCTAAAACTTTAAGTCTTATTTCACAAAACTAATTCCCTTGACTATGCATTGTACGTTAGCCATTACTTTTGTTTCCAGCTCTAATGATGATCATATATACTGAACATTGCTCCCACTTACCTGGGTCAAAATGTATTGTGCTCCAGTGAACAGCTACGAAAACAACAGCTATACTAGCCACAATGATTTTTGTTAAAGTTCTCATTTTAATAAAATGTTGTCAAAATCATGTATCTAAATCCCAAAAGTCTTGGTCAAGTATTGCAAACGTAAACAGGATTTACGTTAAACTTTAACCCCTCCTCTTCTGCTCAGTGGGGGTGAATGAACTAGAACACAGGTGCACAGATTTGGTTCTGCATTTCTCACTCATTTCTCAGTCACACTTTGCTTCTTCAGTCAGAAACAATCACAATCACTCAGTCACACTAAACATTCAGACAGGTAGAAGAAGTATTTTGGCCCAGACCAGGACACAACGACAGTGTGTTTGATCCAAGCCTCTACCAGCATGGATCAAACTCCCAAGCTTTCAATTACTGCGGATTGGTTTGGTTGTGGTTAGCGTTTAGCCAAAATAAATTAGAAGTTGAGAAGACTGCGTGCATGTTCATGTTAATTTCCTTCTTTTTACACTACTGCCCTCTGGTGAATAAAAGAGAATTGGTTTGAGAGGGGAGCTACAAAAACATTTTTTGTTAAAAAAGAGAACCCTTCTTTAAACAGAAATGAAGGACGCAGACTCATCTGTCTCCAATTTATAACTCCATTCTCAAACCTAAATCAAAACAAATTAAGAAAACAATAGATGTAGCCAGGTCAGGCCCAGAGGTGTGAAAGCACCCATGATGGCCCTGCATGATTATGCTAATATGATCCTACACTTAGCAATTGGCACTTTCAATAAGCCTAACTAACAACAGAAACTGTAAACAAGTAGGATATTAGTTTCAGAGTAATTTCTTGGTAGCTAACTCCTCCCTTTGCAGTCAGATTTAAGCCTGTGTCCTCCAGCATTCACACCAGAACTGAAGAAGTAGCTTGGATGAGCTGTGAAACGTATTTGACTAAATAAACTTTTGTCTAGTTGACAAATTGAATTCTATCCTTTTCCATTATAACTTACAGTTCCATATCCTAGAATGTGATAGTGTTACATCTATATCAACTGATGAAACATAGCATTTATATTAGTGTTTAAATTAGGGCTGGGTGATATTACAAAAATAAAACAAAAAATATTATTATATTTGAATTATTTTTCAGTATATTGAATCAATCACAATGTTAATTCTGTTTTCTTTTTAAAATGCCATATTCATTTCCTGAATTTAGGGATTCATGATCTGATATTAGTATCAGATATCGGCGCGGATACTGAAAAATTTGCTGATTGAATATTGGGTTATACATATTGTTTCAGACAATATCCTGGTTGGACATACAAATAGATGTAATAAGATTATTCCATGGTTGCAGTTAACCCAAAAAGTCATAATGTTTGAAATTTTTATTTATACAATGCTGTTCTGTAGTTACTTGACAGATATTGGTTGGTCAGGTATTGGCAGATACTTAAAGCAATAGTATCAGAACTGGTATCAGAACAGAAAAGGCTGAATCTGTGCATTCTTACTGAACATGACAGGATTTTGGTAATTGCCATTAAAAACACATGCTTCTGTTGACAGATGATTGGTTGTAGACTTCTTGATTAAAACAAATCAAGCATATCACTGACCATATGAAATGTGGTAAAATCTCAATTACTTTTTGATTAATTGCAGAGGCCTACTTTAGGTCCATAATCTTACTATACCACACCAAAATACTGCACATTAATGATATTACCTGACAATTAAACCTTGCTATTAATGAATTCAATTACTAGATGTAAAATATTAGGGAAATAACTAAGAAAGCCATCCATTTTAACTCACTTATCTGGACATACACAATAATAGCCTCTACTGTATGTATAAGATGTACTGAAAGTAAACATCATATCCAAAATACTGTGCGTCAAACAGTTAAATGCATAGTTAAACACATTAAATAAATGTGCATTCACATTACAGTGGTACATCAACCAGGTCCAGTGTCTAGACTGAAAATCTTCCATAACCACATTTACCACTTAATAGCACATTCCTTGTGGCTGTAATGTCATCACGGTATGTAGTTGTATGCGTTCCGGATAATGTAGTTGGTTGCGGAAGGGATCCAGTCTTTAGTAAGAGTTAAAACAAATGTATTCCAGGGGTAGTAGAGCTCTGCCTGTCTTGTGGCTCCTGTCTTGATGATGTTCAAAGCTGCCTCAGACGCAGGGGCAGCTGGGATATCAATGACCCCCCTAAGAATCACAGAATAGTATTTAACATCTAAAAAGGGCACTATGCAAGGTGACGGGTCCAAAACCTTTTTTGTTTTATTGTTTTGTCTGGAATGTTTCACAAAATGTAGTAATCTCTATGGGGGCAACAGGTCACTCCGTTTGATCTATCTTTTTTGGAATCAAAAACCTAGAAATTCATAAAATAAAATTTTAAAAAATCATGGTTTTCAAGCAAATACACTTCTTCAAAAAAAATTTTTTGATTTACCTTTTGAATGGTTTTATCGGCATAATGATGGACTGTTTCCATAGCTTTAAACACATGAATAATGAATTCCATACAGTGGGACATTCTAAGCAAAGCAATAACCCTTGCTTGAGACAAACTATGAGAAAACTTGAAGTGAAGAAGTGCTTGCTTGTATTTGTTTATGTCGTAATTTATGTTCTAAAATTGATAATGTCTTAATCTCTCATTGGGGGCAGACTGGATTGCAGTTTTTGAATTAAAACTAAGTTCGTTCACCTACAAAAACATGTCTGTGTGTATGAATAATACAAACCCCTTGATAGTTACCAAAATATCAATTGCAAATTGATTAAATGCAAAAGTGCACATTTGCAAATATCAAATGTCAAACTTTCTATCAGTTTCATGTGGATAGGCTCACAAGTAACAGACATTAACTACCAGGACAAAATCATTATTTTAACCATCGGCTCGTCAAAGCCTGATCCCGTCAGATCTCAGAAGCTAAGCAGGGCCGGGCCTGGTTAGTACTTGGATGGGAGACTGCTGGGAACTCCAGATGCCACAGGGGGGCGCCAGTCACAAAAACTGTCGTAGTGTCCTTATGCAAGGCACATCACCCACATTGCCTAGTATGAAAGTGGAGTGTGTGTGAGTGATGGTGATGGTGGTGGTCGGAGGGGCCAATGGAGCAGATTGGCAGCCTTGCTTCCGTCAGTCTGCCCCAGGGCAGCTGTGACTACAATAGTAGCACCACCACCGGGTCTGGAGTGAATGAATAATCTGTAAAGCATCTTTGAGTGTCCAGAAAAGCGCTATATAAAACTGATGTATTAATAATACATCAGTTTTATTAACAGTTATTAACGCTTATTAACATTAAAGCTTATTAACAGTTATTAACGCTTATTAACAGTTTAATACTATTTTTAATAGTTTGACAGTTTTCACCCTAGAGAGCACCTGTTCTCCTGCTCAATGCTAAATACACTATGGGCAGTTGTGATACAATGCCTATTGGCATTCTCAAAGTGTTATATATGGGGACTTACCTGACTTTCTCCATTGCAGAATCTGTGTCAATAAGACCCAGTGTACAAATAGACAGAGACACATTACTATTTTTCATAGCCAGTTCATGCTGAAGAGAGCCAAAAAATCCATTTAAGGCAAACTTTGTTGAGGTGTAAGGGGCAGTAAAGGGACCAGCCATCTTACCTATGGGAAGTATATTAGATTAATTATAATTTATAATTTAGATTGCAATTTATTGTATATATTGTCTTAAGTAGATTGCAATTTATTGTATATATTGTCTTAAGATAGCAATTTATATGATACATAGTTTTATAATCCTTATCTTTATAGATCCTTATAGTGTTTGTCTATTTTTAACTTAACTGTACTCTATTGCTGCTACTGTTTCTTGCTGTTCTCTTTACTGTGCGTTGCAACACTGTAATTTCCCCATTGTGGGACAAATAAAGGATATATTATCTTATCTTATCTTATTTTTCACCACTAATAAATGAACCATTGATATGAAAACATACTGCATTTACAATAAACTATGCATATAAGCATTCAATTGGTAGTTCAAACCTACCTACCTAGAAGTGAAGAAACTATCACCAGTGAACCTTTGTTTTGCTCTAATGATGGCAGGGCTTTCCAGGCCATCTGAACATAGCTGAAAAAATTGACCTTTGGAAAATACACGTCAGGGTCAGTGACACTCCCACATTAATGGTTTCTCAAAGAGCTGCACTACCTTCATGAGCCACCTGATGTGCTCTATGTCGCCCTTCCACATGCTGAACGGGGTAGGACCAATGTGGTTGAGAACCAGGTAATCCAGTCCTCCCAGTTTTCCCAGTGTAAATTCTACCACTTTGTCAGGGTCTGATTCAGTGGCCATGTCTGCTGCAATGTAGAGGGCTTTCTGGGCTCCCAAACTTAAGCACTTTTCAACAACCTAAAAGCAAACCACAGCATGTAAAATGACTTGGAAAAAAGTTACATTTAGAATTTAGATCTTAAGCAATGCATTTTTAAGAAAGTCTCTTTATTTGGTTTGAATGGTTACCAGTGTTGGCCAGTAACTACTTACAAAGTATGGGATTACTGTAATGAGATTACTTTTTTAGTAATGCTGTGATGTAACTAGCTACAACTGAAAATTGAGTAATTAGATAGTTGCTTGGGGTAGTAACTTTTTCCCTGCCAAAAATATATGTTATCAATTAGAACTGCATCGTAACACAGATGCCCTCTTTTGGTGTCAGAAGCAGATCAGATGTGTACACAAATATTGGTTTGGCAAGTTGTCTCTGCTTGACATTAAGCTCTATAACAAAAAGTGTCATTAGTGTGAAGAATTCATGTTTTTTATAAGTTGTTTCCTGGGCTGCATTTTTTTTTTTTCAAAGTAAATTATAGTAATCAGTAATTAAATTACTTTTAGACGGAGTAATTGGTAGTCAGTAATCCAGTAATTACTTTTGCAAAGTAATCTGACCAACACTGATGGTTACTAACCTGCTGTAACACTTTTTCTCTTCTTGCTGTAATCACTAGCTGAGCTCCAAAACGAGCATAATGGTAAGCCATTTGTTCTCCAATCCCTGTACTGGCTCCAGTAACCAGCACCCTGGCACCTCGAAGGGTCTCTAAAAACACATAATAGTAATGTTGCTGGAAATGCTACGTTTTCGTACAGTTACACATTAAAATATAATTTATGGAGAATTTCTTTACCCGTTATCAACATTGAAACCAAAGTCCTATGTGAGTTGTTTTAGGCTTAAGGGCAATTATCTGCATTCGGTTGATATGCCTGGGGTCACATGTTGATACAACAGCAGATCTTTGCACTCTGAACATTTATTTAAATGCTATTTAAATAATAGCATTGCTATATAGACCTAAAATGAATCTATTGTACATAGTCATGAACCATACGACGTAATGATATAGGCTAAGCACTTAAGGCCAAATGCAGTCTGCACACAACAAAACAATAAATGGTACATCTACATACCAGGCTGAAAACTTGGCGCACTCCATTTGACAGATATAAAAACAATACCGATACTCGCTAGGATAATTTTTGTTAAAGTCTTCATTGTACTATAACGATATGAACCCCAGAATCATGAAAGAGCTAAACTTTCTTGAATTACAAATGCGATTTACGTCCAAGACAAACAAGCCCATCCTTTAAGGACGTTGGGGGTGTGGCGTGGTAATAATCATTATACTGTACAAATATAAAATTTTGGTCTTTATGTTTTAATAGCAAATAATCTAAATAAATATTTAGGAAACAACAAACAATACCAAAACAACGAATCTGCTGCAAAGAGGTTTATTTTGAAAGTTCAACTTTATTAACAAACCTCCTTGACAGTTTAGGTCTGGCTGACTGGATTGTCCTTCAACGCCGCTGCTCTTTACTGCTTCGGTTTTACCCATCTTCTCCGTGTTCTGGACAAATCATATCTACTAAGAGAGGCATACGTTAGAACGAGCCATGGCGGCAAGGATTTTGCCAGTAATAAAGTTAGTATTTTTTATTTAATAGATAAAACATTGTGATAATCCTGTCATATGCTAACGTGGCTAAGCTAGCTAGCAGCAGTTCTTATTTTGCTCTCGTGTCGGCACCTAACCTGTTCAATGTGTTGCAAATTATATTGTGTAAATAACCAAATGTGTGCATTTGAACTAAATAACAGATCTATTACTAGGCTTGCGACAAAGGTGACTATTGCTGGGGGAGCCGTATATGTCGTCTATGACTCTGGGCTGCTTGGGAGCAGTGAGCAGGGAGCTGTAGCTCTGGAGAAAGCCAAGGCTGCAATTCCGCCTGCAGTGGACGAGTGGATGAAGTACTTCGGTGTGGAGGTACGATATTCTTTTGCTAGTGTCACTGATAATTACAACGGAACGTAGACCAATCTTTCTGTATTCATAGGCTCAACTTCCCACTGTACCAAAGATGGAGTTTGCCCCGCTTGAGGCATGGAACTCTGGTGTGTAATCATATGTTATCTGTGAAACTTTGGTTTGTCACAAGTTGGCAATTTGATATGCTTGATTTGTACAATTCTTCAGCCTGCGCAAGAGGAATGAGCTTTTACTAAGATGTCTGTCCTGATTTTTTTTTTCTTTATAGGTGTCAGATGGACAATTTCGACATTGTCAGAAGCTCCTACAAAAGCCTCAGATTACACCCATCAGGGTATACAATACATAAAGGACCTCGCAAAGTAAATCATCTAAGCACCTGACATTTATTTATATTTTGACTTTTGGACTTCCTTATACAAAGTTTGTACCAACTATTGACAACTTGACACTTCATCATTGGAATATGCTGGCAATTTTAACCTTCAGCAATTAAGCATTTTCTTCATTAAAGATCATTCTATATGTGTACAGGGCAGATTTTTCTTCCTTATCCATTACCTAACATGTTGTTAAAGATAAGGTAATAAATTGATTTGTCCCACAATGGGGGAATTCCAGTGTTTTATAGTTGTGTCAAACTCACTAATAAATAATACTCAAGCCTTACTCTTTCAACTTTTGTAAAAAAAAAAAAAAGGTTTGAATCAAAATATGGAAAACATTTATTTTAATAAGACAAACCCACACTGCATCATCATGCTACATCAGGGAGTGCCGTGTGATAAAATGTACCTCACAAACTCAAAACTCAACCTTGACATTGTGGCACCATAGCTGTAATATTGTATTTAACATTAATGTGAATTTACATAAATGTGATTGAATACTCTGAGCTTACCACACACCATGAACCAACAATTTTGTCCTATATGATGGTGCATGAAGGCTTACTTCTAACAATAACAACTAAACAGAAGCAAACCCCACAGTGTAACACAAAATTATTGACATTGATAAATAAGCTATTTAGTCTGTGTCTTGGAGTAATCAATATTTTCACCAGTTATAATACATGTGATGTATTCAGATAAATACAGCCTCACTTTCAGAAAGCTATTGCTGTTATGACATTATAAATTAACATTTGCAACATGGCAAAAATAGTACTGCCTATCATACAAATGACTGCAACTTTAGAATAGACCGCTACACTATTTGTTATGTATTCAAACTGATTAATCATTCAAGTAGCAAATAACTGAAAGAACTGTTTCAGGTCATATTGTTTAGCACGCAAACACATAGGCCTTCTGTTTATGAACCTCCAGTTTTGATATATAGTTGTGCTAAACAAAGGTAGCAACATATAGACAAAAAAAGCAATGCTTGGGTGCAAAACTACAGGCTTCAAGGCACTTAATTCATTAGAATAGTTGTTTCCTTGCCAATGTACAGTGGCCCTCATTTACTAAGATTGCAGTGAAATGGGTGTATAATTTGGTGTATATCTGTGTGTACAGCAGAGGGCAAGTAGTTTTATGCATGAACAGCTGCTGCTAAGTGTGGCGAATAAAAAACAGCATTATTTGAATGAAACACCCAAAATATTCATGAGGCTTCATGAGGCTTCACCCACGGGATTTATGTCATGAGTGTACAGAATATGATCAAATGCAGCGCTTACAGGAATTCTTAAATAAATTACATAAAAAAGAAGAAATATGTTATGGCTCATTGTAAAGTGCAGAAAACAAATCTTAGTCTTACAATATCCTACACTTATTTAATAATTTAGAAACACTTAATTTTATTAATTCAACTTCCAATACAGACCTACAGATAAGTTTAAGAAATTTGCTACAGTCAGACTAGGTCCAAACCCAGATACCTGATGCTCTGGTTCTGGTCCTTGAGAACCAAACCCTCTGGCCTGTTTGAGACCAGAGACAGCACACTACTGTGTGTGCTTCCATAAATTCCAGAAAGAGCCTTGTTTAGGCCGTACACTAAATATGCACACCAAGTTCGCCATAAAGAATTTTCGTGAATGAGGGCCTTCCATCAATTAAACTGTAGCTATGTTGTTATACCATCTTTTTTGGGGGGTACTATTTCCAATATGTGCAACATCCCAAGCAGAGCCATAGCATAACCATAGAAACAAGCAGGTGAAAAGTTACATAGAGCACCACTGCAGGAATTCTGCCCAACACTGATGAGTGGCTCAGCTCTCAGATGACACAGCGCACAATATAGCATTATATAGCTCTTTGGAGGTGTTACGGCAAACTGCCAAAATGTAAAATATAAATCTAAAACTAAAGCGGCAATAGTAAAAGAAAGTCACGTTCTCAAAGCTTAGAGTAGTAGTTGAACAATACTTCTATATTCAAAAATAATATTGCACTTTCCTCTGTACAGCAATGGTTAACCTTTAAACCTGAAATGTCTTTCCAAAGGACAATAAGCATTTTGTTTCTAAGCAGTTTTAACCAAGTCATAAACGTGAATATGAAAGTCATCATCATATTTTATGTAGTACACAGAGGGTTTGGCTGGGACCTGGTAGATTACCAGACCAGTTCTTTTCAAGCCCTTATCGGTGACATACTCCACTTGTTTTCCGACCAGGCTCTCTGTCTCCTCTCCTGGCTTTCTATCTGGGGGCAACAAGTGCTTGTTTTCTGAAAAAAAAAAAGAAAAGGAAAAAAAAACATAACATAAAAAGAAAAAGAATAAATATATAGTTGATTATTTCCCCATTCTTATACTTCCGAATAGTTGCATATTCTATTTATTTGATCAGAACATTTTTTTTTAACTCTATTAAGTAGCTACTCAAAAGCATTTTAAAGTGAGAAATCACATTGGGAGCGCAGATAATTGACATAGTAAGTAATTCAAAAACCAACAAATTATTACTTTAAATTAATATTAATAAACAATATCTCTCTGTAAAACAGGGATTAGCAGTACCTGCTTCAGGCAGTATCCGAAGGTCGCCATCAGCATAGTCATCCCACAGCTGGTACATATAAAGGACTGGGTCCTTTTCATATGTTATATAATACCAGTGGGTCATTACTGGAGCTCTGGAGAGGACCATTCCTCTCCATTCATTCTTCTCTCCATCCTCCTTCTCAAACAGATGCTCCACAGCCTTTCCCACCAGCTCCTCTGCTCCAGGAGGGATCCTGAGCTTATTATTTACTGTATGGATGTAATTTACATGGGTAAGATATGTGTAATTAATGAATTCTGAGACAGAACTACAAGTATAGAGAAACAGACTTACCAACTTTTTCAGATAAGACTTGTAGGTTGGACACTCGTTGATCTCTGAACAGCTCTATACCATAGACGCAGTCAAAGCCGTCATACTTAACCATGTAAAGAGATGGGTTTACACTTAGTCTTTCAAGCACTGTTCCCTTCCATTTGCTTTGGTTTCCTTTCTCACGCCAGTTATGTTGAATACGTAGTCCCAAAATGCTGTTAGGATCTATTGTGTCACTCAGTTCTCCACTGCTACGCTTTCTGGAAATAAAAACATTTGGACGTTTTCAAACTTTATTTTAAACTCAAAAGATATGTTACAGATAAGAGTTGCACACACCTGCCCCTTTTCTTGGACATCCCCCCAGACATTCAAAGACTTAAAAGAAGAAAAAAAAAAGGTTAAATTAGAAACAAATGGGAACAGGCCAATTGGAGTCAATGCTGTAGACTACAGCCTAATCAGTAATTGTGACAGAATAGCCGCCTATACCCGTATGTTAAATTAGCCTATATATACACTATCTGTAGCATTAGCAAGTACTTGCACAGAGATTGAGTGTGTTTTTGTAGCCTCTCACTCTACTGTCGGCAGTTATACTTTCTGACATGCCAATGTGCGTTTGTGTCATGACAAAGCCCACCTGTCAATGAGTGAAGAGCAACACCTGGCAGTAAACGCTGTGAAGGCGGTAATCAGCAACACTCATTTGACCTAGCAGAGCCTCTTCTTCACTGCAGCAGACAGGCTACAGAGGAGGCTAGGCAGGCACACGCTTTTCTGTAGTGGCTAACAGCGGCTATCAGAACTGCCGTGCACAATTTTAACATCTATCCTCTACCCTTAGGCAGGCACCATAGCTGTACATAGCCGTTGCTAGTGTTCATGGTACTCACATGAACGTATTATAAAAGCAACCGCATGTGAGTGCAAAATCTCGCGAAATCTCTGGGATTTCATCAGTATCGGGGGAAAAACACCAGTTCCCAGTAAGCCATTTGTCACTGCTGCGTAAGGAGAAGACGCGGATATCCGCGCAAAGCTTTGTGGGAAATGCTGTCCCAAATTTATAGTTCGTACTAAATTAGAAAGGTTTACTTTCTTAAATAATCTATTGTTAAATTATAAATGGGTAGTTTGCCCGAATGTTTACAAGATTGTTACATTGATAAGCTACTATCAAATTCAACAAAATACACCTAAAAGACAATGCTGTGGCAAAAAGTCCTAATCCAATACACTTTATTTCTAT
The DNA here is from genome assembly GCA_030686955.1 of Odontamblyopus rebecca. Taxonomy (NCBI): domain Eukaryota; kingdom Metazoa; phylum Chordata; class Actinopteri; order Gobiiformes; family Gobiidae; genus Odontamblyopus; species Odontamblyopus rebecca. The sequence goes on along the minus strand of CM060660.1, from coordinate 19,214,854 downwards.
AGCACATTTTACAAACAAGTGCACATAGTGAAAGGAACGAAAGGTAGGTGATTAATGCAGGCTATAATAAAGCCTATATGTTTACTTCACTTATATAATTGACGCCATCTGTGCCTACTAGTTTATAACATTTAAAATCCACTCTCTGAATGATGATATGCGTGTGTACACATCAGGTGTCCTGGGATCTCCACATCGGCGTCCAGAGAAGGAGACTACACCTGCAGCAGCACCATCGCACACAAGAGGTCCGCCCGAGTCCCCCTGAGTAACAGACAGCACAGCGGGAGGTTTGCCTATAATATTGTCACTACTTGGAGAACATCTATGCACTAAAGCATGAACCTAAGTTGCTATTTTCAATTAACTACAGTTGTTATACTAGATCGTGTTTAGTAGGCCTTATTCGCTTTTGTCCTTCCTCTGGTCACTTGTAGAGGCACATATCACATTAAGAAGTAATTAATGTGTATAATAGTATATTAGGTATTAACAACTAGTAACTGAAGATAGCAAAGGTTCACACGTTCTGAAAAGGGCGTTAGTGCACCATCTGCTGGAAATAGCTCGAATGAAGTGAACTACCAAAATAAAAAAAAAGTTAGAAGAAAAGAAAGAAAGACAAAAAAAAAAGATAGATGTAGGGACGCTTCTGGTGACCTCCACAATAGAGTACTTACTTTTGCATAATAAACAGACTGATGCACTCACATCATTAGAAACAATAACATTATGTTCTTTACTCAATAAGTAACTCAATTAATATGTTGATGGGATCACAGTGTGGTCATAAAGCTTTGCCTGATTGGTATAAAAACATGTCTTACTGAGCAGAATCCCTGAAAGTTGTCCGCTCCGGTGCCACAGACCATGCTCCTTGTGATGGGCACTGCTCCCCATCTTCGACCACAGAGAAACTGTGACAGGATGGTGACGTTGACCTCCCGCAACCTGTTTGGAAAGGTGTTGTTATCACCAATGTCTCCCCATCCAGCAGTGATGCAGTTACCCCCAGCTCTAAGCCGTCCCCTTTGCAGAGGAATGAGCTGAACTGCTGCAGTAAGCTTGGCTGTGGTATTTAGCTGAGGGGAATCACAAAAATGATGATTAGTATTTTGTGTGTGTAATCCAAGGTGATGTGGTATTTAATTCTTACCCTAAGGAGCATGATATCATTGGCATGTCCGTTATAGTTAGGATGCGTAATAGATCTCACAGTAGTGAAAGTCTGTTTTAAGGATTCATTAGCAGCCAGTGAGTGAACTCCTAGTACGACTGTGAATGGCCTAAAAAGTACAACTGTGTCAGTATTTTAAACTTTGATAAAACATGACTCTTAAATATCTTCAGTGTAAATAATAGAAACGATTTGAGGTAGTGTTGTCACGATACTAATATTGCAAACTTAATTTCGAGACTAATGAAAAGAATCAGTACTAGTTTTGAAACCACGATCATTATTAAAACATTCAAACATGTCATTTTGAATTGAAATGACAAAAAATAATTATCATTGACTGTCCCATTGTCAAGTAAAACTGAATTTCGTGTATATCTTACACAGGTGTCAGACAGTGAGCCGCTGTGAGCACAAAATCTTCTTTGACTAGGAGCCCTCCACAGCTGTGGCTTCCGTGCAACTGCAGCGAAGCAATGTACGGCCGAGAGTTGGGCACCGCTTCTCTGCCTCCAACAATGCGTGATCCCTCTGCTCCTACATATGCAAGGTATTATCACACTCATTTAATCACTTCACAATATGGTTTATCAAAGTACTATAAGGGCGCTTACCCAAATGGACCACAGATAAGAACAACACCATCGATCTTATGGCCATGGTGATTTGAATCAATATGGGTGTTGCAGGATTTAAAAGAACCATCTTACTTATATTCTGGTATTGCATCAGTGCATGTGTCAACAGCCATTTTCACCAGTAAAGTGTAAGAGTAAATGTCAACAGCGTATGCTGCAAGACATGAAGCAAATTAACTTCTTCTATTTTATGTCCTGTCTAAACCGTAACAAGTTTAAATATCTTAACCAATAATTAATTCAATATAAAACACTCCACATAGACACATAGGTGCTTCTATTGTTTTTAGATAGGATCCAGTTGTAGTTATTGCTGTTGTATTTATATTTTTTAATTCAAGCCACCCACTATTGACGTTTATATCTCTAATAAAAATGAGCACTCCTACCACTGTACTACAACAATTTCAGTTAATGCTGGACATTTGTGCATTTGTACTTTTGTAGACTGTTACATAGCTAAAATGTACTCAGTTACAAGTCAAGTACTGCTGCGACACTTTATGGATGTACAAACACTCTCCTTATTTACAGTAGCGGGAGTGTTGATAATAAACTACTTTGCACTCCCGATAAGATGGCAATGTTTTCAACTTCCCCAGGCTTATGCCCAGGTCCTACCCCTACCACATCTCAGTAATACACAGAAACTAAATAATGAATGTTTTATTTTGCATTCCATACACAAAGCACATTTTTATATGTGTTTTTAGTTGGAGGAAATAGTTGTTGAGATCCAAACCATGTATTTGGAAATGTCGATAAACACATTGGGAGCTTCGTTAGCTTCATAGGTACAGTTCCTACGTCGATTGAAAGATACAACTCCCACTGCAGTATTCTTGCACACTAGGGGACCTCCAGAATCACCCTAAAAGCAAAGTGTAATTTAATCCACAATTATTTTGCATGGGTTTGAAACATTTTGACATTTTCTTACCTGACAAAATCCTTTTCCGGTGTTGTATCCTCCAGCACAGATGACCTTGTCGGGAAGGCCAGGCCATTTCTCCTTACAGGTTTCCATGTCTATAATGGACACATCAGTGGCCCTCAGCTTATTTACAGTTTCACCAAGTGTGTGTGTTGCTCCCCATCCTGCGACCTGGCACAAATCATTTGCTTTGACCAGCATATTCTCAGTCGGGAGATCTATTTTTTTCACACCATTATTTGCAGGTTTTTTTTTCAGCTAAAAAAAGAAATATATATATATTTATATTAGTCTTATATTCAATTCGTCAGTATTTTTTTATTCAGGGAATAGTTTTTTGTATTGCACTGAAAAATGTTTTTGTTTTACATACTTTCAGCAGCATCAAGTCATCCCCAAGGGTCACATCTTCATACGATTCATGCTGGAATTTCTTCTCAATATCAATGGTTTGTCCATTTGTAGAATCTCTGAGGTTGTGGTTACCCAGGACAACACGGACAGGTTTTCTAGGTAAGAGAGACAAGTTGAAAAGTAAAACCACAACAGTAAAATATTGTAGTTTGAGAGATTTGTACATACGAATCAAAGCAGTGAGCTGCAGTGAGTACAAATTTGTCACTCACTAACATGCCCCCACACACATGATGACCAGAGTCGTCCTGCAATGAAGCCATGTACTGCATGTCGTTACTTGGGACATTGTGTCCATTTACTATGACACTCCCAGTCACTGCAAAGAAACAAGTATTATTATCAAATGTAAAGCAACACCATTTGTAAAATCTTATGGAAAAAAAAACTAAACCTGTTAAGTCTGCTAATACTAGTCCCATATTTCTACTACCATTGCAGCAGGTACTAGAACTATATGTCTGAGTGCCACAGTTATTGCTAGGGCTACTTCTACCACCAACTGCTACTACTGTTAAAATGTTTAAAATGTAAATTAGAGTTACTTCAGTTGAAGAAACCAGTGACTCACCAGTCTGCTGTAGACTGGAGAGAAGGAGAAAAACTGTAATCATTTGTTGATGTTGCATTTTCACTCTCAACATTAGTATGAGGAAACTGTGCCACTTTTATACTGTCTCGAGTGTGGGAGATTTTTATCACTTGGGTACCACACTTGGTATCATTTTTATCTCCCAGAATGCACTGCCGAAAAGGCAATTTTGCATTAAAAAATAACTGATGTGTGAAAAAGCTCCCATTTGCCAAGCCTACATTGAGCTCTTCCAGTCATATATTAAAAATCTATACCTGTGGTTTCCCAACATGAGAGTGTCCTCCATAAATGCATTACTTAATACATTTTTTACCCAACTGGCATTTACTTCAGACAAATAAACAGCAATTTGTGTGCAGAATGCTTTGAATAATGCAGTTATAAATTATATTATTTAAGTGTAAAAGTAGGCTTTGTCGATACACAAATACCATGACATTACATAGAGTTTAAAAAAAGTGTGTGTGTGGACTCTTGGGTCATATTCACCATCACTTCTGTAACCATTGTCGTTAGTTGCTCAAAACCCTCCTGTTGACATTCACTTGGTTAAGAAAGCAGCATTAAAAAAGAGTTGAGTGAATGCACGTTTTATAAGAGAATACATGAGTGAACATTTTACCGCCATACTTATTCACTGGATTTTGGTTGTAATGATATCTGTCTGATTCTTTGAACCTGAAAGTGGGTCACGCAAATTAACATGACTTAATAATGGAGAGATGATGGAAGATAGTGGTTGTTATATTCTGAAGCCACACTCACCATAGTGTTTGCTTCTCAGAGTTGTAATCATTTTTAAAAACTTATCAGATCTTTTTCGTGTGAACGCTTAGCAAAATATCAAAGTTGACATTGGGTAAATTTTGAAGTTTGCTTGCGTTTATGGAAAGTCTGTAATTAGGAGCATATTGCATAGTTAACTGCATGTTTTATTTATTTATTTATTTTTTTATTTACTGGAGTTTTTTCATCAGGTTCATAAAACAGAAGTGGTGCATTTATATAACTTTTATTATTTGTCCAAGTTTAGGAAGGTGATTTTACCACTGCACCTGTAACACATACAGTCCCAAAGAACCACATACAACACTGATGTGTGAGAGAAGCTTCTTTAATAAAGTTCCAAATTCATTTTTATTATTACAGTATTATTATTATTTTGTTGTGAACATTAATCTTGTGACTTGAGTTGAGTCATTTGCTGCATCAGGTGGTTTCCAAATTAATTAAATATAAAATCCTCATTTGTGACATAGATTAAATATTTTGAAAACAATGTTAAAAAGGTTCACAGAAATTTAAAAAAAAAAAACAAACAAAAAAAAAACACACATTTCAACTCCTAAAATACACTTATATCTTGACAAATTCTTCTATATAATATTTTGGTGTAATTATTACACAAAAAAGACTGTTGCAACTATGTTTTTATTATAATTGTTTTGTTGTTTTGAATTGTAAATCCAGTATAAATGGATACTAAACTAAACAAGCTTGAACCAACTACTGTATTTAACAGTTCCCTTTGTTCAAAATGTCATTGATCCAGGAAAGGAAGTCAGAAATATCAGTGTAGACATTGGGGAATTTACTATTACCGTATGAACAATCTTTCATTATGAAGGACACAATACCGACTGGAACACCTCTGCACACCAGGGGACCACCTGAGTCACCCTAAAAGCAGAAGAAATGTGTTTATTTTTGAAGGTTTTTGAAAATGATTTAACGGGTGAAATTGTGATCATGTGACCGAATACCTGACAGAATCCCTTGGTAGTGTTAGCTCCACCCGCACAGATGGTGCTGTGAGGGAGTTGTCTGCCATATTCCTTCCTACAGTCATTCATGGGAAAATCTTGACATTTACTTTCTTCAGGTCATTCACAACCTTACCGTGGCTGACCTCATAACCCCATCCTGCAACTTCACAGGATTGGTCTCCTGGGAGTTTAACTGGACTTTCTGGAAGATCAATGGCCTTGATCTTGGCACCTTGAGCAGTTCGAGACAGCTGCAGAAATGTCCAGGTTTAGGTTACTTTTATTACAGTTAAATTACAGTTCAACATGAAAGACAAGTGGCTCATTTACAGATTTTCCTAAAAGTAAATATTTGGCACGTGGTTATGCCTCATTGGTGTATTTTGTTTATCCATTGTTGACACTATACTTAATTTACTATACTATATTTAAATACTAACCTTAAGAAGCATGATATCATTCCCCGAAGAGGCTTTCACGTAGTCTGGATGCCTGCAATTGTTCATCACATCATATCTCATATTATCGGAGGCAGAGTTGAGGTGGTGTGTTCCAAGAACCACACTTGAAACGCTGAAAAATCATAACGTTTAATTTCAAAGCGTATATATAGTCCATTGTAATAAATAAATGATTGAAGTATGCTACATACTTACTTCTCACAATGAGCAGCAGTGAGCACAAAGTCGTCACTGATCAGAAAGCCTCCGCACACGTGCATGCTGTTTTTCTGCAGAGATGCCATGTACAGCATTGAGTCGTCTGAGACCTTGTGGCCATTTATGATCTTGGCCCCATGTGCTGAATGAAGAAGGATAAATGAATTCATTATAACTGACATGTTTTTGCATGATTTGAATAGAAATCTCACCTGTTTGACCCCCACCCCCCAGTAGCAGAATCAGCAGAAGCTTGAGATAGGGATGCATGGTGCTTGTAGACTGCTGACTGGCTGTGCCCTTATATGCAGATGTAATAATAATAATAATAATACATTTTATTTATAAAAGCGCTTTTCATGACACTCAAAGACGCTGTACAGTAACAAGATAAAAAGCAACAACAAACAAACATTAAATATTAAACATTAAAAGCAGTTTTAAAAAGGTGGGTCTTGAGCAGTTTTTTGAAGGAGGGGAGGTCGGAGCAGTCACGGATGGGTTGTGGGAGTGAGTTCCAGAGGGTGGGGGCAGCGATGGAATATGCTCGGTCACCCCAGGTGCGGAGCTTGGTCCTGCAGGGGAGGGACAGGAGGTTGGCATCAGAGGAACGGAGGGAACGGGATGGGGTGTGTCGGTGAAGAAGATCAGAAAGGTAGGAGGGGGCCAGGTTATGGAGGGCTTTGAAGGTGATGAGGAGGACTTTGAAGTGGATGCGTTGCGGGATGGGGAGCCAGTGGAGGTTTTGAAGGACAGGGGTGATGTGGTCTCGGGAGCGGGTGTGGGTGAGGAGGCGGGCAGCAGAGTTTTGGATGTATTGGAGTTTGTTGAGGGTTTTGGAAGGTAGACCGTAGAGGAGGAGTAAAAGCGTGAGTCTACAATCTGCATCTTAGATTGCATCCCACTGTATATCTTGGTATCAAGTCTTTTTTGAATATTGAATTTGATAAAGAAAGCAACTATGTTGTTGATTTGGAACGGCAGTCTTGCATTTGGGTCTTGTCTAAAATGTTAATTCTATGTAATACAGAAAAAACATGCTTCACATAACTTTTCTGGTGGAAGGTCTGTGTGTTTCCTGAAGATGTTATTGCTTTGCCTGGATAGTTTGGTGTATGGTATTGAACATATCAATATTGCATTTATATTCTTACAGAAGTTTTATTGGTAAAAATGTAGTACTTTTATTATCCCTGTAGGGAAATTGTCCTCTGCATTTCACCCATCCTTACAGGAGCAGTGGGCAGCACGTGGGGTGCACAAGGACCCATCTCCACAATCTTGTTGCTAGGCTTGGTCAGGACTACCTTAGCTGGAGGATTTTTGCCTGCCTATGGTGCTACATGCACCACAGGTAGGTAAAAAAAGTTAATACTTTAATGTGGACCATTCAAGGCAAAGCAATAACATGGAGACAAGAACCTGGAAGATCCAGAATAGTTACATAGTGCACTTTTAATGGTGTAACCAACCTTTTTCATATTCTGTCTTTTTTGTTTGTATTTGGTTGTTACATGTTAATGTTGAGAACTTGAGAATGCATGTGAAAGTTTTTCATTATCTTGATGGATATTTGCCAAACTTTCTTTAAAGATATTCTATTTGCAACAACTAATTCAATGTGTATGTCATTATAATTAAATGATTTTTAAATAGAATATTTGAGATACTGTATGAATTTCGTTTTAGGCTAACAGAATACATATAGAATATAGACGTAGAATTATGACAGAATGCTTTATTTAAGTATAAATTGGTGCATCATAATCATCCAAGCACGAGTTAGTTAGCAGTCATTTTGTAAGAGTACACATTTGATCCAGGGAAGGAATTTAATCAGGCTTGTGTAAACATTGGGGAAAGTTGGATAGTCACAACTTCTTAAATAATTGAAGGACACAACTCCAACTGCTGTTCCATTACAGATCAGTGGCCCACCTGAATCTCCCTGTATGAAGCAAAGAAAAATATAAAACAATTTAATAACTATAACAAAGTATAGCTGTGAATAGAAATTCTTACCTGACAGAATCCTTTGGTTGTCTTGTAACCCCCTGCACATATAACCTCGTCTGGCAATTTTAGATCAGCTTTGGCCCATTTATTTGAACATATCTTGTGACTTATGATGGAGACGTTCACCATTCTCAGGTGGTCAGACATAGCACCGTTAGTTTGGGTCGATCCCCAGCCCACCACTCTGCAGTGGGCATCTTCAAGCACTTTTACATCAGGCTGGGGCAGTGGCAACAGTTCGAGTGGGCATGGTCTGGACAGCTGGACAATAGTACAAGTAGTGTATAGTTTGCGTAGTATTTTAGTTGAGACAATTACACAGTCCTTACTTTGAGGAGCATCATGTCTGAGCCAAGATCAAATTGAAAAGGAGCTTTGCATTTCCTGATACTGTATCTCATAGTATCATCAGCGTTGCTAAGATCTGAAGTGCCAAGGACCACACTCTTGGGATTGCTGAAAGACACAGTACATAGTATCATAGTATATTTGGACATTTTGAAACTAGCCACTGTTTGGAGGCTTCTGCTCAATCTGATCTGTATCCTGAGGTTAGAACTTAGTAAGAGAGAAATTGTTCTATGCTCTTTTGGGCATGTGAGGAGATACAAAGTACTTTTGAGTTGTACAGACACTTACCCAGATTCACAATGAGCTGCGGTGATCACAAACCATTCACTAATGAGGAAGCCTCCACAGAAATGTTGCCCTCTGTCGTTCTGCAGAGAAGCCATGTACTGCAGTGTCCCATCTGGAACTCTCTCTCCATTAATGATCCTACCTCCAAACACTCAAGACACAATGGATACTCAAGATCAATTCAGAGCCTAAATTGATTTACTTTCTCTTACCATTTTGCCTGCTTGAGATGAGGAGACAAAGCAGTACGACTGTGTACATGTTGACAGCAGTAGACATCAACTGATGTGAATGCAGCTGCATCAGTGATTTTAGTTTCATCCTCTTCGTATTCAGAAACAGGATGTTACTCAGAATGTGTCACTGTTATTATCTGTGTCTCAACTTCATTTAATGTATTTCCAAAAGCATAGATTCTGTATGATTATTTTATAAAGAGCTTGCATCACCACTTGACAGTTTGGTGTTATCTCATAGGTCTTTGACTCAGGTTATTTTTAATTTGCGTAAACCTCTTGGCAGTGTTGTCAGGAAATATGCAATTAACTTCCACAGTTATATAGATGATACACAGTTTTACACCCCATGTCTTCTAATGACACCAGGCCCGTGGATGCCCTTTATAACTGCATTTCAGATATCCAATCCAGGATGGCAGAAAACGTTCTCCAGCTTAACCAGAACAAAATTGAGGTTTTTAGTCATTGCTCCTGACATCCAGAGAGAGAAACTATTACCTTAAGTACAAGCACAGGCTTTTAATCTATCTCCACAAGTAAATAAAGGGTTTAATTTTTTGCTCTGAACTGACTTTAAAAACACAACAAAAATAGGTTCAGCTAAAAAGTAGCCGAGTCCACCCCATTCTCTCTCAGGCCAGCACAGAGACACTGATGCATTTTATCACCAGTCAAATAGACTGTATGTGCTGTAATGTATTGTAATGCCCTGCTTTCTGGTCTACCCAAAAAGAGTATTTAACATTTAATTATTAAAATCACTGCACTGGCTCCCTGTGTGTTTTAGAATGGATAAAGTTCTTTAACTGTTAACATATTAATGGTATTGGGTATCTTATCTTTCAGAACTGTTTTGCCCTATGAACTCTCTCAGACCCAGTGCTCCTCTGGCAGCAGGCTCCTTGTCATTCCCAAAGTCAGTCACACTCACAGCGAGGTGTCTTTCCAGTCCTACAGTCCTCGTCAGCCTACAGGAGGAGCACAGGGCCGAAGAAAACATTTTTAAGAGCAAGCTCAAGACCCACCTTTTTAGCTTAGCTTTTGATTCATATTTATTCTTTTATTTGTTTATTATTACATGTATTTAGTATATTTATTTACTACTATTACTAATTTATATCATGTTGTTGATGCTGTTTTATATTCTAGTTCTTTGATTTTTGCTCATATTGTTTGTTATGTATAATCCCTCAGTCGTCCAGGTAGAATCCACCAGTGATCATATTGTTTGATCACTCGTGGAGGGTTGGTGTTTGGGCCTCCTCTCTGCCCTGGGCTCTTTGGCAGTGTTCTGGTGGATACAGGGGCAGATAGCTCTTCTCATGGTTCTTCCTCAACTGGTTTGTCTGTACTCAGCCTCATTTATCTGTACTTAGTCTTATTTATTTTAGTATGTGAGTTTGGTTGTGTTTGTACATGTGGGTGAGATTGTGGATGTGAGATTGTTTTTAATGACTGTAAAGTGCTTTGTGGTACATTTTTGTATGAAAAGTGCTTTATAAAAAGCTTTATTTGATTTGATAAAAGTGATTTTGAGATAAGTTTTCCTAGTTAGTGAATAGTTGAACAGCGCCATTAACTAGTGAACATTCATGATTGTGAGATCAAAGCTGCAGTAGCAGTACGTGTATTATTGTGTTTGAGTTGATACTTGCATCTCAGCATGAACTCATCATCCTGGCTGACAGGTCTCACTCTTACTGTGCTGTTGCACAAAGTTCATTATCATACTTTGGTTGTGTTCTCATAATGAACGAAGTGAGCACATTCTTTGAAACCCATGCAAAAATGAAACCTCTTCAGTTATGGCGGTTTACCATCGCCTGTTTACATTTCATTTTATCTGAAGTCTGGTTCATATCTGAGGCACTAATAACATTTTAATCTATTGATTCACATCTGTCACAGTTTCTAATCTCTGTCTTAATCTTCCACCTCTAATCTTGCACCTCTTGAATTAAGAGTGTTTTTGACTAGTTGCACCAACAGTATTGAAAGATAGATTCTAATGCAATGGACAAATTCTCTGTCTATGAAGGCACAATGTTGAATTAGTTCTATATAACCTGATAAATAACCTAAATATACCTATGTGTGTAATGCTTGTGCTTGGCCACACAGTCCACTGACTCATGTGAAGCCCACAGATTGATTATGATTATGGCAGATAGCTCTATCTGACCTGTTTCCAAGAAAGTCCTTATGTGACTTCTTCACTTGGTTAATTTGTAATCAGATCTGTTTGGTTTTGGCTGTTAACTTATGTGGTCTGATATCTTACAGTTCTCTTAGAAAAGTTAGAAAACAACTGTGGTTAGCAAACTCCATGTAAATATATTTCATTTATTTATATGATTTATTTATTATTTCGTTAATTAAAAATAGTTAGAAAATAAGTTGGATCATGATAAATTGGATCATTAGTTTAAATGTAGCAGTACATGATCTTAAAAACATTTGTGTGCAAAAAGTTTATATTTATTTACTTTTGTATGGCTTTAAACTATTAGTAGCTCATTGTGTCCTACTTACTGTGTATGTACCAATTGTAGAAATAAAGCAATTTTACTTCAGGCAATCAGACAGGGTTAGAAAAAAAAAAGCTTTGCTGATTGTTGACCACAAGAGGACGCCACTTGACAATGATGGTTTACCTCACCAAATATGTTTATTCCGTGTATTTTTGAATCTAGCTAGTGTTACAATAGCTCTGACTCTACCAGTGTCTTCACATTATACTACTGCTATACTACTGCTTCAATAACCACTACCACTCTTATCATAACAGTACTGTTATTAATAGTACCAATCCAATTCTCGTACTATTATTTTAGATAAAAGAGTAACCATGGAGCTATGCATAATTGTTCGTAAAATTACATTCCAAGTTATAGTCAAAGGTAAAACAACAACAAACAAAGAAACAAAACACTGTACACAACTACACAGCTAGTATAACACAATCTACAACTTAACTTTTGTTTGAGGAAGACCATCAACTTGTTAACTTGTGCCGAGAGTGAAAAGTGCTGTGTTGAGGGAATAGGCCCTTGCTCCCAGTGACAGAACACAGGTGCCCTGGAGTTGTACTTCATCAGCAGTAATTCACTCAGAAGGGTTGCAGAGATTTGGAGGTGCTCAGTCTTTACATAAATTTGTTCTGACTTTTCCAGGTACTTCCAGCAGAGGACAATCTCATGATGCCGTTTATGTGGGACAAGACCCATCTTAAAGGAATCCCCTTTAAGCTGGTGTCTACTAAATAATGCTCTTTTTACATGGGCTAGGATGACTTTACTTAAGACAGAATTGTTGCAAAAGCAGACTGTTAGCTTGATAACATCACACTACTTATACTCTGGGTGGAGCTGAAATTAATGTCTTACTGTAATTAATTTGGAATAGATTCTTATTTCTGTGGCTCCTGACTCAGTCTACTATTACTGTGATTAGGTCAAAATAGTCAGACTAATAGTGTAATAGTGTACAGTATTTTAGTAACCAAACCATATTACACAGTTATTAAGTAGTTTACAAATAGATCAACCTTTCTAGACTTTTTAATGCACTTGCTAAGCACATTAAACAAAATAAAAATGGCAGTATATTTGCCAAGAACACTATAACACACTTTTGCTTCTCTGGCATTGCCCCCCTGTGGCTGGCACAGCTGCTGGCATCCAGAGAATGCCCGACATGAGGCAGGAGGTCCCGGCTCCACATACCTGTGCCCAGGGGAGAAGTGCCCCGTGTGCTGCTCAGCAGCTCCGCTCGTGTGGAGTGAGTGGATTTACATGTGGACACTAATCCAGACTGTGATGAGAAGGGCCAGACTGATGACTACAGTGAACTGCCGCACTGTCAACACACCACTCACTGGGCACACACTTCAATCTACTTCAAAGGTATGGTCAAAATAGTGTTTTTATTTATACAGATTAGATGTTGATAAATCAGAAATGTCACATAGTGCTACTATCTCTTCTCATTTGCGCTTCGTTGTTACTCCTCTATGCACACCAGGCAGAAAAAAGATCCAACCTCACTTATGGATTTAATAACTTCCCCTTAGCCACTAATGTTCCAGGCAAATTATAAAAACACAATCCACTTTTATTTTGTAGGTTGCAATGGTTTGTATTCTCTACAATAGTCACTTGTTTTTTAATTTACAGTAATTTACTGACACCTACACTCTCCACAACTCATCCTTCGTCATGTCCTTGGCTCATTTCATTTAGCATTACTATAACTTAGGCTGTTTTTGTAACAAAACAAGGCCTAATCCTAAATTCGCAGAACTGTGAATGTGCCTCCAACAAATGGCAGACAAATGAGGAGGATTAGCAAAGCCCTGTGAAAGAGTGAAAGGTTTGCCATTGATCTATGGTGGTCCGGCTCCCTTTCACCCTACTGGGTAAGAGCATACAGGCCACTCCACAGCCCCCTAGGCCACCGAGGGACACACAACAGCAACAATTAGTCTCAGGACCTGTAATGGCAATTCAATAAGCGCTTTAAAATTGTGCCTTAGTCCGTCTGCCACCCCGCCGCCCCCTCCCGTCCATCCCATTTGGGTCGACATACATAAGATTGGTATTATGAGTGGCGAGGGGAGCTTTTTTCTCTACCCACCACAGTTCTTTTCAGTCGCTGTGAGAGAAAATGGCCACACAGGGTTTCAAAGGTTTCAGAAGCTGTAGTTTGTTGTTGCTGGAGCTGCATGACTTGTGCCCCTGTAGATTTTGGCGAAGGCTCCACAAATTGGAAGTTTTTTTCTGTCACTCAGCTGCAGATTTCTATCCTTGTCTCTATTTGTGCTTATGACATTGTTGATTTTTTTTGCACTTACTTTTTCTTAGTTGAAAATTATGAGTTTAAAATTGCATGGACCTTCAGTGTACAATCCACAGACAGTCATGATTATGGTTAATATGGTTAATATAGCTTTGGTGCTTAGAGGCAGGAAGCTGGGAGGGTGCATAGTAGGTGAAAGCAAGTTATGCTCCATCTCCCTGGGGCCTAGACACTGTTGGTGGTTCAAAATAAAAGATGATAATCGAACAATATATATTATAAATATATTAAAACTGATAAAAAGAGATGTGGAGTAGAATGCTGAGTTTAAGACTAGCTGAGCGAAGATAGTTATAAAAGGTTGATGTCAGACATTTGTTCTTTTTACAAACTATATCTTTACATTGGCTTGGATAGAACACCCCTGCTTTTGACTCATTTGGGACATTCCACATTATTTTCCAGTGTGTTAGAGTTTTGTTTTGTGATCAAAGGCTGAAGCTTTTGATCAGGGCTTCCAAAGGTTTGGGCTTGTTTGGCTGGAGAGTGCACTGACAGGACAGTGGTAGATAATTACAGCCCCCATTTAGTGTCCCAGGAACTGGCACCAGCACCTCGCTGCACCCGCAGGCCAAAGAGGAGAAATAAGATTCTTGGATGGTTTAAAAAGAGGGGCAGAAGTACAGAAATAACTGCCTCTGATGTTGAAGTAAATCAAAGACAAAAATATCCAGATCTTAGAGCTGTTTTTGTTTTCAAAAGTTAAAATATTCAAGTCTTGGCTTGTTGGGCATTTGCAGTAATATCATAAGTACATACTCACCTGTTGCTGTGGAGAAGATGCTGAACTGAAAAACAAAGGTCACAGAAAACTCTAAACCCCAGCTATGGTCATAGGCCAGGTCATGACTAAGCTGCCAATATCCTGGATACAAGAATCTGAAGTGAGTTTCTCCCTCTCAGAAATAGAAAAGAGAAGGGAACTCAGTCGCCCTCAGGAAGCTTGGCATAGAGCTGCTGCTCCTCCACAGGGAGATGAGTTAGCTGACTCTGGGTCTTAAATGTAAACAATCTGTTGATAGCTGACTTATACCTGAGATGTGTTAGTAATACTATAACAGATATTTGGCTGCTTGTACATTAAATAATACTTTTAATTGATATAGAACATACAGTGTCTTTGGACTGTGTCCACAGCTCTCTGGCTCTCTTCAGTTGTACTGTTCTAGCAGTGTGTACAGACATGTGCTTGGTCGCAGTGGCCTCGCACCATGACAGAGATGGCCTTTCTTTCAGCACTATTCATAACCCTCCGCTTAGTTCAAGTGGCCGCCTGTCTCCCTGCAGGCTCTGTCTCTGTGTGGAGTGCATAGAAAAGGCACAGGAGTCCTCAGCATCAGTGCCTGTCCTGCTGTGAGCTGTTCCATGATTATAATAATGAGGCTGGGTCAAACATGTCATGAATATGTTATTCAATGAATACCCATACAAGTGTATAAGCATTGCAAGTCTGCATTTGTTTTTATTGTCAAACTCAACAAAAACCAAGGCACTCAAACAGCTGTATTTGAAACTTGGTTTTAAAACAGTACACTGGAAACAAAAAAAATCTTCTGTACTAAAATACTGGCAGATTATAGGAAAACTGTTTAACAGCACTGTACCGTAAAAGTGCAAACCAACTTACTGGGATGTTTCTTTGTTACTGTATATTAATGTACATTATTGTACATTATATTAGGACCACAGCTGATGTAATTGCTAAATGTACATTCTGAATTGTATACGCAAATCTTTAACCACGGTTCCTCTATAAATCTTATGAGTGTGCACAATATTTTCCCTTTTTTACAGCTCAAATCTGGCATGAAATGGAGTATGTAATTACAGCATTGTCTGCAAACAGTGAGTAAAACGTTTTAAATATATTATGTTCTATTAAAAAGAGTCCTGTCTTTAAGTGTTAGTACAAACATAAACATTGCAGATATTTGAAATATGAAATGTCAGCCATGCTGAATGACTACATTAGATGAGACATACATTATGTGAGTATTATGAGTCTCTATGAATGAGATGTACAATGAATGATAGCTATGCACAGAAGTTAGCTGACAGCTTAGTTTCAGTATTGTTAATAATGTTTTGTACATGGATGTATTCAGTCCCACTTGTACTTACAGAACATGTAAAGTTCTTGGAGTTAGGGCTCGGTAGCCTGGTCAGTCTTTATTGTTTGGAATGACTTGTTGTATGAAAAGGAGCATGTGTCCTGGCAGAATAATATACACCACTGATAAACCATGCCATTTTCACTGATGAATGGTTATTGAAGCTGATGAGTCTTAAGGCAGAGATAAAGTAACAGAGCTATTGTTGATAACATTATTTCTTATGTTGAGCATTTTATGAAATTGCATATTGTGTAAAGTTTCATATAATACACAGAGATGGTCAGACATTGTAGACAAGTCTGAGCATAGCTTAACTTATGTCGCGTTGAATAACATTAAGAACTCACAGAAAATAACTTAAACATTTTGACTAACTCAATAAAAGTTATAAAAACAAATGTACACAGGCCCAATAGTAGTCCATGATGAGCAGCTAGGAGGGGAGCATGGGCAGGAAGTGGGTGGACGGGTGCCTCCTCCGGGCCTTGTGACCTCGCCTTGGTTTCCCTCTCCCATTCAGAGACACAAACATCTGCCGGCCTCCATGTTTCCAGCGCAGGGAGGCATACGTGTTGTATCCATTCTCCTCGATGCGCTCCTTGAACTTGCAGCTTGGGTTGTACTTCACCTGTGGGCAGAGGTCAGAGGTCAAAGGTGTCCATCTATGGCAAATCTATAACTACTCTTCTGCCACCTCTGCGGTACATAGCCCCCCCTCTAAGAAGAGTTCAAAGGTTAATGTTTGTGGATGTAGCAAATTACTTCCAGGTGGATTGTTTGAATAATTCATTTTACACTGTGTTCCAGGAACTGGTGTTTTTAAATTAAGAGCTTTTAATGTTTATTTTTGTGTTACAATTTATTGTAAAAAAAAATTAACTCCTTAACTAAGCAGAGCAACACGTCTTTGTAGGAACAAGGGCTTAAGCATTTATCTTTGTTGATCTTTGGGGACAAACCAACAGTGGAGAGTGCACACATTGCTCTTCCATGGATGGTTACCAAGTCTTATCAGCTTCTCAAATAGTCTTGACAGATATCACAGAGACAAGAGCGCCTGCTGCATTCCCTTTTCCAGATCTGTATCTCTGTGCTATAATGAGCCCCCCTTTGAGATACCATCAGGATAGTAAAGACTTGGCTTGACTCACCTGACTGTCTTTTTACTGAGAATTCATAGCATGGGTTAATTTGCTACAATGCCTTGATGAGTGATTCTCTTTGACCTGGATTAGTCCGTATTTACTCTCATATTTGTCCAGGTATCGACATTATTTTGGATTCAAGTTGGTTCAGGTGCACTAGGTAACTTTTTAAGTGGAGGGGTTCTCTGTCTGCTTGTCTCCATGGAAATATTATTGCTTTGCTAGGCAAACCAGTAACATAGTACCTAGCAACAAGCAAGTGGCCTCCCTCAAAAAAGTTACATAGTACACCTTTAAACTTTTTATATCCTGTGTTTACCTGCTTTAGTCCAGATTTAGTCCTGGATCTGTTATGGTAGATTTTTATTGTTGCTCTTGCTAACTCTTTAAATCTTTGTACCTTTATACGTTTAGTACACATATACCCTGGGCTTGGTGTGTGTCTGGTCTCTACAAAGAACTGTGATTATGTTTGAAAGCTTGCTGTGCGAACAACAAGTGGCAGATGGCACGCACACTTTAAAGACTCCCCAGCTGGCCTCTTTGTCGTGGTTTCTTTTCTTCTCTCCGCTGTATTTTGACAGAGAACAACCTGCAGGTATCATCAAGACAGGCTCAGGTGTACTGGCATGATGGATAGCAACAGTCTGACCTTAAACTAGACCATGGGGATTCCTGGGATTTCCCTTCACTCCACTGGAAATATCAAACATGTCTGAGAATTTAGCCATTTGGGACCCCTATGCACATGCACGGACCACCCGTGGCCCCTTCCTCCCAGATTTGGCTTAAATCTTTAGTCCTGGTTTAGACTTAGGCTTGGTTGGACCCAAGTGTAGACATTATGTAAAGGTGGGCAGATACTGAAATGCAGAATAAGATCATATTGTGAATGTTGTCTTGAAGATATGTAAAATTTGAATATGGACTAATTCTGTTGGATTAACATAATATTGTCTGAATATCGTTATTGCGAGTTTATTATTTTTTGCCAGTATCACCCACCTCTAACATTACGTTTTTAAACCTGGAATTGTACTAGTTTGGATAAAAAATGTTACGTACGTGATACTCTGTGTTAAATTTGTGATCTATAAAAAGACAAGTTAATTTGAAAATGAGCAGTCTGGTTATGAAGGTCAGAACTTTGGGTGTCAGGGTTGTGTCCATAGGCCAGACACTCCCATTGCCTAGTATGAAAGTGGCGTGTGAATGATTGGAGGTAGAGGGGCGCAGTTTAGCAGCCTCGCTTCCATCAGTCTCAAGGCTGCTGTAGCTATAATACCACCACCCAGTACGGTGTGAATGAATAATGACTGCACTGTAGAGCCTTGAGAGGCTTTGACGAGCCTGTAAAGCGCATTGCAAGTGCATGGCATTATTATTATTATTATCAGAGCCCAATGAAACAAGAAGTGAAGAAGTTTGTAAATGAGTGTGTTATCACTACGAACACTTTTAGTAGGAACTCCACATAAAGTTTTATATGAGACCCCTGGATATTTCTGATTTGGATTTTTTTGGATTGTGCACCCATTTGGGACGTCTATGCACATCCCTCTCCCCTCCCACCCCTCCCGTATCGACCAGCTTGTAGACTCACCGATCCGAAGAGCGTGCCTTTCTTGGACATGGCTAGGTACAGACCGGTGCTGACAGATTTGATGGCAACAACTCCAACACTGACTGATCGGATTTCCATCAGGCCTGCAAAATAAAAGGGAACAAGAGTCTGGGTTAGGAACATAGGGCTCTGGGAGTTTCCCCCATCAAAAGACACTTTTAGTGAGTAGAAAAGCAGACAGCCATGCACTCAGGGGAGGAGAGGCTGGACAAACTGCAGATGACAGAGACAAAGATAGTCTGTGTTAGAGTTGCCAATCAATATACTAATACAGATACTAATCAATACTAAAATAAGTATCAAAATTAGGTTGTCATCTGAAGTAATAATACTGAAAAAATAGGACAGAAATGGACCTTTCCAAGTCTTGAGCTATATCAGAACTTATATAAGATTACATGGACATATTAAAATTACATTGTAGTATTGAAAATTGATATTGTGATGACACTACTCCATAAGACAGCCTCAAATCATATTATTTATATCTCATGTAATCCAGCCACAGGAAGTGACTACTGACTCTTGTAATCCTTATGATGATGTCAGCGTTGTGCCCAGAACACTAAAACTAATGAATATACAAATGCACACATACAGGCACATTGTGGATTTTGGTGACCTTGATTAGCAAAATTCTTTCTGTCCAGAGTTAGGGTAAAGTAATCAAATGTTTTATAGCGGTAGGAAATATATCATTAACCGTGAGTATACCATCAAATATAAATAAAAGTGACAAAAAGAGCAGATTAAAGATTAAGATCCCTGGAGCTAAAACTAATATAATATATATTGCCTATAACATTTCCATATTTGTGATTAATTTAACAATCCAATAATTATACTTCAGCTAAGATCAAATTAAGTTTGAGCACATCTATGATGAATCACCAATATTGTATTGGAGTAAAGCTGTTATGTAACATGAGTGCAGCCATGTCAAAACTTTCCAAATGACACTATGCCTCTCTACTTTTTATACATGCTATTAATTATCTCATAGTTAGATAACACATGTTGGTTTGTTTCAAATTTTTAAGAGTGTCCCTCCCCCAGACAATACAACATTTTAATCACACCCAGTTGTTTATTGTTGGGCATAAAACCCGTGCATGCCTGCCACTTATCTAATGCTTAAAAGGCCTTAAAAGGTTGTAAAAGCTTTCAGACATGTTGGTTAATTGTATCCTTTGCTTTCTATCAAACATAATGGTGCACATAAGTCATGGTTACACTAAGGAGATGTTTGGGTGATGACCTGGAGAGTTGAATAGACACTGATTACATGCCATGGATCTTTCTTATCACTATCTTTTTCTGCGCACTTACATGTTCAAAAATACCCTCATGTGGTCGGCTATCTAATCACACCATAAAATCTTCTCGTTACACCCTTGTAAGCCTGGTGTTCAGAAGGAAAACATTTTACCCAAAGTAGCAAATCAGGGCTGGATGTTTGTGCTTGTTTTGGAAATGTGGTGTAAACATTGAGCCAAAGGTGCGAAGGTGATCTGAGACTATTCATCATATATATGAATACCATATGTGTAGCCACATTTAAATGAAGATAAAGTCAAAGAGGAATAACTAATGTCATATTTTATTATGTTACATAACTTCTGATATCTAGATCCAGGGTGAAATCTAACATACATGGTATATTACAGCTAGCCCTGTTGACACAAATTTGGGCGTCCAGGGCAAGATACCTCACATGGGCCCCCCTCTAACATTAAGTAATAGGCAGATGTTCCAATTCTGGACCCATAAGACCCTGGGACCTTGACAGACTCCTTTGTCAAGTCCTTATCAACTCCCTTGATTAGAGCTCATAGGTTGTGCATAGTTTTCATGTAAGCCAGACAGTGGCCAATTAGCTGTGGGTTTTAAGCACAGACTGCATAAAGAGGTGGACTAAGCGAGTGTGACGTCACCCACAGCGTTCAGCGCTGCTCAGATGAGGCTCACGATGGCACGGTTACAGGAGCGAATCTGGAGCCAGGCTCTATGTTATGAATAGGATTTTTTTGACGGACAAAATAGAGCAAAAAAATAATTCAGGATCATGTAGAGCGGGTTCATACGAACATTTTAAGACCAAAATGACAAGGCTCATTGCAGCAGATACAGAGAGAGGGGTGCCAAGATCCCAATGTAAGTCAACTGGAGCCAGGGTCAGAAGGAGCCAGAAGAGCCTCCTGGCGCACTTCCTATTTGGCATGCAGTGGCTAGCACGTTAGTTATGTCCACTCATATATACTGTTTATGGTTTTAAGGCATTCATTTCACAGACAGACAACAACTTACTGTATAGTCATATTCACTCAATATACAGAATTGAAGCCATCCACTTGACGAGAATTCATTTTAATACTAAAAACACAGGCGCACAGAGATATTGCAGTAAAACG